>JAVLUX010000047.1:21752500-22352500 GCA_032164185.1 Moxostoma hubbsi | reverse complement strand
TCCTCTTCCCAGGAAAAACACCAATTCACGAACAGACGCAATTTCAAGGCATAGAGTTGCCTGGTAGAAGGGGCTCTAGCTTGGTTGATCGTGGCTACGACCGTGGGTGGTAGACCAGCTAGATCGACATGGAGGTTCCAAAGGTCTGGATGCGGATGCCAGAGCGTGCCCCGTCCCTGAGAAAGAAGGTCTTTTCTCAGGGGAATTCGCCAGGGAGGGGCTGTCGCGAGGAGTACAAGGTCCAAGAACCAGGCCCGGGTGGGCCAGTAAGGAGCCACAAGAGTTATTTGTTCCTCATCCTCCCTGACCTTGCACAGCACCTGTGCAAGAAGGCTCACTGGGGGAAATGCATACTTGCGCAGCCCCACTGACCAGCTGTGTGCCAGTGCATCTGCCCTGAGGGGAGCTTCTGAGCGGGCATACCAGTGCGGGCAGTAGGAGGTCTCTTGGGAGGCAAACAGGTCTACCTGGGCCTTGCCGAACCATCCCCAGATCAAATGAACCGAGTGGGGGTGAAGCCTCCACTCTCTGCCAGGCAAGTGTTGTCGTGACAGCGCGTCCGCTATCACATTGAGGTTGCCGGGGATGTGAGTGGCGCGCAGCGACTTGAGTCTGGCTCCAAAGGAGGAGACGACGGGCGAGTTGTGACATGTGGCGGGAGCGTACCCTGCCTTGGCGATTTATGTACGCCAACGCAGTGGTGCTGTCCGACCTGACCAGGATATGTTTGTCTTGAACTAACGGGAGAAACTTCCGCCGGGCCAAAAGGACGGTCAACAACTCGAGGCAGTTTATGTGCCAACGCAGCTGGGCCCCTTTCCAACGGCCTGCTGCTGCGTGCCCGTTGCAAACGGCGCCCCAACCCGATCTGGAGGCGTCGGTCATGACCAGGACGCATCGGAACACCTGCTGTAAGGGTACTAATGCCCGTAAGAAACAGAGGTCTGTCCAGGGTTTGAATGTTTGGAGGCAGGCGGGGTGATTGTCACACGGTGCGTGCCACGGCGCCATGCTCGTCTCGGGACTTGGGTCTGAAGCCAGTGTTGAAGCGGTCTCATATGCATCAACCTCAGCGGCACCACCGCCGCGGAGGATGCCATATGCCCCAGGAGCCTCTGGAAAAGTTTTAAAGGGACCGTTGTGCCTGGCCCGAAGGCAGCGAGGCACCTCAACACTTACTGGGGACGCTCGTTGGTGAGACGTGCTGACATTGAGACCGAGTCTAACTTCATAATGAGAAAATAGATGCTCTGGACTGGAGTAAGCTTGCTCTTTTCCCAGTTGACCTGAAGCCCCAAACGGCTGAGGTGCCTGAGCACCTGGTCTCTGTGAGCGCATAGTAACTCTCTCGAGTGGGCCAGAATAAGCCAGTCGTTGAGGTAATTGAGTATGCGGATGCCAGCTTCTTGGAGCGGGACAAGATCTGCCTCTGCGACTTTCGTGAAGACGTGAGGGGACAGAGACAGGCCGAAGGGGAGGACTTTGTACTGATATGCCTGGCCATCGAACACAAACCGCAGGAAGGGGCGGTGTCGAGGCAGAATGGAGACATGGAAGTACGCGTCCTTCAGTTCTACCACTGCGAACCAATCTAGATGCCGGACGCAGGTTAAGATGTGTCTCTGCGTGAGCATTTTGAACTGGAGTTTGTGCAACGCTTGGTTGAGAACTCGCAGGTCCAAGATTGGTCGTAAGCCGCCGCCTTTCTTGGGTATGATGAAGTAAGGGCTATAGAAACCCTTCTTCATCTCAGTTGTAGGGACAGGCTCTATTGCGTCTTTGAACAAAAGAGTAGCGATTTCCATGCGAAGGGACTGGGCATGTTCGCTGTGTACTGCGGAAAAGCGGACGCCCATGAAGGGGGGCGTGGGCCTGGCAAACTGAATTGCGTAACCGAGTCGAATTTTCCGGGCCAGCCAGCGAGACGGGTTGGGAATTGAAAGCCACACGTCCAACCTCTGCGCGGCAGGATATGTGAGATGGCATCTGTCTGCTTTTTCACTGCAGAGAACTGCTGGGCGAAGTCCTCGACGGTGTCACCAAAGAGGCCAACTGGGAGACAGGTACGTCGAGGAATCGAGCTTTGTCGGCCTCACGCATCTCGACCAGGTTGAGCCATAGATGACGTTCCTGGACCACAAGGGTGGCCATCGCCTGCCCGAGTGCCTGCGCGGTGACCTTCGTGGCTCTGAGGGCGAGGTTGGTTGCTGAGCGCAGTTCCTGCAGCAGATCGGGGTCAGGGCTACCCTCGTGCAGAGTGCCTTGGCCTGGTGGACTTGCAGGATGGCCATGGCATGCAAGGCGGAAGCAGCCTGTCCCGTGGCGCTGTAGGCTTTGGTGTTCAACAAGGATGTCGTCCTACAGGCCTTGGAAGGGAGTATAGGGCGCCCGCGCCAGGTGGTAGGGTTACCGGGACATAGATGAAGCGCAATGGCCCTATCCTCCTGGGGAATCACCTTATACCCGTGGGCCGTTCCGCCGTCGAGGGTAGCAAGAGCGGACGAGCAGGGCTTTTGACGAAGGGAAAGCGGGGCTCTCCATGAAGACGTCAGCTTGTCATGCACTTCCGGAACAACGGGACCGGGGGGGGGGCGGCTTGGCTGTGAGCGGCGCCCAGACCCCAGGGACCAGTCATCCAGCTGTGATGGGTGTGGGGAGGATAGAGGGTTCCAATCCAACCCCACACCGACGGTGGCCCGGGCAAGCATGTCGGACATCTGCGCATCAGCCTTAGCCTGGGCGTGCTGGCCTGAAGGCGGCAGCCCAGGGGAGGCGTCAGTGTCAGACGCCGCACTCTCCGATGGAGCGGCGAGCTCATCCAACTCGAGCTCCAGAGGATAGGCAGACCGGCCCGGATGCGAGTCGCCGTTGCCTCGAGCACGGACAGGGGTCAACGAGCGTGTCGGGGGGGCGGGTGGTCCGAGGGGGCGTACCTGGCGGAGCTGCACCCGCTGCCCTCCCCAAATCGCCTCCATCGCCAGCTGCATCGTCCACAATCCTGTGGGAAGAAGGAGCGACACGGGGGGCGGCTGGAGTGGCTTTCTATTGAAAGCACGCCGCGACCGCAACGTTGCCATGGTCATGCTCTCGCAGCAAGAGCATGAACCATCCACAAATGCTGCCTCGGTGTGATCGGCGCCCAGACACACGAGACAGCGCCTGTGGCCGTCTGAAGCGGAGAGCACTGTACCGAATTCAGGAACTACACAGGGGTTGAATGGCATTTTTAAAAAGACGCGTCCTGAAAAGGACGTGCATGCCGCTGTGTATTGCTCTTTCAGAGAATTAAACTCTTTTACAGAGAAAATTACTCTTTATAGGAAACCTCTTTTAACTCTGCGCTGTCGAAGCACCCAGGGGCAAACTGCACTCCGTGCAGAGAAGAGAAAAGCCGCTGAAGTGCACCGTAGATCCAACAGCAAAGCAGAGTGTCAGAGGATAGAAGCAGGAAACAGTTGTGTCACTCGCAGCTGGCTGCATACACGACCATCGGCTCCGAAGGAAATTACTGAATGATCGAGCGTATTTCCCTCGCCTTTATATCCGTATCCGGGGGCGGGGTATGCAAATACTGTTCGCCAACTCTCATTGGCCTTTTTTCAGAGATCAGAGGCATATTCGGCGCTCAAGAGAGACCCCTAGTGTCACTTCTTCGACACGACGTCGTAGTGACCGACAGACGGGGAACCGTGTTCTTTTATTGGGGGCGTGTTCTTTTTCTTAGCGCTGCATGTTAAAACCTTTTCTGGCATTCTTACCGGCTTATCCAATAAGCACAAGTGTTGTGCGCATGTCTGTTTACGTTTTGACATAAAAATCTGAGAATTAACCGATGTTTTCAAATCTCATGTAAAAGCGGTTTTCTTGTGTTGTCAGATATTTTGAATACACTGATTTTTGGTGGTTATTGGCGTATTGGTGTGCATGTAAACATGCTCATTAAATCATTAAAAGGTTGGAATGGGTATATTTTAAAGATTAAATGGATAGACCCCTGATGATGATATTTTAATACAAGATGATGATATTTGATTCATACCAGATGTTTGTGTCAGGCTGTAGTAGAGCATTGATGCGGTTCACTATCCAGCTGAAGAGGCGTCCATAGAGGGCTTTAGACATGGCGTCCCTCACATCAGTGGCCTTGTCCACGGTGTTGGTACGGATGATGGTTTCTCCCCGAGTGACCACACAATGGGAGGTCAGAGCTTCCTGAAGCTCCTCTGAGCCGATACTGAGCAGAGTGGCTGCTGTTTACAGCACAAACACAAATAGATTCAGCAAAGGAATCTCTGTAAGTCCTCACTGAAGTTCATTGGGATAAATTACAATAAACTTGTTGGTTCTGTTGATGGGAACACAGGAACTTGGTTTTCATTAATCACTTTATGAATTCATTGGTAAATTAAGGTGTACCGTTATCTAAGGCCTCAGAGTTGGGCACCTCACTCTTGTCACTCTGATGTTGGGATGTGGTCGATTTGAACTCAATATTCCCTGTGTTTAAAATGGCTGCTAGAATCCTGTACACTGAATTCACTTCCTGTAAGTCAATTATGAAAAAAATATATATCATGTTTCATACTGAAGCATGCAATAAACACGCTGTAAGAGACCTTCATCTCAATGAGAGAATCGATTGTAAATAATTGCATATGACTTTGCAGTACCTCCTCTGTAAATCCAATGATACGGAAACAATCCTGAATGGCATCAAACTGCTCCTTGTACAGTTTGCTGGAGATGATGTCTTGGATCACTTTACCATTAACACAGTCAATGTATCTAAGAGACAAGAAAAAAAAATCTCTAATCTCTGTCAGTGACACTGCAAATATTAACTGGGTTAAAGTGGCATACCTTATTTCAGTATTTTTATTTAAAAAAAAAAGCTTTACTTCTAAAGAAATACATTTTAATTTTGAAACAGGAGTATAATGAGCACTCACATATTAAGATGAATAATCTAGTCATATCAGTAACCTTATAAAAGCTGTTTTATTCTACATGGAGAGGGTCCACACATGAGGCAGCCATGTTAGAATCACATGACCAGCCGAATACTACTCATTTAATCTCAATAGCCACACTGTAATTGGACAATTTCACTCATGAATTAAATTAATCATGGCCAACTGTGAATAGTGAATTTTTACAATGGCATTGGTAACTGAAAACTATTGTGTTTGAATGATGCTGCATCCTGGCCGATAGATGTCTGTGTAAGTCCAAGATGACATAAAAAATTATACTGCGTGCGCCTTGAAAATTACAGGTCTTGCACTAGACTTGCTGCATTCCATTCAACTCGAAAAGTTGGAATTTACAACTTTCTACTAGGAAAAGTGTACTGGAACGCCACTTGAAGTCAGACTTCCAACTTGGAAAATTGGAAAGAATTGAATGTATTTTGCTGAGATGCAGGTGCGTGATGTCACACAAACATGTTGGCATCCAGGGAAATGTACAAAATTAGTGATAAACATTCACTTTTATTAAATAATATCAATCAATCAATGAATTGATGATCCTGAATTAAATTCTATGAATGGTTGTTTAACAAATGTTTGCAGAGACAGGTGTAAAAGCATGGTAAATTATACTACTGTTTGATAAATGAACACCTGTAGCACAAATGCTTGTGTTGCTGCATTGCCTAGGCATAGATTTAGGTAGGAATGGTATGAACATGACCCCAACAACTTTTAGAAAATATGAAATATGAAACGAACATATGAGCAATATAAAAAAAACAGGAAATACTTAAACAACTATATTACGTTACATTTTCATTTTAATGACTACACAAATGGTGTTGTCATGTGGCACCTGTTACTTTTCTCAGCACTGTTCAGGATTCACCAATCACAACAGCTTTTGATTACTGCATAATTATCTTTTCTTTTTTTCTTTTTTTTTTTACATAATTTTCTGGATATTAAACAGGCAAATTTCCAATTTGAAATTCGGTCCAATCATTGAAATTAATCGATTTTAACAAGTACACCCTTTGTGTACAAATGTTTTATAAGAAAAAACTAATTAAAAAACAAAAAAAATTTGCATACAACCCAATGGAGGATTAATTTTTTTTATGGCTGGTAAGTGCAGGTAAAACGACTGTGCCAGGTATTGGGGTGAAATATATGGGAGTGAGAGGAGTTGGAAAGTATAAAGTGGGGGATAATGTAAATTCTCTTCATAGTTTCTCTATCTTGTGATGTAATTTTGCACATGTAACTTGTTAATATAGCCTACCCATTGTTTAGATTTAATTTGTTTAATGCTGTATAATACATTTTACAGAATCTCACTTAATGTATTTTGATATCACAGTTTTCTCAATGTGAATCTACTGCAAAACAATTGAATTTGATTTTGACACATTAATATTAGGTTTATCTCATGGCATATCATCGTCATATAATCCAAGTCTTTCATATATTTTTCCATATTGTGCAGCCCTAGTGATCAGTTTGTTTTTTTGTTTTTCAAAACAAAGAAACAAAAATCAAGCTAATATTTAATGTGGTGGGCCAGACAAAAAGGAAATGTGACTTGTAACGTATATGTATATATATACGTATAATAATGTCCGTTTGCCTATATTACCAGTCTGATGTTCTTGCATTTTCTTAAAATGTGTTTTTTTTTATATTATCCTCCTTGCTGTTACAAGGAGGGAGGTCACAGGAGCAGGATCTAAACGCAACTCAAAAGTACACACAGGATCAAAGGAAACATCCACGATGGGAAAAACACCAGAACAAAGAAAACATGAACAATGGGAACGGATCAACAGGGGATCAAAACACATACAACAACTGACAAGGACTGAACATAAATAAGGGCATTATATACAAACTGACTAATGAGGGAATGGAACACAGATGAGAACAATAGGTAACAGCTGGAAGTGATCAGAGCAAGGGATTATGGGAAGTGTAGTCCGGGAGGAACAGCTGACAGAGGCAAAAAGCTGGGAGGTCAGCCGTGGGACCAATGGGCCCAGAGCAGATCAGGTGGACAGCCATGAGACCAGAAAGACCAGAGCAGGTCAGTCGGACAGCCAGGAGACCAAGGCGACCAAAGTAGATCAGGTGGATGGCCAGGAGACCAGAGTATATCAGGTAGATAGCCAGGAGACCAGAGCAGATAAGGTGGATGGCCAGGAGACCCAGAAGACCAGAGCAGATCAGGCAGACATAGTCGGCTTGGGGGCGTAGCCTTGGCAGGCTGAGGGGCAAAGCCATGGAAGGTGGAGCCATGGGTGGCTCGAGGGGTGGAGCCATAGAAGGCGGAGCCGTGGCAGGCTCAAGGGGTGGAACCGTGGCTCATGTAAGAGTCAAGGATGACTGGGAAATTACCTCAGTGTTTGTAAACAGGAGCAGAGTCTCGGAAGTGACCTCTGTGGTCATGGGCGTAGACTGAGACTCAGGTACCACCTCTGTGGTCATGAACATGGGCAGAGACTTGGAAATGGAAGCCTTTCTCCTCCTCCAGGAGGCCAAAGTTGGCAGCGCAGGCTCAGGGGCGGCCGAGGCTTTTAGCTTGTTGGCCGTGGCAGGCGTAGCCATTGGACGTGGCAGGCAGGAGTACTGACAAGCTGTGAGGAAGGGTCTTCGTGACCCTACACACTGACATCAGTGGAGGATAATTCAACTTGGAGACAAGGGCCAAGAAGGGCTTCAAACAGGGAGTTGCAAAAGGCAAGGTTATGACATGGCATGCAACCAAATCAGACTTTATTGGGACATGGATTTGGGCAGGTTGAGGCGTTGCTGTGACATGGCATGGAGCAGGCTGAGGTGTGGCTGTGACATGGCATGGAGCCGGCTGAGGAGTGGCTGTGACATGGCATGGAGCAGGCTGAGGCGTGGCTGTGACAGGGCATGGAGCAGGCTGAGGCGTGGCTGTGACAGGGCATGGAGTTGACTCAGGCATGGAAGACTCAGAAACCGGAACAGATTAAGGAGGATCCACAGAAGCGAAAGTCTCTAATATCATCTCAACATGTTCCTCCCACATGTAATCTCTGGTCTCCAGCAACTCCCTCCTCTGGTGTGCAATGAGTCTGATTGAGAACATGGAATTCAGGGTTGAGTCGGAAAAAGCTGTGCATTTGGCCAGAACACAAAACAGATGGAATTATTCTGGGACGGGTAAGTTAGCTTTGGTCAGCTGAATGAAGGGTGCTGCTAGATCCATTTCGGTTGGTCATTTGTTCCGTTACAAGGAGGGAGGTCACAGGAGCAGGATCTAAACGCAATTTAAAAGTATTTAATAAAATAAACAAAGTACAGATTAACAGGGTAAACACATAAACAAATGAAACATCCACGATGGGGAAAAACACCGGAACAGAGAAAACATGAACAATGGGAACAGATAAACAGGGGGTCAAAACACATACAAAAACTGACAAGGACTGAACGGAAATAAGGTAATTATATACAAACTGACTAAAGAGGGAATGGAACACAGGTGAGAACAATAGGGAACAGCTGGAAGTGATCAGAGCAGGGGATTATGGGAAGTGTAGTCCGGGAGGAACAGATGACAGAGGCAAAACACAGGGCAAACAACAGTGAATCATGAAACTTGCAATATATCCCTACCAACTTTTAAACCAAGCCTATGCTGCATTGTTTATCAATTGGGTTGCAGTTTTGCTTCCTTACATGTATCTTCTGAGCATCTGGCAATGGAATGCATTTATGGTCAGAGATCGGGGAGATAGTAGGAATACCCAACATCTGACTTTGAATGAAAAGAAGCATTAATCTGTTACATTACAAAAGAAAGCCAAAAAGCACATAACCAATTTCTACCTGGGGGCGGTTTTGTTTGGTAGTCTGTACTTCTTGAGGCTGTCTTGGTGGTAAAGACCAGCGTAGATGTAATAAAATATGTGGAAGTTTTTCTCGCCCCTGAAAGACAAAACATTATCAGTGATGTGATGAAAAGACATTGTAGAGGTGAGTTTATTAAATTATGTTTATTAACCCTCCTATGGTATTCGGTAATTTTTTTACTTTTACTCCATTTAGCATCTAAACATGAAAAAAAAATGTAAATTTGGCTTGATTCGATAAGTCTATAGTGGTCTAAAAGTCTAAGTAAAAAAAAAAGCGACACATCTGGTCAAAATTAACCAACCATTGAAAATGAATTGGAAAGACCAAAAAACAGAGCAATTTTTTTTATCTGTCAAATATAATCAATAAAGCCACAAAACAGAAAATGTGCAGGCTCCAAAACTTCCTCAGTGCAAAGCATACACACACAAACACACTTACACACAAACTGGTGAGACTGTAACACAGCTTTTTTTACATTTGTCCAAAAAAAGTCACAATGCAGAAAACACACACACACACACACTTTTGAAAAATACATTTTTGCCATATAATGTTTGAAATTGCAGAATTTTTACTCTGATTCTTTTGTTTTATACTCTAATTGAATTTTCAGAATTTTGCAATTCATTTCTGTTTCTTGATGTTAATTTCTTGACATTATTAATCATATACTTTGAATTATTAAATTTGTATGTTTGAAATACATTATTGGTAGAAAATGCTTATTCTGTGACTTCTCTTTGTAACACCATGGTCAGGTTTGATTGCAAGAATAATTACAATAACTGCATAAACTGACACTTCAAATCAAATGAAACTTTATAGAAAAAAAAATATAGTTTGATAATGTCTAAATATATATTGAAATTAAAATCTAGTGATAAAATATAAAATCAGGTTACAACAGAGGTGACTACACAGACTACACAGTAGGTGGCTACAGCCATTTACTGGCTGTTGATGGCATGAACGGGTTTTCAAGTCATGTTATTTTTTTTCAACAGATGGCAGCAATCTGGCTCCAATTAATGTCACATTCTCATATTTTCTTCATGTTTCAACTTATAGAAGTGTAGGTTCTGAATTTATTTATTTGTATATAAAAATTTATGGAAATATTTTTCCAGAACTTAGATGAAAATAGCATGAAATTCCCAAATAAATGCATTATTTTAATGTTCTTACTTAAGGGAAAAATAAATGGTATCATTATAATCATAAAAGGGGGGGGGGGGGGGGGGGGGGGGGGTTCGCATCTGGCACTTCCAGTCAAAAATCACCATGAACACCAGTCACCAGGTGCCATTTTTCAATACCATTGGAGGGTTAAGGTTTAGTTTATAAAATGTCAGTTTAAAGTCAACATGAAATCAAAAAAATGTATCATTTTAGCTTTCTTAATACATGTTGCTGGTCTTGTTGTGAATGATTAATCAGAGCACGGTATCCCAAAGTAAAAATGTTTGTCTTCACAATCTTTCCTTAAAATGTAAACGGCTGGGCAATATGGTTACAAAAAAATCTATATAAATATTTGTAGCTTATTGCCTGTATTCATATATCGATATATATGTTTTTGCTCTAAAATGGTTTAAAAGAGTGGGGGTCGGGGGTGGTTCAATCAGAGGAATGATCATTTAAACTATTTAATCAGCCATTGTAGCTAGGCAGATTCAAAATGTTTAATGCAAGAAGTAAAAATCTAGTTATGTCACCACGCTGTTGTGAACTTATTCCTTCTAAAGTGTAGGAAACTCAGAAGCGAAGACCAGGAGACGTTGGGATATCTTTCAAGCAGGTTTCTTTATTAAGAACTCGCTGTGCGTCGCTGTAGTCATCCCAATCTAGTCTGAACTAAGGGAACTTTACATTGCAATTTATATACATTTAGGGGGAGGGATTTACATTGTGATGAACAAAGCATGCAAATGAAGTAGCCGTTCGCTCGATACTAAACTTTCCCCACCCATGCTCTCATACAAAGGGTGAGAGTCTCAGTAATCTGAAACAAGACTGGCAGGAATCTCGTGCTTAACAGATACTATGGTATTGGAACCTAAATTAAACATTTAATAAATTTGTAACACAACATTTCCCCCTTTGAGAGTTCTAATAACTCTCACACAATACAAATTTAGACACTTAAAAGTTCATTCTTGTAACTTGTGATCGTTACAGGCACATAGCACAAGCTCTGTGTTGCTTTTCTGCAATTACTTGCTGACACAGAACCAAACATGCAATTAGGGTCCGTGAAGTTCTTACGGGTGATAGTCTTTTCTGGTTGGAACTGTCATTTTCTCGTGAGAGGCGTGATTCATTTGTTGAATGAAACACTTGATACGGTGGATGCATAGATAGTACGCCAGTAGGAGAAACATCAACATAATTGCTATTTCCTTGATCCACATCCAGGGTTTACCTAACAGGTTTCCGAACCATGAAGAATTATCTTCAGTCATCTGGTGTAATTTTGCTGAAAGATCAAGAATGTCTTGTTGGATTTTGTTCAAGTTCTCTGTTGGATCCATTAACCTGGTGCAGCACTCAGGGCCAATAATGGTGCAAGCTTCCCCTTGCATTGCTAGAATGTAATCTAAGGCCACTCTGTTCTGTAAGATCATTATCTTGTGCGAAGCGAGAGTGTCCGTGATGTTACCCAGGGCTAAAGCCGTATCATTGGCCAACTTCTGTACAGAATTCGATAAGCTTCTGACTTGATCAAGGGCCTGCATGACACCATAAGACGGGATTAATGCTCCAAGAGTTCTTGACCACCATGTTTGTGCACAAGTGAGTCCTGGAATGCAGCCATCTTCTTTGTTTGTGGTAGGAGCTGAATTTTGTAGCAAACGTTCTTTCCCGCAAACAAGGCATTTCTTGACATAGTCATCAGCTCTAAGAATATGTTGTTTCTGGAGTCCACACTTGTGCGATGTCCATGATGGTTAGTAGTACAACAAACTTGATCATGTTGATGGATGACTGAAGGTTCCGTATGTGGGTCTCTGCGTTGTGTATTTTTTTTTCTTTTCTTTTTCTTTTGTGATAGTTGGCTCGGCAGTGGGTCTAGTTGTTTTCTGGAAGGTTGTGGCTTCATACGCAGGTGAGGAGGTCGGTGCGTATGGGTCTCGGGACAGCCATCAAGTGGTATCTGCACAGAGGAAGCACGAAAACAAAAGACAGTAGAGCAGTATTTGTTCTAACACTAGGGTTGTAACTTTTTCCGAGTCTGCTATTGTTGTTCCTTCTTTCCCTATTTCTTAATTCCTTTGACACCTAAAGAACAGTGAGGTAAGGATGGACTAGTGGATGGGGAAGGCCTATGAGGGAGTCTTCACCGCAGGGTGGGCCCCCGACGCCTATTGCATTCGGTTCTTTCCTGGGCTCCTCACTGGTCCGTGTCCTGTCCTATCCCTGTGCATGGGGGAACAACTTTACAGTGTAACACATGAGTCCAGGTTTTCTTTCCCTGACACAATACTGCAGCTGCTGTAATCAACATCACTTGATGTGGTCCGTGCCACTTAGGCTCTAATGGCTTGTTTCTGAATGACTTTATCATGTCCCATTGACCTCGGATGATTGTGTGTCCACCTTCTGGTGGAGTCTGCAAACACGACTCAACTCTCTCTTTGGCACTCTGTACTGCCTTTGTGAGGTTTTTACAGTAAGCGATCAGGGCATCTGAGGCAATGTGTACATCAGCATTTCTAAGATCAATCACACCTGGCATCTGCATTGGGCGTCCAGTAATAATCTCATGAGGGCTCAGTCCTACTGATCTGTTAGGTGATGCTCTCATACTACACAGTACTGCTGGCAGCGCTTCGACCCATGGTACTCCTTCCTGATGCATTTTGCTTAGCCTGGTTTTGATTGTTCTGTTCGATCGTTCAACTTGCCCTGATGCTTGTGGCCTATATGGGCAGTGAAGATTCCACTTAATCTTCAACATTCTAGACACTTCCTTGACTACCTGTCCTGTGAAGTGTGTACCTTGATCTGAATCAATGCAATCTGGTAATCCCCATCTGGGAATAAAATCAGTGACAAGGCATTTAGCAGTATGTGCAGCTATAGCACGCCCTGTTGGATAAGCTTCTACCCATCTTGAGAACTTGTCTATTACTACCAAAACATCAGTTTTTCCCTTACAACGAGGCAATATGTAATCAACTTGCAGGTGACGAAATGGTCCTGGTGGAGCTGGGGTATGTGCTGCTGGTGTAGTGGCTGCTGGTACATCATTATTTTTCTGACATGTAACACACCTCTTGGCTGTTTCCACTGTGGCTCCTTTGTCTAACCATGTCCATGCTTCATACAGAGGAACGTCTTTGTACAGATCAATTATTGATTCAGGAGGCAGAATTGTCTTCTGTGCTGTACTACCTGAACACACTTGTACAGTTGCATAGAAACAAGCCTGTTTAGCCGCTACATCAGCAAGAGAATTACCTTTAGCTTCTGTAGTATTAGTTGTGAGATGTGCTTTCACTTTGATCACTGGTAATTTCTTTGGAAGTTTCATGGCAAACATTAGATCTTTCACTAATCCAGCATGCTTAATGGGGGATCCAGAAGAAGTTAGAAACTGTCTGGTTTGCCAAATGACACCAAAATCATGAATTACCCCAAAAGCGTATCTGGAATCTGTGTAGATATTTGCAACTGATCCTGAAGCTAGCGTGCATGTTCTTGTTAAGGCTACTAGTTCTGCAGCTTGAGCTGAAAAATGATCTGGAAGACGACCTGAAGCAACCACTTCAGTGGTGGACGTTACTGCATAACCTGCTCGTCTGTTACCTTCAATGACTTGAGCTGAACCGTCAACAAACAACACAAATTCTGAATTCTCTATAGTAGTTTCTACATCTGTTTTTCCTATAGCTTTGTTGCGGTTCAATTTCTTGGTCAAAGAGGAAACTCTAGCACGTAGCTCTTTGTTCTCTTTCTCTAGCTCTGAGTTATGCTGAGACTGTTCTGTAGCTTTTGCTAAAAGAAACTCTCTGTGGCAGCATATAATGCCTTTTATGTTTTTCTTGCGGATACTTGCTCCAAGCACCTTTTTACACTCATCTACTGACCAAGTTTTGTCTGGGTGAAATTCATATTTCTGAGTTAGTTCCTGTCTAACTTTTTCAGTGACTATTAGGTTCATTTGTTCTCCTAACAGTGTTTTGAATTCATTATCTGACCACAAAGGAGTAGCAAGTCCACCTTTTTCAGTTGTGGGGATTAGTCTAGCACTTTTCCTAAACATTTTGTGGATTTCTTTGTTACCACACAAACAAACACTAAAACTTCTCTGATCAACAGAGGGTACACTTGTTAACTCCGATTTAACTATTGTTAACCTTCCAAATTACCAACACTTCACACTTAACTTCCCTGCCTACAAGAACAGAGGATAAACCAAAATATTAGCACGTAATGCTAACCTTCTCTGTGAACAGAGGATAACCAATATTAACACGTAATGCTAATCTTCCCTGCCTGAACAGAAGATAACTTAGTTTAACCAAACTCTACAGCTGTCTGTTAACCTTTTCTCTGGCGGCGCAGAGGAAAATTTTATTTTTTATTTTTTTTACTGGTCTGCAGCGGTTCTTTGAATAGAGTGAAACTCACTAAATCGTTGGTTGTACGGAAAGATTCCGTCTGGAACTCAGTCAGAAAAGTTAATTCTTTGTTGAGCTTGAAGTTTCAAGATTCAGTCTGGAACTCAGTCAGAAAAGTTCATTCTTTGTTGAGATCTTTGTTGAGCTTGAAGTTTCAATCTAGATTCAGGTGAGTAGCTCTATCCGGGTCACGGCACCAACTGTTGTGAACTTATTCCTTCTAAAGTGTAGGAAACTCAGAAGCGAAGACCAGGAGACGTTGGGATATCTTTCAAGCAGGTTTCTTTATTGAGAACTCGCTGTGCGTCGCTGTAGTCATCCCAATCTAGTCTGAACTAAGGGAACTTTACATTGCAATTTATATACATTTAGGGGGAGGGATTTACATTGTGATGAACAAAGCATGCAAATGAAGTAGCCATTCGCTCGATACTAAACTTTCCCCCCCCATGCTCTCATACAAAGGGTGAGAGTCTCAGTAATCTGAAACAAGACTGGCAGGAATCTCGTGCTTAACAGATACTATGGTATTGGAACCTAAATTAAACATTTAATAAATTTGTAACACAACAACGCCAACTTGTTTTTCAACCTGTCCAATCAAGTGTCATATATAGAGCTGGGAGATATGGCCAATTATCACAATATTTATTTTCAGTTTGAGATCATTGTTTATCACAATATACATTTAATTCCATTAATAGGGAAGAAAATGCATTCCACATGCTTGTTAGGCCTTAACATTTATGATTATAATTAAACTCCACAGGGTAAGTTACCCTTCAATTTGAAGTTCAAGAAGTATATTCAGTTAAGAATCCTACATTAGACCTCTTTTCAATGCAATTTTGCCAATTTCATCATCTTCAGCAGCATTTGACTCAACTTAAATACTTTCTTGTGATGCTCCACACCCCAGCTCAGTAGGTGGTGATAATGCACCATAAACTGGATTGCCAACTGCCAATAAACATTTTAAGAAGAAGAAATACTTTCTTGCCTGTGTCAAAAAAATTGTGGTTGTGACAGAGCTATGGATCATGAAAAAAACGTTTAAAAAATTTAAATAGTACTTACTGTAAATAAACAGAAAATGTGTTGATGTCTGAGTTGCTTTTGTGTTCAGTCGATAGCTGTATTGCATTGTTAGTGCTGTCTTGTATGGTACAGAACGATATCATATCAGCCGAAAGTGCTAGCTACCGGCTACCAAGCCTCATTACTAGTTTATATGAAAGCAGAGCTATGTAGCTGCTAGTAGCTAATACTTCCTAACCGGCAAATTTTATGACCATGATTCTGTTAGCTAGTTGTGTGTATAACTTTGCAGAAGGATTTTTTTCCCTCAATAATATCAGTATCGTTTTTTCACCCAGCCATAATATAGAGACCATTTTCAGCATCCTGTCAATTTATAATGCATAATATAACGTCCCACCTTATGTTTTTTTTTTTTGTTTGTTTTTTTCATTAAATAACTGGCAATCTGTCACATTATGGAAGTAAAATGGATTGTGAACACCATTTCACGTTGACTTTAATGTTCTGATGGCCATATATCTAAGCAAAGTGGTTCTCACATAGCCTGTTTGATGACTCTTGACTTCTCCAGAAGATACTCAGAGATCTTGGCGCCCATCACTGCTCCAGTAGGTGTGAACTTCATCTCCAGGTATTTTCCAAAGCGGCTGGAGTTATCATTAATGGCCGTGCACGCATTACCAAACGCCTCCACCAGGGGGTTCACTTGAAGAATCTTCTCACGTAGTGTTCGGTTATTTGCCTGGATACAGAAAGCAACAGATGCTATGGGTCTGAAGCCAAAACGATTTATAGCTCTAACAGCTATAGTTGTGTGTATCACTGGAGGAAAAAAAACATTTATTTTGACTGTGTTATGCTTATGTTGAAGATGAAATAATATTAATGTGTTTTTGGAGCACAGGAGTATGAAAGAGTGTTTTAGCTAGTATGTAACAGGTGGGTGAGTAATCTACCTTTCCCAGAAAGGTGAGGTGTTGGACGATGAGGTGAGCACTCTCAGTTTTACCAGCTCCACTCTCCCCACTGATGATTATACACTTCAGTTACACAGAAACAACAGAGACAACATAAACTCTGATTAATGTACACAGAAAGAAATTAAAAGACACATATACAGAAAAGCACACACACACATAGATTACTTGAAATATTGATTTGAGTTTAAATGATTTTGTTATGAGAGAAAAAAGAGAGTGTGGAATGATATGACAATTGTGGAATGTGGAATGAGAGACAATTGCAAATTCTGGGAAGGATTTCAAATCAAGTCAAGTTAAGTTTTTATTGTCGTTTCAACAATATACAGTTAGTACAGTACACAGCGAAACGAGACAATGTTCCTCCAGGACCATGGTGTTACATAAAACAACATAGGACAAACACAGAACCACATGAGACTACACAAACTAAATAAAATACCTATATAAAGTGCACGTGCAAACGTGTGCAAAAAGTATGAGACAGTGCAATAAATTACTAACAATGAACAGGACAATAGGCACAGTGAGAGACAGAAATTTGATATTTGGATAGGGATAGAAAATTGGGGAAACTATAATTATTTATACAGTTTAGTGGTAGTGAGTAGTCAGAATTCTGCTATTGACCAATCTCAATCAAGTATTCCAGACAGTCATTTAATGAATGTATTGCTTTAAGTGTAAGAGTGCTGACAGAGAGAGCAGAACCTGATCTTTGGAGAGTGTGACCATGCTCTGATAGGCTGCATCAGCAGTGGCAAAGATGTGTGGAGAGTTACTGGAGCGTTTCATCCCATGATACATCTTTGAGAACTGGGAACAGACAGAAAACTATACCTTGCTTCACTTTCTACAGGGAAACTTTAATTCAGAAAGGATCTTAAAGTGGATGCTCACATGTGGAGAGTAGATGTTGAGGTTTTGGAAAGGGTTCAGTGCTATGAGGATGTCACCAACATACGTGTAGATCTGCAGTTCCACATATCGCTTCTGAAGATGTGCAATGATTGTTTCCTTTAAATGAGAGAGAAAGAGGAAAATATAATTTGGTCAGATTTACAGTAAATGCTTGAAATATTTGCTTGTGCAGTGCAGATTCACTAATGCGATTAATTTACTTTAAGTCTAGTAACAGAGTGCAATTTAGCTTTTTTTTTTTAATTTTTTTTATATTGCTCCAACAGATTTTTGTCAGTTATTTTTTGTGAAAAATAATGAAAAGTGTGACTAGGTATATAAACTCTGACAACAACTCACAATCTTTATCTAATGAACATGCGGTATTTTTGAGAAAGAAGCTGATCTTGAGGCAACTAAACTAAACTAAAATAATAACAAAAACAAGAAAAGAAAACACTAAACTAAACTAAAAACTAAAAAAGAAAAAAAAGCACAAAACAGACAACTAAACTAAATTATTAAATTAAACTTAAATATTTAAATTAAACAAAAATCTATGCTAAACAACTCTACTAAACAAAAAACACCAAATAAAACAAAACACTTAACTAAAAATAAAAACAAAACAATTAAAAAACACAAAACAAAACACTTTACTAAACTTAAAAAACAAAAACTATACTAAACTAAGAAACACAAAATAAAACCGTGACAGGGTGGAGGGCGGGGCCGGGTCATGATGCCGCACACCCGGTCCTTTATCCCTCTCGGAGGCTTATAGGGCTGATAAGGGACCGGGTGTGCAGCATCATGACCCCCCCCCCCCACCCCCACCCTGTCACATTCCTCCCTCGCCCCCCCCCCCTTTCCCTGGGGGAGGGCATGCCCTAAGCCCAGTCTGCGGCAGGTCATCCCCGCCTTCCTGAATCTGGGAGGGGACAGGGGGAGGGAAACAAAAATAATTAAAATAGGGGGTACTTCCTGTAACAGTGAAGTACCTCCCCACAAAAAATGCTGTAAAATGTAAAAGAGAGTGAAAAGACCAACGCGGAACAGCAGTGGGAGAGAGAGAGAGGAGAGAGAGAGACAAACCCCCCCCAAAAAACACTTACCAATATTTAATTATTGCCGGTTCTCTGATACACCGTAGCTTGGTCCTCGGCCGCTCCTCCACCCTCTAACGGACGACAGCCACACCTCCCGGGATCGGAGGCAGTCCTCCAGCCCCTGACAGACGGAACACACCGCCGCGTTCTTGGGGAACAGAAGGGGTCTCCTCCACCCCTGGCAGCGGCTCTCCCATTCCAGGCGGTCGGCAGTGAGCCCACTCCCTGTTCGCGGTCGATAGTCTCAGACCCCACCGCGTTTCAGCAGCTGGTAGGGGTCTCCTCCGCCTCTGGCAGAGGCCCTGACCGCTCCAGGTGGTTGGTTAGGAGCCCCTTCTCCCCTCGCGGTCGGCAGCCATCCTCCGCTTCCGTTGGGGTGGATAGTAGCGGCGAGAACTCCACTACGGTGTATCCCTCCTCCTTCCCGGGTCTTCGGCACCAGCGTAAAGTGGTTCAATGGAAAGGAGGAGGCGAGAACCAGCTTGACAATATAAATAATAGTTTAATAAAGAACTAAATCAAAAGACACAAACACACACACAGGACAGACAGCTGCCCGTAAACATTCTCTCTCTGTTGCACCACCGTCTGCAGTCGGCCTTTATCCCTCTCGGAGGCTTAATTAGCCTGATAAGGGACCGGGTGTGCATCATCCCGACCCGGCCCCGCCCTCCACCCTGTCACAAAAACAAAACACCAAAAAAAAGAAAACAAAACAAAATACTTAAGTAAACAACTAAACTAGACAAAACTAAACTAAAAACAAAAACATAAAAACATTTAACTAAACTAAAAAAACACAAAACAAAAAACTAAACTAAACAACAAAAAAAAACTAAACTAAAAACTAAACTAAGCTAAAAAAATAATCAAAACAACTGAACTAAACTAAACAAAAAACAAACAAAAACAAAACAACAACAACAAAAAACACTAAACTAAACTCTTCTTCTTTCAACTTCTCCCATTAGGAGTTGCCACAGCGGACCATCCATAATCTGCATATGTGACTTGACACAAGTTTTATGCCTGATGCCCTTCATGACACGGGACACTACTAAACTAAAAAAAAAAAAACTAAAAAAAAAACTAAACTAAACAAAACTAAAAAAAACACAACAATCAAATAAGCTTTTGCTTTAAGGAATAATTCACCCAAAAATGAATGTTGCCATCATTTATTCAAACCCCAATGACTTTCTTTATTAAATGGAAGCCAAAAAAAGAAAGTATTTCTTTCCCATGCAACAAAAGCAAACAGCAATCCAGTAATCAACAACACCAAATTTAAGTTGGTTATCCACAAAAATTCCTGCTCACTGACAAATCTGCTTTCAATGTATAAAAAAGATCAGTGTGAACATTCTTCCAAATTTTGTCTCTTGGGTATCCACGGAAGAAAGAAAGTCATGAGGGTTTGGACCGTCATGATGGTGAGTATATGTATACATTTTTGGTTGAACTGTTCCTTTAATTCCAGCTATATTGTGTAAATATTCATATCTGACCTCATCTAAAACCTCCAGATTCACCAGATCATCATCAGGATAGCTCTCAATAATCAGTGTTTTTCGAGTATTGATACGCTCATGCCTATAAAACACAAATACAATGATGTTTCAGCTTCAATACTACACAGATAAATTCAATCACACACAAAATTAATCCACCAATTCCTATATATAGCATCAGTATCTAACACAGGTCTATCCTCTGGGATTTACAGGCTAATATAGCATGTAGTGAATGCCTTCATCAGGGTTTGACCCTCAATTGTAGTTATGACCTTTAGATCAGGAGGAAGCAGATGCTCTATTCACAGCTCTTAAACCACAGCAGGCCCCGGGGACATGACAGCACACACACATGTTACCCTGTGCTGTATGTGTGTGAATGTGTGCGCCACTGTATTTCTGTGTGTGTGTATCAGTGTTCTCACACTCTCTAATCACTGATATTTTCCATTAGTGACTGAACTGAGAGAGCAGAGACAAGCTCATAATCTCATTATGTGTCTCTCTCTGTTCTGTCGCTATCAGTGTAGCAGATTATATGTGGCCTGGGGAATGAGGGTCGACAATCTGACAACTCAGGCAGTGACAGTTTATTCACAATCAGAGAGTGTACCAACCCCCAATATCTCAGAACTACTTAAAATTGTCTTTATAGACACTCAAAAACAACAGCGATGAATATCCTGCCCTAATTTATGTATCTCAGTCTGGCTGAGATGAAGCAAAACTTGTTGTCAATTCATCTGCATACTAATTAATTTATCAGGGTTAGATTAATTTAGGTTTAATAGGAATACTTTGTTCTCATCTAACCCTGAATCAGACAGAATTTAGTCTCGCCTGGCCAGACCTTTGACTATTGGCATAAAGACTTGTCCACACTGAATCACAACATTACACATTTTTATTTGAAGCAAAATGTATTTGAAAATTCGGCAAAAATATACAGGTACAAGATGTGTACTTAACGTCTTTCATGAGGGAATGAACTACAATCCCATGAAGCATTGTGACCTAATTTAAATCAAAATTATTAAAACTATTGATTTAAAGTTGTTGGTTGTAAGTATAGATATTATACATTGTATTTTTTTATATTCAGTTACAGTACTATATACAAATATTCAGTATAAGTAGATTTATAGAAAGAGCGCCTCAGTTCTGTCATTCACAGTGCATCATAGGAATGGCCAGTAGATCTTTTGCTTCAATTTGTTGGCTGTGATTCTCTGATTGGTGGGTCTTTCTTTTCAGGATCAAGAGTAGTGTAGTTCTTTGTCAGTAATTCCGTTTTAAGGCACAATAATGTGAACTGATGACTTCATTGGAAGCCTTTACAATCAATTAACAACTTGGGAGCTCACAGTAGGTCTGGCTTTCTAGGTTTATATGTTTTTGTTAAAAATTATTTCACCTATTGAAACAATGACTGGGACTTTTACTTCTGAAACCAGACTGCTGCACTCTATTCTAATTTAGAACCGCCCACTTAGAAAGGAAGAGATGGTTTGACTGAAAAGTAAAGCGACTGACCACAGTTTGTTTTTTTAGTGTGCAACATTTAAGGGAATGTAAATATGAAATAGAATAGCATTCTGCTCTCAAATGTGCTGCTGCTGCTTAAACATTAGATATACATCTTCATATAGGCCAAAACATGGGATGTCCTGACTAATATGGGACAGTAACTTGGAAACCCTAGATAAAGTATATCCTTATGTACCCTGTATCCTGGAATTTGCGTAGCTGTCAACCAATCAGACTAAAAGTGGCATATTCATCCAGTTCTTGCCATTTTTGTGTGCATTAAGAAAATATTTAACAACTCTGATATTCCGCAATATAGAAGACACTTTATACAAATCTAAAGGGTTGAGTTCACCAAATATTAAGTATACAGGGTTGAGGTATAATGGATACATCCAACGGGATTACATATTTAAAATACAAAATATGAGTAAATGTATTCCATTACAGTTATATTTTAAATCGTTGATAATCTTCTGATTATCTTCTGATTACAGATACATTCAAAAAGTATTTTGATTAGCAAAGGGATTACTTTGCATTTTATTGTCATTTGTTTCATTTGATATTTAGTCTATTCAGTCGGAAAACATTTATTCATATAAATGATGTGATCTGAGAAGTGTTTGAACAGCTGTGAAACACTTTCTTATGATGTGTTACATTCATACAAGCATACAGAAGGCACTTTCACATTGTTATGATTGAAAAGGTGGATATGGAGAGAATCCACATACATATGATCAGAGAAAGATGTCGATGGGTACAGTCTGTGGGGTTTAGAAGTAAGTTTGGAGCATCATAAATTGTTAACCTTGTGTTAATTGTCATGGAAATATTTAGCTTTATGCTAAGCTATAATGCTGTTGCTAGCCCTTTTCAATGCACGATTTATGATTTACAGCATGTAAATTCTGTAATCTGTAGTGGAATACTTTTTAAAAGTAACCCTCCCAAACCTGTAAGAATATTGCATGACCTGTCTTTTCTTTTTTTTTTTTCTTTTTTTTTTTTTTTACATATGTAGAGGTCAAAATTAGAGGTCTGTTAACCGAACAGAGCCAAATGGTTTCACGTTTGTAAATATTGAACAGAGATTGGGGCTGTTGACACCGTTGATTGCTTTTCATTGTAAACACTTGTTAAAACTGTGTATGTTTACTATAGCAATCATGTTACGTGCATGAGAATCACTGTTTCGTGATGTCACAAAGTGGTGAAACTCATAAATATTAATAAGGTTTTGTGCATAAAATGTCAAATAATTTTTTACTATTTTGATAAACTGTCTTTGTTAATGACCAATTCAAGCGTTCCAATAAATATTTTGCATAATTATATTGATATCTTCCGTAAATCTAATACTGTCATCTAATAATGTAAATACATGGATCAGTAAACTTTAGCCAAAATGACAGATTGGTCTAAAATTTTTGCTTCTTTTACAAGGAGTTCCAGGTTCTAATCCACCCTAATAAATAATTTTATTTTAATAAAGGAAGATTACATCTGTTTGTCAGTGGATGTACACCGATGAGCCAAAACACTATGACAAACATTATGAGGCCAGGGCAACACCTTGAACTCTTCATTATGTTCCTCAAACCATTGTCCAACAATGTGTGCAGTGCTGCAGGGTGCATTATCCTGCTGAAAGAGGCCACTGCCATCAGGGAATACCATTGCCATGAAGGGGTGTACCTGGTCTGCAATGATGTTAAGGTAGGTTGCATGTGTCAAAATGACGTCTACATGAATGGCCGGACCCAGGGTTTTCCAGCAGAACATTGCCTGAGCACAACACAACACACATTCCTCCCGAAATCATCATTAAAATTTTCTGTGACTTGTGAATGCACAAGAGAACATCGCCGCCCACTGTCATTCAATGTGATTGATAACAGCCACAAAGAGCACTCATTATAATGTAATATATAAAAATAAAAAACTCCAGCACTGGATCACCTCTTATTATAACACACACAAACAAATTGTCGAAAGCTATTTCAAAAAGTGGTGGGGGAAAAAATTGGCAAAGGCAAAAAGTGGTAAGGACATGTCCCACCCATTCCAACCGTAAATGACTCCTATAGTTACGAATGTTGCCTATGGTGCATAAACAAAATACAGCCTATTGCAATTAATGTACTTGTTTGGAGATTATAAAGAAATTATAAAGAGTTGGGTCAAACAGTCTCAGGTTGGAGCCAGGTTTGGGCTTCACTTTAATGCCATGTAGTCTAAATTAAGCATTTAGTGGAGGAGCCAGTGGTGGCTGTTTTATAAATCACTGTTATAAATCAAGTCACTGTGATGTCAACCAATTGAATCTCCCTCAGATATTACTGTCTCCTGGCCTTTGAGGGCTTTAACTCATCCATCAGATAATACTGCCCTCTGCTGGACAGAACAAACCCTCCTCAAAACACAAGTGATAGAACATGACTGTGGAGACAGCAGGTCTCACTATTTCCCATTTAGACGTGATGAATCTGCTATGACATCTCTGAAGGAACAGACAACAGTGATAAATGATAATCAAGCTCCTCACAATGACTGCTGTCATGCTCAAGGCTGCCAGATCATTAAATATGTTTAGATTAATTAAAATTACAATCTGTGATGGACAGGCTGTTATTAAACCTTTAAAAATAATACTTCTGTTTAATCTGTATACACTGACCCTAAAAAAAGTATTTGGACACTTAAAAATGTAATTGCATTATACAACAAAACATAAAAGTGGCAGAAAAGTGAAGTCAGTTCTGAGAAACGCTCTAGCAGCATTTGTTTGGTTTGGTATTTTTCTACCTAAAACAAAGACATTCACAAATTTTAAAATGGTATTTAAGTGTCCAAAAGTGTTCATAAAAGTCTGGGAGGTCATGCCATGATCATATACCATGTTTCTTATACTTTGTGTTGCAATCACTATGCACCTGGTCTTATTGCTGCTGCTCACATCTTGTTGCTCACGAATGAGCACTGACAGCTGCTGACTGAGAGATGTGTCCTTCCCATGAGCCTGTTTAATGAATGGATGCTCCAACAGATGAGTCACTGATGGACGTGTCTCAAAGTCCTTTATTAAACACCTGCAAACACCAAGCAAACACAAGAGAATGAGACATTTTACATACTATGAGCATACTAGAACTGATTACCCACATATGAAATTATAAATGATTAAAAAATGTAAAAGTACAAAGTTTACAAGTAGCAGGTCTGGCATAATAAGTCATTTAAAGGCCTTCAGTAAGGCTATGGTGCATGTCACCTGTGCATTTTCATGTAAGTTCAACCTTAGATAGACACGCTTCACTGGAGCCTCTCTTGAGATCTGAACATCTGACCAGTCTCTCTCTGTCTGTCTGTCTCTCTCTCTCTCTCTTTCACTTTCTTTCTTTCTTTCTTTCTCTCTCTCTCTCTCTCTCTCTCTCTCTCTCTCTCTCTCTCTCTCTCTCTCTCTCTCTCTCTCTCACTCTCACTGTCATCACCATAGTATCCAGTGTAAACAGCCTTATCATGTGTCTTCAGACCTATGCTATGCTGTATCTGTTGTTCTGACATTAGTCAGAGTCAGCACCTTATTTAATTTCTTTGTAAATTAAAATGAATAATGGATAGAAGGGGCACTTTTAGGTGCTACTTTCTGTCCATAGACACATTTATAAGTGTTTCTTTAATTTCTGGCACTTTTAGCACCGATAATTTCTAGACAGTAAAGTCAGCACATTTCAAATTCTGTATCGTGTTTACTGTAATAGAATTCCTGTTGTAAATGAAAGTGATGGAAATGGCATTTTTAATATTTTTTAAATAAAATGTCTGACCCTGCTGAGGGTATTTGTCTTAGCTAACATTTAATGTATCCTAAATACACCAAATTTTATAATATTTTCACAGTTTTTGCATAATTTGGTTTCTTTGGAAATTAGACCCAATACAAGTGATATTTAACTACATTTTTCTTAGTATTTTTTCTTCAAACATTACTCATCGCATATTTCATCTCAAGCATGCTCTTTTGTAGACTTAAGTTAAAAAGTACACTAACTTTAAAATAAAAATAAATAAACTTTGGGACAGCCATAATTGTTGAATAAAATTATAGAAATTATTTTTTCACAATAAATACTGAAATGGTTTGTGTTTATTTTTACTCTGTGCTTAAATTTTCACAGTTTTAAACATGTAATAATTTGTATTTTTATAATGGATTTTCATTGTTTAATATTGAATGTCTGGGTCTGGCATAAGTCTAGAACAGTAAAATCTGTACATAAAAGAAATTTGAAAAGGACCAAAAATAAATGCTTAATCTTAAATACTATTGCCATTGTAATGCATTAATTGTTATTATTCCTTTCTTTCTATATTTGGGTGTTTTTGAGGCACTTGGCATGCTTAAAATATCATGAAATTTTGCACACACGTCAGAGTCAGTGGCCTTTAGTTCTGGGCAAATGTTCACACATGGTGGTGTAGGAGGGGATCTGTAGTGTCCCCTTTAAAATGGGGGCCTGGGTAGCTCAGCGAGTATTGACACTGACTACCACCCCGGAGTCACGAGTTCGAATCCAGGGTGTGCTGAGTGACTCAAGCCAGTCCCCCTAAGCAAAAAAATTGGCCTGGTTGCTAGGGAGGGTAGAGTCACATGGGGTAACCTCATTGTGGTTGCGATTAAGTGGTTCTCGCTCTCAATGGGGCTCATGATAAGTTGTGCATGCTTTGCGGAGAGTATCGTGAGCCCCCACATGCCCACAAGATACGTGGATTGAAGGTCTCAGAAGTGGAGGCAACTGAGACTTGTCCTCCACCACCCAGGTTGATGTGAGTAATCGTGCCACCACAAGGACTTGGTAAGTAGTGGGAATTGAGCATTCAAATATCCTGTTGTCTGACTCCCGCTACTATGTGTTGCTGAGTGATGATGACCAACTGCAGCCTGTGCCAACATATATCACTTCAGTCTACTATGATGGACTTCACAGTTGATGAACTGATGACAAGGCCAACCATAAGGCATGGGGTTTTTCACTGGCCTCAGCCTGAACCTTGGATTTAGTATGGACTTCACTGAAATGAGTTGCCACAAGCTGCCAGTTGAACTGCGATGCACGTCACTCATCTCTGCCTGCATAACCTTGGTCAAAGGATGGACAACATTTAAAATAGGATGCACAGATAATAAATGAAATTAATAACTAAAGCCTTCATCACCAAAATACAAAGGACAATACATCTATGTGAACTTCCGCAGTTAATTCAGGATGAAATTAGTCCTGTCTAGAACTTAGACATTAGTCAGTAATCATTCAGTTCATACAAAATCTTTTTGGTTAAACAACAGCCCTTAACACTTATTTAGTTTACTCATGTTAAATCATGATTTGTACTACACATAAATAACTAATTGTTGAAATATATTCATGCTATTTAGCCAGAGGGGAAATGGCCCCCACAGTGAGCCTGGTTTCCACCTAGGTTATTTTACTTAAGGATAACATCTTATGGAGTTTTGTGTTCCTTGCCACTTTTAGCCTTCCTCGCTGGGGGTCTAAATATAATTATTATAATTATTTACTTTTTTTTTTTTTCTTAAGACATTTTATTATCACGTTTTATTCAAACTCCATAATGATGACTCTGACATTACAGATATTACACAGCTTTATTTTCTGTTAAAGCAATGTGTGTTGTGAAAAGTGTGCTATACAAATAAAAATACAAAAAATACATAAATAAAAAATTATAATAATTAAAGACAGAGTTGTTTGTAATCTAGACTGATGCTGTCTCTGAACTAGGACTGGCCCCTCTAGACTCCATTAAATGCAGTAGATTAGGACAGGTGTTCTGTCATTAGTGTTCAGCATGGCTGAGGTTCCAGACTGCAGCATCTCTGATAGCAGAGGGGAATATACACACAAAGAACAAACAGCCTGCACCTCCTGATAACTTCAATTCAATTCAATTCAAAGGGGCTTTATTGGCATGAATGTATACAATACAGTATTGCCAAAGCAGAGGCTGTGTAAAAAAGAACTACACCTTAATCTATAATTAACAAATTTAACAAATATAAAAATAAATAATAACAATAAATACAGAACAGGTTCAGAACTGCTGAAGACCACAGTGTTTAAATAACTGACATATACTTACACATAAATTAATATACACACATAAACTGAGGGTCACTGTGGTGAACATTGGGGTGACACACGGGGGTAAAACACATAAAACATTAACCCACTGTCTCTCAGGCTGTGACACGTTAAAACGTATCTTGCAGCCAGTGCTGCTGTGTTTCCCTCTCCAAGTATAATATTAGTTTGTTCTTGTTCTTTCATGGTTATAAATTTGTCAATACTGTTTGTTCATTTATCTATATAAATGTCCCTTGTCTCTTGAAATTATGGGCAGTGAAGGAGAAAGTGCACCTCTGTCTCAACCTCACCAGTCGTACAGTGAGCACACCCTTTCTTCTCTGGGTAATCATGTTTTTCTGTGTCTGCCTTTCTCGATGGCGAGACTGTGCTCACTGAGCCTGTACTTGCTCAGGATCTGTCTCTGCTTTGTATCTCTGACAGTCAGGAGATACTCTTCCAATTCATACTTTGATTTTAGAGTCTGATAGAATTGTAATTTGCTTTGTGTTTTAGTTTCTTGATCCCAATGTTCCAGATAGGTGATTTGAGATTGTTTGATGATCTGATTTATTCTGATGTTTGGTTGTAAAGCAGTGCTGGTCTGAGGCTGGTTTGTGTTAGTAGTGTTAACCGGGTTAGTGAGTCTCAGAACCAGCTGACTGAGGGGACTGTTTTCAGGATTCAGTTCTTGGGTTTGTAGCGCTTTAGAATGTAGCGACTCTGTGGGACTTGATTTTAAATGCTTCCAAAAATTTAGAGATCTTTTTTGTATGTTAATAATCAATGGGAATCATCCTAATTCTGCCCTACATGCATTATTGGGAGTTTTCCTTTGTAATTTCAAAATTAATTTGCAGAATTCTGTGTGTAGGGCTTCTGTTGGATGTTTGTCCCATCTAGTGTAGTTCTGATCACTGAGTGGTCCCCATACCTCACTTCCATACAGCACTATGGGCTGTATGACACTATCAAAGATCTTACACCAGATTGGAATTGGTAATTCAGTATTATAGAACTTTTTCTTAATAGCGTATAGTGCTCTTCAAGCTTTTACTTTAAGTGCATTCACTGCCTTATTGAAACTCCCTGATGCAGTGATAACCAGCCCATGGTAAGTATACTGCATGGTGTGCTCTAGTGCGGTGCTGCCTAGAGAGAACTGGTATCTGTGTTCCTGACATCTGGGCTTTTTCTGAAAGACCATAATATTTGTCTTCTTCAGGTTTACTGCCAGGGCCCAGTTCTGGCAGTAGTTCTCCAGTAGGTCCAGATGTTGCTGTAGTCCCTGTGGGGTGGGTGACAGCAGCACCAGGTCATCTGCATAGAGCAAAAACTTGATGTCTTTGTCTTGCAGAGTGAGTCCAGCAGCTGTAGACTGTTCCAACTGCACCGCTAATTCATTAATGTAAATGTTGAAGAGTGTTGGACTCAGACTACAGCCCTGTCTCACTCCTCTCTTCTGGGAGAAGATAACACACTCACACACATTTAAAGTAGAAGCCTAATTTGCATGTTTTTCAATTCACTCAGTTGGCCTCCGTTTAACAATCTGGCATAAAAGCATTGGGAGACCACAAGAGGGAGATATACCATTTGCTGAAGCCATTATTTTTGATCTGACCCTCAGACACCTTTTTTTATTTTCAGTTGGATGTTTATGAGAAGCCTTCTCAAGAGAATGCAGTATATTTATTTTGCCAAACATGAGTGGGTAATGCATTGTATTTTGATAGACCAATGCAGATATTGTGGATTGTATAAGCTGTAATTAATGACCACATCATTATTGAACAAAAAATATTTTTAGAGAAATATGTTTTACAAGCAGTGAAATTGGATCATGCAGGTTTGCAAAGTGGCTGTCATTGTTTTGTGTAAATGTACAACTTTTACTATAAAAGTTATCCCCTAAGCCAAACCTAAACCTTACCATGATGTTAACAGGAAAGTACATTTTGTGTACCACTGAATAAAGAAAAATGAGAAAAGGGATATGTTTTACAGGTTATTAACATGCATCAGTCATTTGTATTGAATAAATAGATAAGAAATGAGCAACCAAATTTGTCCACACACATTTACTTTCTTAAAATTAAGTGTCAGATAGGAGGCTAACTAAAATGTGATGCCTGCATTGTATCAATTTGAAATTCTGTTAGTCAATCGGTCTCTCTCTATGGGAATAAAATGTGTACAATATATTTTACAAGTTATCATGAGACTATGTTTGGGTAGTGCAAACATCAGTATACTGGAATATCTGTCTATCTGTATGTCTGTCTATCAAAACGGCATGTTTAACTGTAAGATTAGAGATAGAATAACAAATGATCATGCAAAAACTCAATTAGGACTGAAACCTTGTCATACCATGGTGACCTTCTACCATGCTATATTTCATCACTGAAGATCTTTTAAACTTAACACAGTGTCTAAAAATGTGCCGGTCCTGTGAGACACTACAGAAACAGTGAGATGTGGTGCAGCAGTCAAGGATGTTCACTGAGCGTAAGTTTACATAGTAAAACAATGGAAAAACAGACCAGATCCATGCAAAAACACATCCTGTGTGAACTGCCCCTCGTAATTTTGCCCCTCGTAATGGTATATGCTTCTGTTGAAACCATCAGTTTGTTACTTTTAAAAAATGTTTATTAGTGAAGATCTACATTACCCATGATCCTGAAGAGAAAGATCCACCAATCAGAGAATCATAGCAGTGACCTACAGTATGACATACTGTAAATGATGCAATCGAGACGTTCTCCCTGCACTCTCAAACTACTATATTTGAATATATCTGACTATTTTGCAATATACTTTAAAGTCTTTTTATACTTTTAATCAACAACTTTACATCACTAGTTTAATATTTATTTGTGTTTTAAAATTGATTACATCAATCACAATGCTTCATGTGATAGTAGTTCATTCCCTCATTGAAGACGTTATGTACACACGCCTTGTACCTTTGTCTTTTTGTCTGATTTTTAAATACTTCTCTGCTTCATATCAACGTTTGTTATGTTGTGATTCATCTCAGAGCTGGTTGGTTTGGTTCATGGCACAATTGCACTCTATGGTGATTGTTTATTAATTAACCATCTTCTGGTTACCGGCCCAGCCCTTCAACCACTACAACACAACAGCCATTTGTTTGTCAAATTGCATGTGCACATAGACACTCAGACGCACTTACAGAGAACAAGAAAAACCCAAATGAACAGAACACAGTCAAACACTCAGGATAAAATCCCACCAGCACACACACACACACACACACACACATAATTAATATGACTCTGTCTCTGCTTTTAATTTATCAGGACTGGACGGCAGACCTTCCACACTGACAAATGAAAAACAAACACAAATAAATGAGTCAATTAACTTTCACAGCCCTCCTGCTGCAGACACAATCTCTTTCTCTCTCACTGATGTTTTCATTTTCAATAATGAAATAATCTTGCCTTTCATTGCTTTTATACATACAGTACCGGCAGATACACAGAGCTGCTGCAATGGCTCTTTTATTTACAGTCTCTCTGACAGGATTAGGACTGTATATCTGAGCAGCGCTTGCAGGAAATAAATGTTCTAATTGCACGTTTTGATCATACAGGAAAAGTCATCATTTGGCTTGTCAAGATAAAGTGCATGTATTGTAAGATATTATTTAAATAAATATGAAATCAAACATATGACCAGATATCAAACGATAGCACTGACTGGTCCTAAAGCATTCATTGTGATCATTTTCACAACCACTCAAAGTAATGCAAGTCACTGAATAAAAGTTGTGTTTGTGAAATTTGAAACTGTAAAACAATATATATAATATTATATTCATTAAAAATGAAGACATAAGATATTTGGACTTAGTGGAACATGTTCGTAGTGAATGTGTTGAACTCCACCTGTGGTTACTCTGCTAGTAACCTGTGTAAACTTTTTATTGACTTCATACATCCACTAAATTCACTGCCACACCAGCTGCTTACAAAGTCATTGAGCAAAAATGGCTCAGAAAAGTGAAGTTAGATCTAAGAAAAGCTCTGACTTTAAAGCGTGACTTACGTGCACAAATACTTTTTGAGAATTGTATGCTCATAACAGACATTTCCTTTTAACAAGATGCCCACATGTTATTGCCTATCCTATACCTTTCTTAATACAGTACATGTTTTTCAAGATTCATGGATGGACGTTATTTCATCTACAAAATCAAAATAGAGGCTCTGCCTCTGAAACAGCTTTTCCTTTCCACTGATGTAAAAAATTGAAAGAAAGAGCAAAAACATCTCGGTTACAGACGTAACCTCCGTTCCCTGATGGAGGGAACGAGACGTTGTGTCGATGAGTTGACACTAGGGGTCGCTCCTGCGGAGCCCAGACATCACTGATCTTGAGAAAAGGCCAATGAGAATTGGTGTGTGGAATTTGCATGCCACTCCCCCTGACATAAGGACACAACGTCGAGTGAGTGACAGACGGGGAATGTTATTTTATCTTAACCCATATACAGTATATATATATATATATATATATATATATATATATATATATATATATATATAGTATAACATGTCTTTATTGAACACATCCCATTAAACATTCACAGTGCTGTGGAAAATTAAGTGAACCCTTAGATTTAGTAACTGGTCGATTCTCCTTTGGCAGCAATAATCTCAACCAAGCTTTTCCATTTGCTGCGGATTAGACCTGCACAGCATTCAGAAGGAATTATGGACCATTCTTCCTTACAGAACTGCTTCAGCTCAACCATATTCTTAGGATGTAAGGTATGACCGGCTCTCTTGAGGTCATTCCACAGCATCTCTATTTGGTTAAGGTCTGTGCTCTGAAAGGGCCACTCCAACACTTAATTTTTAAAAAAGTCATTCTGTAGTGTATTTACTTTGATATTTAGGGTCATTGTCCCGTTGCATCACCCAACTTCTACTGAGCTTCAGCTAGCACACAGCTACCCTGACATTGTCCTGTAGGATATCTTGATAAACTTAGAAATACATTTTTCCCTTGATGACGGCAAGCATCCAGGCCCCAAAGCTGCCCAAATCATGATGCTCCCTCCAACGTACTTCACTGTTGGGATGATGTTTTCATGTTGGTATGCAGTTCTGTTTTTACCCAATATGTAGTGCTGCATGTTCTTCCCAAATAATTCAACCTTAGTTTCCTTAGTCCACAAAACAATTTCCCAGTAGCATTGTAGAGTGTTAAGGTGGTTTTTAGCAAACTTCAGGAACGCAGAAATGATTTGTTGGAAAGCAGCGGCTTCCTCTGTGGTGTTCTGCCATGGACAACATGCCAGTTTAATGTTTTCCATATAATAGACTCATGAACAGAGTTGTTAACCAGTTCCTATGATTCCTTAAATTATTTAGCTGTTACTTTAGGGTTCTTTTTTACCTCATTGTGTATTCTGCGGTGTGCCCTTTGAGTCATCTTGGCTGGTCAGCCACTTCAAGGGAGAGTGGACCTGAGAAAACACGGGACGAAATTGTAAAATCTCGCAAAGGTATTAGGTGTTGCCCAACCCGCTGCTCTGCATATGTCTGCTAGGGAGGTGCCCCTGGCCAGTGCCCATGTGGGTGCAACACTTCTTGTTGAGTGTGCTCGGACCCGTGGGGGGGGGGGGGGGGGGGGGCATGGCCTGGGTGTGATAGGCCAATGTAATGGCGTCCACTAACCAGTGGGAAAGTCTCTGTTTTGAGACAGCATTCCCTTTCCGCTGTCCCTTTCCCGACCCTCTTGATGGAGGCGAGCGTGATCAGAAGGGCCGTCTTCAGGGAGAGGGCCCTGAGTTCGACTGATTCTAGCGGCTCGAAGGGGGGTCTCTGAAGGCCCGAGAGGACCACTGAGAGATCCCAGGAGGGAAACAGGCTTGGAACCTGATAATTAAGTCGGTGTAACGTAGTTCAAGGGCAAGAAGGAGGCGAGAACCGGCTTGACAATGTAAATAATATTTTAATTATAAACTTAAAACAAAGGACAAACACACACATGACGGACATGTCCGTAAATGATCTCTCTCTCTCTCACACCACCATCTGCTATCGGCCTTTATCCCTCTCGGAGGCTTGATTAGCCTGATACGGGACCGTGTGTGTAGCATCACGACCCGGCCCCACCCTCCGCCCTGCCACAGTCGTGCTTACCCAAAGACTTGCCATCTACTGTGTCATGGTGGGTCGCGATAGTGGCTACATGCAACTTCAAGGTGGAGGGGGACAGCCTCCCCTCCAACCTCTCCTGCAGGAATGAGAGCACTGACCTAACTGCGCACCTCTGTGGGTCTTCAGCCCGGGAAGAACACCAATTCGTGAACAAGCGCCACTTCAGTGCGTAAAGTTGCCTGGTAGAGGGGGCCCTGGCTTGGTTGATCATGTCTACGATGGCAGGTGGTAGATCAGCCAGATGTGGAGGTTCCAGAGGTCTGGGTGAGGATGCCAGAGCATGCCCCGTCCCTGAGAAAGAAGGTCCTTCCTCAGCGGAATTCGCCAGGGAGGGACTGTCGCGAGGAGTACAAGATCCAAGAACCAAGTCCGAGTGGGCCAATAGGGGGCCACTAGAGTGACTTGTTCCTCCCTGACATTGCACAGCACCAGTGGAAGAAGGCTCACTGGGGGAAATGCATACTTGCGCCCCGAGGGGAGCCTCCGTTCGGGCGTACCAGTACGGGCAGTGGGAGGTCTCTCGGGAGGCGAACAGGTCTTCTTGAGCGTGAGGTGGTGCTGTCTGATCAGATCAAGACGTGTTTGCCCTGAATTAGCGGGAGAAACCTCCACATGGCAAAAAGTACAGCCAACAACTCTAGGCAGTTGTTGTGCCAGTGCAGCGGGGCCCCTTTCCAATGGCTCACGGCTGCGTGAACCCCAGGTTCGAGCACACTCTACGAGAAGTGTGGCATCCTTGTGGGAACTGGCCCGTGGCACCTCCTTAGAAGCCATCTGCGGAGTGGTGGGCTGGGCAACACCCAAAACCTAGGTTCTACAACCTCAGAGTTGAGTCGGTCTCGTCCCGTGTTTTGTCAGGTCAGAGCTGGTAGAACTCAGTAATCCTGCTCCGCTTGCACCTTGCACCCTTCACCAAGCTGATCCAGTGCACCTTATTTCCTAGGTTAGCCAGTAAGCTCTCACTTCCTGGATGCTCTTCCTCCCTAGCCCTCTGGCCGCAGATTTAGCGGAGGAATTCGCCACCAGACCCACCACGAGTCGAGTGCTCCATGTTGGGCTTGGGCTCCAAAGGCATAGTTCCCACTTCAGACAACTCCCTGTGACATATTTTCCGTGGTACGGTACTTCTGCTGGCAGGACCCACATCTCCCTTGTGCAGTTCTTGCTGTCACCTGGTCGCCGTGTCTGTAGCAACTCCTCCCTTGTCAGGCAGAATCTACCACCGTGTCATGTCCACAGGTGGCTTGACAACACCCGTGTGTATTAGCCAAAAGTTATCCCCCCAATCTGGCAGGCCGTGGTTTCCGCAGGGCCTTTTACCCCTGAAAGAATAGGAATGGGAAAGGACACCTTCTCTGACGCATCTATAGCGTTAAGATAGCTGGCCGGCTGGCTCCTATAAAAGTCACGTCGCCTGTTCCCATACGGGTACTGGGAACCTAAGAGCGGTATATGACACCTTTTAATGGGGGCATTGGGGAGGGTTAGGTGCAGCCAACCCAGCTGCTTCTAGCACGCAGCAGCCTGCTTGCACCTGGCTTGGCAGTCACGTAACACTGGTAGTGCATGGCTTTTTGAAGTGGGACCCCTTGTTTCACTACAATCGACACAAAATCGAGTGAGTGACAGAAGGGGAACATCATGGTTACTGTTGTAACCTCCGTTCCCCGATGGAAGGAACGAGACATTGTTCCTTACTCTCAACCTTACTCTCGGCTCCTCAGTGAAAACCTGTCTGACAGTCGCTCACCCACTCCCCTTTATACCCGTATGTCCGAGGGCAGGACATGCAAATTCTGTCTGCCAATTTGACATTGGCCTTTTCTCAAGTTCAGAGGTACGTGAGGCCCTCAGAAGAGACCACTTGTGTCACTAAAATCGACACAACTTCTCGTTCCTTCCATCGGATTCTTTATGTTGGGGTGTTTAACAGTCAACTGATAGCTTTAATAAACTGATGCAGAAGAAAAAACTGTTTAATGCAATGAACTACATGTTGTACACCCACAATAATCTTACATTTCCACACTTTTGAAGCACTCTGGTTACATCGAAGGACATCACTTAGCTCGGGAAGCGCATAAGCGGTGAAGTGCCCTAGATTGGAGGTCTCTTTTTACCTCTTATTTTTATTTTATTTTATTGTGTGTGTTTTTATCTGTTTTCTTATAATAGGTATTCCCTTATAATCCACATATCCTCAAGAAATATGTCCACTTAGACGTTTAGACTCTAAGATTTAGATTTTTAGATTTTTATGTGATATGCATTTTTTTGCATCAGTGCTGTTGCATAATAAGCAAATGTGCAAATAATCGTCAAACAATTTAACAGCTATTTTTTTCTCAGACGATAATCTAACCATCAAAAACTCACACCACGACATCCCTACATTGAATATATTTTATTTATTTATCTCTATTTGGGGTCTTCCATGGAACTCATACCAGCCCTTTCTAGGCTAGTGATTGAAGCCTTTTTCACACATCGATTCCGATGATTATCGATATACATCTGGATTTTTTTTCAGATATACTGTAAATTGGGCTGCTCCTTGAACAATAGTCTGACTTATCAGATATATTTCTCAACACAACTTAAAATTAAAGGTGTCTGACGATGACATGGCATGCTCTAAAATCCAAAACAATTATTTATTTTCTACAAAATATATGCACACACTACCAACGCTCAGCGTCAAAATCCATTAAATTTGACCCAAATCATTATCAAAGGACAAAGATTACTTACTCTAGTATAACTGGATGATATATTGTGTATACATATCTTTCACACCCTGAATGTATTTTCAGTAACAAGTATGTCTTTTGTGGTTTGACAGCTTGAATGAAGACATATTCAAGGCTACATACAGATAAATTGCATAATAAACGTTGCGATTTCTAAACATTCAGTTACAGTTACACCAGTTTCATGCACTAACCTTTAAACTCATCAACATCACTTTGTTCATTCGTGAAAAAGTAAATAAACCTTCCTAAATTTCACCCACCATCCACTGCGCTGCACCAGCTCGTCATGTGTGTGTTTGTGTGTACCTCAACTGACTTCAGTAAATGGTATATCATCCTCTTGTGGTCTCCCAATGCTATTATGCCAGATTGTTAAATGGAGGCCAACTGAGTGAATTGAAAAGCACGCAAATTAGGCTTCTACTTTAAATGTTGGTTAATTTGAATATGTCAACGCCTCAAACATATATTAATAAAATAACGTGCCGAGCAATAATCAATATATCTATTTTTTATGACATCCCTAAACCTTAATCTAATATGAATTGTACAATACAAACATGTGTAGTGGATAAAACACTTGTTTATAAAACACTTGTTTCTGAAAAGCAAGTAATACAATAGCTACAAATCTGTAGGTACAGACAATAAAACCTGCCATGTCCGCATATTAAAATAATTAGTAAAATTAATAAAATATTAATATTAAAACTCATAGAAAATAACCACAACAATCCTAGATGTTTATTCAGTACTGTAGCTAAATTGGCTAGGAATATAGCATTGACTAAACCAGATATTCCATCACAGCACAATATTTATGACTTCATCCATTTATTTACTGATATAATATAAATCATTAGAAATAAAATTGGAATTTGGAATTTGTCATCTGTCACAGATCTTATAAATTTTCTCATGAACAACTTCAATCCTTCACTGTCATAGGTCATGATGAGCTAACAAAACGTATCGAAACATCAAAAGCCACAACATGTATTTTAGATCCAATTCCATCTAAGCTCTTAAAAGAGGTATTCCCTGTAATCTCAGAACCCCTTCTTAATTTTATGAACTCCTCATTTTCCTTAGGACATGTCCCAAAAAACTTTAAAATGGCAGTTATTAAACCACTTATTTAGAAGTCAGAGCTTGATGCTGGACAATTGGCTGATTATAGACTGATTTAAATCTCCCATTTATGTAAAAAATACTAGAAAATGTAGCGTCTTCCCAACTATGTTCATTTATACAGAGAAATAGTATATATGAACAATTTAAGTCAGGATTTAGGCCCAAATACAGTACAGAGAATGCACTTATCAGAGTTACAAATTACTTCTATTGCTTTTAGATCTTATTGCTGCCTTTGACACCATAGATAACAACATTCTCTTGAATAGGCTTGAGAATTATGTTGGCATTTGTGGATTTGCATTAGCATGGTTCAGGTCCTATTTATCAGACTGCTACCACTTTGTCTATGTAAATGAAGAATTGTCAAATCAAACAAAAGTTAAGTATTGAGTGCCACAGGGATCAGTTTTAGGGCCTCTGCTTTGGAATAAGTTTCCACTGTTATGCCGACGATACCCAATTTTATATTTCTTTGAAACCTGATGAAATTTCACATTTCTCCAAATCAGAGTGTATCAATAAAAACAAAGATTGGATGGCCAGAATTTTCCTTCCACTCAATACCAACAAAACAGAGGTACTAATTATTGGACCAAAAACCTCTTAAAATATCAATTGACTCTCGATGGATGCACTGTTATATCTTATATCTGATACCAATCTGTCCTTTGAAATTAAATTTCCAATGTTTGTAGAACAGCATTGTTCCACCTAAATTACAACACATGCCCTGTTGCTGATGCCGAAAAATTAATTCACACGTTCATGACCTCAAGACTAGATAATTGTAATGCATTATTGGGAGGATGTCCTGTAGGTTCAATAAGTAAACTTTAATTTGTTCAACATTCAGCAGCCAGAGGGCTGACTGGAACCAAGAAATATGATCATATTAGCCCCATTTTATCATCATTGCATTGGCTACCTGTTAAATTGCGTATTAATTTGATCATGATTTTGTTAACCATATACAAATTTTGAATGATCTAGCGTCGCAGTACTTAAGTGACCTTCTGACTCGGTATATTCCATCATGTTCATTACGATCGCAAAACTCTGGTCTGTTTCCAGAATATCAAAATCCACAAAAGGAGGAACATTCTTTTCATCTTTGGCTCATAAACTATGGAATAGTCTTCCTAACACTGTTTGGGATGCAGGCACACTCACTCAGTTTAAGTCTAGACTAAAGACTCATCTATTTAGCCAGGCATACACCTAATTTATCCAGCAACTCAGTTTCTCGGTCAGCAAGATTGAGAAACATTTATCATGATCTATAACTCAACCTCAGGATTCATATCTGGTCAGACCCAGCTCTGTACCTGATTGGTGTCGAACTCCACTGCTTCATGCTTCTGAGTGATGATGACTAAATGCAGCCGGTGCCAGCCAGACATAACTTCTGTCTATTACGATGGACTTCAGAGGATGAAGTGATGGCAACTCCAACCATAACACATGGGATATTTCACATGCCACTGCCTGAACCTTGGATTTAGGATTTACCTCACCGATATGACCTGCCCGTTAAACACATTACTGATCTCTGCCTGCATCACCTTGGTCTATTGTTGGACTACACTCCTAAAATGGAATACATAGACTATCAATTAATTACCAACAAAAGACTTTATCAGCCAACTAACAAAGGACAATTACATCAATGTGAACTTCTGCAGTTAATCCAGAAAGAACTTCAAAGACATTAGTCATTAATCTTACAGTTCTTACAAAATATATTTTTTTTAACACTGGCCCTTAACACTTGATTAGTTAACTATTTTTAAAGCATGATGAGTAATATTACAAATTACAAATAAGTAATATTGGCATTATATTCTTGCTGGTTAGCCAGAGGGGAACTGGCCCCCACAGTGAGTCTGGTTTCTCCCAAAGTTATTTTTCTCCATTAACCATCATCTTATGGAGTTTTGTGTTCCTTGCAACAGTTGTCTTCAGCTTGCTCACAGGGGTTCTAAATACAATTAATATTAATTATTTAATTTATATACACAATTTACAATCATATATAATCAAGCTATATAATGTTGGCTAAGATGTTATAGATATTACAGCGTTAATGCATGATTTTCTGTAAAGCTGTGAAACGATGTGTGTTGTGACAAATTTATACAAATGAAAATGATTTAATATCACAATTATAAATGTTCAATAGAATGAGATAATATCAACATAAGAAACACATGTTATGACTGCAGCTCTGCAGGTTTATATCTCAAATCATGAGATTCATCTTAGAAGATCAGTGCTGAAACACTGACATAAAATGCTCCTCCGCAAGTTACTTGCAAATTTAGGTTTCTACCACAGATGTCGATAGATAACCCAAAGTTCTGTAGTGCAGCTTGTACCGCCTTTACAAGTCATGAGCTATAGTAAAAATCTATTGATAAAGTAATATTCATTATACTCATAAATTGTGTGAAAGGTAATAAAAGTAATTATTAAACCACAAAAGGCTGCAATCTTAGTCTGTATGAGCTGCATGAGCTTTAAATGAAAAGCAGACCGCACATACACTGGGTACTCCACAGACTATGAGAATCATTCATGTTGTATGAGAGATGACAGGGCACTAATCCACTCTGAAGCACATGAAGACTATATATTTATGTAGATAAATCACAGCATTTGCGATTTAACAATCACACTCGGCCATGTAGTGAAATGTTGATCCATCTGAAGAAGAAAGTGAAGCTTCTGGCAAAACCACACATCAAAATAAAAGCATGATACAAAATAAAAGCTGGACACCTGAAATTTAAGAACATAAAGCAATATATCACAAGCAAGAGCGCTGTTGTACTGAATAACATTTAGCTAAAATGCCTTGGTGTGTTGAAAATTAATTGTTCTATTTTTTACTTGTTAAAAGTAAAAAACACAGTTTGGATGATTAAACTTTAAAACATGGAACTCCTAATTAAAAACACTTTAAGCAATGCATACTTAATTGAGAAGCACTTGAATAAAGCATGCATTTCTTATCATTTACAATTTACATTTAAATTTAACTAAATGAGCTAAAGGAGTATCTCTTAATAGCACATTGCCATATTAGTATATTTTTGCAGTGGTATTGAAATTGGTATCGAGAACCGTGAAATTTCACTGGTATTGGTACCGACTACTGAAATTTTGGTATCATGGCAACACAAGTAACATGATTTTATGAGATCAGGTTCCATAAAACACAATATGACTTCCCCTCAAATTAAGAATTACCCTTAAACATACAGAGAAAAAGAGGTGAAAGATGAAGCTGTTGTACTCACTGAGCAATGAAGTGACTGAAACTTCTGCACCACTGATCTGGCTGACAAAGTGTAGGAGACGGGTTCCTGCAGACACATACACAAAGAGGAAGAACAAGCAAGAATGAGAGGGGAATGTGTATTGACATAATTCACTGGTAAATTAATTACAAAACTACTAGGACAACAGTGTTTGTTTCAAACAAATATCTGTTCACATTCATCATCTTCTAATACAAAGGAAATCTGAACACATGAACACACACTCACACTGTTCAAGTACAGAACTGTGCCAAATGCTGCTATTCAGAAAAACCCCTCTAGTATCCAGTAAATGGCAAGAAATCCAATCCTTTCACTTCTGTAGTCTTACACACTCTCATAGTCAATATGTTCTCTCCACCTCTCATTTGTACAGTACAATCACATCACAAATGTAATTTTTAAATTTATTTATTTATTTAATAAAAGAGTTCAGATTAGATTAATGTTCCTTGGGTTAAGGGTTTAAAAGGGGATTTATTAAACAACTAATGAGTCATTTATAAATGCATAATAAATTATTGATGCAGTTATAACAACATGACCAAAAAGGGTGAGTTTCATGCAATACTCACCAATTAGTGAGCCATTAATGTAAAGTGTTACCAACCACCCATTAGTATCCATATCTTTCAAAGTTTTAGCAGCATTTTTGTATTTGATTTTCAGTGAAAACTGGATTTTTATGTTTGATTTAGATTTTCATAGGTTTAGGGGTTTGCTCAAATCATTAACCCTCAGAATGAGCAATAGTAAAGGTGATGCTTGCCTTAGCAAACCTTTAGCAGTGACTGAAGCATGTCAAATCCCATTATCCATAAAAGTTTTGAGTTTGTGCTACAGAGAAACAGTTCAACATGTCTTCAGGTCTCCAGTAGAGTAGGTTGTAACTCAGATGTGCTACTGTATATCAGTGAGGTGGAGTTGTAAGTGTTTAAGTCTTTAAGGCATACCGAGTGGGCCAGGGACGCCCTGGCCTCCTGTTGGATGACAAACGAGCTGCCCCACTGAGAGTCTGGCAGGCAACATCTGTCCACAGAGCAGCCAAGTTATGAGAACGAATAATCCCTCTGTCAGCGACATTCAGACAGAGCCATTTATTAAGTTACACACACAGTTTCACATGCCCATCTATTAACACATAAGCAGCTCTCAGTGGCTGCTATGGTGTGAGGAAGCTCAAACTTTGTTTGTATACAGTTGCAAGTGACATACAGTACGAAAACATCATTGCAGCTTTTAAGGGTGGCATGCTGGGAAATGCGTCTTACTATAAAACATCTTGTGACTGTAGGACAAGGTTTTCTACAATACAGAAGCCTCCACTGAATAAAAGAGCACAACAAAATAATTCCTCATTTTCTTTAAAAAATAAGAAAAATAAATACATTTGATTTTACAGTGAGGCACTTGCAATGTAGCTTAATTTTCGGAGGGTTTAAAGGCAGAAATGTGAAGCTAGTGATTTTATGATAGCACTTCAATTAATTTTTCTGTTAAAACTCATGTATTATTTGAGCTGTTAGGTTGTTTAAACCATAATTGTTACAGTTGTTTTAGGGTTTACGGCAGTATGTCGTCATGCTACAAAGTTGTAAAACTGGATATAAATTTACACAAAAAAGGTTATTAAGTAATGCTATCACACTAAAATCATGTTAGCGTGCATTTTGTCATGTGGCTTAGTATTTTAACATTTGCCGATTGGTTCCATTCATTCCATTATAACTGCCTCGCTGTAAAAAAAGAGGGGCAAATCAAAATCACGATTTTCAAGATTTTAGTGTAAATCAACACTGTCACAAATGCTGTTAATAGAGCTTAAATTGTATTATTCTATAGTCTGTTCCAATTCTCAATTATTATTGGCTGGTACAGTGTTTTAAAAACATTTAATGCACAGATGGTTCCAGTTTATTAACTAAATCAAATCAAATCACTTTATTGTCACACTACTGTGTACACGAGTGCAACAGTAGGTGAAATTCTTGACTACTCTGCTGTCCTCCTTAGGGAGAGTTTTAGGCCTTTGTTTAAATGGCCTCTAAGGTTGAATATATAGTCTCAGATCTAGGTCTGGGACCTTTTAAATGCATCTTTCTCTGTCCGGCGAGACAAGGCAAGAAAACCTATGCACAGTCACTTCTGCGTGTTGCCTCAGGGGGTGCACTTACATCAGGCGCAGAACCAGAAATTATTTCTTCCTATTCTTATAAATGCTTTCAGGATGACTCGGCGGAAATTACTTTTTACACAAGTTACAAGTTATTTACAGTTTCTGAGGATGACACTGAACAATATCCATTACACACTGAGCTGTTTTGATGTTAGAAGATAACATTGTGTGAGGAACAGTGTGAAAAGTCAGTGTTTATGAACTGATAATCTACCTTTTCACTCATCATTTGTGTGAAAGTTAATAAAAGGCATTGTTGTTGTAGCACCTCTATTGTTTATTTAACCAGGAAACAGTCGCAATACGCACAACGAGGTCTGTAAAACTCCTTTTGCAAAAATGTAGGAATAGTAACATGATTCTTTGAGACCAGGTTGAAAATACCAAAGTCTGCATTCAATAGTCATAGATTTTAGTAAGATTTCTCCTCAAATTGCTCCTAGATCAAATTATCAAGCTATGCTCTTCACATTAATTCTATAGATCGATGCCCTTACTGTGTGCCAACAATTGTCTTATTTATGTCCTGTATTATTTATCCAAGGTCATTTTTGGAGAATCATCTGATGGAAAAGCTGAAACTGTGTGAGAACTCCATCAAGCCTCCTGAGCCATGAAATAAAAACCTCCAAGCAATAATAATGTTCCTCTTGTATGGTATTACCATCTGATACTCTGTATCACAATAATGGTGTGTGAATTGTGTCAGGGATCTTGGGGGTCCCCAATCCTATGTATTGGGTTCAAATACTGTGCTGGGCTGCGTCCGAATATGCATACTGCCCTACTAAATAGTATGCCAAACAAAAGTATGCCAATGGAATATGGTGTTCGAATCTGCAGTATTCATAAAACATTGGGAGAGAAATACCTGGATGACCTCTTATATTCAGAGTGCATACCTAAAGAATGTAAAAATATTAAGCGGCCAAGAAGTATGTTCTTCATCATATGCAGTACGTTCATTGCCTGGCCAAAAAAATTTAAAAAAAAAAAATGCGTAATAATATTTCGATCCTTGTCATCCTGGAATATCCCTGTGCCATCAGGGAAGAAAAAATACATTGATAGGATAACCTGGACATTCAGTATTTTCAGGTCAGCATAGTAGTCAGGTAGTTTATTGCAGCATAATGTTGTTGAGCACAGACCTGACCAATTGAAGTAACCCCAGATCATAACACTTCCTCCAGAGACTTATACAGTGGGCACTATGCATGATGGGTGCATTGTACTTCCCTTCATATCCTGACATGCTTTGGAATAGAGTAAATTTGTACTCATCAGACCACATAACCTTTTTTCCATTGCTCCACAGTCCAATCTTTATGCTCCCTAGCAAATTGAAGTTGTTTTTTTCTGATTAGCCTCACTAACAAGTGACATTCTTGAGGCCACACAGCTGTTTAGTCCAAATTCTGTAAGTTCTCGACACATTGTACGTTTGGAAATGCTCTTACTTCCACTATTAAACATAGCCGTGAGTTCAACTGTCAATTTTTTACAACGTGACTTCAAGCGTTTTAGTAATCTCCGATCACAATCATTTAAAATTTTTCAAGAAGTTTTAATAATGCGTCAAACAGTTTTTAACCCAATTCCAGTAATTTCAGCAATCCCTTAGTTGTTTTCGTTGCTTGATGCAGGCCAATAATTTCTGAAACACAGTAACATCTTTTCCACGACTGCAGGATATGTCTTCTGACATGAGAAGCTACACACTGCATCAGTTAGGGTTAAAATAATTGTTGCCAGCTGAAACATATTAATCACTGCAATAATTATCCAATCATAGGCTCTTCGGTATCTGCTTATTTAAATCCAAACAGCATTTTATTTATTTATTATTTTGGCCAGGCATTGTACTCTGACAGTACACAATATTGGATAGTTTTTCCTCAATAAACCAAGAATATTTCATAAATACCTTTTATGCTAGTGGATGTGCAACAGGAGCAGTGTCTTATTTTGTTCTAATTTAGGTAGTGATTTCACCAAATTGATTATCCTGACCTCAAAGCAGCAATAAACTCAGGCCTTTTCTGTGGCTTCACTTAAACCTAATCATCCAACTACTACTGTTAAAATTACCTAAAAATGCTATTCAACTGCACCCAGAGGACAGCAATATAGGTGGGCACAGTGCTCCTGTGCTGATAAAGCACCACTACGAGAACAGGAAGGGGAACATTACCCTGTTTAGTGCCTGTTTATATTCACAATGCAGTGTCTCTGTGACACCACGTCAGGGTTTGTGTGTGGAATGAGGAAAGGCTTTTATTGTCTTTACATTTATGTGCAGCGCATGCACTCTTTCCAATGTTTTCACTCAGTTGAATAATCAACACTCTTAATATTAACATAAACTTCTTCACAAATACTCAATAGATTCAACACAGATGCTAACGCTGCACACATTCTCTCTCTCCTTACTCCACTGTGTTAAGGGCTCTCTCCACTATCACTGTAATGACAGCTGTTAGAAATCATGTCAACCAGCTTGACGAGCCACACCGCTCACTCTCTCCCACAGACAGACACACGGCCACGCCCCCATTACCACATTGTTGGATCATCTCATTGTTGGATGCATTAATTTCGAGGCAGATATGAGTGTGAGCCTCTCATCTTTCTATTTATATTCCTTCTACTTCTGCATTAAGATTTCCTTCTTTTCCTCAATTACTCTTAATCTGGTTTTGGCTAGATTAAAGTCTCAAACACACATAAAGAGCAGAGCAGGTCAAAGGCATTCTACTTTAAAAAACGTATTTCATCAGAAACTATCAGCAAGACAAAAGTGTCAGGCATATAAATCAACCCCAGCTAAACACAGTTTTATTTTTTTTAACCCATTATCTGTCATTCTGGGCTGCTCCAAGTCACTTGCTGCTTTGATAGATATTCAGATAGCTAGTCCTCTCTGAAGAACAGATCAAAGGACAATAACAGACTCCTTCAATGCAAAATATAATGCACGCCTGCAGCCACTCGTTCGCCTTGATGTTGCAGTGCTGTAGAGAGCTGCTTATACAGTACATAACAAAGTGAAGGCAGCATCACTGATGGCAGTCTTATTGTGCTTGGTAAATTCTACCATGTTACTGGCCCTCATTGGTTGTTTGTGAGCACACTCAAACAGGATGTAAACATGCTAGGTTTATTCTAATCTAGCTGCAGAGCCGTTAAACTCTAACAGTTACGCTGTCAGCCATGTTGCTCATAACTCAGTTTGTTACGATGTAGATGACATGCAAGAGACAAACACAGAGGGGGATGAAATAAATATACATGCAATCAAGTACATGGACAAACACATAAAAGGGTGGATTTCACGAAAACTGTCAAGAACATGTCTGGCTCATATTTCCCCCAAAATCAAAAGCCAAAAAAATAAAAAATTATATATATATATATATATTATATCACTTAAAATTAATTAAAGTCTATTTTAGGGCCATTAAGATTGTTTGTGCATTAATATGTTATTTCCATTACACAGTGGGTCTGTGGTCCTATCAATTATTTAAGTTTAAAAAATTATCTTTTTTTTTTTTTTTATTCAAAAATGTTATTTGATCTAACAGATTTACCGAACAAGGTTACAAAAAAATTATATATATATATATAGTCCTACTGATTTGCAGTTTACCACTTTTTTCAGTGTATGGTAAAAAATACTTTATTAAAGTATTGTGAATTTAATGAGAATCGCCATTGAGAATAATGAGAATTTTAGAAAAACACCCAGTCGTATTATGGTAATAAGGACTGAGAAAATGTGCTTAATTGTCATGACATTCATTTCACAATGTAAAAAATATTATTAAAATATATTTTCTATTTTTTATTACAAACTTCAAATGTACTGTAAATATATTTTAATTTAGTTAATTACAGCATAATGTGAAAAAGTAGATAATCTTCTCTATTGAAGGCAAAAACCAGAATCTCTGACAGAACAAAGATTTTTCAATAACACCTCATCAATCTTTTTCACACTCACATTCACACACTTAGACGCAAGCACACAAAAACACACAGACATGGTGCTGTGTTCAGTGAAAGCAGCCGCTGCAGTATGTAAAGATAGACACACAAACACAAGCGCTGTGGCCGCACTGCTCTCTCATGATAGATGACACAGCAGACATTTTGTCAATACTTATCTGCCACATATAAAAGACTCTCACAATTTCTCATCCACTTAAAGGCCATCAGATGATATGTGGGCAAATGGAAATGCAGGCTAAGTCAAAGCCCAAACATGCCGCAAGCCACCAGCTAAACATAGAAACTGCACTTTGTGCAATCTGAAAGAGTGATGATACTGTAAGTTGTCAATTTAAATGAGTCTGTACCTTACATGGCAATGTTGAAAGTTAAAATGTAGTCTACACGTAATGACACAGCTGTTACCACAGAATGCTTAGCTCCAAAATATAATTTTTTCAGTATTGCTAAATAGACCCTTCACATTTCCAGCTTTGGAAGTAAACAAGAGCAGGATACATTTCTAAAGTGGTGAATAGGAGACCAAGGCAAATATAATTTTTGTGTTCCCATTTGTTCCAAGAGCTAAACAAAAAGAAATAATTGTAAACTATTAAGTTTCCACGACTTTCCAAAAGAGGACAAAAATATAGAGCAATTGATTACGGCAGTCAGAAGAGAGAAATATCGCAAATTAATGTCACTCCCTTAGCAGCTGTTTTAGAAACCTCATCGCAGCTATAGTAGAAATTTGTCATGTCATTGTTGTCTGTAATAAAAGGGTCCATACATATTACCAGTTCCAAAAATTCTGGACAATATCAGTATTTACACTGATGAGTCAAAACATTATGACCAACATTATGATGCTTAAAATACTTTTGGTCCTCCATGTGCTGATAAAATATCGCCAACCCACCGAGGCATGGACTCTACAAGACCCCTGAAGGTGTCCTGTGGTATCTGGCACCAACACATTAGCAGCAGATCCTTGGAGCCACCGTGGATTGGATTTGTTGGTCCAGCACATCTCACAAGATGCTCAATCGAATTGAGATCTAGGGAATTTGGAGGCGAGGGCAACACCTCTTCATCACGTTCCTCAAACCACCGAACAATGTGTGGTGTATGGCAGGGCGCATTATCCTGCTGAAAGCGGCCACTGCTATCAGGGAATACCATTGCCATGAAGGGGTGTACCTGGTCTGCAATTATGTTTAGGTAGTTGGCACGTGTCAAATTGACGTCCACATAAATGGCTGAATATTGCTCAAAGCATCACACTCCCTCCACCGGCTTGTCGTCTTCCCACAGTGCATCCTGGTGCCATCACTTCCTGGGCACACAGGTACACAGCTGTACTCGTGATATTAAAGAAAATGGGACACCATTTGACCAAGTGACCTTCTTCCATTGCGCCAAGGTCCTGATCCAGTTCTCGCATGTAAGCACATTCGAGGTTGGACTGCGGTCATAATGGGCACTCAGATGCACTGTGTGTTGTAACACATTCCTACCGTAACAATCATTGAAATTTTCTGTCACTTGTGCCACAGTAGACCTTACTTCAGATGGGATAGCCTTCATTGCCATCACGAATCGATGAGCCTTGGAGTGCCGGTTTGTGGTTTGTCCCTTCTAGGACCACTGTTGGTATGTACACACCACTGCTGACTGGAATCACAACAGAAGTCTTGTCGTTTTACAGATGCTCTGTCCTAGTTGTCTGGCCATAACAATTTGGTCTTGGTCATAGTCCCTCAGGTCTTTACACCTTCCCATTTCTCCTACATTCAACATGACATGCGGCCTTGTTAGGAGATGATCAACATTATTCACTTTAACTGTGAGTGGTCATAATGTTTTGGACATTAATGTAGAGACAGGCCAGTCTGGGCACATGAGAAAGACAGGCAACATGGAAAGTTTAAGTGTTTCAAATGAAACACTTCTCTCTCCAGTCTCTCCATCTGAATCCATCCATGAAAGTGTCATTTGCATGTAAGGATTGAGAACTAGTGGATCTGAACATACTGCTGAAACTTATATGAACTTAAAACACATGATCTATAGTAACTTGTTCTAGGAATGCCCAGTTATTTTTTTTTTTAACCAAACATGTCAACAATAGTTCCCCGTCTGTCGCTCACTTCGACATCGTGTCGAAGAAGCGACACTAGGGGTCTCTCTTGAGCGCCGAAAGATACCTCTGATCTATGAAAAAAGGCCAATGAGAGTTGGCGAACAGTATTTGCATACTCCGCCTCCGGATACGGATATAAATGCGAGAGAAATACGCTCGTTCATTCAGTAATTTTCTTCGGAGCCGATGGTCGTGTGTATGCAGTCAGCTGCGAGTAACACAACTGATCCTGCTTCTGATCCTCTGACACTCTGCTTTGCTGTTGGATTTACGGCGCACTACAGCGGCTTTTCTCTTCACTGCCGGCGTGCAGTTTGCCCCTGGGCGCTTCGACAGCGCAGAGTTAAAAGAGTTGAAAGAGTGATTCTCTCCGTAAAAGAGTTTATTTCTCTGAAAGAGCATTACACAGCGGCGTTGAACGTCCTTTTCAGGACGCATCTTTATAAAGATGTAATTTCCGCCCCTGTGTAGTTTCTGGATGCGGTGATTTCTCCCCACCTCTCTCGGTCATAAAACACTGTCTTGCATGCCTGGGCTGCGATCACACGCAGGCAGCGTTTTATGAATGGTTCATGTTCTCAGTGCGAGAACATAGCCATGGCAACATTGCGGTCGTGTGGCTTTCTTTTGTAATGAGAGAAAGCCGTTTCAGCCGCCCCCCGCGCCTCGCCTCCTTCCTACGGGATTGACGCAGGCGCCGCGGGCGATGAACACGATTTGGGGACAATGACGGGCTCTGTTCGCCGGGTAAACCCCCTCGAACCTCCCGCCTCCCCGGCACGCTTGTTTGCTTCCGTCTGAGCCCGGGATGAGCATTCTCTCCAATGGTTCATCTTCTCAGTGTGAGAACATGGCCGTTATAGCATTGCGGTCGCACGGCTTTCTTTTGTAATGAGAGAAAGCCACTTCAGCTGCCCCCCGCGCTCCGCCTTCTTCCTACGGGATCGGCGCAGGCGCCGCGGGCGATGAAGGCGATTTGGGGAATATGACGGGCTCTGTTCGCCGGGTAAACCCCCTCGAACCGCCCGCCTCCCCAGCGCGCTTGCTTGCTTCAGAATTGGATGACATCACCGCTGCATCGGAGAGCATTACAGCGGCATCGGATGCTGATCGCCCGCCTGGGCTGCCACCTTCGGGTCTGCCGCCCAGCCTGAGCCTGACGCACGGAGATCCGGTATGCTTTCCCGGGCTACTTGATCGGTCCCGCGGGCAGGTGCGCCGCTCACAGCCACGCCCCCCCCCGTTCCTTTCTTCCCGGACGTGCACGACGAGTTGAGCAAAGCCAAGGCTTCTTCGCTTCTCCGCTCTCACTACCCTCGCGGTGGAACGGTCCCAGACCGCTTCCACTCTGCATGCCACGGCCCTTCCTGCAACCAACGCCAGGCCAAGGCACTTCAAAACTTGCACCTTGGGTAGTCCTGTTCTTGATGTGCTGCAGGAACTGCACTGGATGACCAACCGCGCCCCCGGGCCACGGAGGTCAGAAGCGCCAGCACTCGAACAGGCGATGGCCACCCCTTGTGGTCCAGAAATGCACCTGTGGACTGGACCTGGTCGAAATGCGGGAGGCAGACAAGGCACACCTTCTCCCACACCCCTGTCTCCCAGCTCCATCCATTCGGCGCCACCGTTGACGACTCTGCCCAGCAGTCCTCAGCGGTGAGGCAGACGGAGGCCACTGCACATCCTGCCCCGCCGCAAGCCTGCCGCCATGGGCCATGCCCCGTCTGCTCGCCGAGGGCGTCCTCCTGTGGCTATGAAACACCCTGCTCCGCCTCAACCCGGGCCCAGCTCTCAGCCCCAGCGTCGAGCACTCCGCAGGAAGCGGACGCCCCTGTCTCACGGACCCCCTCAAGGACCCGGAAGGCTCCCAGGCTGTCCGTAGACGCTCAACCCAGGGACCAAGATGTTAGCTCCGGAGGTGGTAAGACCGCTCCGTCCCCGGTGGAGGGCCGGGAGGAGAATTTTTTGTCGAATTAGTTTTCACATTCTCATATTCTCTGTAATGAGCTATTTCCTTTTGTCTCTGGGTCACCTGGCCCACAAATGCCATTCCCACGGCACTCTGCCACCAGATCTCAGCAATCCCGGCTTCCTGGACACGGACCACCCGTCTCCAGCCCCACGACTGCCCCCCCCGGCTGGCCGGTTCTGACCAGTCTAGAGGACGCCTACCCGAGACCTCCTCCTCAGTCGCTAACCCGCCCCCTGCCGGGTGTGCGGAGCAAGGTAAGTGCTTTGAGTCTTTCTCAGCACCCCAGCTGCGGGTCGCCCTGTCGCCGCCCAACGCTGCCCTGCCTGCTCCGCCCCGCTGCGAAGCCCTGCCGGGTACGTCAAAATTAATCGTCCCCTTGGTGCCCCTAGTGCAGAGGTTGGACGTGTGGCTTTCACTTCCCAACCCGTCTCGCTGGCTGGCCCGGACCATCCGACTCGGTTACGCAATTCAGTTTGCCAGGCCCCCGCCCCCCCTTCATGGGCGTCCGCTTTTCCGCAGTATATGGCAAACATGCCCAGTCCCTGCGCGTGGAAATCGCGACTCTTCTGGCCAAAGACGCGATAGGGCCTGTCCCTCCAACCGAGATGAAGGAGGGTTTCTACAGCCCTTACCTCATCGTACCCAAGAAAGGCGACGGCTTACAACCAATCTTGGACTTGCGAGTTTTCAACCAAGCGTTGCACAAACTCCCGTTCAAAATGCTCACGCTTAACCTGCGTCCGGCATCTAGATTGGTTCGCAGCGGTAGACCTGAAGGACGCGTACTTCCACGTCTCCATCCTGCCCCGACACCGCCTCTACCTGCGGTTTGCATTCAGGGGCCAGGCGTATCAGTACAAAGTCCTCCCCTTCGGCCTGTCTCTGTCCCCTCGCGTCTTCACGAAAGTCGCAGAGGCAGCTCTTGCCCCGCTCTGAGAAGCCGGCATCCACATACTCAACTACCTCGACGACCGGCTCATTCTGGCCCACTCGCGAGAGTTACTATGCGATCACCCCCGCCTGCCGTCAGACATTCAACCCCTGGACAGACCTCTGTTTCTTACGGGCTGGAGTGCCCCTACAGCAGGTGTCCAGACGCGTCCTGGTCACGACCAACGCCTCCAGATTGGGTTGGAGCGCCGTTTGCAACGGGCACGCAGCCTCAGGCCGTTGGAAAGGGGCCCAGCTGCGTTGGCACATCAACTGCCTCGAGTTGTTGACCGTCCTTTTGGCCCTGCGGAAGTTTCTCCGGTTAATTCGGGACGAACATATCCTAGTCAGGTCGGACAGTACCACTGCTGTCGCGTACATAAATCGCCAAGGTGGCGTACGCTCCCGTCACATGTCACAACTCGCCCGTTGTCTCCTCCTTTGGAGCCAGCACCGACTCAAGTCGCTGCGTGCCACTCACATCCCCGGCAACCTCAATGTGATAGCGGACGCGCTGTCATGACAACGCTTGCCTGGCAGAGAGTGGAGGCTTCACCCCCACTCAGTTCAGCTGATTTGGGAACAGTTCGGCAAGGCCCAGGTAGACCCCTCTGCCTCCCGAGAGACCTCCCACTGCCCGCTCTGGTACGCCCGTTCAGAGGCTCCCCTCGGGGCAGATGCACTGGCACACAGCTGGCTGGTGGGGCTGCGCAAGTACGCATTCCCCCAGTGAGCCTTCTTGCACAGGTGCTGTGCAAGGTCAGGGAGGACGAGGAGCAAGTCACTCTCATGGCTCCTTACTGGCCCACCCGGGCCTGGTTCTTGGACCTTGTACTCCTCGCGACAGCCCCTCCCTGGCGAATTCCCCTGAGGAAGGATCTTCTTTCTCAGGGACGGGGCACACTCTGGCATCCGCACCCAGACCTTTGGAACCTCCACGTCTGGCCCCCGAACGGGATGCGGAAGATCTAGCTGGTCTACCACCCATGGTCGTAGCCACATTCAACCAAGCCAGAGCCCCTTCTACCAGGCAACTCTACGCCCTGAAATGGCGTCTGTTCGTGAATTGGTGTTCTTCCTGGGCAGAAGACCCACAGAGGTGCGCAGTTAGGTCTGTGCTCCTGTTCCTACAGGAGAGGTTGGAGAGGAGGCTGTCCCCATCCACCTTGAAGGTGTATGTTGCCACTATCCCAGCTCACCACGACTCAGTAGACAGCAAGTCTCTGGGTAAGCACGACTTAATCGTCACATTCCCAAGAGGTGCCCAGAGGTTAAACCCCTCCCGGCCAAACCTGTTCCCCTCCTAGGATCTCTCGGTGGTCCTCGCCGGTCTTGAGAGATCCCCCCCCCCCCGAGTCGCTAGAATCAGTTGGCTCAGGGCCCTCTCCTAAAAAGACGGCCCTGCTGATCGCGCTCACTTCCATCAAGAGGGTCGGGGACCTGCAAGTGTTCCCTACTAACGACACTTGCCTGGAGCTAGGTCCAGCAGATACTCATGTGATCCTAAGACCTCGACTGGGCTATGTGCCCATGGTTCCTACCACGCCCTCTGGAGATCAGGTAGTGAACCTACAAACGCTGCCCCGGGAGGAGGCAGACCCAGCCCTCTCACTGTCGTGTCCGGTACGTGCCTTGCGTGCCAACCTGGAACGCACCCAGAGCTTCAGGCGCTCTGAGCAGCTCTTTGTCTGCTTTGGAGGACAGCAGAAAGGGAACGCTGTCTCCAAACAGAGGTGTCTCACTGGGTGGTGGATGCCATCACACCCAGGCCGTGCCCCCCACCTTTTTTTGCGGGTTCGAGCCCACTCTACTAGGAGCGTGGCATCCTCATGGGCACTGGCTAGGGGCACCTCCCTAGCAGACATTTGCAGAGCTGTGGGCTGGGCAGCACCTAACACCCTTACGATCTCAGGGTTGAGTCAGTCTCGTCCCGTGTTCTCTCAGGTCCGAGCCCATAGAACTCGGTACACGTCGACGATCTGACCAGGTGAATCGCTTGTTTCCAGCGCCGTTTCCCTGGATCGAGGTAAAACAGTGCGCCTTCTTTCCCAGAGAACCTAGGTCCCTGGTTGATTCCTCCCTAGCCCTTCGGGCCCGCAGCAGTTCAGCGGAGGGACTTGCTGGTCCAGTCCACTACGGGTACCCCAGGCTACCCCTACTGGAATAGGTGCTCCACAGATCAGGCCTCCTACGGGACTCCTCCTGTGTGTACTTCCGCGGTACGGTCACCTTACGAGCTGACCCACATCTCCCTTAGGCAGTCTTTGGCTGCCCTCCGGTCGCCATGTTGTAGCAACCCCCCCCCCCTCGAGGCGGGATCTACCACCGCGCCATTCTTCCCACATGTGACCCAAGAGGCCATGTGATGTATTTCGCCACCTTTACCTCCCCTTTCGGGTGGGTGTGGCCTCCGCAGGGTCTTTTCCCCCTAAAAGAATAGGGATTCGGGAATAAGACCCCCTTCCCTCGATGCGGTAAGGGCCCCGGCTGCTCTTGCTCTATGCCGAGAAAACATAGAGAGAAAAGAGGCCCAGCCAGGCTTGGCCCGTTCCCTAGTTGGGAGCGTCACCTTGTTCCCCCCTAGGGTAACCAAAAGGATTCTGACGCTTTTTCGGGGCATTGGGGAAGAGTACGTGCAGCCTGAGCACAGTTGGTCGCTTGTGCACGTAGAAATACCTGCCCGCTTCTGTGTCAGCAGTACACGTACACGGATCAGCACATGGCGAGTTTTGAAGTGGACCCCTAGTGTCGCTTCTTCGACACGACGTCGAAGTGAGCGACAGACGGGGAACGTCTCGGTTACGTATGTAACCTCCGTTCCCTGATGGAGGGAACGAGACGTCGTGTCTTCCCGGCCACGTCGCTGAGCCGAGCCGCTGAGGTGCCCGGAACACTCCCGGCTCCTCAGAAAAATCCTGAATGAACGAGCGTATTTCTCTCGCCTTTATATCCGTATCCGGAGGCGGAGTATGCAAATACTGTTCGCCAACTCTCATTGGCCTTTTTTCATAGATCAGAGGTATCTTTCGGCGCTCAAGAGAGACCCCTAGTGTCGCTTCTTTGTCGGTTACATACGTAACCGAGACGTTTATTGTAAAAGTACATGTGTTCTCTTTTTTAACATAATATACATTTAAACCATAAATTATAAGGTGAAATCATAATTTTTATATCTAAAAAAATTGTACTGTAAAATTACATGTATTGTCTTGTTAAACATATTTTTTTATGCAAACTCTCATAAAAAATATACACAATTGTATAGATATAAATGTATCTTTAAAGGTACACAATATGACCTTAGGGTATAATTATGTACCCAAAACAAGTAAAAAAAATTAACCAGATGTACTGCATATGTTAAGGTAACTAATTATCTATAAATACATTTAAAAAAAATATTTTTTTGGTTGGCTTTTTTTTATCTTTTTTTGTTTTTGTTTTTTTGTACTGTAGCATTTTTACATCCTTTTCCGATGATGGACATTGTAAAAGTGTGAAGTCAGTACACTGCCCTCAAACATATTTTCATTTTCATACTTTGTTGCACATGCTGACACACTGACATAGTGATGTATGTATGTCAATTTCATGAAACAGAGGCCATTCCCTCCAAATCTGAACACATGTGGTCACAGGAGACACATTTAAGATACAAGGTGTAAACAGCGATGTGTCTCACCTGACCAAATGTGATCAGATCACCCAAGGCGCATCTGAATACCAGGTGTATATGGCGCCTTAGCTCTTCTTTTAAGCGATGCTGTGGAGTTATTTCATGGCCAACTTGTCAGAGTAATTAATGGATCATAAATAAATGTTTAACTAGGCACATAAAGCTGTCACTTTAGATTAGGTCAAGCAACATATTAGCTATTCTTAGTCAGTGCTTTATTTTGACCTTTATTAAGCATCAGTTGCTTTAACAATAAGCGTTCCAAAATAAGTTAAATATATATATATATATATATATATATATATGCATAAATGCATATCCAATTCATTACAAATGTAAATGTATAAAACATTCCTTTATCAGTTATGGATGTATGCCTTATAAGGTTATCATATATGAAATACATCAGCTCAGATTTGTTAGTAAGTTGATTAATAAGGAAGAAAAAACATTTTCAAATTGCTTATTTATGAAGTTATTAAACAACAATAAATATTTTACTTCAGTAAATATAACTGAATCTTGTACTATTTGTATATCCTTTATCACATGGTTTCTTATACTTTTATTAATCAGGGACCCCTTACATAACCCCTAATTCAAAAACTTTTTTTTATAATATTGGCTTTTTGAATATATTGTTCTAAACTTCAGTTATCTCATATTTTTACACTAGTCAATAGCTTTTTATTGAGTTATTTTTAAGCCTCTTTTTTATTGCTTATTTGATTAAAACATTGCAAAACAATGTTCACAATTCAGGGATTTTCCACAGACCCCCTGGCTATTTGAAAAGAACCCCAGGGGGTCCGTGGACCACAGTTTGAGAAACGCTGCTCTATTACTGTAATAACAATGTAGAAGCAACAATTTTTAATAATGAATTGAATAATAACTAACTATAAACTGACTTTATACAGGGTAATTTATTTATTTATTTCAAATAACATAATAGTTTTGGTTCCTTGTTAAAGTCACCTTTGGCTTACACGCTGGTGGCCTAAAGACAAACTAAAGAAAGCCTAAGGCATGATTTTCCATGACGTTTTTCAATTTAACTGCTCATAGGAGATTTGGGGATATTTAAACATTACAGCATGATTTTCTGTAAAACTGCTTTATAACGATGTGTATTGTGAAAAGCGCTCCACAAATAAAAAAATGACTTGAAATGACTAGTGTCATTATCTGTGTTACATTATAAAGTGTTACCTATCTGTGCCTCTGAATAAGGTTTAGTGAAGATGTTCTGTCTTGTCTTGTGCGCATGCTCTTTTCAGAATATTTTGAAGGGATGTCTTTCACAATGAACTTGTTTGTTTGAGTACAGGTTCATGTACAGGTTTCCTTGCTGAACTGGCCAGCTTATACCAATTTGAATTCCCATGCTGGTGGAGGCATGTTTATTCTAGTAATTAATGCTGAATATGTTAAATGTGTAATGGAGCCACAGTGTACACTTGGGAAACCAACCAACAAATGGCTTTCTTAGAGTATGGGATCCACTATGGTTATCACAGTATTTTGACATTGAAAAAATTAGACACTCCGGCTTTAAACAAAATAAAATCTGTCAAGCATACAACACAAACCTAAAAGTTTATTAGCTGTTTTAGTTTGAATACTGTCCACTTTAAACCTCAACTATTTCAGGCTTTGAGGATTTCTAGTAAATATAATTGATTTAGTCTTAATTAAAAACCCCAGAATGTTCTTATGGAGGTGAGAAAACCATTGAAGCTTCAGCTGTAATAATTGTACTGTATTCATGCTGGGGATTTTGCAGCCTTTTGTATAATATGTTATTCACTTCTCTCTGATGTCCTTCATTAGAATTCAAACATTTCAAACTGACAGGCTGTGATCACTCCACAGCCCCTCGTAATCTCTCTCTGTCCGAGAAGCGGATGGTGGGAACACCACCCCGGACAGATGACATGTTAACAGAATAATTTCACACTCTAGTACACACACGAGCACTGATTTATTCACCTGCCGCCATGCTAAAGTTCCCGAGCATCTGATTTATGTGCCTTCACCCAAATATCTAATTTCATTTGGAAAAAATAAAGGGAGATAGAAGAGAAAGAGAGAGAGAGAGAGAGAGAGAGAGAGAGAGAGAGAGAGAGAGAGAGAGAGAGAGAGCGAGAGAGAGAGAGAGAGAGATACAAATTGATGGAAGAGAGAACGAGAAAAAATAATGAGAGAGGTGCATGAAGAAGGAGGGCATGCACATTATTTTAAAGATGTCATTAAGGTGTAAATACTATTCATGATTCATGAGGCGTAAACGACAAAATATGACAAATGGGCCTACAAATGCACAGTATTCTAACATTATAATTTCTCATATCCAGCATTCATAATCTAAACCTGTAGCAGCATTAAAGCACAGTCACAACACCAGCACAAATAAACAGATCTTACCAGCCTGGTCTGATAGAATCGTGTTACTATAGGTATAAAAAAATATTATCGTGGCAGTTTCCTTGTGAAATGAACACTTGAGGCACTACAACAACAATTACTTTTATTCACTTTCACAAAAATCATGAGTAAAACGTCAAATTATCAGTTAATGAACGTACTTTTCACTCTGTTACTCACACAATCCTATCTTATGACATCTAAACACTTTTACTATAGCGCATGACCTGTAAGGAGATACATTTAACGTTTATTACATGTGCCTACATACATTAGCCTACATAAACAACTACATTTACAAGCTTGTTTAAATGTGATCAAATTGCACAGTAGCTCAACTGATAGAGCATTGCACTTGCAATGCAAAGGACTGGAGTACGAGTCCTGAAGAGCATGCAAGTCAATACATGAGACGAAAGTGTTATAGAAGCACCACCACAAAATGACGTGGTTGCTTCAGCAATTGAGTTGTTCATCTCACATTTGCTTATCGTGACACTATCGGTTAGGTTTAGGCTTAAGATTTAGAATAGGGAGGTTGGTTTTGATGATTTAAAACTTTTAAATGTTAATAACATAGTATGCAAATTTTTTGTGTGCATGGAATATCTGGATAACTGCATTTACCAAAATGTTCATTATACAACAGAGCACATTGTGTGGAAAACTTTGTGTATCCTACAATGCAATGCACACAACTTTACTCTTCATTTGCAATATGACCACTGAACCACAGGTTTTAACCATGATTTTATCATCCCTTTCTTGACTCATTATTTAAACAGATTGCCAAAAGTTAAGAAATGTATACATGATACTTGCAAAATAAGCATATATATTTTTGAAATTATAACTTTGCACCACTTATTCGGAATGTTTATTTGGACAGTTAGGGTTACCAGTTATACTGGCCTTATTTCTGACTAAAGAATCTCCATGACATTTAAAAAGTAATGCTGTCAGCTGATTAAGTTTAATCACATAATTTTTCATAGTTAATTGCAATTTATATTTATTTTCCTGTCAAAATGTACTTATTTCCTTCTTTGAAAATAAAACAATATAATGCTTTATTAACATTTTTCAAACAAATCCTTCCACACAATAAAGATTCACAAAATATTTACCAATTCAAGTAACATTAAGCGTTTTCAAAATCTAAGTGGGAGGTTAACTAACTGAATAAACTAGTACCACCTCAGTCGATGTTCCGAGCGAGCCGAGCCGATACTAAATGTGACTTCAAAATCCTGCAGTTCGGAGAATCGTCACTACAAGCGTCACTGGATTTCCGACACGTGATATCAACCCAACAATTTATTTTTAAAGTTAGCAACAGCAATAACAGTATCATTTGTTCACGCGACTTTCAAACTGTGAAAAAAGAACGCAAAAAACCATGGCGTGGTCAATAAACGATGTGTAGACGGTCCACTTGTTAGCGATGAGCGAAACGAAAAAGTCACTCAGGAAGTGTATCAGCTGTTGGCTGCACACAGCTACCACCGGACCTACCAACATTGTAGGGAAATGTAAAAAAAAAAAAAAAAAAACTTAAAAGTGACTACAGAATTATCAAGGAAAAGTGGAAGTGGTTCGCCCAAATGGACGCTATCTAAACCGGCGAGCAATGGGAGGGAGAGTGCCCTGGACTGGCGTTGATCCACGATGGAAGATGGTATGTTTTGTTATGTTAACTCTTGTTAACTTTATTTAGTTGACCAGCTACTGGAAGCTTGCTTCTAAAACAACCAGGCCAATTTAACTGATACACTTGAGTAAAATCACCATGCAACATCTGCTTTATGCAGCACAATGAGCTAGTAGCTAACAGCTAGCGGTCATGTTATTGATTTGGTCAGTAATGTTTGTGTCGTGTTTAAAATGATTTCATGGCAGTAGAGGCAGTGAAACTATGACAATCAGCCTATAATTCCACCCACATTGTGATGGCACTAAACTGCATTGGAAATGCACACCCAGTAGAGAGAGTAAAGCGAGTAGAGTTGAGGCAAGTCGAACCTTAAAGTGCGGTGGAAAAGTGCCATTAGTGTAATGACTCCAGGCGGACACATTGCTAAGGTTCCGCCCTGTTTCGGCCAGTGCATATGCTGGTCTATGCTTTATTAAGAGTACATTTGTTAATTGCTTTTAAGAACACTTTTAATATGAATCACATGATTAACGTGTTAACTTTGACAGCTTTAAAAAAAAAGACAAATTATTGTTTGACTGAAATTGAACTTTAAAATGCATGTTAATATACTGACTGAATTAAATATACTAAATAGTGTACAATATAGAAATTTGTTAAGTTTTAGCAGTTTGTGTGCAAAATATGATATTTTTTTTTAAACATAGAATAGACAAGCTGATTCAGATCCCATATCAGTTTTGCTTTAGAAATATGTTTTTAAAAGTCTACAAAGAGGTATAAATTGTACAAAAGCTATTTTTGTTATGTTGTATTGATGGATTGGACCAATCGAGCACATTACAGGCCAAATTTTTAAAAGAGCCACAATGAAATATAATCAATAATATTACAAGAAAAAAACTAAAACTAAAAAAATACATAAAAAATAATGTTCCCTGAAGAAAGGTTATTTGGCAATTTGAAGGCAGTTTTTGCAGTTCTAAACACTAGAACACACATTTCATTATTTTCAAGTATTCATTTTTATTACACACAGAAAAAAAATATATTATAAACTTTATTCAATTAATGTATTAATTATAAATAAACCTTTTCATATCACTGTTTATGACTGACAAGCTGATGGTTTTATTTGGTCAATAATTGATGCATGTGTGTATACCTAATTCATGCACATTTCAACACGGCAGATCAGAAATGCAAGCTCATGCAAAGACATTTCACAATCAAAACTGCATGTTTATTTGTTTCTGGAAATATTTTTTTAACATTTTGAATATAATGTTATTGGTGATATTTTTATTAAAACCAGTAGCCCTCAAGTGTGACATTATATTCTGTTCGTTGCCGTGTGTCCACAGCTTTACTATTTATGCTGTATATAGATATGAAATGGTAAGAGTACTATGGTAGTATGCCATTTCAAACATATTTTTGTGTCTCTCTAGACTAGAAGAGCTAACCGCTGTAGTTTCAGAGTCATAAAGTGTGTGTCTCTGTGTGTGTGCATGTGTGTGCGTGTGTGTGCATGTGCGTGTGTGTAACACTGCTAGTTTCCTGACAGTGAGTAGCTTTTCCCCTGCAGGCCTGGAGCACAGCAGATAACATGACTGTCAGACTCATCTTCATGACAATGGAGGAAGAGAGGGCAGCTAATCACATTTTATGTTATTGTATTGATGTCAGAAACATGAGCACTTTCAAATATAGGCCCACATTTACACAACACAGACTCATAGTGGTCATTTATATAGGGGTCTTAAAGGTACAGTGTTTAGTTGTTTAATTCTGTCAAAAAAAAAAAGGGTAGTTTTAGGTGCAAAATGTACTAAACCGCAAATTATTAATTTCGTTATGTCTGATTTGAAATAAACCAAGAATTTCTAGTAATTTTCGGAATGGTTATTGATACGGCATTGTATTAGTTAAAGATTCACATTAGTTTTGTCATAATTAGTGGTGTAAATAAGATAAACAGGAATAAAATAAATAAATACAATATCTTCATTAAAATGTCTGTGTAAACACCTTTTGCAAGAATATGTAATGTTTAAATATGAAATAGCCTTATAATTTGGTAACAGGATGCTGAAAGCATTAAATGCAATAAAAATTACTTTTCTCATTTCCAAATGTTTCTTCCTCAAAAGCACTAAAACAATAATTAATGGAACCGTTAAGGAATCAAAACCTGAATTGTTAAATTCTTCACGATTCCCATCCCTACTTAAGAGTAAAATTTCAATAATCTGTCTTTAATTTTGAACACATTTTTATTAAATTCTGCTGACTGTTTATGAAATAACTCTCCAGTCTAAGAGCAATACCAATACAAGGCTATTTCCTGTCTGTCTCTCTCTCTCCTTTTCATGGTAAACTCATATCTGTCTCCCACTTTTCCCACTCAGTCTCTCTTGTCTACCCCATTGCCCTCTATTTCTCCCTCTGTTTGCTTTCCCCAGCTCACCCAGTCCTGTGTGAATGGTGTGTGTGTGTGCGTGTGTGTGTGTGTATAGCCCCTCCTGGTGTCTCACCGTGGTATTTTGAAGAGCGCTTTGACCGGGTGCATCTCCGCTAGGGGTGGGTCTCCGTCTGCCAGCTCAATGGCAGTGATGCCCAGAGACCAGACATCACAGCGGGCGTCATATGAGTAATCATACTGCTGTTCACATGCTATCACCTGCACACAAAGAGATACACACATGTGTCACACTCACCAACAATGACATTCACCCACAGCCAGTGTGACTAAAATCACAGATAAGATCTCTTTAGTCTCTCAATTGTTTCTCCTACATGACAATGAGATTAAATGGAAAGCAAATGGCAAGAATAAGTGTATTGTTTCTTAGATGTTTGTCCTAGAAAAAGACTTAAGTAATCTCCTCAAAATAACAATGTACATTTGTACACTAAAATGTATATTTTGGCATTATTGTAGTTATGTCAATAAATAGAGGTACTTTTCTAATTTAAACAGTAGTTCAAACCATTGTTTACTTGCACAAGAAAAAATAGCTTTATTGGACCCACATTTGGTTTTCGACCATTGAAAATGGAAAATAGCCTCACTGAGAGCAACATATCTCTGGGATTTTACAAAAAGGATACAAAAAGGAAATATTGTTCTAAATAAGAATCTAAAGGGATATTAAGATATCTTGGTAACACTTTACAATAATGTATCATTTGTTAACATTAGTGAATTTAACCTTTCCATTTTCTATATAAAACTCATTTTATAAATGATACTCATCTGTTAGAAAAGCACAATATAAGTGACAAATTCATTAATTAGTTCATTTTAAAATGTTATTTTAGCTCCAGCTTACAAATATTTTTGAAGTTTAATCATAACTGGACTGTAAATAATCGCAACAATTATGTTGCCCTCCAGTGTTCAGTCACTTGTCAGTAATACTGTGACCAATCGTCATACTGCCAAGCGTTTTATTTAGATTGTATTTTAATTGGCCCAGAGGGGCCTCCCACACTGGCTCCATCGCCTCACTTTATTTCACACTCACAGAGGAGCGGCACTCAGCTATTAACCTTTCCATGACCCACACCAAACACACTCAGAATTCAGTCACACATTTAAGTTGTGTAAACTGAGCAAAGATATACATTTTTCATAAATCTGTACAGAATACTAAACTATCCTGAAACAACTCAAACGTTAAAGAAACAGAAATTGTTTCAGTGAGTAAAACTACAATGACTATAATAGCTTTTAGGAGAAAAATTATAACAATAATAATATGTTTAATCAGTTTTGGTCATATAGGAGTAATACATCCAAAAATTCTGTCATGATTTATTCACCATCATGGAACACATAGACAGAAATTCAGTACAATGTCCAAGCTATTTTTTTCCATAGAAATGATAGTAAATAGACTGAGTGTTTAACTTTGCATGCCAAAATTCCGCAGGGGAAGAAGGCATGGCCGGACATTGAGTGCATTTTATACTCTGTGAGAGTGAAGTTAAAAAGAAACTCGCCACTAATATGACATTCCTGTCCATTGTGAATATTTAGTATAGCTGTGTACGAAGCACCACCCACACAGAGGTCATTTCCAAACCAAGCAACTTTCGAACGAATTCGCCTGTCAAAGTTCACCAAACTGCACGTGATAATCGCAAGGGGAAATTCTTCTTTGCCAAAATTAACGATTGCACAGATTCCTATTGAGATGACTGCCACAAAATGTCACCGTGCAAACGTAAATGTGACCGTGCCACCAGAAATTACATAAAGCATCATAATAGCTCTATATTGCAAGACTTCTGAAGCTATACAAGAAACAGGATGAAATTTTAACTCTTAAACTCTGTGGAGTCAGAAGTGTGTAAAAACTTAAAATGTGGTCCCCGGATAAATAATTTATATGTGGTAATATTTGAAAGCTTGGAATCTAAACTCCATTACTTTTATAAAATAAATCAGGCATTTTTGTTACATAAAATAAAAATAAGAGAGCCACCTTGTGGTAATGATGTAGAACTATGAATATAAAAGTTTTTCAAATGGCACTAAATTAGAGAAGATTTTCTAATGGCACCTGCATTTCAGATCTGAATCTTGTGTTGTAGACCCCGTTTCCACCTGGTATTAAGATGTGTATCAGCTGACCCAATCACATGTGGTCAGCCATAAATACTAAACCATTTTGTGATCGGATCACAAAAACTTCATAGGTATGTGGTAAAAAATGCATGTGACCAGATCGCATTTGTGGTGTGAACGCTGATCTGTCCTCTATGCATCCACGCAGCAGTGAAGCACTACCCTGTCAATCAACCGCTGTGCTAAAACAGGAGTTTCAACTTTGCCATTTGCAAGCGGTTTTAAAAGGAAATAACCGTCCGATAGGAAAATATGACAAAGCAGATACATACAGTAACACACTAACATAGTGATTGATGTATGTCGTCATGAAACAGAGAACTTTTTTTTTTTTACCTACAGTAGTACTTGTTGCCAATCCATGGCTGGATTCACTTTAGCAGGGACATTTAGCAAACAGAGCCTGAATCACAGACTTTCAAAGACAGAATGAATAAATAAATATATGTTCATCATAGGAATGCAAATATATACCATGTAATTTTTGAATTATTGGAATCTTTTTATTTATTTATTTAGTTTTATTTGGGGGGGGGGTTTCTGTAAAATGAGACCAATATTTTGCAGTTAGTCCACTGTATGTGTCTAAGCTGTGCTTTTAAATTTGTGTGAAAAATTGGCAGCCAAAATATGCAGCAGAGCTTAAGGTGTTAAGCCGTTATATAATGATAATCTTCCCCTCTATGAGAGTACGGAGATGCGAGAACCGATGAAGTTTAATATGATTGAATGTCAATATTAAACCTGCAATGATGCATTTTTATGCACCATATTTGAATTTAATTCATATTTTTATTATATTGCATTGTATGCAAAAGAAGCAGGCAGGATGTAAAGTCATCAAGTCATACAGGTGTGAAACAACAAAGAGTTGAGCAAATGATAAAGAGTTTCCATTTTTGGGTAAACATTCCTTTAAGAATAGGATTTTATTGCAGTTTATCAAGAGAGGTGTATTGCATAGCAAAAGAGGGAAAGGTATAAATAAAGAAAGGGAGTGAGTTAATATAAGAGCAGACCTCAGGTGCCATCCAGAACGGGGTTCCCACAGATGTGTTTCTGCGCAGACGGGCACTCGTCAGCTGAGCTGAGACACCTGCGAAAGAGAAAAGTTCTCATGTTTCACAATCACAGCTTAGTTCTTTTAACTTCTTTTCATAAGGTTTTTTTTTTTTTTTTGTAGATCATTTTCATTATTTGTTCTTGTAAAAATGTATACAGAACAATACATTTACTAGTATTTTCCAAGTAGAAATAACAAAATAAACAGCCAAACAAATTCAGACGTAGCAGGTGGCAAGTAATCTGTCATGACATGAGGGCAGGGAGAGGGTGACTAGCGTTCATTAGCATTATGTGACAAGGGCGTTTGTCTTCTCAGCTTGGTTCCACTTCTCTCGCACACACGCACACACACACACATAAGATAAACGTGCCCCGGGCAGACAAGAATCAATGGCCCCACACACACCTTACCCCTCACACACACTTTACATGCAAAACACCATTTAACCCTTTTTTTGTTTATCCACATTATAATAAACTGTATTTATCATGTGTTGTCAGCAAATTAAATGCTAAATTATTATAATAGAATCATTTTCATGAGATCAGGCTGCAAAGTACTATGTTATCACCCTCTGACAACATTACTGGACCATGATATCATATTTTTTGTTTCTCTCAGTTGAGAAAAACTGTCAGCCATTACCAAAGTCCACAAGTTTAACTCCACCATCTGTGGTGAGGAGGATGTTGTTGCCCTTCACATCACGGTGGATGATTCTGTTGTTGTGGAGATGCTGGAGACCCTGAAAAGAAAGGCCAGAAAAACTTGTATCAGTCTCTCTCTCTCTCTCTCTCTCTCTCTCTCTCTCTCTTTCACTTTCACAGCACAAAATAAATGCTCTGGCATGCACAGAGAGCTGAGGCAGCATTCTCTGTGCTGGACTGTGCAGATTACCTCTATATGAGTGTGTGTGTGTGCGTGTGTGTGTGTGTCTCACCAGAAGCGCTCCATACAGGATGAAGGCGATGATGTGCTCCTCCAGACGTTTTCCCCTCATCAGCAAACCCTTTATCAGGTCAGTAACTGAACCTCCATTACATAACTAAACACACACAGAGAAGGGAGTAATGAGGAAAAAAAAGAGTTGCAGTTACTGAGAAGAAAAGAGGGGAACCAAACAACAGGAGCTACATTAGTAAGATGATTTATATACTACAAAACACACCACACAGCATTTTTCAATCATCATATGTGCTTGAGTGTATTTTCAAAACAACAATGGCACATTTTCATTCAAACACACGTTAAACCATTGAAATAATTTATCTGAGGCAGCATGTTTTTTGTTTTGACTGGGGTTGGGAACTGGAACTAAATGATTTTGAATTTCCTTTAGTTCTGTTAACTGTTCCTGAATGTGCTATTTTACTCCATGCAGATGGAACACCATTCTAAAATACTCTGACAGTGTTCTTGCAGTGCAATTCAGTGGCAGCGCTGCTTCTCTACTGAAGGAAGCATACAGAATGAAACATACAGTGTGACCAGTGTAGTCCAATTAATCAGAAGAGTCGGTTATTTTGAATCTACAGTGTGATACATTCATTGCTTCCAGTGTAGTACGATTCCTGAACAAATTACTCTTTTTAGCTGGTCCTTTTGAATCTACAAAGTTAAACACACAGCGAGACCAGTGTAGTCGGATTCCCGAACGAATGATTCTAATGAGACGGTGCTGTTGAATCGACAGCTCGAAACACACAGTGCGTGCAGTGTAGTCCAGTTCCTGAATGACTCTAATGAGCCGGTTCATTTGAAACAACAGCAACATACAGCGTGATCAGTGTAGTCTCCTGAAAAAATTACTCTTAAGAAGCGGTTGTTTTGAATCAACTTCGTGAAACAAACAGCGAGGCCAGTGTTGTCTGATTCCCTAACGAATGATTCTAATGAGCTGGGGGCTATTTTATTCACAGCTTGAAACACACAGCATGTGCAGTGTAGTCCAATTCCCAAACAAATTAGTCTAATGAGCCAGTTCTTTTGAATCTACAGCGCGAAGCACACAGGACGTGTAGTCCAATTCCTGAACAAATGACTCTTTTGAGCCAGTTCTTTTGAGTCTACAGTGTGAATCATATAGCACAACCAGTGTAGCCTGATTCCTGTACAAATTACAATTTTGAGCCAGTTCTTTTGAATCTACAGCGCAAAGCACACAGTACGTGTAGTCCAATTCCTGAACAAATTACTCTTTTGAGCCGGTTCTTTTGAGTCTACAATGTGAATCATATAGCACAACCAGTGTAGCCTGATTCCTGTACAAATTACAATTTTGAGCCAGTTCTTATGAACCTACTGTGTGAAACATACAGCGCGTGTAGTTCAATTCCCAAACAAATTACTCTTTTGAGCCGGTTCTTTTGAATCAACAACATAAAATACAGTGCTACCAGTATAGTCCAATTCCCAAATGAATGACTCTAATGAGCCAGTCCTTTTGAATCTACAGTACGAAACATAGTGCGTGCAGTGTAGTTCAATTCCCGAATGAAGAACTCTAATGAGCCAGTTCTTTTGAATCTACAACATAAAACACAGCGCTACCAGTGTTATCCAATTCCTGAATGAATGACTCTAATGAGCTAGTTCTTTTGAATCTACAGGGTGAAACACAGCGTGTGCCGTGTAGTCCAATTCCCAAATTAATGACCCTAATGAGCCAGTTCTTTTGAATCTACAGCATGAAACACAATGCTTGCAGTGTAGTCCAATTCCCAAATTAATGACTCTAATGAACCGGTTCTTTTGAATCTACAGCGTGAAACACAGCATGTGCAGTGTAGTGCAATTCCCAAATGAATGACTAATGAGACAATTTTTTTGAATCTACAGTGCGAAACACAGTGTGCAGTGTAGTCCAATTCCTGAATGAATGACTCTAATGAGCAGAATCTTTTGAATCCACAACGAGAAATTCTTTGACGAACACAATTTTTGTTGCTTTGTTTGCATATGCAGACTTCTAGAAGTTTATTTTGTCAACTTTTAGGACGATATTAGCAACTAATAGCAAAAAATATAAAAACATTATTTAATGGGGTGTTTAACACCAATAATGCAATTCTCTGTCTAATGCTAAATCTCACCTCCAGAACAAGCCACAGCTGTCCTCCTGAGAACTCGTCTGCTTTGTAGAACATGCCAAAGAACTTGACCACATTGGGATGGTTGGTCAGCGAGCGCAGGATGTTGTACTCTGCCTCAATCTCCTCATCCACATCCTGACAAAACCATCATCACAATTGCATTAATTATTATTATTATTATTATTCTAATTATTATTATTATTATTGTTATTATTATTATTTGTTTTTTCAAAATCAATAGTGCTACAAACAGAAAATAACTGCAGGGGAAGTTAAGGAAGAACATCTGCTTACTCTGTTAGTGTGACTGGGATTCTGAGAAAAGCCAAAGGACAGCAGAAGAAAATAAATAAATTTCTTTTCTGTTTTTGTTTAAGTATAGAAGTCATGGTAAGTGGTTGTGAGAGTATTAAGCCTCTTAAATTCATGTGGAGGCAAAAGTTACTTGTGTTTAAAGTAGGCCTACTTTTTTTCATAATTCAGTCTTAACAAACACGGTACCCCCTTTAGAATCTTTTGTTACTAGTATATTAAATTAAAATAAATTAAGGTTTAAGACTCTCAGGAACAACCCAGGTACAAAAAAAGGGTTAAATGCATGGAGATCATTTTCAATGTGCATACATCAGGAAGAGGAAACAATTACAATATGTTAAACAGTGAAGAGGTGTCAAACATAAAGAACAGCATTTAACCCAACAGTTCCCCATCTGTCGCTCACTTCGACGTCGTGTCGAAGAAGCGACACTAGGGGTCTCTCTTGTGCGCCGAAAGATACCTCTGATCTATGAAAAAAGGCACATGAGAGTTGGCGAACAGTATTTGCATACTACGCATACGGATTCGGATATAAAGGCGAGAGAAATATGCTCGTTCATTCAGTAATTTTCTTCGGAGCCGATGGTCGTGTGAATGCTGTCTGCTGTGCTACACACAAATTACCCTGCTTCTGATCCTCTAACGCGCTGCTGCTGTTGGATTTACGGCGCACCTTCAGCGGCTTTTCTCTTCTCTGCCGGCGTGCAATTTGCCCCTGAGCGCTTCGACAGCGCAGTGTCTAAAAGAGTTTATAAAGTGCAATTTTCTCGTAAAGAGTTAATTTCTCTAAAAGAGCAATACACAGTGGTGTTGAATGCCCTTTTCAGGGCGCGTCTTTATAAAGATGCCATTCAAACCCTGTGTAGTTCCTGGATGCGGTAGAGTGCTCTCCGCTTCTGACGGCCACAGGCGCTGTCTCGTGTGTCTGGGCGCCGATCACACCGAGGCAGCGTTTGTAGACGGTTCATGTTCTCATTGCGAGAATATGACCGTGGCAGCGTTGCGGTCGCAGCTCACTTTCAACAGAAAGCACGCCACTCCTGCCACCCCCCGTATCGCTCCTTCTTCCCACGGGATTGAGGACGATGCGGTTGGCGCTGGAGGCGATTTGGGGAGGGCAGCGGGTGCAGCTCCGCCGGGTACGCCCCCTCGGACCACCCGCCCCCCGACACGCTCGCTGACCTCCGTCCAGTCTCGAGGTAACGGCGACTTGCCTCCGGGCCGGTTTGCCTATCCTCTAGAGCTCGAAGCCGATGAGCTCGCCGCTCCATCAGAGAGCGCGGTGTCTGACGCTGACTCCTCCCCTGGGCTGCCACCTTCGGGCCAGCACGCCCAGGTTGAGGCGGATGCGCAGATGTCCGACATGCTTGCCCGGGCCGCCGTCGGGGTGGGGTTGGACTGGAAACCTCCACCCTCCCCACACCCGTCACGGTTGGACGACTGGTTCCTGGGGTCTGGGCGCCGCTCACAGCCACGCCACCCCCGGTCCCATTTTTCCCGGAGGTGCATGACGAGCTGACGTCGTCATGGAGAGCCCCGCTCTCCATCCGTCAAAAGCCCTGCTCGTCCGCTCTCGCTACCCTCGACGGCGGAGAGGCCCACGGGTACACGGCGATTCCCCAGGTGGATAGGGCGGTTGCGTTACATCTCTGTCCCGGTGACCCTACCACCTGGCGCGGGCGCCCTGTACCCCCTTCCAAGGCCTGTAGGACTGCGTCCTCGTTCAACCACAAAGCCCACAGCGCCGCCTCCGCCTTGCACGCCATGGCCCTCCTGCAAGTCCACCAGGCCAAGGCGCTCAGAAATCTGCAGGAACTGCGCTCAGCGACTGACCTCGCCCTCAGAGCCACGAAGGTCACCGCCCAGGCACTCGGGCAGGCCACCCTAGTGGTCCAGGAACGTCACCTTTGGCTCAACCTGGTCGAGATGCACGAGGCCGACAAAGTTTGCTTCCTCGACGCCCCTGTCTCCCAGCTTGGCCTCTTCGGCGACACCATCGAGGACTTTGCCCAGCAGTTCTCCATGGTGAGGAAGCAGACGGAGGCCATATCACACATCCTGCCTCGCCGCAAACCTGCCGCCGAGGGCGTCCCCCTGTGGCTAAGAAACCTGCTCCGCCTCAACCCGGACCCAGCTCTCAGCCCCTGCGTCGAGCACACCGCAGGAAGCCGATGCCCCCCGTCTCTCGGACTCCCAGGCGGTCCTGAGACGGACGACCCAGCGACACAGACGTTAGCTCCGGAGGTGGTAAGACCGCTCCGTCCCCCGGTGGAGGGCCGGGAGGAGAATCTTTTGTTGTTAAACAATTTTATTTGCCACCCCCCCTTAGATGGGGTTGCGGTACCCACATTCTCAATAACAGAGCTTTTTCCTGTGTCTCTGGGTCACCTGGCCCGCAAACGCCGTTCTCACGGCGCTTTGCCCACAGATCTCAACAGTCCTGGCCCCCTGGACACGGACCACCCGTCTTCAGCCCCACGACTGTTCCCCGGTCGGCCGGTTCCGACGAGTCCAGAGGACGCCTACCCAGGACCTCCTCCTCAGTCGCTAACCCGCCCCCTGGCGGGTGTGCGGAGCAAGGTAAGTGCTTTGAGTCTTTCTCAGCACCTCAGCCGCGGGTCGCCCCGTCGCCGCCCAACGCTGCCCTACCTGCTCCGCCCCGCTGCAAAGCCCCGCCGGGCACGTCAAAATTAATCGTCCCCTTGGTGCCCCTAGCGCAGAGGTTGGATGCGTGGCTTTCACTTCCCAACCCGTCTCGCTGGCTGGCCCGGACCATCCGACTCGGTTACGCAATTCAGTTTGCCAGGCCCCCGCCCCCCTTCATGGGCGTCCGCTTCTCCGCAGTACATGGCGAACACGCCCAGTCCCTGCGCGCGGAAATCGCGACTCTTCTGGCCAAAGACGCGATAGAGCCTGTCCCTCCAACCGAGATGAAGGAGGGTTTCTACAGCCATTGAAGGCGGCGGCTTACGACCAATCTTGGATCTGCGAGTTCTCAACCAAGCGTTGCACAAACTCCCGTTCGTAATGCTCACGCAGAAGTACATTCTAACCTGCGTCCGGCATCTAGATTGGTTCGCAGCGGTAGACCTGAAGGACGCGTACTTTCACGTCTCCATCCTGCCTCGACACCGCCCCTTCCTGCGGTTTGCGTTCGATGGCCAGGCGTATCAGTACAAAGTCCTCCCCTTCGGCATGTCTCTGTCTCCTTGCGTCTTCACGAAAGTCGCAGAGGCAGCTCTTGCCCCGCTCCGAGAAGCCGGCATCCGCATACTCAACTACCTTGATGACTGGCTCATTCTGGCCCACTCGCGAGAATCACTATGCGCTCACAGAGACCAGGTGCTCAGGCACCTCAGCCACTTGGGGCTTCAGGTCAACTGGGAAAAGAGCAAGCTCACTCCAGTTCAGAGCATCTCTTTTCTCGGGATGGAGTTAGACTCGGTCTCAATGACGGCGCGTCTCACCAACGAGCGCGCCCAGTCGGTGTTGAACTGCCTCGCCGCCTTCAGGCCGGGCACAGCGGTCCCTTTAAAACTTTTCCAGAGACTCCTGGGGCATATGGCATCCTCCGCGGCGGTCGCGCCACTGGGGTTGATGCATATGAGACCGCTCCAACACTGGCTTCAGACCCAAGTCCCGAGACGAGCATGGCGCCACAGCACGCACCAGTAACGATCACCCCCGCCTGCCGCAAAGCATTCAACCCCTGGACAGACCTCTGTTTCTTACGGGCTGGAGTACCCCTACAGCAGGTGTCCAGATGCGTCCTGGTCACGACCGACGCCTCCAGATTGGGTTGGGGCGCCGTTTGCAACGGGCACGCAGCCTCAGGCCATTGGAAAGGGGCCCAGCTGCATTGGCACATCAACTGCCTCAAGTTGTTGACCATCCTTCTAGCCCTGCGGCAGTTTCTCCCGTTAATTCGCGACAAACATGTCCTGGTCAGGTTGGACTGCACCACTGCAGTCGCGTACATAAATCACCAAGGCGGCATACGCTCCCGCCACATGTCGCAACTCGCCCGTCGTCTCCTCCTTTGGAGCCAGCACCGACTCAGGTCGCTGCGTGCCACTCACATCTCCGGCAACCTCAATGTGATGGCGGACGCGCTGTCACGACAACGCTTGCCTGGAGGAGAGTGGAGGCTTCACCCCCACTCGGTTCAGCTGATTTGGGAACGGTTCGGCAAGGCCCAGGTAGACCTGTTTGCCTCCCGAGAGACCTCCCACTGCCTGCTCTGGTACGCCCGCTCAGAGGCTCCCCTAGGGGCAGATGCACTGGCACACAGCTGGCCGGTGGGGCTGCGCAAGTACGCATTCCCCCCAGTGAGCCTTCTTGCACAGGTGCTGTGCAAGGTCAGGGAGGACGAGGAGCAAGTCACTCTCATGACTCCTTACTGGCCCACCCGGGCCTGGTTCTCGGACCTCGTACTCCTCGTGACAGCCCCTCCCTGGCGCATTCCCCTGAGGAAGGACCTTCTTTCTCAGGGACGGGGCACGCTATGGCATCTGCACCCAGACCTCTGGAACCTCCACGTCTGGCCCCTGGACGGGACGCGGAAGATCTAGCTGGGCTACCACCCACGGTCGTAGCCACAATCAACCAAGCCAGAGCCCCTCCTACCAGGCAACTCTACACCCTGAAATGGCGTCTGTTCGTGAATCGGTGTTCTTCCCGGGCAGAAGACCCACAGAGGTGCGCAGTTAGGTCTGTGCTCCTGTTCCTACAGGAGAGGTTGGAGGGGAGGCTGTCCCCGTCCACCTTGAAGGTGTATGTTGCCGCTATCACAGCTCACCACGACCCAGTAGACGGAAAGTCCCTGGGTAAGCACGACTTAATCGTCAGGTTCCTAAGAGGTGCCCGGAGGTTAAATCCCTCCCGGCCAAACCTGTTCCCCTCCTGGGATCTCTCGGTGGTCCTCGCCAGTCTTCAGAGATCCCCTTTCGAGCCGCTAGGATCAGCTGGACTCAGGGCTCTCTCTTTAAAGACGGCCCTGCTGATTGCGCTCGCCTCCATCAAGAGGGTCGGGGACCTGCAAGCGTTCTCTACCAACGACACTTGCCTGGAGTTCGGTCCGGCAGACACTCATGTGATCCTAAGACCTCAACCGGGCTATGTGCCCAAGGTTCCTACCACGCCCTTCAGAGATCAGGTAGTGAACCTACAAGCGCTGCCCCGGGAGGAGGCAGACCCAGCCCTCTCACTGCTGTGTCCGGTACGTGCCTTGCGTGCCTACCTGGAATGCACCCAGAGCTTTAGGCGCTCTGAGCAGCTCTTTGTCTGCTTTGGAGGACAGCAGAAAGGGAACGCTGTCTCCAAACAGAGGCTGTCTCACTGGGTGGTGGAGGCCATTCAGTTGGCCTATCACACCCAGGCCGTGCCACCCCCTTTGCGGGTTCGAGCCCACTCTACCAGGAGTGTGGCATCCTCATGAGCACTGGCTAGAGGCACCTCGCTAGCAGACATCTGTAGAGCTGCGGGCTGGGCAACACCTAACACCTTTACGAGGTTTTACAATCTCAGGGTTGAGTCAGTCTCGTCCCATGTTCTCTCAGGTCCGAGCCCGTAGAACTCGGTACACGCCGACGATCTGACTGGGTGAATCGCTTGTTTCCAGCGCCGTTTCCCTCTCCGAGGCAGAACAGTGCGCTTCTTTCCCAGAGGGCTTAGGTCCCTGGTTGATTCCTCCCTAGCCCTCTCGGGCCCGCAACAGTTCAGCGGAGGAACTTGCCAGCCCAGTCCACTACGGGTACCTCCGGCTACCCCTACTGGAATAGGTGCTCCAGAGATCAGGCCTCCTACAGGACTTCTCCTGTGTGTATTTCCGCGGTACGGTCACCTTGCGAGCTGACCTGCGTCTCCATTAGGCAGTCCTTCGCTGCCCTCCGGTCGCCGTGTTATAGCAACTCCCCCCTCCTCGAGGTTGGATCTACCACCGCGCCATTTCTTCCCACATGCCCAAAGTGGCCATGTGATGTATTTTGCCACCTTTACCTCCCCTGCTGGGCGGGTGTGGCCTCCGCAGGGTCTTTTCCCCCTGAAAGAATAGGAATTCGGGTAAGACCCCCTTCCCTCGATGCGGTAAGGGCCCCGGCTGCTCTTGCTCTATGCCGAGAAAACATAGAGAGAAAAGAGGCCCAGCCAGGCTTGGCCCATTCCCTAGTTGGGAGCATCACCTTGTTCCCCCCTAGGGTGACCAAAATGATTCTGACGACTCTTTCGGGGCATTGGGGAAGAGTACGTGCAGTCTGAACACAGTTGGTCGCTGTGCACGTAGAAATACCTGCCCGCTTCTGTGTAAGCAGTACACGTACACGGCTCAGCGCATGGCGAGTTTTGAAGTGGATCCCTAGTGTCGCTTCTTCGACACGACGTCGAAGTGAGCGACAGACAGGGAACGTCTAGGTTACGTATGTAACCTCCGTTCCCTGATGGAGGGAACGAGACGTCGTGTCTTCCCGGCCATGTCGCTGAGCCGAGCCGCTGAGGTGCCCGGTACACTCCTGGCTCCTCAGAAAAATCCTGAATGAACGAGCGTATTTCTCTCGCCTTTATATCCGTATCAGGAGGCGGAGTATGCAAATACTGTTCGCCAACTCTCATTGGCCTTTTTTCATAGATCAGAGGTATCTTTCGGCGCTCAAGAGAGACCCCTAGTGTCGCTTCTTCGACACAACGTCTCGTTCCCTCCATCAGGGTATGGAGGTTACATACGTAACCTAGACGTTACTAACGTTAATGGGATCCAGAACTTTGACGGCTGCTTGACTTCCATCTTTCTTGTTGATGACTTTGTATACTTTGCCATAAGTTCCTTTCCCTATGGTTTCCATGATGTCCCATTCAGCAGATGGATCTGCCAGTGACTCCAGACCAATCATGCTTGACTTGTATGGGTACAGCCCATAGAAAGACCTCCTGAACAATACAAACCCAAAATACAAATACATCAATTCAAAGCTGTGTGCTAATTCTTCCTAAATGTTTATATATACACTACCAGTCCAAAGTTTGGACACATTTGAACACACAAGTCTTGCTATTTTGAAGAAACTCAATTATAAAAGTTCTGATTAACATTTTTGATCACTACTTAATTACCATTCTTCAGGTTTTTTTATGATTTTACTATTATTCTAAAATGTGGTAAATAGTAATAAAGTGTCCAAAATTTTGACTGGAAATGTATATTAAGACAAACTTTGACTTTGCTTGTAAATGGCTTAATCAGACAGTCACAACTTTAACACCAAGATTTCCAAGTTTCATAAAACTGTGATATTGACTTTTGCTTGATGTCAGTATTTGATAAAAAATAAATAAATAAATAAATAAATTGTTTCTCTTTATCTGGTGGGATGCCAGAAAGCTAGTCTATCTCTAGAGATTACAGTGATTTTATATTTGCTAAATGTCAAGGGTTAAACATAATTTAAAGCACAGATTAAGTAATGCTATAAGCCTAATATGTGCCACATTTATCAATGTTTTATCACTTTTGCCTACTATCACAAAAAAAAAACTTCAGTTGCATATTTACTTATGGAGCATGTCAAGAAATGTCCAGACTTTGACCAGAAACAGGCATAATATGTGCCTTTGGAAAGACACCTTGTTTGTAAATGAAGGCATCTACTCTAGGCACTTTGTATTGTGGGTTCAGATACTGGATGATCAACATTACAGGTCATGAACATGCAACAATACCAGATTTATAACTGCCATTACAGGTCTGTGCATTGTCTGTATAACAAATAAAGCTAATGCCATTAGTCCTAATAATATCTCAAAGAGCAAGCATATAGCAGGAAAACAAAAAAAGACCTGAGACTGAGCCTTGTGGCAGACCACACTTTTTAAGTGTGACAATTCAATTACACAAACAAAGAGCTAGTGATCCTACAGGTTGGATCTAAACACACTTACCCAAGTAGGGCTGGTTGTTGATACAGATTTCCTGATTCGATTTGAATTTGATTCGATTCAATATCAAGTCATATAGATATATTTCAGTTACAATGTAATTTTTGCTTAAGTATGAAATACATTCTCTCCCAGCTAATGCTGTTAATTACACAGGGGACCTTCTATATAGGTACATTAAAAAAATAATAATTAAAAAAAAAAAAAAAATGTGTATTTTTTAATACATCATTTGTACTATTTATAATATTTACATTGATTTGTTGAACACGTGCTAAAAATTGGTTAGTTCTGTTACGAGCATCTGTAAATAAGTGCATATATACAAGAGAGGACTTGGATGACTTCATTACTTCATCCGTGCTATTCCCAATTATAATTAAATGTTTATGTTTTATTGTTTTTGATCAAAAATTAAAAGTAAAGAACAGAATGTATATAAAAGACACTTTATTCAAAGGCAAATGGCTCTCGTCTTTGGACACATTACACGGAATGAGTCAAACCAAACTTTTTATCTCATTACACAGTGAAAGAATGAACTTATTTGCCAATATATTACTCAATCAGTGGTGAGTGAAATCAGAAAATTAACCAGCTAGTGGCTAATCACAAACATTTTTAGTCTCATAGCATGAAATTTGAAGTTGCGCAGAGTAAAAGTTTGATCTTGGGATTTAAGAATCAATATCGATATTGCTCTAATGAAGATCTCGATGCATCGAAAAAGACTGACAGATTAAAAGCACAGTGTGATCACAGCGGTACACAAGTACTTACATGGAGAAAGAGACTTTTGTCTGACTCATCCCTTCAGCATCAAACACACGAGTATAAATTATTTCATTATAGTGCTCCAGCCAGGACAAAAAGAATAGTTTTGGTAAAAGTAAAGATAAAAAGTTTATACATTTATTTTCTCAGACAGAGAGCTGCCTGGTTCTCAACTGCACTAGCACTCAAGAGTATTAGATGATGGATTCAGATAGCACTTTCCCATCACTGTGCTCTAAGAAGCTACAATCAGCTCAACAAGATTGGATTTAACAGAGATCAACTCTGTCATCTACCTCCAGACTACCACCGTCTCATTTATCACTGAGAGTTGAGATGTCCAAAAAAAAAACATCACCCCAACTGAATTCCTGTACGCAGTCTAGAGTGGTATAGAGAGAGATATAATGGACCGGGACTGCAACGGTACCAGGGGACTGATGCCTGTCCAGTCTGCTGGGTGATGATAAACAAGGAGCTTTGGTTTAAAGTAATTGGAAATATTGACTTAAAGCATAAAGGTTATTGTCAAATGAAAACAAAATAGTAAGCTCCTGTAGCATAACTCTTAGAGTATTGTGTAAGCAAAGCCAAAGTCATGGCTTTGATTCCCAGCTAAAACACACATAAAGCATAAACAGTAGCATAAATCCAATGTCCCCATCATGAAATGGCCAATAGTTAATTGTGTTTTGCCCATTTAATAATCATTATAGATTCATAACCTCAACAACAGCTCACCCATTTCATTAAAATTTTATAAACTTAAAGGTCAAGTGTCAGTTAAAGGTCAAGTGTCTTATTTTTGAGCCACTAGTGTCACTAAACTGAGTTGCAAAAACTTAGTTTTCAAACAGGTTGAAATGTCACTTCCCCCATCTTTCATGTTATTCTGCTCACTACAATTGTACAGAACGGTTATCTGAGTTACTGTAGACTTTCTGTCAGCTCAAACCAGTCTGACCATTCTCTGTTGACCTCTCTCATCAACAAGTATCATCAACAGAACTGCCGATCACTGGATGTTTTTGGCACCATTCTGGGTAAATTCTAGGGACTGTTGTGTGTGAAAATCCCAGGAGATCAGCAGTTACAGAAATACTCAAACCAGCCCTGGCACCAACAATCATGCCACGGTCCAAATTACTGAGATCACATTTTTCCCCATTCTAATGGTTGATGTGACCATTAACTGAAGCTCCTGACCCATATCAGTATGATTTTATGCATTGCACTCCAGCCACACGATTGGCTGATTAGATCATCACATTAATAAGTAGGTGTGCAGGTGTTCCTAATAAAGTGCTCACCGAGTGTATATGCAGTAGAAAAGGTGCATTCTTGCTTATATACTGAATTCATGATGCTAATACGCTAACATGGTATTCGCAGCCTAATGCACCGATTACACTCTTATTGTAATTTATGATGACACTGATACTGCTGCAAAGATGGATGTATAAAACAGTGTTAATTGGCAAAATACAGACAAAAAACTATGGGCAGATGTGAAGGGCTTTCACTACAGAAGGCACATGAGTGAAGCAGCATATAAAACAAAAAAGTGAATGGGCACTTAAGACTATTTGAGTAGATTTGATTCCTTTTGTAGACTATAAAAAATGCATGACTTGTTGGAAAATGTTTCTCTACGCAAACGATAGACGAACAGATTTAGGTAAGTTAAGATCAGCTCGCTAATAACTCTGAATGCTGGTCTGTTTATGTTGACTGAGCTCCTGGTCACACCCACCGATGACATGGACAAATGGAAGTAAGAAGGTGTTTAGCAACAGGTAAGTAAATTTGTTAATAGTTCACCCGGGCAAGCTGTTGTAATTAAGCAATCTAAAACACTTTCTTTTTGGCCAGATTTTGTTCTAAATGACATCACACCCGTTCATTCTTCAATTTCGTATAAAGTATATTGGGGACTCTAAAACTGCATCACCACAAGGAATTAGATATCATTGGGAATTCGGTGTTAATCAACAACACCGCTGTATAAGTGACACTATCATGCATTTTTGTTGTAGATATTCAAACATACAGTGTTATCATAAAAGATAAATTATATAAATAAAGAAATAACTATATAAAGGAGTGTATTTTTAACCATATTCTACCAACTGTAATATTTAAAAGATTGTTTCTCTTTCATGGTAATTATGGATGAAAGACATTACAATCTATTTTAAAGAGAAAATAAGGCTTTGACGTATTAGTTTTACACTTGTGCTCGTTTTCTAACGACTTTAGAATACATGATGATGTTTCCGGCAAGGGAACATAGTGAGCAAATATGCTCACTGGTTTTTACAGTGAATTCTGGGAATTTTTAGGGAGCGAACATTTCAGTGCACTGGAACGATTTTACAATTGGGACAGCTCTAGAAATTGGCGACTTACTGATCAGTTGAGCTGACTGAGACGCACCTACAGTGTTTTTCATTCATTACAGTTGAACGTATGGTAATGAACTTTTCCACATATCCAGGTTGGAGAGTGGAAGTAGATGCATAGCAGTGTAAACTTGAATGCTGGTGAATGGGGGACCACACATTTTTGCTTACCTGTTTGCACAAACAGCTAATAAAAAAATCAATGATTACACTTTCACAGCATTGCAAAAGAAGATAAAAAGTAGCAGTGTTAGAAGCCTCATTGCAGCTATAATATCTGATTCTTTTAAACATATTCCAATGTAATATAATCGACTGTTACAAATTTACAATAGTCTCAAATAATACTGGTATTCGGCTGAACTCAATGGTGAACCAGCTCAAACTCTGAGCTCAGGCAGGGGCTGTTCATACAGACATAGCCAAAGAGACTGGAACAGAATGCAAGGATCTTGATACACATATTTCAAAATTGAACTCCTTTACTGACAAAGCATTTTAAAACCCATTGCTTGATCTGATAAATGCTGATAAGAGAGCAAGATGCAATGACCAAAAACCACTACGTAAGGTGCTGTTTACACCAAACGCTTTTGCAACAATCCAGTTTGACATTAGTTTTTCTTTTTAAATGTGCTAGATGAACATTTTTGACCATTTCACCATTTTTCGTTTTATATTTAGTGTCTTGTGCAAGAGCGCTGCATTTTTCAACTTCAACTTTTAAAAACACTCAATGGTTTAGGACCCAAATGCTGAGTGAAAATAAACAGATAATTTATTAATTCAAAATAAATAGAAAATAACACCCACAAGTAGGAAAAAACAAACATAAACTACCCAAAAGGATAAAAACAAAGTAAATAATCAAGAAAGGGGAAACAGGTAACTGGACCGACCAGACTGGGCTACGGGATCCAGGGTAGGAGGAAACAGATTGACTGACAGGACAGACATGAGAGGAACAAACAGACAGGAAACAAGACGAACTGGCACTGGACAGCAAACATGAGGAGACTAAACTAGGGAGAGCAATCAACAGGTTAACAGGTGGAACGGGTGAGACAAATAAACTAATAATGGGTAAACAAGGAGGCGGGGTATGACGTAAGACAGACAGCACATGGCAACACAGAAACAAAACCACTTGCTCTCACAAGACAACAAAACACCCAAATGGCATAAGTGCATATCACCAACACAATGAGCTAATATACACACATGCCAACAGGCAAACAAGACGAGAGAATACATAGCAACGCCAAACAAAGAAATGTCACGCATTCTTACACTAAACAAAACCTGAGCATAGGTGCTGAGGCAAATGCCATGTGATGCAAGCAACAGGCGACTAAAACAAGACAGGACACCTGTGCAAGAGTTTGGCCACACACACGCCCTGACACCTTTGACCGAAGTGACCGAACCTCAGAACAACATGAAGACAGCTTGCGACGTGGGTACATTGCGCTTATGTCATCCTGGCAGCATGCTCTTGCGTCAATAGTTTGTCTGTCTCTCATGAACAAGGGTGCACCTGGCATTGCGCACCCACGTTCACGAGAGACAGACAAATGATTGACGAGAGTGCATGCTTCCAGGATGACATAAGCACAATGCACTCACGTCAATAACAGACAGATCATGGAGCACCGAGTGTTCGGATCCCGAGACAGACCGAAACCGAACCAGACATGAAGTCAGGATCCAGACACAGTGCTCCAGACATGAAACAAGACAGACCGAAGAGTGCACGGCAGGGAATGCAACAGAAACCGTGTGCCCACAAAAAGATAGATAACAAAACACTCGACAGACATGGAATGATAATGCCATGGTCCTGTCAGACTAAAACCCAAACTGACAGAGTGACAGAACCATGACATTGTAATATTCAATTTTGTAGGTCTGGATGAGTCTGTGCTTACCGAGTATTATGCGTGGGTTCTTGGCTATTTTCCTTGGTTAGGGCCACTGAATAGAGGAGTCAGACCAAGACTTCTGTGCTCAAACTCAGGGTTTATTTAAACATTTCTGCAACCTTCACTCCACCACGTTCCACCCGATTACCTAGTGCCTTCTCACCTCTTCCTCCCACGCTTGCGATATCTCGCGTACAATCTAACTTTATTTAAACCTTTTAATTTCAGTTCTTACATAATACTCCCCTTCCTATAACAAATGTCCTCATTTCTATTGTACCTTGTCACTAACTCCCATAAGAGAACACAGTGATAACAGTGAATTTAACATAACTTACAAAGGTTTCTTTTTTTTCTAATGTATAATCATGAGAACAATTAACCAAATATAATTCAATACAATTTACAAAGGTATATATAAAAAAAATACCATTAAGCTATCTGTGTACAGTAGAACGGCAGAAACAAATGTAACCTCAGTACAAAGCACACACCACTTAGTACAACTGAAAGTCTGGTGTGGATGTCTGTGAGACAGGGGACACTAGGGCACCAGTGGGAACTCCCACTACCATTGAAGGTGGCATTTGGGGGGGCTGTACCAAGGATGGTGCGGGGCAAATGTCTGTTGCATTGTCTGATGAAGCCTCCAGTAACGGTCCGTGCTCTGTTAAAAGCTGGGGTGCTGGCGGCAAACATGGAGTGGGGGGTCCCAGGTTCATTGGCATGATATGGGGTGGGAGGAGACCTGATAGCGTGTTCAGGATGTTTGGTTTGACAGTTAACAGAGGTGAGGGGAGAGTGTGTGTTTGTGAATGATCAGTGATGTACTGCTTCATGCGATTATAATGAACGACTTTCGTTTTGGCGTATGTTTTGGAAGTATCGCGAACTGCAAAATCCATGGGGTTTAAACCAACAGGTGGTGTTATTGAATGGAAAACCTCATAAGGACCCACCCATCGGGGACGTAGTTTGTTATGCTTGTTGGCCGGGTCATCAATGAGTACTAAGTCGCCCGCATTGTACGTGGTGTAATTTACATGACGATCATAGTAACGTCACTGTTGTCCTTGTGCTTTGTCGCGGAAGGCGTTTGCCGACCGGTAAGCGGTGGACAATCTTTTTTTGTAGCGAGTTCGCAAAGGCTGCCGGTGTACCTGTTGTGGCTGAAATGACGGCGGTGCTGTCTTAAAACAGCGCGTCCAAGGGAACGCGGGCCTCACGCCAGTGTGCTAAAAAGAATGGCGTGAACCTGGTGCTGGAATGGTTGATGGTATTGTAGGCTAATGCGACATGTGGGAGGTGTTCATCCCATTCTCTACCAAACTCGAAGAGGTATTTAGCAAGCTCATCTTTCAAGGTGCGGTTGAAGCGCTCCACAGCACCATCGCACTGGGCATGATAGGGAGATGTGCAAAGCTTTTTAATGCTCATTAACTTACAAAGATGTTTAATGAGGTCAGATTCTAATTGTCTGCCTTGGTCCGAGTGCAAGGCATCCGGAACCCCATGTTGTGGTATGTAATGGTCAAAGATGCAATCTGCCACAGAGATAGCCGTCTGATCCTTCAAAGGATACAGGTTCACGAATTTAGTGTACAGTTCCATCATCACTAAGACATAACGGTTGCCTTTTGTCGAGAGTGGTCGCTCGGTTATGTCCGCAGAGACAATTTCAAATGGATGATCGGGAGATATGGAAATGAGCGGAGCCTATGGTCGAGGTAAAGGCGAACGCCGTGACTGACAGGCCGCAAATCGAGCACAATGTTTGGAAATGTCCGCAGACATGTAGGGCCAATAAAAGAATCGTCTAGCCCTATTCAGGGTTTTAGCATGGCCGTAGTGGCCAGCTGAAGGATCGCAGTGAACATAGTTCAATACGTCTGGAACCAAGGACGTCGGAATGATGATTTGGAGGACGTCGTCAGAGGGAGGGTTGCGCAACAGTCTACACAAGACAGCGTTGTGTATGGTTAACCGACCTAATTGCGACCACAGTTTCCTAACATATGGTGACGCGTTCCGGAGACTCCATAAGGGGGTCTTGTGTCCCGCTTCTACCCATGAGAGGATGGTGGCTAACTCGGAGTCAGAGCGTTGATGTTCTGCTACTTTTCAGTCACTTTCGATTTGGATGAGGTTCGCTGTGACATAATTTGGGACAGGCGTAACTATGGGAGAATTAGCATGCCTCTTTGATATTTGCGCAGGTGTCGATGCTGGGCTGGACTGCGGCTCGGACAATGGGGTCTGTGTTGCGACCGAGGACCTGGCAGACTCCCTCTTGGAACAATTATCCTGTTGAATGACCTCAACCTGTGGCCGTCGAGACATAGCATCTGCGTTCAAGTGTTTGGCACCCTCGCGGTGGCGCACGCACCAATCGTAAAGATCTAATTCAACCACCCAACGTGCATGTCTGCCGGTTGGATCATGGTCCAAAGGGAGCTTTTGAGTCCAACCAAAGGCTTGTGGTCTGTTATGATAGTAAATGGGTGGCACGCAAGATAGTGGCAGAAATGGCGCACCGACCACACAATGGCGAATAATTCCCTATCGAAAGTGGACCATTTCCTTTCCGATGCTGATAGTTTGTGACTGGCATATGCAATAACATGTTCCTTGCTGTCCACTTGTTGTGAGAGGACAGAGCCCACCGAATACAGGGAAGCGTCTGTGTAAAGTAAAAAAGGGACAGAAAGGTTTGGAAATGCCATAATAGGTGGTGATGTCAATGCTACCTTTAGGATGCCAAATGATTCATCCACCTGAATAGACCAAGTAAACATAACACCCTTATGTGTTAACTGATGTAAGGGTTCTGCCGAATGAGCAAAGTTTCTGATAAACCTTCGGTAATACGAACATAAGCCTAAGAAAGCCCTGACCTGTGTGGCGGATGTTGGAATTGGCCACATTTTAACTTTCTTGATGTTTGACGGGTCAGGCTCAACTCCGGCGCTGGAGACACGATGGACCAGGAACGTAACTGAAGGGCGGGCCAGATGGCATTTAGATGGCTTGAGTTTAAGTCCGGCTGAACGACAGCGTCCAAAGACTTCGTGCAAGTATTTTAGGTGTTGTGCGAAGTCAGCATTGTAAACGATTATATCATCTAAATAGATCAAGCAAATGCTCCAGTGCAGACCACGGAGCACCAACTCCATTAAGCGCTGGAAGCTAGGTGGTGCATTTGAAATACCCATGGGCATCATACGGAATTGATAAAGCCCTGCACCTGTCGAAAATGCGTTTTTTTCTTTGTCTGCTGGGTTAAGGGGTATTTGCCAATAACCTGCAGTCAAATCAATCGTGCTGAATATTTGTGCTCCAGACAGCCTATCTAAAGTGTCGTCTATCCGAAGAAGAGGGTGTGAGTCCTTGATCGTGACCGCATTGAGTCGTCTGTAGTCCGCACAGAACCGGTGTGTACCGTCTTTCTTTCGTACGAGCACAACCGGGGCTGACCATGGGCTCTGTGACTCCTCAATGACGTCATGCTCCAAAAGCTTAGACACCTCTTGTTGTAGAATGTTCTGCATCGCTGGTGATGTACGATATGGGCGCAGTTTAATAGGAGCAGCATCGCCTGTGTTAATAGTGTGTGTGACTAAATTAGTCTTTCCATAGTCGTGCGGATGTGAGCTAAAAATGTCAGAAAATTCTGTCAGCAAATCCTTAAGAAGAAACTGCTGGTCCACGTTTAAGCAGGTGTCTGCTAAAAGCATGTCTGGAACAGCATGTGTATTGTCAGTGGAGGTAGTTACAGCTGACACCAGCTCATATTCATCCTTTGGTTTTCCTGTTATAGAGAAAACCTGGCCCACGGGGTGTCCCGCCCCCAAAGAAACTGGTTGGCTTGTCGGATTAACGATTTTAACGATTTGTATCGATGTCAGGGTACGTGCGATGCCTAGGGACACCGCATGGGGAGACTGAGGCTCTAAAATACCCACATACGAATCTATAAAGGAGTTTGAAACAGGACAGGAGATTGCCATTTCTGACATAGGTGGCACCGTTACCTCCGCGATAGTGATCGCGGCGCTCTGTACTGGGATGAATGACGAAGGCGGTGAGAGAAATACAGCAGTGTCATACAATCATTGTTGTGCATGTGGTATGTCGATCGTAACTGCATGTTCAACCATAAAATCCCAGCCAATGAGCACAGGATGTGTTGCTATGAGTGTTACATGAAAAATGTGAGAAAAAGTGACATCCCCAATATTCACAGGGGCTGTTTACAGAGCCAAGTATGTCAGTATGTCTAACGGTTGTCCTGTGACTGAGGAGGCCAACACGAACGACTTGCTAATAGTTTTAGATGCCAAGGCTGGGATTGATCTACAACAGTCGTCGGTAATGAGGGAGAAACCTGAACCGGTATCAACTAGAGCGTAGATTTCGGTGCCAGCCAGAGTAACTTGAATGAATGGTGTAGTTGGGGTGGATGTACACTGCATATTATCAGAGTGGACCATAGAGTGTGTTGGAGCTGACATTTGGTCCCAATGACAGCTTCTACTTGTTTCCCTGACGTGGTGAAGGAGGAGCTGTATCCCTTTTGGTTGATGAGAAATGTACATGGCGTGTAGGGGATGTGTGAGATTGTGGTAGCTGTTTGTGATGAGGGGGTGGTGATGGCGAGCTGTGGGTGCGATAACTAGAATATCTGTAATGTGAGTTTGGTGAGGGCGAGAGGGGGGGCTGTTTTGATCGAGATGTGTGTGATAAGGAGTGTGTGACTCACAGCACTGGGGGGTGGAGAATAGCTGTGACGGCTCTGATGATGGGGGTCTTCGTAAGATGTAGTATAATCGAGAGCAGAATGTATTTTACGTGAGGCGCTGCAGTCATCATAAGGTTGTCGTCGTCGTTCTCTCTGCAGGTGCTGTGACGGGCAGCAGCAGTCCTGACAACGGTGGTGATGGTTGTCCCGCTCGGACTGGTTCATGTTGTAGTCAACAGCTGCGCATGCGTGTGTGGTTTCCATCACCTTGTGTTGAAGGTTGGAGATCTGTTGTGAAAGTAGGTCCAGGCGTTCGTCAGTCCGACGCTGGTGGGACTGGCGTAGAGCATGCAGGTCTGTCTGGAGGTCAGCAATGGTTGACACCATATCTGCGATGGCCGTTGGCATCACCGTGGCAGATGAGGTTTGCTGATGCACAGTCACCGGCATGATAGCCGTTGGATTGGCTACGCTGATGGCTAACTGTGCACGTTCACACTGAGTGGCTATTTTTAAAGCATTGTCCAAAGTCACTGCTCCATGCTCATGTATTTTCAATTGGAGTGTTGAATCTAAGCCGGTAACAAACATACGAAAGATTTCACAATTTCGAGCTGTGACGTCATACTGAGGGAAAGCTTCAGTCACTAAGCTGGTTAGCTCGGCGGCATAAACTTCAAGAGGCTCCTGAGGCTTCGTGGATTAGCGTTCAAATATGTCTGAAATGTGGCCAAAAATGTTGCACGTCCAAAAACAGCACCCAAACTGGCCTTAGTCAGAGCATAGTCCGCTTTAACAGCAGGGGAGAGAGACTGCCAATATGCAAATGCGGGCCCCGTAAGCTTAGCAGTAAGAAGTTTAGCTTTATCAGGTAGTGTTGCAGAGACGTTAAGTGCAACCTCAAATCTTTGGATCCACGAGCTGAATGGTTCAGTGTTATCATCCGAAAAAGGTGTTGGAAGATCAATTCTGAACGGCACAGTGAACTTGTGCCGGCCATCGCGTTATGTGGTTGCGGCAATTCCACGCGATCATTCTCATCATCAGCCATTTCGTGTGTGAGCGACGGCAAGAGGAGATATATATATACGGCACGTAATCTGGACTTGCAAAAAAATAAAAATAGCACGTAAAAATATTGTACCACAATATAACCGTGACTGCAGGTTGATGTGGCGATTTCTTTTTTTTTTTTTTTTTTTAATTTGACAGCCTTAGTAGTGCGCTATTCAGAATTAAAATTAAATTCCAATTTAAATCCTGAATTTGAACTGAATTTCTATTGAGGTATCAAAAAGAATGCAGAGTTGTAATTAAAATTTGTAGCCTATAGGAAATCAAATTAAAATGGAATTAAATTCAAGAAAATATAAATAATTAAGGATGTCAAAATTAAAATTAAATAATGTGAATATTTGCCAAGATAAAACTACATTTGAATGCTAAAACTGTGCATGACTGACAAGTGGAAGAATTTGTCAATTTTCATCTTACTCTCTTATTAGTAGAAACTTTACAAAAAGGTTCTATTTGTTAACATTAGTTACAACCATTAGTTAACATGAACTAACAAGGAACAATACTTGTATAGCATTTATTTAACTAACAATTAACTATTGTATTTTTTATTAACTAACATTAACAAGGATTAATAAATGCTTTAAAAATATATATTGTTCATTGTTAGTTCATGATACCTAATGCGTTAAATAATGTAAACAAATGAAACCTTATTGTAAAGTGTTATGTTAAAGCATAACAAACTAACAGTGAACAAAGGTATTTCCATACATTAACATTAAAGGTTGTTATTTTATAGAAGTCACTGAAGTATCTGTCAGTGTGGAGGGTTGAATTGTTAGTAAGTATCAACTGATCTGCTCGTCTCCACATTTACATTCACCCTCTCTGATATACCTCACCTCTACACACCTCACCCTACATACGTGGTGAGTCAGTTTAACTCTATTAGATTAGCCAATGCTCATTTAAACTCATTTCAAAGATCAGTCAAAAGTTCTATCATATTCAAATAAGACAAGTTAGAAAGTTCAAAGAAAAAAATGATCCATTAGAAATAATATTTTTATATTATAAGACACCACAGTCTTTACAAGTGCTGAATCATTCTGAGAATCATGCAAAACTTTTCTAAATAACCACAAATGTGATATAATATAACCATATGCAAATCCAGTACAAAGGGTCACCAGCATGAATCATAAGCAATTCCAACACATTTTCCTCAAATTTCACAGGTGGAGCCTTAATAATAGATTAAAATGGTTAAATAATAAGCAGTAAATATGCAAAACACCTGGATTAAAATTAAATTCATACCTGAATTTGATAGACCTTCCTAACAAGTTGCTGAAATGTTTGTGAGGGTTTGTCAATACTACAAGCCTAAATCATTCTAATCAGCCACTGTGAATTATTCATTAGGTTGTAATGTGTAATATGATCCTGTTTTAAATATTAATTAGGCCAGATGGAGCTAGTCATAAAAGAGATGTATAAGGTAGACAGATAGTCATACAAATACTAACAGGTGCAGTGGGAGGAATTGTTTGTGAATTGTTTTAGTCATGTGACCTGAGCATCTCCCATCATGTTTTGTTCTCCATAATCACTTACATTCACAGATGATCTGTTAATATTTAACAGATTATGTTTTACAGAGTCCATTCATAATAATACACTACCTGATGGCATGATCAATATTTTAAGGTCAATGAATACATTATTATTAGCAGTAGTAGTAATACGCAATAACCTATTAAATAGAATGTATAAATATCTCATGGATAAACTATTAAGATATTGATGGTAGAAACATTTTGATATGACATATCACAGCCAATGATCAAGACCAGAAAAATCCACACCACCATGTAGCAAAAGAAAACTGGTGCTTAAATGTGCATGCATTTGCAAAACCCTGGATATAAACATCAGATTCATGCCAATAAAACAGGATCCCTGTGTACTGAGCTATGAGAGGATGAAACTGTTACTCTGCAGTCATTAACAGACTGTGTTGGACTGCTATGGCTTATATTCATTCTCATGGGGATTGGAAACCATTGAAGCAGGACCTGAGTGAAAAAAGCCCAGCACAGCAGTACAGCACAGGCTAATGCTGTCTCTCTATCTCTAATACTGCATGTGTACACACTGGTCACATTCTGTATTCACCATACACAGCCTAAACCATAAATGGTAACACTTTGCATGAATGTCACATTTGTTAAGGGGTTATAAAGGTATTCATTAATGACTAATAAGTAATTTTATGAATGGATTATGAATAATTGTTATTCAGTTATAACAAAATGCATAAAAAAAACATTACTTTCCTGCAACACTTGCCAAATAGTCACATAGATTTATAAATGTTTAATAACACAAATTCAACATTAATAACCTATGAATGCACCTTAACATAAATTGGACACATATGAAGCATTTATTTAAGAGCTGCCAATATTAGAAAGCAGTGCATAAAGTTCAGTGTGGTTTAATGGTCATATGGCTTTATTATATAATATTTGCTGTGAATAAGCATGACGTGTTTTTGCAGAGGACTTTTGGTAACTAGGACAAGGTAAAACATCTCGGTTACATACGTAACCTCCATTCCCTGATGGAGGGAACGAGACGTTGTATCGAAGAAGCGACACTAGGGGTCTCTCTTGAGCGCCGAAAGATGCCTCTGATCTATGAAAAAAAGGCCAATGAGAGTTGGCGAACAGTATTTGCATACCCCGCCACCGGATACGGATATAAAGGCGAGGGAAATACACTCGTTCATTCAGGATTTTTCTGAGGAGCCGGGAGTGTTCCGGGCACATCAGCGGCTCAGCTCAGCGGCGTGGCCGGGATGACACAACGTCTCGTTCCCTCCATCAGGGTCATGTAGAAACAGGCACACCAACCTAACTGCGCACCTCTGTGGGTCTTCTGCCCGGGAAGAACACCAATTCATGAACAGACGACATTTCAGGGCGTAGAGTTGCCTGGTAGAAGGGGCTCTGGCTTGGTTGATCGTGGCTACGACCGTGGGTGGCAGACCAGCTAGATCTTCCGCGTCCCGTCCAGGGGCCAGACGTGGAGTTTCCAAAGGTCTGGGTGCGGATGCCAGAGCGTGCCCCATCCCTGAGAAAGAAGGTCCTTCCCCAGGGGAATTTGCCAGGGAGGGGCTGTCGCGATGAGTACGAGGTCCAAGAACCAGGCCAGGGTGGGCCAGTAAGGAGCCATGAGAGTGACTTGCTCCTCGTCCTCCCTGACCTTGCACAGCACCTGTGCAAGAAGGCTCACTGGGGGGAAAGCGTACTTGCGCAGCCCCACCGGTCAGCTGTGTGCCAGTGGATCTGCCCCGAGGGGAGCCTCTGAGCGGGCATACTTGCGTAACCGAGTCAGATTGTCCAGGCCAGCCAGCGAGATGGGTTGGGAAGTGAAAGCCACGCGTCCAACCTCTGCGCTAGGGGCATCGAGGGGACAGTTAATTTTGACGTACCCGGCGGAGCTTCGCAGCGGGGCAGAGCAGGTAGGGCAGCGTTGGTCGGCAACAGGGCGACCCGCGGCTGGGGTGCTGAGAAAGGACTCAAAGCACTTACCTTGCTCCGCACACCCGGCAGGGGGTGGGTTAGTGACTGAGGAGGAGGTCCAGGGTAGGCGTCCTCTAGACTCGTCGGAACCGGCCGGCCGGGGAACAGTCGTGGGGCTGGAGACGGGTGGTTCATGTCCATGAAGCCGGGACTGTTGAGATCTGGAGGCAAAGTGCCGTGAGAATGGCATTTGCGGGCCAATTGACCCAGAGACATAGAAAATAGCTCTTTTATTGAGAATGTGGGTACCGCAACCCCATCTAAGGGGGAAGGCAAATTAAATTTGTTTAAGAACAAAAGATTCTCCTCCCGGCCCTCCACCGGGGGACAGAGTGGTCTTACTACTGCCGGAGCTAACGTCTGTGTCGCTGGGTCGTCCATCTCAGGAGCGCCTGGGAGCCATGCAGTGTGCTCGACGCTGGGGCTGAGAGCAGGGCCTGGGTTGAGGCGGAGCAGATTTCTTGGCCGCAGGGGGACGCCCTCGGTGAGCAGACGGGGCAGTGGCCTTGGCGGCAGGTTTGCGGCAAGGCAGGATGTGAGAGATGGCCTCCGTCTGCTTTTTCACCGTAGAGAACTGCTGGGCGAATTCCTCGACGGTGTAGCCAAAGAGGCCGAGCTGGGAGACAGGGGCGTCGAGGAAGCGAACTTTGTCGGCCTCACGCATCTCGACCAGGTTGAGCCAAAGATGACTCCTGCAGCACATCGGGGTCAGGGCTACCCTGTACCCGTGGGCCGCCCCGCCATCGAGGGTAGTGAGAGTGGACGAGCAGGGCTTTTGACGAATGGAGAGCGGCGCTCTCCATGAAGACGTCAGCTCGTCATGCACCTCCGGGAAAAACGGGACCGGAGGGGGGCGTGGCTGTGAGCGGCGCCCAGACCCCAGGAACCAGTCATCCAACCGTGACGGGTATGGGGAGGATGGAGGGTTCCAATCCAGCCCCACCCCGACGGCGGCCCGGGTAAGCATGTCGGACATCTGCGAGTCGGCCTCGGGCTGGGCATGCTGGCCCAAAGGCGGCAGCCCAGGGAAGGAGTCAGCGTCAGATGCCGTGCTCTCCGACGGAGCGGCGAGCTCATCCACCTCAAGCTCCGGAGGATAGGCAGACCGGCCCGGAGGCGAGTCGCCATTGCCTCGAGGCTGGACGGAGGTCAACGAGCGTGTCGGGGGGGCGGGTGGTCTAAGGGGGCGTACCCGGCGGAACTGCACCCGCTGTCTTCCCCAAATCGCCTCCATTGCCAACCGCATCGTCCTCAATCCTGTGGGAAGAAGGAGTGACACTGGGGGCGGCTGGAGTGCCGTGCTTTCTATTGAAAGCAAGCCGCGACCGCAACGTTGCCATGGTCATGTTCTCGCAGTGAGAACATGAATCATCCACAAACGCTGCCTAGGTGTGATCGGCGCCCAGACACACGAGACAGTGCCTGTGGCCGTCAGAAGCGGAGAGCACTCTACAGCATCCAGGAACTACACAGGGGTTGAATGGCATCTTTATAAAGACGTGTCCTGAAAAGGACGTTCAACTCCACTGTGTATTGCTCTTTCAGAGAAATAAACTCTTTAACAGAGAAAATTGCTCTTTATAAGGAAAAACTCTTTTAACTCTGCGCTGTCGAATCACCCAGGGGCAAACTGCACGCCGTGCAGAGAAGAGAAAAGCCGCTGAAGTGCGCCGTAGATCCAACAGGAAAGCAGAGCGTCAGAGGATAGAAGCAGGATCAGTTGTGTCATTCGCAGCTGGCTGCATACACACGACCATTGGCTCCGAAGAAAATTACTGAATGAACGAGCGTATTTCCCTCGCCTTTATATCCGTATCCAGAGGCGGGGTATGCAAATACTGTTCGCCAACTCTCATTGGCCTTTTTTCATAGATCAGAGGCATCTTTCGGTGCTCAAGAGAGACTCCTAGTGTCGCTTCTTCAACACGACGTCGAAGTGAGCGACAGACGGGGAACGAGGAAAGTGACAATACAAGTGAGTCAAGCCATTACAGTAATGAATATAAACACAAAGTAGATAGTAGCAAAATTACATAATCCCCCATTTTACTGCATTGTGACATAAATCGTGAATTATATTTTTGATTAATATAGGTATGATTAAGTATATTTATTAAGCATTTATAACATGTGTGGTAAAATGGCTCACTATTTGGCAAGTATTGCATGAAAGTTGCCCTTTTTGTTGTTATAATCTCATATAAATGATTAACAATACATTTGGAAACCACTTATTATGTAAAATGTCACCCTATAAATAAACTAACAGCATCAACTTTCAGTGGCAAATTTTAAGATTTTTTTTAAATCGCCAAACATTTATTTGACAAACTTTCACAAAATACATGTAAAAATGTGTATCAAGTAGCTACTTAAATGTAGGTGTTTGCTAAGGCAATCATCACTATTACTTTTGCTCATAATGTACTTAGAGTTAGTGATCTGAACAAACCCCTTAACCCTGAGAATTACACTTTGGTGCGTATCCCAAATTGTTACCTAAAATTGTGTGGCTTGTTGATGAGAGGTCTGACATAAAACTACATCTTAACTCAGAAATAGAAAAGCAGGCTAACTGAGTATAACTTTCAATTGACCACATCTCTAACCAATCAGTACATGGAGTACTAATTTGTGGAGCTGGTCTAGAGAAGCATGACGGTATTGGTCAGGTAAGCATGTTTGGGAAATTAGAGTTGACAGCAAAGGCAGAGAGAAAGAATGTTTTACAAGATAATCTGATTTTCTGTCCTCCTCTCTCACATACACTGCAGCATGAATTCATTCAGGGATGAAGTACACAATCCTCCTGTCCACTGTAATCCTTTTAAGGGGATGCAAGGGACTTTGTCTACCAGCCAAATGTGACTAGTGAACGCTGGATTTAGAAGCAAGACCTGTCAACTCTGTCTGACCTGGTCTAACCTAGTCTCATCAGACATGCACATTTATAGACAGTCTATATTGTAGAGATGTGTGTTCTTCAGTTGTGTACAGTATGATACATTATTGACACATTGAAGAACCACAGTCTGTCTCTCACCATATTCTGCCATGGAGGTGATAAAACTCTTTCTTGTCTGTTCCCTCAGAGTTATCCAGCCCTCTAGGCACAGGGTAAAAACACACATATCTCAGGGTTAGTTAGCCCCCTCAGTCAAGCATAGCACACACACTTACCATGAGCTTTAATTGGATCCATACATACACATATGGTTCACTACACTCTGAAAGACAGGTGTAATTTCTACCTTTCCTTTCTATTAATAAGTCCACATAAACTTAGTCTATATATATATATATTTAGACTAAGCTTATATGGTTTTATGTTTTTGTTTTTTTTTATCCAAAAACCCTACCTCTTCTGCCATACATTCCCTTGCATATATTATATATAACTTGCCATTGTATAACAGATTTGTTTTTGTATTTGCACACACACACACACACATATATATATATATATATATATATATATATATTATGCGATGAACAATACTGTACTGCTGTATTTACTCTAATTTTAAGAGAGAAAAAACCCTAAAACACAACAATTACTATATAGTACTGGCAAAAATGGCTCAGAAAAGTGAAGTTAGTTCTGAGAAAGCCACTAGTATCATTTGTTTGCAGATGCCACTTGGTTTCATGATTTGTTAACTAATGTAATGACATTCAGATAATATAAACAGAACACATATATCAATCTTTCACCATTTAAAATCTAAAAAGCACCTTTTTGTGAAATATGTTTTTTGAAAAGTGCACTTGTGCTGTCTTTCTTTAAAATAAATGTTACTTGCTGTTATAATTTGCTCTAATGCAACCATAAATAAGTGAACTAATATCCAATGGTATGGTTGATTTAGGCCAATCATATAAAGGAATATCCTGAGTTCAAATTAAATTAAATTCAATCTACAGGATTTGTGGAACAATGATGATTTATAAAAAGTGAGACATTTACAATGGAAGTGAATAGGGGCCAATTTTAGGGGTTTAAATGCAGAAATGTGAAGCTTAATAATTTATAAAAGCACTTAGATTAATTCTTCTTTTAAATTTTTTTATTATTTTAGCTGTGACAATTCTTTTTACAAATCCATTATTGGATATAACTTCACACAGAAAAGGTTTGTATGTGATTTTATGACAATAAACTCATGTTAACACACACATTGTTTAAGTCTTGTGGCTATACTTTTGAAACAGTGAGTATTTTATCATTTACAGATCACTGCCATTGGAAGTGTCTCACTGTAACCCAGATTTTTTCAATTTTATTTGAAAGAAAAGGAGGAACGAGTCGCAATTCAATTTTGTCGTAATCAGCATTATGCCACAAATGCTGTTGATTGAGCTTATCTTGTATATTATATATTCTTTTAAAGTAACAGATGTGTAAAGTTATGTAGGTTTTTTTCTCAAGCTAAAGAGAAGACTCTAAATGGTCAAGATGATGAATGATTATTGAATAAAATAAAAATTACCTGTCTTTTACTGCATTAGTTGTTCCACTGGCTTGTCCTGTAAGAATATTGAAAAATTAAACTCAATGGTCATTGATTTCAACCTTTTTTATCTGTCATTTATTATATATTAGATAACAGAACAACTGATCATGTTTAGCCTACACTAGTTCTGTCTCGATGCTTTAACCGGTCTGTATCAAATAACCTATCACAGGGATCACCAGCACATCACCAGTAAACACATCCACCTATTTCTTTCTTTGCGGACTTAGATTGCACTAATTATTTAACTATTTAAAACAATATTTTAGGGAAGACCTACCTGCCATAGCTGTTTTCTAACATATCCAAAGTGATTTTCAAGCCTTGCTAGCTATCCTGAGGTTAATAATTTACTAGAATTTGATAAGTTCCTGTGTGAGCACTTCTAAGAGGAAGCAGTGCGCACACATGACCAATCCCAGAGCACCTGACAGCTCAATCACAGGTGCAACAAAACACTGTTTACTTACAAGCAGCCTGACATTACACAAGCCACATGACATGATATTATGCAGGGGTGGGAGAGAATAAAAATAAATGTATAATCTATAGGAACTACTGGGCCTGTTTGAGTAAATCTCACAAAACCTGTCAAGAACATGGTTTGGGTCATATTTCCCCCTAAACTTTAACACACATTATAGTCTTTTTTAGGACCACAAAGACCATTTTTGCATTGTTGCATTCTTTGATAAAAATAAAGCACATATCCTCCCAAATGTTTTTACTGCTATGCCAAAGTAAAACTACTGTATTGCATTCATGAAAATTTAATGAGAATCACCATTGAGAATGTAGGGGGAAAAAAAACCTCTACCGAAAAGCAGCTTTTTGCCATATTACTAAATAAATCTTAAATAAATGAATAAATATATTTTATATCTTTCATACTCCATAACATAGCACACTTAGTCCTCCATATCATGGTGTTTCTTCAACTTTTGGGCACTTTCGTGTCCGAGGGGTATAAAAAAAAAAAACTGATTTCAACTTTTATTTTGTTTGGTTATATGAAGGTCACATTAAAACTAAATTGTTTGTAAATTGTAACGTCTAGGTTACGTAAGTAACCTCCGTTCCCTGATGGAGGGAACGAGACGTCGTGTCGAAGAAGCGACACTAGGGGTCTCTCTTGAGCGCCGAAAGATACCTCTGATCTATGAAAAAAGGCCAATGAGAGTTGGCGAACAGTATTTGCATACCCCGCCTCTGGATACGGATATAAAGGCGAGGGAAATACGCTCGTTCATTCAGGATTTTTCTGAGGAGCCAGGAGTGTTCCGGGCACCTCAGCGGCTCGGCTCAGCAACGTGGCCGGGAAGACACGACGTCTCGTTCCCTCCATCAGGGAACGGAGGTTACATAAGTAACCTAGACGTTCCCCGTCTGTCGCTCACTTCGACGTCGTGTCGAAGAAGCGACACTAGGGGTCCACTTCAAAACTCGCCATGCGCTGAGCCGTGTACGTGTACTGCTTACACAGAAGCGGGCAGGTATTTCTACATGCACAAGCGACCAACTGTGTTCAGGCTGCACGTACTCTTCCCTGATACCCCAAAAAAGTCGTCAGAATCCTTTTGGTTACCCTAAGGGGGAACAAGGTGACGCTCCCAACTAGGGAATGGGCCAAGCCTGGCTGAGCCTCTTTTCTCTCTATGTTTTCTCGGCATAGAGCAAGAGCAGCCGGGGCCCTTACCGCATCGAGGGAAGGGGGTCTTATCTGGAATTCCTATTCGTTTAGGGGGAAAAGACCCTGCGGAGGCCACACCCACCCAGAAGGGGAGGTAGAGGTGGCAAAATACATGACATGGCCTCTTGGGTCACATGTGGGAAGAATGGCGTGGTGGTAGATCCAACCTCGAGGAGGGGGGAGTTGCTACAACACGGCGACCGGAGGGCAGCAAACAACTGCCTAAGGGAGACGCGGGTCAGCTCGTAAGGTGACCGTACCGCGGTAGTACACACAGGAGGAGTCCTGTAGGAGGCCTGATCTGTGGAGCACCTATTCCAGTAGGGGTAGCCTTGGGTACCCATAGTGGACTGGGCCAGCAAGTTCCTCCACTGAACTGCTGTGCTGGCCCAAAGGGCTAGGGAGGAATCAACCAGGGACCTAGGTCTTCTGGGAAAGAAGCGCACTGTTTTGCCTCGGCAGAGGGAAACGGCGCTGGAACCAGCGATTCACCCGGTCAGACCGTTGACGTGTACCGAGTTCTACGGGCTCGGACCTGAGAAAACACGGGACGAGACTGACTCAACCCTGAGATTGTAGGTTCACTACCTGATCCTGAAGGGCGTGGTAGGAACCTTGGGCACATAGCCCGGTCGAGGTCTTAGGATCACATGAGTATCTGCCGGACCGAGCTCCAGGCAAGTGTCGTTAGTAGAGAGCGCTTGCAGGTCCCCGACCCTCTTGATGGAAGTGAGCGTGATCAGCAGGGCTGTCTTTTTAAGGAGAGGGCCCTGAGCCAACTGATTCTAGTGGCTCGGGGGGGGATCTCTGAAGACCGGCGAGGACCACCGAGAGATCCCAGGAGGGCAGGAGGGGAACAGGTTTGGCCGGGAGGGGTTTAACCTCCGGGCACCTCTTAGGAACCTGACGATTGAGTCGTGCTTACCCAGAGACTTGCCGTCTACTGGGTCGTGGTGAGCTGCGACAGTGGCAACATACACCTTCAAGGTGGACGGGGACAGCCTCCCCTCCAACCTCTCCTGCAGGAACAGGAGCACAGACCTAACTGCGCACCTCTGTGGGTCTTCTGCCCAGGAAGAACACCAATTCACGAACAGACGCCATTTCAGGGCGTAGAGTTGCCTGGTAGAAGGGGCTCTGGCTTGGTTGTTCGTGGCTACGACCGTGGTGGTAGACCAGCTAGATCTTCTGCATCCCGTTCAGGGGCCAGTCGTGGAGGTTCCAAAGGTCTGGGTGCGGATGCCAGAGTGTGCCCCGTCCCTGAGAAAGAAGGTCCTTCCTCAGGGTAATGCGCCAGGGAGGGGCTGTCACGAGGAGTACAAGGTCCGAGAACCAGGCCCGGGTGGGCCAGTAAGGAGCCACGAGAGTGACTTGCTCCTCGTCCTCCCTGACCTTGCACAGCACCTGTGCAAGAAGGCTCTCTGGGGGAATGCGTACTTGCGCAGCCCCACCGGCCAGCTGTGTGCCAGTGCATCTGCCCCGAGGGGAGCCTCTGAGCGGGTGTACCAGAGCGGGCAGTGGGAGGTCTCTTGGGAGGCAGAGGGGTCTACCTGGGCCTTGCCGAACCATTCCCAAATCAGCTGAACCGAGTGGGGGTGAAGCCTCCACTCTCCACCAGGCAAGCGTTGTTGTGACAGCGCGTCCGCTATCACATTGAAGTTGCCGGGGATGTGAGTGGCACGCAGCGACTTGAGTCGGTGCTGGCTCCAAAGGAGGAGACGACGGGCGAGTTGTGACATGTGGCGGGAGCGTACGCCGCCTCGGCGATTTATGTACGTGACCGCAGTGGTGCTGTCCAACCTGACTAGGATATGTTCGTCCCGAATTAACGGGAGAAACTTCCGCAGGGGCAAAAGGACGGTCAACAACTCGAGGCAGTTGATGTGCCAACGCAGCTGGGCCCCTTTCCAATGGCCTGAGGTTGCGTCCCCGTTGCAAATGGCGCCCCAACCCGATCTGGAGGCGTCGGTCGTGACACCTTCTGTAGTGGTACTCCTGCCCATAAGAAACAGAGGTCTGTCCAGGGGTTGAATGCTTGGCGGCAGGCGGGGGTGATTGTTACCCGGTGCGTGCCGTGGCGCCATGCTCGTCTCGGGACTCGGGTCTGAAGCCAGTGTTGGAGCGGTCTCATATGCATCAACCCCAGCGGCGCGACCGCCGCGGAGGATGCCATATGCCCCAGGAGCCTCTGGAAAGGTTTTAAAGGGACCGCTGTGCCCGGCCTGAAGACGGTGAGGCACTTCAACACTGACTGGGCATGCCCGTAGGTGCGGCGTGCCGACATTGAGACCGAGTCTAACTCCATACCGAGAAAAGAGATGCTCTGGACTGGAGTAAGCTTGCTCTTTTCCCGGTTGACCTGAAGCCCCAATGGCTGAGGTGCCTGAGCACCTGGTCTCTGTGGGTGCATAGTCACTCGCGAGTGGACCAGAACAAGCCAGTTATCACGGTAATTGAGTATGCGGATGCCGGCTTCTCGGAGCGGGGCAAGAGCTGCCTCTGCGACTTTCGTGAAGACGTGAGGGGACAGAGACATGCCGAAGGGGAGGACTTTGTACTGACACGCCTGGCCATCGAACGCAAACCGCAGGAAGGGGCGGTGTCGAGGCAGGATGGAGATGTGGAAGTACGCGTCCTTCAGGTCTACCGCTGCGAACCAATCTAGATGCCGGATGCAGGTTAAGCATGAGCATTTTGAACGGGAGTTTGTGCAACGCTTGGTTGAAAACTCGCAAGTCCAAGATTGGTCGTAAGCCGCCACCTTTCTTGGGTACGATGAGGTAAGGGCTGTAGAAACCCTCCTTCATCTTGGTTGGAGAAACAGGCCCTATCACGTTTTTGGCCAGAAGAGTCGCGATTTTCGTGTCGGATGGTCCGGGCCAGCCAGCGAGATGGGTTGGGAAGTGAAAGCCACGCATCCAACCTCTGCGCTAGGGGCACCAAGGGGACGATTAATCTGACGTACCCGGCAGGTAGGGCAGCGTTGGGCGGCGACAGGGCGACCCGCAGTTGGGATGCTGAGAAAAGACTCAAAGCACTTACCTTGCTCCGTACGAGGTCCCGGGTAGGCGTCCTCTAGACTCGTCGGAACTGGCCGGCCGGGGGGCAGTCGTGGGGCTGGAGATGGGTGGTCCGTGTCCAGGAAGCCGGGACTGCTGAGATCTGGTGGCAGAGTGCTGTGAGAATGGCATTTGCGGGCCAGGTGACCCAGAGACAAAAGGAAATAGCTCGTTACAGAGAATATGAGAATGTGAAAACTAATTCGACAAAAAAAGAGCAGACGGGGCATGGCCCATGGCGGCAGGCTTGCGGGGAGACGGGGGTGTGGGAGAAGGTGTGCCTTGTCTACCTCCCGCATTTCGACCAGGTCCAGTCCACAGATGCGTTTCTGGACCACAAGGGGTGGCTATTGCCTGTTCGAGTGCCGGCGCTTCTGACCTCCGTGGCCCGGGGGCGCGGTTGGTCATCCAGCGCAGTTCCTGCAGCACATCAAGAACTACCCAAGGTGCAAGTTTTGAAGTGCCTTGGCCTGGCGTTGGTTGCAGGAAGGGCCGTAGCGTGCAGAGTGGAAGCGGTCTGGGACCGTTCCACCACAAGGGTAGTGAGAGCGGAGGAGCGAAGAAGCCTTGGCTTTGCTCAACTCGTCATGCACGTCCGAGAACAAAGGAACCGGGGGGGGGGGGCGTGGCTGTGAGCGGCGCACCTGCCCGCAGGACCGATCAAGTAGCCCGGGAAAGCATAGCGGATCTCCGTGCGTCAGGCTCAGGCTGGGTGGCAGACCCAAAGGTGGCGGCCCAGGCGAGTGATCAGCATCCAATGCCGCTGTAACGCTCTCCAATGCAGCGGTGATGGCATCCAATTCAGAAGCAAGCAAGCGTGCTGGGGAGGCGGCGGTTCGAGGGGGTTTACCCAGCGAACAGAGCCCGTCATAGTGAATCATCGCCCGTGGCGCCTGCGCCGATCCCATAGGAAGAAGGCGGAGTGCGGGGGGCGGCTGAAGTGGCTTTCTCTCATTACAAAAGAAAGCCATGCAACTGCAATGCTATAACGCCCATGTTCTCACACTGAGAAGATGAACCATTGGAGAGAATGCTCATCCCGGGCTCAGACGGAAGCAAACAAGCGTGCCGGGGAGGGGGGTGGTTCGAGAGGGTTTACCCGGCGAACAGAGCCCGTCATTGTCCCCAAATCGTGTTCATCGCCCACGGCGCCTGCGTCAATCCCGTAGGAAGTAGGCGAGGCGCGGGGGCGGCTGAAGTGGCTTTCTCTCATTACAAAAGAAAGCCGCAATGTTGCCATGGCTATGCTTATGTTCTCGCACTGAGAACACGAACCATTCATAAAACGCTGCCTGCGTGTGATCGCAGCCCAGGCATGCAAGACAGCTTTTTATGACCGAGAGAGGTGGGGAGAAATCACCTCATCCAGAAACTACACAGGGGCGGAAATGACATCTTTATAAAGACGCGTCCTGAAAAGGATGTTCAACGCCGTTGTGTAATGCTCTTTCAGAGAAATAAACTCTTTTACAGAGAAAATCACTTTTTCAACTCTTTTAACTGTGCGCTGTCGAAGCGCCCAGGGGCAAACTGCACGCCGGCAGTGAAGAGAAAAGCCGCTGAAGTGCGCCGTAAATCCAACAGCAAAGCAGAGCGTCAGAGGATCAGAAGCAGGATCAGTTTGTGTCATTCGCAGCTGACTGCATACACACGACCATCGGCTCCGAAGAAAATTACTGAATGAACGAGCGTATTTCCCTCGCCTTTATAATCTGTATCCGGAGGCGGGGTATGCAAATACTGTTCGCCAACTCTCACTGGCCTTTTTTCATAGATCAGAGGTATCTTTCGGCGCTCAAGAGAGACCCCTAGTGTCGCTTCTTAGACACGACGTCGAAGTGAGCGACAGACGGGGAACCAAAGTTTTTACCAAGCCTTCGTTTTTTTTTTGTGGTACTTTTCAGATGCCTTGTAGATTTGACAGTTTTAGTCCAAGACACAGACATTCAAAAAATAAACAATGAAAATCCATTTTAAAAATAGAAATTATTGCATGTTTAAAACTAAAATAATCTAAACAATGAGTGACATAAACCATTTCAATTCTTATTATAAAATGTAGTCTATACATTTAGCAAGATGTAAGACTGTCCCAAAGTTCTGCTGTCATTGCTACCACACCTAAAATTTGCACCAAACATCAAAATTTAGCATACTTGATAACCAAGTCGACTGAATTCTTGAGATGAAGTATGAGGCAATTGATGTTTGAAGAAAACAAAGAAAAATCTAATTAATTCATTGAAACATGAAAAATTAAAACAAAAATAATTCTAAATTCAAATCACACTTCACATAAAACAAAAATATAATCAAAATAACGAAGTGGTCAAAAAATCATACCAAATCCAACATTTTACTCTGTCTAACTTCTTCGACTGACCCATTTTGCAGCGACTTTACGATAACATAAAAAATGAATGGGCCCTTGCACCCTGGTGCACTTTGGGGCTGCTGTGCCAGGGGAACGGCATTCAATTTTTGTAGCACTTTTTAGCACTTTTTTTGTTATAATGAATTTCACTCTTCACGTCATGTATTTGTATGTAATTTTGAGAGGACAGGAGAGTTAAGGTGGTAAAGGCTTTATTTCACAACACATTTTATCAAAGATACGGAAATAACATCAGAATAATGACACTGACATATAGCCTGACAGAATCTTATATCACAGCAGATATTTAAACAAGACAATGTCTTTTTCTCAGGTAACTTCAAAACAAATACAACTTTTATAACTATACATAAAAACATGTCACTTCTTGTTGCCAGTAGGTGATGCTATGACTATAACTTAATATTGGCATGTAGGTGTATTCAGGCCAGGGCTGTTATCAAACATTTGAAGTCTGGAGCAGATTGGACATTGTATGTTTGAGTTACAACTCATGGCGAAACATCGAGCTTTGTCAGACAGTCACACCCACGCCGTGCAGTGAAAACTCAAAAGCTTCACAATTTAGCATCACCAAGGCGTTTAGATTAGACTGAACAAATATGATGTTGATCTGATTTAATTTCTAGGAGGAGTTTGTTAAAGTACGAGACCTGGAAATGGCAAAAACTGAGCAAAAATTTAAGAGAAAAATCACAATGGCTGACTTCCTGTTAGGTTTAACTAACTTACTTATTATTGAAATGTTTTGTAATATGTTCAACCCTGTCACCAATTCCTTGTGTGATTTGTAAACCCTATGACTTCTATGACAAGACAGACAGTTGTGTAATATGAATGTTACCACAATCCGAAGTCTGTAGGAGGCATTAGTGCAATGACCTATTTCTCAGAAAAATGGCAAATTGCACCACTTCATTAACATACAATACACCCACAGTAGCGCAAACACTCCCACCCACACCCATTGCGCGTGTCACGAACGCCGGTGAAGGCGCCTCCTCAATCGGCCACCGGAGATCTGACTCACCCGAGTATTGACTTATGAACTACATTTCCCAATAGCCTGCATACCTGGTCTGATTACACCACAGCTGTTTCCCATCACAGTCACTCTACTTAAACCACGTCTACTATTTAATTCATTGCGAAGTCTTGTTTGCCCCGGCTACATCTCTGGGCGTTTATCACTATCATTCTGATCTTCTGTGTATTGACCCTGCTCTGTATCTTCAACCATGTTTGTCTGCCGCCTGCCTTTACTGTGTTTACACCAGTTACTCTATTACTCCTGTTCGCTGCCAGACCTGACCTTCTGCCTGTCTGACTACGTTACTGCTTACCTGTGATTGCCCTGTTTGCCCATCTCTTGACCCTCTCCTGTATTAACCTGTCTCTTCTTAACCTAATAAACCGCATATGGATCCCAACCAGCCTGAGTCTCCGTTACAGAAGACTTCGCCACTTACCGATCCAGCGGTCGTTTCACGGGTGGCTGAAGAACTCTCCGCCCAAGCAAATCAGCTGGCAGCCCATCAACATCAGCTTAGCCAACTCACCTCGCTGATGGAGGATGTAATGAGGCCCATACAAGGTCTGCACCAGCCCGCACCTGAGCCCGTACCCACAGTGCCTCAAGCCAGCCAGATGGCCACTGCTTTGCCCCACTACGGCACAGTCGCCAGTCCGTGTCTAGCTTTACCCGAGAAGTTTGACGGTACGCCCTCAAAATGTAAGGGATTTGTGATGCAATGCTCTATATTCATGACTCAACAACCAGCTCTTTACCCCTCCGACGAGAGTAAAATCCTCTTTGTGTGCTCCGTACTCACGGGAAGAGCACTTGAATGGGCTACCGCGGTCTGGACTAACCAGGGCTTAAATCGAACCACTTTCGACGCCTTCATGCAACGCGTGGCTGAAGTGTTTGACCATCCTGAAAGCGGTAAAAGTGCCAGGGAACAGCTGCTCATGCTCCGTCAAGGAAATCGGACAGTGGTGGACTTTGCGCTTTCCTTCCGCACCCTCGCCACGCAAACCGCCTGGGTTGAAGACACCCTCAAACTCCTCTTCCATCAGGGTCTGAACGTGGAAATCCTATCTGAGCTGGCCTGTCGTGACGAGGGTATCACAGTCGATCAATTTATCACCCTGGCCATTCGCATTGATAACCTCATTCGCTCCAGACGACCAGCTCAGTGGGCTAAGCCTCTCAGCTCGGTGTATCAGCACCACGAGGATTCGGAACCCATGCAAGTCAGCTGAACACATCTCTCTCAAGAGGAGCGGGATCGTCGTCTCTCCAATCACCTCTGCTTATACTGTGGCCAAGCGGGACACCTGAGAGCCAATTGCCCGACGCGACCCTCTCAAACACACCGGCACGGGGTGAGTCTGCTAATTTCCTCTACACTATCCTCTACCTGTCTCGAAGTGCCTATAAGGCACACGTACCTATCAGACTGTGTTAACATCAATGCTATGATAGATTTGGGGGCGGCGGGCAACTTTATTGATGAAGCTTTAATCAAACAGCATAAAATTCCCCTGATTCCCTGTAATCCTCCCTTGGCAGTGGCGGCGCTAGATGGGCGTCCTTTAGGAACCGGCCAAGTGCGTTACACCACCACCAACATCACCTTACAGGTTGGGGTGTTGCACACCGAGAACACTTGTTTTTTTGTTATTCATTCCCCCCACAACCCGGTCATACTCGGCCTACCCTGGTTACAAGAGCACAACCCACAAATTTCCTGGCGAGATAATCAAATCACAAAATGGGGCACTGACTGCACTATTAGATGTTTAAAAACCATCATACCTACTACCATAGGAGCTACCAAGGTCTTGAAGGAGTCTGGCGACGCTCCATTGATACCCTCAGAATACGCTGATTTAAGCGAAGCCTTCAGCAAAACAAAAGCATCACAACTACCGCCCCATCGCTCGAGTGACTGTGCCATCGAGCTCATGCCTGGTACTTCACCACCCAGAGGCAGAATCTTTCCTCTGTCCGAACCTGAGTCCCACGCCACGAAACTACACATTGAGGAGGAGCTAGCCAAGGTGTTCATTCATCCGTCTACCTCACCGGCAGCAGCTGGGTTTTTCTTCGTGGGTAAGAAAGATGGGTCCCTTCGTCCCTGTATCGATTATCGCAGCCTTAATGTCGTCACAGTCAAGTTTCGATACCTGTTACCTCTAGTCCCTGCGGCTTTAGAACTGTTAAGATCAGCCAAAATCTACACCAAGCTTGACCTACGCTGTGCATACAACCTAATTCGCATTCAGGAGGGGGATGAATGGAAAACGGCCTTCTCTACCACCAGTGGGCACTATGAGTACCTCGTGATGCCGTTCGGCTTGTCCAACAGTCCCTCTGTGTTCCAGTCCTACATCAACAACATCTTCAGAGACATGCTGAACCAGTGTCTGATCGTATACATCAACGACATTTTAATCTACTCTAGTTCTCTAGAGGAACACATCACACATGTCAGAGCAGTTCTGAAATGACTCGCTGACCACCAGTTGTACGTCAAGGTGGAGAAATGCGAGTTCCACCTGACTTCAGTCGCCTTCCTCGGATACATCATCAGTCCAGAAGGGGTGGCCTTGGACGAAAGCAAAGTGCACGCCGTATTAAACTGGCCTCAGCCTACTACTGTGAAGGAACTTCAGTGCTTTCTAGGATTCTCTAACTTCTATCGAAGGTTTATTAGGAACTTCAGCACTGTCGCCGCACCACTCACTGTCATGGTAAAGGGGGGACACTCCAAACTTCGCTGGTCCGCCAAGGCACTTTAAGGGTTCAACCAATTATAGGATCGCTTCACCTCAGCTCCTATCCTACATCATCCAGACCCTAACACTCCTTTCGTGGTGGAGGTTGACGCATCCAACACCGGCATTGGTGCCATCCTTTCTCAACGCCAGGGCAATCCTTCCAAACTGTTCCCTTGTGCTTTCTATTCCCGCAAACTCTCGCCCGCCAAACAAAATTATGACATAGGCAACTGCGAGCTATTGGCCATGAAAGCAGCCCTGGAGGAATGGCGACACTGGCTGGAGGAGGCCAGACACCCATTTCTAGTCTTTACTGACCACCGCAACCTGGAGTATTTATGCTCAGCCAAGAGACTCAACCCCAGACAGGCCAGATGGGCACTGTTCTTCACCCGGTTTAACTTCTCCGTTTCGTACCTCCCTGGATCAAAAAATGTCAAGGCCGACTCACTCTCCTGTCAGCACAACCCCACACCTCAGAATCTTGTTCCCGAACCTATAATCTCGCCTTCACTGATTTTGGCTCCGGTCCAGTGGGACATAATGTCGGAAATCTCCCAGGCCCATGCAACAGACCCTCCCCCACCCAAGTGCCCGCTCAACCGGACATTTGTGCCACCGAACCTGCGGGAAAGGGTAATCCGTTGGGTGCACTCCTCCATGAACTTGGGACGCCCCGGTATTACTTCCACAGTATGCCTGCTAAGAAATCGTTTCTGGTGGGAGACGCTGCAGAACGACACTACCACTTTCGTGAACGGATGTGTCACCTGCAACATGGCAAAAACCCCGAAACGACCTCTGGCAGGTCTGCTTCAACCTTTGCCTATACCGCAACGACCATGGTCCCACATCGCCGTGGATTTCGTAACTGATCTACCCATCTCTCAAGGTCATAACATCATTCTAACTGGCATCGGCCAGTTCTCCAAGGCGTGTCGCTTAATACTCCTAGCCAAGCTCCCAACAGCCTTCGAAACCGCAGAATATCTATTTCACTACGTCTTCCGTTATTACGGGCTCCCCGAGGACATCATCTCGGACCGGGGTCCTCAATTCACCTCCAGGGTTTGGACAGCATTCTTCCGTCTACTGAACGTCAACGTCAGCCTCACTTCAGGATACCATCCTCAGTCGAATGGTCAGACAGAGCGACTGAACCAAGAGATCATGAAGTTTCTGCGCACGTACTGCCACCACAATCAGTCTGATTGGAGTCGCTTCCTCCCTTGGGCCGAGTATGCACAAAACTCTATTCTCAAACCCTCTACCAACTTGACACCCTTACAGTGCGTCTTGGGGTACCAACCTCCTCTGTTCCCCTGGTCTGGCGAGCCATTGGAAGTTGAACAGCTAGCTCCAGCACAGCGAGGCCGTATGGGATCAGGCCCACGTCCATCTCCAACGGGCCGTAAACAGATCTAGGGAACAAGCAAACCGACATCGTCGTCCCGGTCCTGACTACGCTCCGGGACGGTGGGTGTGGCTCTCAACGCGAGACCTTCGTCTCCGCCTACCCTGCAAGAAGCTCAGTCCCAGGTATGTGGGTACCTTTAAGATTCTAAAGAAAATTAACCCTGTTTCATTTTGCCACCAACTACCTGATAATTACCGCATCTCTCCTACTTTTCATGTCTCACTACTGAAACTGGCTGGTGGTCCGAGGGCTGAGGAGGAGGAAGTGAAACCCGGCCCCCCTCCCATGATCGTGGACGGTGAAGAGGCATTCCGGGTGCGAGGTCTGCTAGACTCCAGATGTCACCGAGGTCAAATCCAATACCTGGTGGACTGGGAGGGGTACGGTCCGGAGGAAAGATCCTGGGTCAGAGCAAATGACATCCTCGACCTTAACCTCATCTCGGAATTCCACAGGACCAACCCAGATAGACCAGCCCCTCAACCTCGAGGTAGAACCCGACGTCGGTTGCACCCTCGTGTCAGTAGCCGCTCACAGGAGGGGGGCTCTGTCACGAACGCTGGTGAAGGCGCCTCCTCAATCGGCCACCAGAGATCTGACTCACCCGAGTATTGACTTATGAACTACATTTCCCAATAGCCCGCATACCTGGTCTGATTACACCACAGCTGTTTCCCATCACAGTCACTCTACTTAAACCATGTCTACTGTTTCATTCATTGTGAAGTCTTGTTTGCCCCGGCTACATCTCTGAGCGTTTATCACTATCATTTTGATCTTCTGTGTATTGACCCTGCTCTGTATCTTCGACCACGTTTGTGTTTACGCCAGTTACTCTGTTACTCCTGTTCGCTGCCTGCCCTGACCTTCTGCCTGTCTGACTACGTTACTGCTTACCTGTGATTGCCCTGTTTGCCCATCTCTTGACCCTCGCCTGTATTAACCTGTCTCTACTTAACCTAATAAACCACATATGGATCCCAACCAGCCTGAGTCTCCGTTACAGCGCGTTGTGATGGCACGAATATTGCACTTGGAATTAGTGCTCTCACAAGAATTTTATAAAATGTTGCACATGTTGCAAATGTGCTTAACTGTCATGAAAAGAATGCAAACACAATGCAAAAAAATCATAATGGTCCGAAATATTGGCTTCATTTTCTCGGTCCTTCAAAAAGTCTTCTTTTTTATGCAAACCAGTATTAATTATATATATATATATATATATATATATATATATATATATATATATATATATATATATATATATATATATATATATTATTTCAAGGTGAAATGTGACCTGATACATGTTTGACACATTGAGTGTCTGTACTACATTAACTAGTAAACTAGGCTATTGGTAGAACTGCACTTACTGTAATAATAAATTCTCAAAGAATGATGATAAATAATGATACCTGCTGCAGAAGAATACATGTGGCATCAAAATATTCACTGCGTCATAAAACGTGCGTAATAAAAACAACTACAACAGTCCAAACAAATCCAGTTTGTAAGCTAATAAAATATGAGGTCATGCAAAATATAAGCAGTGTATTGGTCAGTGTGTCACTGGGCAGCTAATGTGCAGCCAACCCACTTTCCATTCAGCACACAAGCATGTTTACAGGGGTTTGGTTTCTGGGCCTCAGCACGACATCATTGAACACAGAGCCATTACACAATTGAGTAATACACGCATCGAGGAAACTGAGAGAGCTGCAAATCTAATGCAGTGTATGTTGTTCTAAATGTGTGATCCATTATAACACAAACGAAAAATGTATTTCCATCATAAAACTGAGTGATGTATTCACTATTAACTTCTCCAGAACTCATATATTTCTTCTGAAACTAATCAGTACAGAAAGGGATCATTATATTCTTTCTTGGCCTGGATGAACTTGAACAGATTCAGACCTTAGTCTCTAGAGACTAGAGTCCCTCTTGAGAGAGAGAGAGAGAGAGAGAACAAAACAGTCATTAACAGTGTGCAGTCAGTCTCCAAACCTCAGCAAATGAATTGCTTCTACGGTTTCAGTGTTAAAAGTGATATCAAATCAAAATGATGACACCATTGAAAATCACTGTGTAGAACTCAATGACAGTAGCCACAAATGTTTGAATTACAATGACTGGCAGCACCTATTAAGGCACTGCTATTGAAAATACACCCTTCATCAACTTTTATCATGCATCCTTTATGCTTAGTCATTTACAGTAATGATGACTCATTTTAGGCGAAAATATAACAATACCACTAGGGGAAAGAAATGTCATCATGAATAAACATTTACTGAAACTAGTTATTCTCAGCATTTTGTGTGATAAGTGTGCATCCGTGAATTAGGGTAAATAGGGGCAAAGTGGGACAGCTAAACATGATCCCCAGTATATCCATAAAAAGAAAATGACATTGACATCTCTGAGCTAAATCTTAAGTTAATGTAAAAATAAAAAATTAAAAAAAGTACAAGCTGACTAAATGTTCATTTAAATATGATGTGAAAGTGTATCAGAAAATATAGGCTTAAGAGTACTTCCAAATAATTTGTAAATATTTTTTATAGAATAAATTTTTCTCTGTCTCACTTTACTAGAGGAATATTGGCAAAGTGGGACCAGATGATACTGGTAAAGTGGGACAGCATTAGGGATGCACTGATGTATCGGCCGCCAATATTTATTGACCGATACCAAATATTGACCAAATTTAAACCATCAGCAAATTGGTTTTAAGCAAAGCGCAGACAACAATGGTTTATTAATAATGAATTATCATCAAACTTTCTTAAAACTCGTTGAATTCGGCACAATCCAGAAATAATGAAAGCCACATAATGGAGAAGGGTTGGTACTCCTAAGAATATGTAATATTACATTTTTAATCATTCTCGTTCTCACATTGTAGAGGAAAAACCATTGTTACAGACGTGACAGTTGTGAAAGCGGCACTTACTTACACATGATTAGGTAAAAGTAAAACCATCCAAAATGCTTTTAAACCAGAAAACTTTCAAATTGGTATGGTATCCATTAAGGCTACATGACTGATTGAGATAAGATTGTAACAATAAAGTTGGCACACTGTTCAATTGGCACCAAATCAATTTAATTAACTCAAAAAGAGACAAAATCGTGAAGTTTTGGCCAACATGCTCTTCATCAGACATAAGTATACAGGTGCTGGTCATATAATTTGTCATGTTCTCTGTTGTCTTTTGTTTTTGTGCTTTTATGTTGAAGTTTCCTATTTAGTTCCGGTTTCCTGTTTGGTTTTGGTAGTCCTTTGTAGTTGTCATGTTCTCTGTTGTCTTTTGTTTTGTGCTTTTATGTTGAAGTTTCCTGTTTAGTTCCTGTTTCCAGTTTGGTTTTTGTAGTCCTTATTAGTTCTGTTTTTTGATTGGTTTTCCCCTCATTGGTTCCATTTCCCTGATTGTTTTCCCAGGTGTTCCTTGTTTCCCCTTGTGTATTTAAGCCCTTGTTTCCCTCCTGTCCATTTGTCAGTTATTTCATGTTTTTGTTTTGCCCTACATTCCTCGTGGATTTTGTTATTCCTGGTGTTCTTGTTTTTGGCTACAATAAAAGCTGCACATAGATCCTCTCCCGTTTTCTGATCGTTACAGAATAACTGACCACACCAAACATGGATCTAGCGGCTGTTTTCCTTCAGCTGAGCCGAGCAAACCTCCCGTTGACAGAATACTCACGTCTGTTTTGCACCGTTGCCCGATGCACTAGTTTTACTGATGGGCACCTCAAGTCCATTTTTCAGCTCGGCCTCCTGGCCCAAGGATGGATCGAGTTGCCTGAGACTGGTGATTATACGTGGGAGAGGTATGTCAACCTGGTGTTGGAGACGTTTGCCCCTGTCGGTACCTCCAATGAGCCCTCGCCTGCCACGGACAACAAGCTCACGCCTGCCACGGCCAACGAGCCAACGCCCACGCCTGCCACGGCCAACGAGCCAACGCCCACGCCTGCCACGGCCAACGAGCCAATGCCCACGCCTGTCACGGTCAATGCGTTGCCAGCCTCGTCCGTCCCAGTGCCAGCGTTGCCAGCCTCGTCCGTCCCAGCGCCAGCGTTGCCAGCCTCGTCTGCCAGGAAGAGGAGGCGAAGAGGAAGGGCTTCCACTCACCAGTCTCCGCCCTCCACGGCCCCGTCCTCAGTGCCAAAGCCAGAGCCAGCGCCTGTAGCCTCGACCGTCCCAGAGCCAGAGCCAGCGCCTGTAGCCTCGACCGTCCCAGAGCCAGAGCCAGCGCCTGTAGCCTCGACCGTCCCAGAGCCAGAGCCAGCGCCTGTAGCCTCGACCGTCCCAGAGCCAGAGCCAGCGCCTGTAGCCTCGACCGTCCCAGAGCCAGCGCCTGTAGCCTCGACCGTCCCAGAGCCAGAGCCAGCGCCTGTAGCCTCGACCGTCCCAGAGCCAGCGCCTGTAGCCTCGACCGTCCCAGAGCCAGCGCCTGTAGCCTCGACCGTCCCAGAGCCAGAGCCAGCGCCTGTAGCCTCGACCGTCCCAGAGCCAGTGCCTGTAGCCTCGACCGTCCCGAGCCTGCTTCCCAGAGCTCCGCCTGCCAAGCTTCCCAGAGCTCCGCCTCCCGAGCCTCCCAGTGCTCTGCTTCCCAGTGCTCCGCCTCCCGAGCTTCCCAGTGCTCCGCCTCCCGAGCTTCCCAGAGCTCCGCCTCCCGAGCTTCCCAGAGCTCCGCCTCCCGAGCCTCCCAGTGCTCCGCTTCCCAGAGCTCTGCCTCCCGAGCTTCCCAGAGCTCCGCCAAACGAGCTTCCCAGAGCTCCGCCTCCCGAGCCTCCCAGTGCTCCACTTCCCAGAGCTCCGCCTCCCGAGCTTCCCAGAGCTCCGCCTCCCGAGCTTCCCAGAGCTCCGCCTCCCGAGCCTCCCAGTGCTCCACTTCCCAGAGCTCCGCCTCCCGAGCCTCCCAGAGCTCCGCCTCCCGAGCCTCCCAGAGCTCCGCCTCCCGAGCTTCCCTGTGCTCCGCCTCCCGAGCCTCCCAGTACTCTGCTTCCCAGTGCTCCGCCTCCCGAGCTTCCCAGTGCTCTGCTTCCCAGTGCACCACCTCCCGAGCCTCCCAGTACTCCGCCTCCCAGAGCTCCGCCTCCCGAGCTTCCCAGAGCTCCGCCTCCCGAGCTTCCCAGAGCTCCACCTCCCAGTGCTCTGCTTCCCAGTGCTCCGCCTCCCGAGCTTCCCAGTGCTCCGCCTCCCGAGCTTCCCAGAGCTCCGCCTCCCGAGCTTCCCAGAGCTCCGCCTCCCAGAGCTCCGCCTCCCGAGCTTCCCAGAGCTCCGCCTCCCGAGCTTCCCAGAGCTCCGCCTCCCGAGCCTCCCAGTGCTCTGCTTCCCAGTGCACCACCTCCCGAGCCTCCCAGTGCTCCGCCTCCCAGTGCTCCGCTTCCCGAGCCACCCAGTACTCCGCCTCTCGGGCCTACCAGGCCTCAGCCTCTTGAGCTTCCCAGGTCTCCGCCTCCAGGGCCTTCCTCTACCCCGGAGCCTTTCTCGCCTCCAGTGCCCTCTGCGGCTTCGCCTCCTGAACCTTCTATGGCTCCGCCTACCCTGGCACTGCCCCTGGAGTCCTCCTCGACTCCTCCCAGGCCTTCTGACCCTGTCCCGTGGCCTCCTCCCAGGCCTTCTGACCCTGTCTTGTGGCCTCTTCCCTGGCCTTCTGACCCTGTCTTGTGGCCTCTTCCCTGGCCTTCTGACCCTGTCCTGCGGCCTCCTCCCTGGCCTTCTGACCCTGTCTTGTGGCCTCCTCCCTGGCCCTCTGACCCTGTCTTGTGGCCTCCTCCCTGGCCCTCTGACCCTGTCCTGTGGCCTCCTCCCTGGCCCTCTGACCCTGTCCTGCGGCCTCCTCCCTGGCCCTCTGACCCTGTCTTGCGGCCTCCTCCCTGGCCTTCTGACCCTGTCTTGTGGCCCTCTCCTTGGCCTCCTGACCCTGACCCTGTCCCAGTCCCGTGGCCCTCTCCTTGGCCTCCTGACCCTGTCCCAGTCCTGTGGCCCTCTCCTAAGCCTCCTGACCCTATCCTAGCCCTGTGGCCATCCCCTAGACCCCCTGACCCTATCCTAGCCCTGTGGCCATTCCCCAGACCCCTTGACCCTGTCCTAGCCTTGTGGCTATCCCCTAGACCTCCTGACCCTGACCTGGCCCTGTGGCCATCCCCTAGACCCCCTGACCCGGTCCCTGCCCTATGGCCGCCTCCCTGGCCACCTGACCCACGGCCATCTCCCTGGCCTCCTGTCCCTGCCCTATCTGTCTCCTGGCCACCCCCCTGTTCTGTCATAGTCTTGTCCCTCTGTGCCCCTCGTGTCCCCTTGAATTGCCTATTTGCCCCTGGTGCCCCCCTGGACTATCTGTTTACCTTGTGTTCTATGGACAATGTTTTTGTTTTTTGTTTTATTTTTGGAGCATCTGGAATCCGCTCCTTAAAGGGGGGACTCTGTCATGTTCTCTTTTGTTTTTGTGCTTTTATGTTGAAGTTTCCTATTTAGTTCCGGTTTCCTGTTTGGTTTTGGTAGTCCTTTGTAGTTGTCATGTTCTCTGTTGTCTTTTGTTTTGTGCTTTTATGTTGAAGTTTCCTGTTTAGTTCCTGTTTCCAGTTTGGTTTTTGTAGTCCTTAGTAGTTCTGTTTTTTGATTGGTTTTCCCCTCATTGGTTCCATTTCCCTGATTGTTTTCCCAGGTGTTCCTTGTTTCCCCTTGTGTATTTAAGCCCTTGTTTCCCTCCTGTCCATTTGTCAGTTATTTCATGTTTTTGTTTTGCCCTACATTCCTCGTGGATTTTGTTATTCCTGGTGTTCTTGTTTTTGGCTACAATAAAAGCTGCACATAGATCCTCTCCCGTTTTCTGATTGTTACATAATTAGAATATCATCAAAAAGTTGATTTATTTCAGTAATTCCATTCAAAAAGTGAAACTTGGATATTATATTCATTCATTACACACAGACTGATATATTTCAAATGTTTATTTCATTTAATTGTGATGATTAAAACTGACAACTAATGAAAACCCCAAAATCAGTATCTCAGAAAATTAGAGTATTACTTAAGACCAATACAAAAAAAGGATTTTTAGAAATGTTGGCCAACTGAAAAGTATGAACATGAAAAGTATGAGCATGTACAGCACTCAATACTTAGCTGGGGCTCCTTTTGCCTGAATTACTGCAGCAATGCGGCGTGGCATGAAGTCAATCAGTCTGTGGCACTGCTCAGGTGTTATGAGAGCCCAGGTTGCTCTGATAGTGGTCTTCAGCTCTTCTGCATTGTTGGGTCTGGCATATTGCATCTTCCTCTTCACAATACCCCATAGATTTTCTATAGGGTTAAGGTCAGGCGAGTGTGCTGGCCAATTAAGAACAGGGATACCATGGTCCTTAAACCAGGTACTGGTAGCTTTGGCACTGTGTGCAGGTGCCAAGTCCTGTTGGAAAATGAAATCTGCATCTCCATAAAATTGGTCAGCAGCAGGAAGCATGAAGTGCTCTAAAACTTCCTGGTAGACGGCTGCGTTGACCTTGGACCTCAGAAAACACAGTGGACCAACACCAGCAGATGACATGGCACCCCAAACCATCACTGACTGTGGAAACTTTACACTGGACTTCAAGCAACGTGGATTCTGTGCCTCTCCTCTCTTCCTCCAGACTCTGGGACCTTGATTTCCAAAGGAAATGCAAAATTTACTTTCATCAGAGAACATAACTTTGGACCACTCAGCAGCAGTCCAGTCCTTTTTGTCTTTAGCCCAGGCGAGACGCATCTGACGCTGTGTCTTGTTCAAGAGTGCCTTGACACAAGGAATGCGACAGCTGAAACCCATGTCTTGCATACGTCTGTGCGTGATGGTTCTTGAAGCACTGACTCCAGCTGCAGTCCACTCTTTGTGAATCTCCCCCACATTTTTGAATGGGTTTTGTTTCACAATCATCTCCAGGGTGCGGTTATCCCTATTGCTTGTACACTTTTTTCTACCACATCTTTTTCTTCCCTTCGTGTGATTTGACACAGAGCTCTGTGATCAGCCAGCCTCTTTAGCAATGACCTTTTGTGTCTTGCCCTCCTTGTGCAAGATGTCAATGATCGTCTTTTGGACAGCTGTCAAGTCAGCAGTCTTCCCCATGATTGTGTAGCCTACAGAACTAGACTGAGAGACCATTTAAAGGTCTTTGCAGGTGTTTTGAGTTAATTAGCTGATAAGAGTGTGGCACCAGGTGTCTTCAATATTGAACCTTTTCACAATATTCTAATTTTCTGAGATACTGATTTTGGGGTTTTCATTAGTTGTCAGTTATAATCATCAAAATTAAAAGGAATGAACACTTGAAATATATCAGTCTGTGTGGAATGAATGTATACATTATACAAGTTTCACTTTTTGAATGGAATTACTGAAATAAATCAACTTTTTTGATGATATTCTAATTATATGACCAGCACCTGTATATCTGAGATATACCCAAATCAGTTGGAATTGAAATTGGAATTGATTCATAGTTTAATCAAATTATGATGTATCGCAATATATCAAATCATGACATGTGTATTGCAATATGTATCATGAGGTGCAAGGTGATACCCAGCCCTAGTGTTCAGTGAGTTTAGACTACGTTCAGCGATTCATTCAGCATTATATAAACAAGCGGCGCCATCTAGCGGTGTGTGTGGTATTACCTATTATAACGCAACAGAACTTAAAAGGGTTTTTTGTTCCTTTGGTAACTTTTTATTTTTCCAAGATCTGGTTGAGGTTTTCATGGAATTGCCCAACATATGCATAATATGAATTTGTGATGTTTTATCATCTATAGTACATGTACAGATCTGTTGTTTTGAACAGCAAAACAGAAACTGAAATACTGAACTGCATTCATCTTGTTCAGAAGGATCTTTTTTTCTGTTCACAAAATTATTGTACTAATGTTTAAAAACAAACAAATGGTTAATCATAATGGATATTTTAAGGAGAATTAACAACTTAAATGTAAGATTCTTTATGTAAGCCTAAATTAAATGTCCCACTTTCAAAATCTGGGATTTGGTCAAAAGAGGGGTTTCAAAAGATCATCATCCTGTATTTAGTATTTATCTCACCTTTCTTGTGTTTAGGTAGGAGACATCCTAAGAGCTCCATAAAAGTATGATGTCAGCTTATTTGGCATTTGGATCATAATTAAAAGTAACAGGAAATAAAAATTTTCAAAAAGACTCACTTTGCCCATTCACCCTATACTGATCAGACTGACAGGATACGTAACGTACAGTTACATTGTTTGACATATTTGTTCAAACGAACCAAGCTTATTTATAAAACATTTTATTCTACAGTGCTTGGTTTTGATCAGAAGTTGTGTAGAAGTTGATGTAGTGTGCCGTTTCCAATAAAAAATAATGGCTTGCTCTTCTGACATCGTATTTAATGAAGTGACTTCATCAAGAAGTCATTTTGACCACATGGTTCAAACACAAAGCACAAGAATATTGTCTGCAATCTGCATCACTGACTGGCAAAAATGTCTGTTTAATTTACCTTAGTAAATATTATAACACCACAATCTACTCACAGTTTATGTTTCGGCAGAAATTCACAGTTTTAATCCAAAACTTGTCACTTACATGATTCATCTACTGTAGATATGAAGAATGTAGAAGTTCTGTCTACTTTTACAGTACAGTTAATTTGTCAACACAAGAGCTCAGAATACACGTATTCACTTAACTGACTTCAGTGCACTTCCATATCAAGTCAAAAGTCTGTCAGTTTTAGCATGTGCACAAGGATTCCACACTGACAGGAATGGTGCAAAATATCTGAGGTGAGGCATTTTTACTTTCATTTTCTTCATCTAAACATAAACAAACATGCTGTTATTTACTTTCAAGTGAAAACACTCCCTTCTATTGTCTTTTGTTCACCTACGATTCAGTACACTTGACATTGCGTCACTAATCTGATGTTATGGGAGTGTCCTTTTACATGACCTAGTTGAAACCTTTCTACAATAACTTCAGAGTTGGCTATGGTGTTTAAGCCCCGGCCTTTTATGCGCAAAGCTGTCTGGTGTAAAAACGGGCACGCAAACACCATTCCTAAGAAATTTCTTCAAGACAGCAAATCATCTCTCGTCTAAAAGCCTTCTACTACTGTGCCATCAACATACACAAGCCACTTACTTGTTCTCATCTTTTAAAAGATATCGTTCCATAAGTGAACGCGAGGGACACATCCCGCTATCAGATCAGCATAAGAGCTGCCTTAACTGTCTGGCTGCGCCCATACAGAGACAGTTATCATAGAGACATAATGCCCTCACTGTCAGGGCATGAGTTTTAAAACGCTTTGCTCACGAAATGCCCTCGTTCTGAGGAATGATTCAGCCTCACACGTCCTAACAGCCTCTTCTGTTATTCCCAAGAGCTCAAACGAGGAGGCACGGTGGGGTCACGAGGTCTAGCAGGATGAATTTGAGGTGGACCTTGTGCTGGCACATGTGTGAGCCCCTCAATCTCCATATACTGCGTCTATGCTGATACAGAATGTGCGTGACGAGTTTCGGCCCTCTGCAAGAGCGCACAACCTTGTGACGTTCAGCAGTTCTGATGCTGGGGATAATGATGTTATGTCTCGCTGCATCTGGCGAGTGGTCAATGGAGGACATTGCCACCCCTTCCCCCAGCAAGGGTGAGGAGCATGCACACACCACTGAAAAGGAGATGCTTTGTGTTCTTTCAAGGGTGGAGAAGAGCTGTCTTGAGTGGTCTCCTCTAGAAGAACCTGAACAGTCTTGCATTGATGAATGGTTCTTGCAGTCCGGACGACGTCCAGTGACCACGTTCCACAAATCAGCCCTGTTTTTCCCAGAAGTTCATAACGATTGTACAAAATCCTGGCGCACACCCTATTCAGCTGGCTCGCACAGCGATTGCACTCTCCTCACTAAAGTGGACCACAGGGAAGACAAAAGTTATGCCCAACTACCCCCTGTGGAAGAGGCAGTAGCAGCATATCCCTGCCCAGTGAATAGCAGTGGAAATCACTCCACACGATGTCAGTGCTCCAATTTTTCCAAGTAAATGGACGAGCAAGGCTACAATCCAAAGATGTTCAAAGAGCTCCGTACCTTTACGGACATAGCGCTGCGAGCCACGAAAGTCCCTGCACAGGCCATTGGCAAGTCAATTGGCAACCTGCTGGATTTGGATCATAAATCATCTGGCTGACCCTCACGGAAATGCGTGACACAGAAAAAGCTGCTCTATTTGATGCTCCGGTGTCTCCAGACGGCCTTTTCGGTGGCTCTGTGGATAGATTTGCTGAATACAATGTCATGACTCAGCAATACTCACAGGCTATGAGATATTTTATGCCAAAACGGAGCAGTAATTCATCACATCCAGCTCGCTTCTGCTCTGTTTCGGGCCAGCACCTGGCTAAAAACCCCACGTCTGCTACCTCAGCGCTGCCAAATGTTGCCGCTGAGCCGCAGGTAAAGCCAAGCAAGCCATGGCCCAACAAAGGAAGCTGCAAGCCCCGTGTTGAAGGGAAAACCCCCCTCCACGCAGCAAAAGTGCTCTAGACGGGCACAGCCCTATGAAGCGGAATGCAGAGCTTGCCGTTCCCGAAGAAGGCTCGATTCGAGACACACAATACTGTTCCCCTCTTCCCAACTGCTGTTTGTTGGGAAAGGAATATTGCTCTTCAAAATGTTGTTCAATAAATTGTTTCTGTGTCTCACATTCAATCTCAAGTAATAAAAAAAAAAAGAGTACAGTGCTCATTGCACATGCACAAGACGCTCAAACTTTTTCAATAAAGAGCTCTTTCCCACTTCAAAGCCTACACATTATGTGCAACCGATTCCCAATTGTGAGTTGCACATTATATCATAAAATTAACAAAAACAACATTTTCAGGCATTTCCGTCTGGGTGCTAAAAACGATTGAACATGGTTATACAATTTGCATGTCGGCCACCCCATTTCAACAGTGCTATATCTTCCACGGATCCGTCTGAAGACCTGCCAGTGTTACGAGCCGAAATACACAATTACTCACTTCTTGAAAAGAACATGATAGAGGTTGTATAGATGAATTAATAAGCCTGCTGTCCTGCTGCATGAATACCTGGCAAGCCCTCACAGGCATGTCAGACTGGGTGCTTAAAATGAGCGAGGATGGTCAGATGATTCATTTGTACAACGACCACTTCTTCATTTCAGTCTGTCTCTAGTTCCCTGCATGTTCACAATGTATCGATGCGGTAGCCAGCCAGCCACAGGAACTGTCTTATCTCCTTTTTGGTCTTAGGTCTTGGGGAGGCTGCAATCACTGTGGTTTTATCAATTTGGGGCCACACCTGTTCGTGGCCCAAGTGGAAGCTCAGATACCATATCTCCACCTGCCCATTTTCCCACTTCTTTCACAGATGTTGCAGGTATAAGCACCATGTGGTCTGAGGATTTGGTACATTTGGTTCATTAGTACAAGTACTTTGTTTCTCTGTGCAAATTCCCATAGCCGAGCACCCCTATCATACAGCCGGCTTTGGCATTCTTGTGCTTGTTGAAAATTCTCCTGTGTTAGCTGACCCAAAGTGTGGAGTTTTGTCTATGACCAAGAACGTACTCAATTTAGTTTTTACTATTTGAAGTTCCTTCCCTCCTCCCAAGCTTCCCGCATGATGTCGAGCATGCCGCGCAGTCGACGCCCATACAGTAGCTCAAATGGGGAAAACCCTGTGAAGGTTTGCGCATTGCAAATAATAGCGGTTCGAGCCACTTATCCCAATTCCTAGCATCTTCATGCACAAACTTACGAATAATATTTTTCAGGATTTTTTACACCAACACATTTGTTTGTGGGTGGTAAACACTGGTGAAAATCAATTTAATACCCAATAATTCATATAGCTCACCCAGTGTACCTTACATGAAAGTTGATCCTTGATCAGTGAGGAATTCTTTTGGAATCCCCACACGGGAGATAATTCTGAAGAGTGCCTCTGCAAGACTGCATGCTGAGATTTTAAGCAAAGGCACTGCTTCCGGATAATGCATTGCGTAATCCACCGGAGCAAACACAAAGCAATGTCTGTGTGCTGTCCTTTCTAATGGCCCGACGAGGTCCATGCCAATTCTCTTGAAGGGGACCTCGATTAATGGCAGAGGTCGAAAGGTCATTCTTGATGTGGCTGGTGGATTCACCGAATGACATTCATGGTATGGCATCTGTGAACATCTTTGTGAATGCCCAGCCAATAGAAATGGGCCATAAAATGGTTTAGTGTTTTTTCTTACCCTAAGTGACCTGCCACTGGATTATGATGAGCCATCTGGAATAGCATTTCCCAATGGCTCCTTGGTTCGTTTGTCTGAGTGTCCTGCATCACTCGATACAACCAAGCTCTTATCATTGAAAAGTATGTACAAGTGAGTGACACATCTGGCTGGAGATTTTGACCATCAATCACTTTCACTTGATCAAAGGTGTCTTGTCTCGTGACTGCTGCAGAGGGAAATCCCAGTGGAGAATCCTCATATGTTATCCTGATGTGGAGCTGAAGTAGCCGGCCCTGGCTCCACCTCCCCAGCCAGCAAGCCACACACCACACAACGGAAAGCATAGTTGCAGGACCCATCAACACACAATCCCCTCATTAAAGTAATAAATGCCGGCCAATTCATTCCCAAAATTAGTGAATGGGTGATGCAGGAATTAAACACAGCCTCGATACTATGTTTCTGTCCCTGAAAATGAATAGTGACTGTCACTATAGTGTAATTTTGAATTTCCAGTGCACACACTTCACCTTTACCTTCCATCCTGTGCCCAAAGCCTCATCTTGAAACAAACATTGGTGGATAGTGTTTTGATTACAACCGGGATCCACCAAAGCTTGATATGTATTTCCCCTGACACTCACTGGCATGTGGTATGTTCCAGCTTGATTGGGGCAGCCCATGGGGTGTCGGGAACCTGGACCAATACTCCCAGCTCCATCACTAGGCATTGACCCTGGAAGTTCCCCGGCTCCCTGCAACTCCAGCAAGCCAGCCCAGACATTATGTCCATACCCGCAGCAGCAGATTCGCCATACTGGGAGGAAGAGCAAGAAAATAGAGGGTAAACCACTGGCTGGACAAACCCCCGTGACCAGGCAGCTGGTTTGGGAGTAAACACCCCCTCATTTCCTGGGGAGGGGACCAGACACGGGTGGGCAGGGTAGAGGGAAAGCGAGGAGGATAGGGAGAGGGAGAAGAGGGTGAGTGAGGAGAGAGAGAAACAGAGGGCTGCTCCATCCCCATGAACACTGTCATGGAGTCCTCGCCATTGGCCGAAGTAATCAATTTCCTCGCAAGCAAAAAACAAACACTAGGCCCTGCTGGAGCTCAATGCTTCCAGGTGATTCTAAGAGCTCCAGCGGAGGACCAGCAGGCATTCCGGAGCTTGCTACACCAGGGGGAAGGTCCAGCTGCGACTCCAGCAATCTTCATGCCTCCGATCACCCTTTTGAAAATGGGGCTGCAGTATGAACCAGAGGTACTCCTCGAACGGATGCACAAGCTTCCTCACAGTTCCTGGGTTTCGGTACCACTGTAACAAGTCTGGACATTGCAGAAATGAGGAAGAGGGGTTCACGTAATGTCACACTTATTTATTTACTCACAATATATTCTGCATAGATTTTAAGCACACTAATGTAGCTTCAGCTGTCTGGAAATGGTATAAATACTGGACAGGCCTCCATGAGAAATACAGCTGAGGAGAGACCTTCTCTCTCAAGCACAAGGCATGATTTGTCATCACCAGCCTTAGCAGTGAAGCCTACACCTGTGTCCTCTGAACGGAGCACAGCAGATGATCCAGAATTGGTTCAGCCAGTTATAAACACCATTTTACAGGCAAGGGCACCATCCACGAGATGCCTTTATGCACTAAAATGGAATGAGTTCACTAATTGGTGCTTTCACACTGCAAAGTCCCAGAGAACTGCTCCATAAATTCGTACATTTCTTTAAGAGCGATTGGCTGCAGAGCTCACTCCGTTAATGCTCAAAGTTTATGTGGCAAATATATATCTGCGTATCACGCACCTGAAGCCAGCACATATATAGGCAACCATCATTTAATCATACCATTCCTTAAGGGGGCGGGGCGACTAAATCACCATAGTGTCAGCTAAGTTACGCAATGTCAACTGAATCGTAAGGGAAGGTATGGGTTATGTTTGTAACCTCAGTTCCCTGAGATGAAGGGAACATGTTGGATCAGAGTGATATTTTGTCTTAAACCAAGGATGAAGGGCTAAAAAATTATTGCTTAATTGAAGCTCAAGCAAGCACTGGTTGATATGCACCTTGATATAACAAAGTCTGTAAAATAAAATATGTATTTTATACTCCTCAAACTAGGTCATGACCACGGTCACACAAACTCTCTGAATGTTGTCGCACTCCTATATCTTAGTTGTTTCCACATAACCTCAGGCACACACACACACACACACACACACACACACAAATAAATGGCAGTCAAGGAAATGTCAGTACCTGAGTCACATGAAGAAATAAATTAAAATCAAGTGGTTCAATAACCGCGACCCTGTACGCAGGATAAGCGGTTGACGATGGATGGATGGATGGATGGTTCAATAACTATAGTAGATTAATTATGTAATAAATACATTACAATAAAAATTAATGTTCTAAGCTAAATGCCAGGCTAAATGAAAAATCACTCTTATTGTATTCCTGATATACTGACCCTCAGTCACCCCTCAGATAACATACATGTTAGTTGCACCCACAGTTTCAATTATGTCACATGTTGTAACCATAAACAATCCTCTAAATGAGTTAGACATGACAACAATTAAGCACTATCTCCTCTAGGATGGGAGTTTTTCTCATTATCTCGATGGAATGGGGGGCCTCTCGCCTTCTGTGAAAGCAAGACAGAAACAAAGCATACAAAGTCAGGTGCAGCACATATTATGAAAATAAAATCACATATAGAAACTATTATAAAATCTCTCTCATACAAGTAATAATGATTTAATTAATATAGAATCAAATGGCAATAGAATAGTTGATTATGTACAATAGCATGTACATATGTTTGTGAATAAATGCAGTACAATATAAATGCATATTCTTTGGGAGCCGGGTTAATTGAATGGTCACTGCCAATTGCATTCCTGATAAATCAGACCCGGGAATGCCTAATTTATTCTTATTATATTAATAAATTTATTAATATAATAAGAATAAATTAGGCATTCTAGCATAGACAAAACAATCTTTTCCAGGTGAATGTTGTTTTGTAGTGAAATTTGCATATTTCCAAAACGCATTATGTTCGTAATGGTGTCTTAGCATGTTAGAAGCGTGATTTTCATATGTAGGCACCTCTCTCTTGATCGACCTGCTGTTACCTAAATAAATTAACTCTTATAAATTAATTAGGCAGTGAGATGTTAAGAACATCAGCTAGAAACCAGATCTTAGCTAATTTTTGTGTGTCTTTTATCTAGAAGTTTGTTTATCCTGAATCAGACAATGTCTCCTGAATTGTTAAATTTTGCAACTCAGGACTATATTGTCGAGGCTCATTCAAAAACCATGGGTGGAAAATTTAAGAGATCTATCTAATCTCATGAGTTTCCCCCCAGCTTGGTGTTATCTTTCTTTTAGGAACTGTTTAGTTTAGTGTAACTGTAAAAGTTTAGTCTGGGCTGACAGCCAGGAGATCCGGTCTTTGCTCATTGGCATCAGCAGATGAGTCACTCCTGCGGGGTCACACTTGTGGCAGTCAGGCCTGTGTCCAAACAGCCTGCACGTCAATTCTGCCTCTCAATTTTGGTGTTTCACCTGTGAACATGAGCTCAAAAACCTAGGCAGTAATTTGTTTTACAGAGGGTTGACCAGTGTATTCACTCTTCCCTGAATTCCCTTTTCCTTTGTTTCTTTAAGCATCAGCGGTGAGCAGTAGAGCAGAGACAGAGAGCAGACAAAATTGCAGCTGCTCGAGCACTGTGTCAGTTGCTGCCCTAAATAAACTACAGCTTTTTGTCCTAGTTGAGCTTTCTTAAAGCTTGTTTTGTGTCTTTTCTCATACAGAAATTTTAGAAGTGACTCAGCATCTTTGTTGTTCCGTTCTGCGTTGTGGTGGTGGCATAGTGGGCTAAAGCACTGAACTGGTAAGCAGAAGGTTGTCGGTTCGAACCCCACAGCCACCACCATTGTGTCCTTCAGCAAGGCACTTAACTCCAGGTTGCTCTGGGGGATTGTCCCTGTAATACGTGCACTTTAATTCGCTTTGGATAAAAAGCATCTGCCAAATGTAAAATGCATATTTTTTCAATTAATATGTTTATTGATTCATAAATAAATAACAAAAGAAAAGAAACACTAGGATAGAAAGTTCACATCAGCACATTTCACTGATTGAATGGTAGAAAAAGATTCTCTCTGCTTTATATATCTAGCCAAAAGCTTCCCTGCTTGTCCCCCAACTCAAAGTATGACTCTCTTGCCCTGAATAGCCAAAACTCAACCTTATATGACAAAATAGTATTATATCTGTATTTTAATCAGGTCAATTCTCTGAGACCATCAGATTACATTTGGCGCTTCAGCACTGCCTCTGCACGTTTAGTACTCCATGAGTTCTCGTGCTTTGGGTTTTTTGATGAATGATGCATACTGTATGATCCGACCCCTAAGAACTGCCTTTAGTGCCTCCCAAGCCACACCCACAGAGGATACTGAGGACCAGTTGGTCTCCATATAAACTTGATTTCAGCCTTTAGCATTTGTTGAAAATCAGGATTTTGCAAAAGGGATACATTAAAGTGCCAACTATATGATGAATTTTTCTCCATATTATTTCTCAAAGATGTTTCCAATTGATCAATCAACACCAGATGAAATGAGGGATTTAGTTATTTAAACATTTTTTTTAATCTATTCTAGAATTAATCTTATGTAATGATGAAAAAAATGTATTCCCTACCAGATGGGTTCAAAAGTCTCCAAATATCTGTAAGACCAAGATTTTACATATCCTGTGAAGCATCAATGTTGCTCTAGGGGGCTTGCACACTTTTGCTTCACTATGATCAAGGACTGAGTCCATCAAAAGATTAAAGTCTCCTCCATATATTATATTATGAGGAGAGCCAGCAGCTTGCAATATCCCTCCAAGATCTATAAAAAAGCCCTGATTATCAGTGTTAGGTGCATAAATATTAGTCAAAGTCAACCCTCCAATCCGTGCTGCATATTAAAAAGTCATCTACATATTGAATTACTGTGGACTCAAGATGTAGGTCAGACAAATGCATTTTCAACGTTGTACGTAGGGCTATTATGGAAACCCTGTGGGAGACTAGTCCACATGTATTGATTACCTCTGACAGTGAAATCAAACCAGTGTTGAATATCAGGATGGAGCAGGACAGACCAAAATCTGTTAGACATGTCAATTACTGAAAATATTTTCACACATTGTGGGACAGCTGAGAATATAGTAATGCTGTCAGCAACCAAAGGTGTTATTTTGGCTACACATTTATTTAGCTCCCGGTATTGTTAGGCACCAGGAACTGTCTGGTTTTCTGACTGGCTTGACAGGAGAATACAGGGAGAGGTGGTTTCTTTTAGAATATCTTGTTTAGTAAGGTAATTTACCACCTGAATAATCCATTCTTCTGCCTGTTTGCCAATTGGATATTGCTGCGTGAAGGGTGGTTGTATGCCCGTGAATGTAACAGGTGGCATGTTTAGATGACCACAGTCATTTTTTGATTCTTCCCAAATAGGGTGATCTTTCACCCTGGTAACCAACTCGCCCGGAATCTCCATCAAGCACAGCCTCAATGGCCGTTGCCACCACATGTGATCACCTGACAGCACTAGTTTTCCCCGTTATTCACATAATACATTGTGACAGGGTGGAGGGCGGGTCCAGGTTGTGATTCTACACACCCGGTCCCTTATCAGGCAAATCAAGCCACCGAGAGGGATAAAGGCCGACTGCGGACGGTGGTGCGAGAGAGAGAATGTTTACGGGCAGCTGACCGTCATGTGTTTATGTGTGTGTATTTTTGGTTCAGTTTACCATTAAAATATTATTTATATTTTCAAGCCTGTTCTTGCCTCCTCCTTTCCCTTATTCCCTTTACACTGGTGCCGGAACCTGGGAAGGAGGAGGGATAAGCCGAAGTGGAGTTCTTGCCGCTACCATCCACACCAACGGAGCAGTCACGGCCATCTTCTGGGTTACGGAGGAGCTCGGCCACCTGGAAGCGGAGGAATTGGTCGCCGACCTTGAGAGGAGAAGGTTCTAGCCACCACCTGGAGTGGTCAGGGCCGCTACCAGGAGCGGAGAAGACCTCTACCAGCCATCTGAGACTGCCGACCGCAAGCGGGGAGGGCGGGAATAATACATTGTGACAGGGTGGAGGGCGGGGCCGGGTTGTGATTCTACACACCTGGTCCCTTATCAGGCTAATCAAGCCTCCGAGAGGGATAAAGGATCAAGGTGGTGCGAGAGAGAGAGAGAGAGAGAGAGAGAGAGAGAGAAAATGTTTATGTGTGTGTGTTTTTGGTTCAGTTTATCATTAAACTATTATTTATATTGTCAAGCCGGTTCTCGCCTCCTCCTTTCCCTTATTCCCTTTACACTAGGGCTGGGACAACGTGTCGAAGTCATCGATGATGTCGATGCAAAAAATACGTTGACGCAAAATATGCGCGTTGATTCGTCAGACCCATAACAAAGATGGCGGTGCCGGAGATTATTAGCAACACGAGTGGCTCCTCAGACTATCAGAAGTGCAAGGCGGCACGCACTCGTTCCTCTAAAGTATGGGAATTCTTTAATTTAAAAGGAAACAATTCCGTGATATGTCGTTTTTGCAAAATGGAGATGGCCTTCCATTCTAGCACCACGGCAATGCACCAGCACCTGAAGAGGCCCCACCCGGGAGCAGCTGCAGATGACAGAGCACCATAAGTTTTTTTCAACTCCCCACTTTGCACTCGATGTTGGAGTAGGCTATAATACGTTGTCGACACATAAAGTTTTCGTTTATAGCTATTAATAATGCGCTTATAGCTATGAATGTCGTGAAAAATACATAGAGGACACTGACAACGCGCTGACAGACAGGACCAAGCAGGTAACATTTATTAACCCTCTGGGGTCGACGGACGCGCCAGCGCGTCCTGCTGGATTTTTTCGTCATTGCATCAGAAACAACTTAAAATACTCTGTCATTTTGGGGTATACAGATACGTGTAATACATCATTAGAAACTATAAAGGGTCTACTTTTATTTGTGTACACTCATAATAACAATGAAACATTGTGCTTTTGTAAAATAAAGAAAGTAAAAAGGGTGAGCTTTCAGCAGTCTCTGTGTTCACAAGAAAATATCTGAAACACGTCACAAAAATGAACTGAAACTCTGCGAATACTTATCACACAAACATGAAACATATGTCTAAAGAAAGCTTTAAATGTCTACTTTTAAATAAAACTATAAAAAATTTAAAACAAATATTCTCCTGCAATATAATCTGTATGAAACAAAGCGCGGTTCAGTTTTTACCGGTTCATCTAATTATCTGTAATGTGATCCCACCCACCAGCAGAGCGCGCCATTCATACGCTAATGTGCTGAGACGATCTATGCAAATGTACACGCCCCCACTGTGTTCAGAGGTTTAATATAAACAATTCATTCATTTTAATGCGCGTTTGTATCAATACACAGGCGATGAAACTTATGAATATTAAGGAAGAGATAACATTTTCCTCAGAAGAAGAGCGGGACTCCGATGAACATTTGTATTTTGAAGAGAGACTTGATCCAGCCGAGGATACAATTTCAAATGAGTAAGTTTAGTTTTAATTAGCTGACATGCTATTTTATATGTACATTTAAATATTTTACTAGTGGGAGTGTTTCTAGACTTGCCAGTCAGGATTCAGAGTTTTGAAATTTGAAATATTTCCTAATAAGCAAGTTTTAGTTACATTTAAATGCTGTTTCGGCTAAAGCAGACATTTCAATTGTATGCTCTTTGATATAAACATGATATGTAATATATCCAATTATATGAAGATTATATATTAACTAGTGTTTATAATGCCTCATTATCATCAACCAAGCTTGTGCTTGCAAATATGTGTTCAGGTTAAATGAGTAAAAAGCACTTTAAATATGACCATATTAAAAAAATCAGCATATTATTATGATTTCTGAAGGATCATGTGACACTGAAGACTGCAGTAATGATGCTGAAAATTCAGCTTTCATCACAAATTGCATTTTACAATATATTTAAATAGAAAACTGTTCTTTTAAATTGTAAAAATATCACTGTTTTTACTGTATTTTTGGATCAAATAAATGAAGTTTTGGTGAGCAGAAGAGACTTCTTTTAACGGTAGTGTAGGTCTAAAATTAAGTAAAGTCTTTATTTAAAGAAAATGCACAGTCACATTATTTCTTTTAACTTAAAACTTGATTTTGATCATTAAGTCTCCTCACATTCATTCTCTCTCTGTCCCATTCCTCATTGATGGGCCAAGGGGAGGCGTCTTTTGTGTACTCGGGTGTAAATCACCTTAATATTCATGATCGTTCACGCCTCCTCGCATATCGCCTTTCAACACTAAAATTGTCTTACAAAAGTTAAATTACTATATTGTTTTGTATGAATGAGTGATCAGGATGGTTTTCACATCATTTTGTAGCAAAAACTCTAGGGTACAAGATCCAGTTCTCAAAAGTCTTGTGGACAAATGTTTAGTATGTGTCATAGGACCTTATTTCAGTGACTTAAATTTTTTATTTTTTTTGGAAAAACCACGCATAAATGTTATTTTCTCAAAAATACAAACATGTACACACATCTTGCTCAGATATTATTGTAGTCCAGTTTGTGCTGAATACAGTATTATCAGACTTTAGCCATTAATATGGTTTTAAGCAACTGAAAAAAAGCACAAATGTCAAGGCATGTCAAAACTTCTCCAGGGCCCAAAATGTGATCATCTTTTCCTTGGTTAATTTATAGCATCAAATAGGCTAAACATGAATGTAGCCTACATCAGAAGGACTGATGTTTTAACTGCGGAAAGACGTCAGTACAGTAGCCTACAATCCATTATTCAAATTCAAATCCACCGACGTTAATCTTCTCTCTCCTGACTACTTTGTCGGACAAAAATGGCATATTATGATTGATCGATCAGATCGCCTGTCAATCAAACTCCCGGCGATTTTTTTTTTTTTTACATTTTATAATCGAATTGAAATCGAATCGGACCGGAAAAATTAATCGTTAGATTAATCGATGCATTGAAAAATAATCACTAGATTAATCGTTTAAAAAAATAATCGTTTATCCCAGCTCTACTTTACACACATCAAAACCCAACAGCGGTTGCAATACATCCCCTACCCACACATTGGTATATATTTAATGTGGACCCAGCACCATATTAACAAGCTCTGTCGTATGTAAAGTTACAATGCATTCTATAGCTTCATCTGCATTCAACACTAGTTAGTGGCAAATCTGGTACTAATTTCTGAAGTATTGCTGTCAATTGTGCGCCCATGTCAACCAAAACTCAAAATCATATGTATAATTTACCCTTGTTTTTACGTAATTACCATCAGCTTTACATTCAGTCTCTTCCCCCAGGGTACGGAGGAGCGGCGGATCTAGTTTGACTCTCTTTGATTGATGACTGAAAACACCATCTTCTTTTGATCTTCTGACAGCTCAGCGAATTGACGATTACAGTCATCACTGTGTCTAGCTGCATTGTGCGAACTATTTGGATTGTCTATTACTTTACAGGGGTTCCCTTTACCTTGCTCTATTGCAATAATCTTTGACTAGTCAACTTGCCTCTTTCTCAAACCCCTAAAATACTTACTCAGAGCATTCCATCCGTCCTAATCTTTTTCAGAGGTGGTATGCCCTTGATAGATGTTTTGTCATGACTGTACATAGTTTACATTTCTGAGCCTTACTACCCCCCATTGACGTCATGGGTATGCTAAGCATCCCAGTATGAATAATTATACAAATAGATGAGAATCTTTTCCAGGGCTTCTGTAGGCTTCCATACGAGTTTGATTTCTTTAGCTAAAGCGCAGACTGTTGTGGGCTGAAGAGCTTTGTTTACGTAATGAAATGTCTCATCTTCTTTACCCTCCTTAGACTTCCTCGCCTTTAACTTCACTTTGTGAGGCCTGAACTGTGCGCTACATGTATGGGGCCATTAGGCTCATCATTCGCCATATCCACGTTGGTACTTGTGTCATCGTCATCGTTATGATTCTCTGTTGTTTGCCTTGTGTTTTGCCCGTTATCTGTTTCCCATGGACTACACTTCCCATAATTCCCTGCCCACATCACTGCCAGCTGTCCTTGATTGTCCTCACCTGTTTCATTAACTCATTTATATGTAATACCCATTTGTTTGCTTGTTTTTTTGTGAATTATGTGTTTTGACCTCCTGTTCTCCACCCGTTGCCTTCATTCATATTTTCTCTGTTCCTGTGTTTACCCCATTAATCTGTACTTTGTTCATTTTATTAAATATTTTAAGCTGCATTTAGATCCTGCTCCTGTGACCTCCTTCACTGTAACAGAACAACTAACCTACCGAAATGGATCTAGCGGCTCCTTTCATTTGGCTGACCCGAGCTAACTTACCTGTCCCAGAGAATTCCCATCAGTTTTGTCCATGTACTCGATCGGTCTCATTGCACACCATCTGGGAGATGGGCTAAATGAACAATATTTGTTATTGCATTCCTGATATACAGACCCTCAGTCGCTTCTCAGAATACATACATGCACCTTTTAGTAATAAGAAAAAAAGAGAAAACAAGTCAGAGATCCATCACTACGGACTCAGGATTTTTTGAGGTGCTAGCGATGCGCTCTTTGTCCCTCAGTCAGAAAATTCTGAGGAATGGTGTTTGTGCACCTGCTTTTATACCGGACAGCTTCATGCCTAAAAGGGTGGGGCTTAAACACCATAACCAATCCTGGTGTTATCGTAGAAAGGTTTCAACTAGGCTGTGTAGAAGAACACTCCTCATAGAATCAGCTTAGTGATGCAATGTCTTGTTCCCTACATCTCAGGGAACCAAGGTTACATATGAAACAGAGACGTTTTCATGTGTGAAATATTTTCCCCTTAACAAGATGCACATTATTTTAGTATTTAATTAGTAAATTGGTTATATTTAAATAATTAAAATTACTTGGAATGGGAATGTTTTAGCTTATCTTAAGATGGCCATTTATCTTAAATAAATAATAAATAAACACATGTAGGCTAACAATATGGCACAAAACATTTTGAAAGAGAAATGCCATGGGTCTGTAATATTAATAACTGTTTTCTCAGTTATATATTGAAAATACAAGGATTTGAAACTTAAAATGACAGAATTAAAATGAAGGGCTAAGGGTTAGTAATCATATCAATACACGTTACAGCTGTAACCACATATTTAACCCCTTCCTGGTTAACTACTAATCTCAAAATTGGGGTTGTGACCCCTATGGTGGTTCCTCAATGCCTATGGTGTTACATCCCTTGTACTTTGGGCATGAAGTGGGATAATATGATTTGATCAACATCTTTGCATATCAAGCAGAGCATAACATATTTGAATCTGTGGATTATTCACAAAAGCAAAATATCTGGAGAAAAATTTCAAGGCATTGTGGCTCACAATCAAAACGACATACAAAAATATCATAAGGGAAACAGCACTGCATTTAAATTGGTCAATTAAATTAAAAATACATAATTAAATAAGATTTGTAAACAATTTTTATGCAATTTTCAAGAGCTCTCAATGTGATGCCACAAAAAGAAAATCCATATTAAGATATATTGTATAAATGACTAAAAATCAAACTGGGGATATTATATTAATGTGAAACTTGAGTTTTAAATTTTAATGGGGCTACAATAAAAACAGGACATACTCAAACTAAACCATGCCCTGACAGAAAAGCTGAATAAAATAAGAAGTACACCATACTTCACTGTAAATATCCATGCCTGGACTGGGCTGTAATATTTAGATTTTCATGTGATCCAATTGAATGCATTTTAAAATATTATATTGTGCATAATGCCCTATCTAATGCTATGAATACCACAATTGGCAAAGGTCAATTGACAGAGCCTTGGGGAACACTAAACACTTTTTTATACTCAACAAGTAATCTAACCTTCACTAAAAGTCTATTTGTGAAGAGGACCACAAATATTGTTCTTTTGTTGTCAAGGTTTTAAAGCATCTAAACAGAATCTGGCCAAGTTTCAAAGCTGTAGAAAACAGAAAATAGAAATTTACATAATTTTCTCAGGAAAATATTAGATCAGGACAGGATTGGAAATTCAATATCTGGGTGATGTGTACATCAAAAAGTATATTGACACATAAATTATGTCTTTCAGCAAGATTTAACAAGAGAAAACATCCAGAAATTCCTAAAGAAGGAGAGTTTAGGCTCCTTGTATATATATATATATATATATATAAGTCCAACAGAACAGTCAAACTGCTCTGTCTTAGAATTTAACAGCTTTGATGGTCCTGTTGATGAAACACTGCCACCTATGGACCAACTAGTCTTGCCATTATCATGTAATTAGAATAATATTGAAGTAAATATTGAATAGTTAAGACTTTGAGGGACAGCAGTCAAATATTTTGATGGCTATAGTGGAGTAAATCTCTCACAACTTGTCAAAAAATGTTCACCCAAAAATCAAAAAGTAATAATTTATATTTAGCATAAAGGAAATGCAACCTTTTTCTGACCATTCAGATTTTTTGCAATTATTTGATCACAATCAAGCACAATTACCCCTACATATTCTCATTCCTATAATGCAAAAAAACAAAACAAAATAAAAACACATTGATACAGCATTGATTTAGAAAAGAAAAATCTTTAGACAAGGAATTTGACCAAAGAGCATTGTATAGACTGGTTCTGAGATAGAATGTGCTCAGAAACATGGTACAAAGTTGCAGGGGAATATTTTTTATAATTAACTCAACAGACCAGCCAACCACCATCAACAGAGCCTTCATTAGGGGGAAAGAAAGATGCAATTTGTAAAAAGATTTTTTTTACAAAGGTATAACTAAAATATTTAAACAAGGAATAGCAGCACTTTTAAATATTAAAATATTTTATCTGAGACTACAAAACAATAATAATAAAATACAATTCCTGAGGATGACTGTAACTACACCAGAGACAAATCTTGCTTTATTTCTAATTGGTTGAAATTTTGACTCATTCCCTGCTTTAGTAATTCTCCTTAAAGTGTGTTGAACCCACATCAGCATAGTAAGGTCTCTGAGCTTACAGAATGAATCTTATGAGATGCGTTTCAACGTAAATATTATGACATCACTACACATTGCACTGTTTATGGGGTGGTGGGGATATGTGGAGGGTCTACATGTCTTCGTAAATTAAGCGCTCAAGGTTTTGATATTAATTCTGATATCTGTACATGATTTGTTTTACATTGTTCAGGTTTTTTTCTCCCCAAGTCTCAGTCCTCAAAAACTGTCAGTTTTCCAAGCATAACCAAACAGAAGCATTTTTCCACTCATGCATCCATAAGGATTAACACAGATTCACTCAGTGTAGGACTAGCCTTCACTTTCTCTGTAAGTTGCTGGGACAAAATATAACTCTCCCCTTTGAAATCCACACAGAAAACCACTTTTAAAACACACACGCACGCACACACGCACGCACACACATTAGGCTCGATTGTACACTAAACTTCACATGAACCCAGGCTGTGGCAAAGCCAACTCAACTTTTTTTTATATTACACAACTGAAGACATCGAGGCTGCGCTGACATCATGTGTCATCTCTTCTCCAGTATATGGGTTGGAATTGGGACACTAATGTTAAAGTCCATTATAGTGGGGACCCCAGCGCTTGTTGATGTGGTCAAAGGTGTGTGAGACCCACTGCTGCTCCAGAACACGGTACCTCTCCTCACATAAATACAGAGGTTTTCCACGGCTATGGAAAAAAATTGACAAAAAGTTTAAAGCAGGCAGGTTCAATTGCTTTCTATATAAAAAAATTGAACAGCCTATACAAAAAGTAGTTACAAAAAGGAGGATACAAACAACTGTAGTTCTTCTCTGTTCGAAACCCTAGTGAGATGTCCCACCATCTACATAGGCCTTATTTGCATCTCAAGGCTGATCTGATCACAAGTGGACAGGCAAGACACAAACCATTTATACCTGGTCATAATATGTATTTCTTATGTATTTTCTCAGTGTATTACTGCATGATAATAAAGTGCAAAAAAGTAAAGAAGAAAACATGCATACAAAATTCTCCTAACTATACTTGCATTTAATCTGAATGCAAACCTGATATACATGAATTACCTGAGCTTTAGGTGTGTGTGCTTCTCATCTGCTACTGCATGTTGTTATCAGGCACACTGTAGAAGGTTTGTAAAGCTTGTGCATGTACATGTTAGAGGTTGACCAATAGTGGATTTTGTTGATACCGATAACTATGGTGTTAGAAAAGGACGATTTTTTTTTTTTTTCCCCCAATCAAAATCCCAAATAATAAAAAGAAAAAAAAATCAGATTTGGTGTATAACACAGGACTTTAGTATAAACAAGCCAAAAACACATAATGGACTCTTATTTTGAAATTATGAAATAAAATAAAAAATACAAATATCATGCCATGTTCAAAATCACTAAGATCACATTTCCTTCCCCCCGTTCTCAAGCTCCTGACCCATATATCTATGGTTTTATGCATTGCACTGCTACCAAATGATTGGCTGATTAGATAATCACATGAATAAGTACATGTAGAGGAGTATCTAATAAAGTGTTCTGTATATTTATTTATGGAAAATACAGTATACACATGCACAAGAACTTCACTTAAATTCTTCAGTGTGTCTGATCAACATGCAGTGAAACAGATGCGAAGCATGCACATTTTACACTCATGTTTGTGCTGGTTACTGGTACTAACGAAATATTGTGATACTAAAAAAATTAAAATGGTATATCATCTTGTTGCTAATTTCGGTACCGTATTACAGTATGCTGTCATTAGCAAAATAATATGAGATGTGAGAGTTTTTAGATGAAATCAATAATAATTTGAAAATAAAATAAAAAAACCTCTGGATATGGCTAAGTGTGATTATAAAACAGCAGAAGGATGTAATTTAATTAAATATTATACAGTCACATGCGCTGCATGCTACAGAATGAACAAGAGGTGCCGCTCTGTCATCTGCTTCACAGACAGTTGCACACAGTACACATGCAGTGTGTTTAGTGTATAAACAGCTGTTAACACTTAAATTAACTCCTCGTGTGCGGCTCGGAGATTTCAGCTCCAGAGTCGTGACGGGATTATCCCAGCATTAATGGGAAGCTTGATATAACTAACCAGTTAAAAACAGGAAGAACTCAAAGGTCTGTCAAAATAAAAGTCCCGCTTAAATGAAAGCTCTATTCAACCAGATGCGTGAAATTGAAGATAGAAAAATATAACTACTGTATAAAAAAAAATTATATACAAAGTAGCAATAATACTCATAATAACAATTATCTAATATTAAATGGTTGTTTTATTATTAGGGGCCAAGCACCGAAGGTGCAGAGGCACCTATTGTATCTGTTCCGGTTCTTCTTCTTCTTCTTCTTCTTCTTCTTCTTCTTCCGACTGGGCGCCTATGGCTGCCCATAGAAGCGTATGCGGGAAAGTTGTAACAGTTTGATATTCTGATAGAGGACAGTCCCAACATCAAATACACAAATTTTGGTGTCTCTAACTCATTCCCTCTAGCGCCACCACCTGTCCAAAGTTTCAAAAATATTATGCTAATAACTTTTGAACCGTAAGGCCTATCAACAAAATTATTTATTAGGGGCCAAGCACCAAAGGTGCGGAGGCACCTATTGTATCTGTTCCGGTTCTTATTAGGGGCCAAGCACCGAAGGTGCGGAGGCACCTATTGTATCTGTTCCGGTTCTTATTATTAGGGGCCAAGCACCGAGGGAGCGGAGGCACCTATTGTATCTGTTCCAGTTCTTATTAGGGGCCAAGCACCGAAGGTGCGGAGGCACCTATTGTATCTGTTCCGGTTCTTATTAGGGGCCAAGCAAGCACCGACGGTGCGGAGGCACCCATTGTATCTGTTCCGGTTCTTCTTCTTCTTCTTCTTCTTCTTCCGACTGGGCGTCTATGGCTGCCTAGAAGCGTATGAGGGAAAGTTGTAACGGTTTGACATTCTGATAGAGGACAGTCCCAACATCAAATACACCAATTTTGGTGTCTGTAACTCATTCCCTCTAGCCCCACCACCCGTCCAAAGTTTCAAAAATATTATGCTAATAACTTTTGATTCGATTGCACCCTTTGACGTCATTTTCCGTCATAAAAATATTTCCGGCATTTTTAATTGTCCAAAAAAACCTACTTTTGCAAACTCGTCCTAGACGGTTTGTCCGATTTTCACCAAAATTGCACCAGATCATCTTCAAGCAGTGCCGACAAAAAGTTATGGAATTCAAGTTGATTCGTCAAACCGTTTTTGATAAACACACAAACAAATTTTACGTAGTGCTTGCAAAAACAAACGTAAGGCTGTATCTCCGCAACGCTTAATTGTATTCAGACCAAACTTGAGGCTACATGCTGCGTTTCGGCGCAGCGCCACCTACTGGTCCGGAGATACAAAAAAATGGTTATTTTTGTTTATAACTTCTAAACGGTTTGTCCAAAAATCATAAAAGTGGTCTCGTTAGATTCAGGGCATCATGCCGAGTCGACTGATATCCAATTTTCTCAGATCGGCCATTTTGGCTGTCTGCCATTTTGAATTATGTGCTAAAATGCTGTATTTTTTGAACACATGAATGAATTGTTACAAAACTCGGTATGGGTCACCAGTACGATGCTCTGAAGGAGCCAGAGAAGTTTCAAAACAGTGCCACCTAGTGGTAAAATTAAATTTTCAAATGCTTATAACTCTGGCTGGGGTTGACTTATTATCACAGGAGTCATATTATTAGAATCCTTGCCGAGTCCAACGATACCAGACTTGCCAGATTTTCGCATATCTTCGAAACCGCTAGTCCGATCGAATTGTGCCACTTGTTGGCGCTATAATAGAACAAAACACAAAATTACCATTGACTTATACAATTTTGTGATTAAAATGCTATACTTAACGAATGCATTGGTGTAACATTACAAAACTCAGTATGCCATCAGCAGCATGTCCTGAAGGTACTCAAAATATTTTGAGACAGCGCCACCTTTTGGTCAAAAGTTATAACTAAATTTCCAAAATAACATTTGTTACATGCTAATAACATTTGTATAAATTTACCTATTGTAATCACACTGTTCTCAATTGATTCTTTGGGTTTTGCCAAAAACATAGATAGCAATTTTCCCATAATCAGCCAAACTTCCTGTCCGCCATCTTGATTTTCATTCAATGCCTTCTTTTTCAAACTCCTCCTAGACCGTTAGGGTTATGGTTTTCACCAAAATCGAATCGTATCATCTCCAGACCATGCCAACTACAATTTATGGATTTCGTGACGGTAGACAAAACTGCCGGATCAAAGCCTACGCATGCTGCCAAAATTACTATTCAGGCTTTATCTCTGCAATGCCTTGACATTTTGACACCAAACTTTACATGTCTCATTGTCACCTCACTCTGACCACACCACATACATTTTATAACTGCACCACCTATTTGTTGAAAGTGATAATCAATTAAATCATATTTTTAGTTAATGTATATGATTTTTCATCCATTTGCCTAAATTCATCTTTACATGTCTTTAATTGCTACTTGCTGCAGTTGGTAAGACCATTCCAGCCATGTTGGCATGTCTTGTGATCTTTGCGCTTGGTCCCGGTAATGGCTGCTTGCAGCTATATTTATTATTATTATTATTATTATTATTATTATTATTATTATTATTCTGACTGGGCCTCTATGGCTGCCCATAGAAGCGTATGCAGGAAAGTTGTATCGGTTTGACATTCTGATAGGGGACAGTCCCAACATCAAATACACCAATTTTGGTGTCACCAAGTGTTGATGGACACGGGTTGAAATTAAACCACGATCCACCAATGCTTGGTTCAACCCGAGGCATTGGGCACAGCTAAAATGGTGAGTGTGAGGTGTGTGCATGGGGACATTCACAAATACCATGTAGTGACCTTGGTGATTAAATTTAAGGGAAGTTCCCACCTCACCCATCCGCTGATTTTGGGGACTAAATGGCCTGAATTTAGAAAAGTACTGAATGGCATGTGTGCGGATGGGTCCTGCGTAAAAGTGATGAGATGTGATTTGTGCGATGCTTTGTCAGGGGAGGTGGAGCCGGGGCTTCGTCGGCTTCACGTCATGACGTGAGGGGGGGGAGGCGGCGGCCCCTCCCATCCTCAGGGGATTTCCCGAAGGGGATTTCCTTCTGGAGCAGTCGCAAGACGAAACACTTAAGCATGCCTTTGACCAAGTAAGAGTGATTGATGGTCAACAACTCTGCCCAAATGTCGCACTCCCATATCCCTATTTTACGATTATAAACGAGCGGTTGTACAGAGTGATGCAGGACACTCAAACAAAGGAAGATACAACCCAGCTTTTAATACCGCAGAGCCGCCGGGAGATGGTTTTCCAGGCGGCTCACTAAAATCTGATGGCAGGTCACCTAGGGTAAAGAAAGACACTGAACCACTTAATAGCCGTATTTATTGGCCAGGCATTGACGGCGATGATCGCAGGTGGTGTGTGACTTGCCGTGAACGTCAGCTGGTAAATCCACTGGCCACCCCAAAAGCGCCATTGCGCCCCCTCCCACTGACCAAGGCCCCTTCGAGAGAATTGGAATGGACCTTGTCGGGTCATTAGAGCGGACAGCACGCGGACATCGCTTTGTATTAGTCCTAGTGGATTATGCAACGCGATATCCGGAAGCAGTGCCTCTAAGCGACCTTACCGACCAGGGCACAACCTTTATGTCATGTACACTACGCAAGCTTTATGAATTATTGTGTATTAAATCATTTCGCACCAGCGTTTACCATCCACAGACAGATGGCCTGGTGGAACGATTTAATAAAACTCTCAAGAACATGATTCATAAATTCATGCACCATGATGCTAGGAATTGAGATAAATGGCTTGACCCACTGTTATTTGCAGTACGAGAGGTCCTGCAAGCCTCTACCAGCTTCTCCCAATTCGAGCTGCTGTATGGGTGGCACCCACACGGGTTGCTTGGCGTCATCCACGAAACTTGGGAGGAGGGACCTTCAAATAGCAAATATTAAATTCAGTACGTTCTTGATCTTAGATCAAAACTCCACACACTGGGGCAACTAACACAGGAGAATTTGCTCCAGGCTCAAGAACGACAGTGCTGACTGTATGACGGGAGCTCAGCTAAGGGAATTTGCACCGGGAGATAAAGTGCTCGTATTACTCCCAACATCGACCTCTAAATTACTCGCCACGTGGCAAGGACCCTTTGAGGTCACACAACGAGTCGGGGAACTCGATGAGGTAAAACAAACCGATAGATTTGTCAAATATATCACCTCAACCTCCTGAAATTATGGAGGGAGGTGGTCCCTGTGACGTTGGCTACGGAAGTTCCAGAGAGGGCGGAGCTCATGCCGGAGGTAAACACAAAGCCTATTCATAACACTCCTGTCACTTGTGGAGACCACCTCTCACCATTTCAGCTCACAAGGGTTGCCAAGTTACAACAAGAATTTGCGGATGTGTTCTCCCCTCTACCGGGTTGTACGAACCTCATCCAGCACCACATCGAGATCGAACCGGGAGTGGTGGTACGTAGCCATCCCAATCACTTGCCCGAACACCGGAAGAAAATAGTTCTGGAGGAATTAGATGCAATGCTCGATATGGGGGTAATAGAGGAATCCCACAGCGATTGGTCCAGCCCGGTTGTTCTAGTACCTAAGAGCGACTGGTCTGTGCGGTTCTGTGTGGATTACAGAAAAGTCAACACGGTGTCTAAATTGATGCGTACCCGATGCCCTGGGTTGATGAGTTGCTTGATTGGTTAGGTACTGCTCATTTTTATTCGACATTGGATTTGACAAAGGGTTATTGGCAGTTCCCCTTGACACCAATTTCCCGCGAAAAAACAGCCTTCTCCACGCCGTTCGGATTGCACCAATTCGTGACGCTTCCTTTCGGCTTGTTTTGGGCCCTGGCTACGTTTCAGCATTTCTCTTGGACCGAATCCTCAGACCGCATACAGCTTATGCCACATGCAACATGAGGGCGGTTCTGAGATCGCTGCTGCGGGCGGGCTCACAGCAAACCCCAAGAAGTGTGCGATTGGGCGTGTAGAGGTACGGTATCTGGGGTTCCACTTGGGGCATGGCCAGGTGCGTCCCAAAATTGACAAGACCGCCGCAATTACGACCTGCCCGAGACCCAAAACCAAAAAGGGGGGTGAGGCAGTTCCTGGGGCTGGCTGGCTATTACAGGAGGTTTGTACCTAATTATTCGGACGTCACCAGCCTGCTGACTGACCTCACTAGAAAGGGGGCTCCAGACCCGGTCCAATGGTCAGAGCAGTGCCAACAGGCATTCACACAGGTTAAAGCCGCACTTTGTGGGGGTCCACTTTTACATGCACCTAATTTCTCTCTCCCTTTCCTATTACAGATGGATGGTTCAGACAGAGGGCTGGGGGCTGTACTCTCACAGGTGATGGAGGGGGAGGAGCGCCCGGTGCTGTACATCAGCCGAAAGCTCTCCTTGAGGGAGACCAAGTACAGCACCGTGGAAAAGGAGTGTCTGGCCATCAAGTGGACGTTCCTCCCTCTCCGATGCGACCTGCTGGGGTGGGCCTTCACCCTCTGCTCGGATCACGCCCTACTCCAATTGCTTCACCGCATGAAGGATACTAACGCCCGGATCACCCGGTGTTATCTGGCTCTCCAGCCTTTTAAGTTCAAGGTGGTCCACAGACCAGGGTGCAGATGGCTGCCGCTGACTTCCTCTCTAGAAATGGGGGGGGGCAGGCCGGATGGCTCCCTGGCCTGAGTCGGGTGGTGGGGGTATGTGGCAGTGGGGGTGTGGTCAAGTGCCCATCCGGAGAGAGGGAAGCGGTAAGGGCACTTACACCTGGGCCAAATTGTGTCTAACACCTGTCTCTAATTTCAGCGGTCATGGGGAAAGCGAATAAAACACCCACACCACGGGCAGTGGGGAGGAGAGAGAGCAAGACGTCAGTCCAGTGTTGCCGTGTTCCCTGAATTCAGAGAACTTTGCGTTTATTGAGTTTGTGTTTATTGTGTTTACTGAGAGTTTTGTTATTTGTGAAGCTGTGAGTACTGCCCTCGTGCCCATTAAAATCCCTACCTGAGAGGAGCAACTCAAAGTCTTCGTGTCCTTATCATTCATAAGTCTTTACAGCGCTCTTGTATTTCAGATTGCAAGGCAATTTTATCAAAAGTCAGTCTGAGGGTCAGATAAAGATGATTGTCTGGACAGATTTGGTCTGCGGCCACAAGTTGACTAGCTCTGCTTTAGAACATCTTTTAACTCTTTCAGTTCAGTTTATAAAAGTGGGTACATGAAACCTGCTTGTTTGCATACAACTCAGTTTTTGTTTGAGTTGTATGCAAGTGTTATTTATTATATCTAAAATAAATAGCAAATTAATTTAATAGTTTGAGCTCTGTTGCTCATTTTAACCTTTAATATTGTAGTAATGTACCAAGTGAAAGGGTTCCCTGTAAGAGGTGGTGGTGGCGTAGTGGCTAGAGCACAGGGCTGCTAATCAGAATGTTGCTGGTTCAAACCCCACGGCCACCACCATTGTGCCCTTGAGCAAGGCACTTAACTCCGGGGGGATTGTCCCTGTAATAAGGGCTCTGTAAGTCGCTTTGGATAAAAGCGTCTGCCAAATGCATAAATGTAAATGTATTGTTTAGAGCACTGGTCGAGAAATAATTTGCAAGTTTTTTTCCTTTTTTTACAATCTCCAGCCAAAGAGTGAGTGGCTTTCTCTTTTCCTTGTAAATATTATTGCTTGATGAATATGTGATTTTCTGCAAGTTGCTCTCAGTCATGTTGAAATGTTTTGTGTACAAACTTTATAAAATATAATATTATATGATAAAATTGAAGTTATTTAAACAAAGTTAAAGAATATATACTACACATGCATACAGTATATATCATTTATAAATATAAACTTCTGCCACCAACCAATGTCACTTAGTCCAATCAGGCCAGCGACCCACAATTAGTTTGACACCCCTGGTTTACTGATGATGGTTTAACTATTATTGCACACATTTATTTTTTTATTTTTTGGATTAGCAGAGTAAGACCAGGGGGAATAAGAAGTCCTAAAAATGGGAACATCTGATTATCCTTCATAACGCACTCACTCAAATATTTATCATTCATGTTGTTGCTACAGATGGATCTGTTACGGACTTTCTCCTGATTTCACAGCACCACAGTGGAAAAAGAAACTGTAACCGTGCCAACTGGCCCAGATTCAGCCACTTTTAGCTTATGAGAGCGTATGAATCAGAATCAAATTGAATCGTCAAATCTGTATCAATATTCAGTCTTATTCAGAAGTGTGCATTGACAGGACAATGTATTATCTCAGTATGTCATGGGAGCTGAGACGACATCATACTCAAATACTTTAAATAAAAAAATAAAAAAGGCAGAGAACCATTTGAGGTCACACGATGAGTCGGGCGGCTCATTTCAACTGTAAGTGCTATACACTCACTTAGCACTATTAGGCCCTACTAAAGTGCCCTACACGGTCTTCTGTTGTTGTAACCCATCCGCCTCAAGGTTCGATATGTTTTGCATTCTGAGATGATATTCTTCTCACCACAATTGTACAGAGTGGTTTTCTGAGTTACCGTAGCCTTTCTGTCAGCTAAACGTCCAGTCGTGGTTTGTTTTGTTGTTACATGCATCGTATTACTACAATAATAGACTGGTGTGCAACACAGTGTCATTTAAACGGTTCACATATCAGCAGACGCGTTTGAGCTCATAATGTTAAAGTGCTCATCTGTTTCATTCTCCCTCTCTCTCCTCAACAGTTCCCTGTAACTTTTAACTGTCTTGTCTAATGATGAAAAAAGGCAAATATCAATAAAAAGTCTATTATATACCTCTATTCCTCTGAAGAGTGTATTCCATCAGCCAGAATCAAAAGTTCCTCTTATTCACAAATCATGACGGTCCATCTGTGACAATCCAAGCAGGTGATCCAGGCCGTTTAAACTGTCAGGAGAATCCTGTTCACGCTGGATCCGAATCAACACATGAGTGCAACTTCAAGGCTGCAAATGCTGCCTCCGTAGGCTGTATACGGATGTAAAATGAAAATAAGGTTTTTTTCAAACTGTTCGGACACCAGTTTGCTTAAGAGTGCCATTCTCTCAAAACAGCTGTCAGTTAAGCAATTAACTGATTAGGCAGCATGGTAACAAGTCAGCTGTCAAAAAAGCGATTCACGTGTGCTGTAAGTGTCTTATTCACTATGCACTGTATGCACAATTGATTTGATTCAGTATTTTTTTTGTAAATGCAATTGCTAATGCAGACATGCTATCCATGGTTGCTGGACTACTGTGTGCACTGTTATTTCCTTGACTAAATGACTAGATCAGTGTTTCCCAACCTTTTTTTATTCATGGCATCCTTAGAAAAGTAGCAAAATTATATAATAATTACTTACTTTCAGTGGGAAACCTGAGCCTGAGATGATGCACACAGACGATCAAATTCTGGCAGGAATGGATGAAAGACAGACACGAAGCTCCTGATCCACTGTTCTCAGACATTCTCTGTACTTATTCTTGATGTATGTCAGGCTAGAAAAACTCAGTTCGCACAAATAGGTTGTGGAAAAGGGCATCAGAACTTCAATGGCACTATTTGCAACAGCTGGATATTCTTTCTCCACAGTAATCCAAAAACTGTCCAAAGCCATGTCTTGAAATTTCATTTTTAAACTGCGATCTTCCCTTAGGTCTGCAATTTGTTCTTGTACTTGCAGTGGCATGCCTTTTGAACTTTCCAGTCCTGATGAACTCCAAGGATCAAGGACCCAGTCAAACTCAGCATAAGTCTCAACTGGAAAATAAAAGTTGAACCTCTCCTCTAGGACTTTCAGATGCTGGGTGATAAGTTATGGGAGTTTGCTGTTTGAGTGTGCATTGCACAAGGGAAACATATCAAGTTGGCCAAAAGAACGCCAGAGGGTGAGCTTGGACCTGAAGCCTCGCAATTTGTCGGTAGAAGTGAGAATATTTTCATCTTTGCCTTGCATTTTTGTGTTCAGGTCAATGAGATGCTTAAAAACATCGGCGAGATATGCAAGTTTTGAACACCATTCCATGTCTGCAATTAACTCTGCATATCCTGAATTCTCCTGATTAAGGAACGTTTTTAACTCTTCCCTCAGTTCGTAGAGTCGTGCCAAAACCTTGCCGCGTGATAGCCATCGAACGGCCATATGTAATAACAAGGTCTGATGTTCCGCTCCCATTTCCTCGCATAAAATCGAAAATAGACGGCTCTTCAGTGGGCGTGCCTTGATAAAATTAACTACATCTACTGCTCTGTCCAGTACATCGGAGAGTTCCTTCGGAAGCGTTTTTGCTACCAGTGCCTCCCTATGTAAAAAGCAGTGAGTGGCTTTCACATGTGGGTTTTGCGCTCTCACTCTGCTAATGAAGCTCTTCGTTCTCCCCGTCATGGCAGCAGCGCCATCAGTACATAAACTGTGACAGTCCTTCCAATTCAACCCCCCCTGTTCAAGATATTCTGTTGTTACACGATATATTTCTTCTCCCGTTGTTTTGTCTGGCATTGATTTACAAAATAAAAAAGTTTCTCTAATACTGTCACCATCTATGAATCAAGGAAAGGAAAATTTGCCGCTGGATCGGATTTTTTCCAAAACCACACTTTCAATGTCTGAAGACATGTCTTCTATTCGCCTGCTAATTGTGTTGTTTGACAGGGGAACCTTTGATATTTCTTTCGCTGCTTGTGGGCCTAGCATGGTGTTAACGATGGCTTTGCATGCAGGTAAGATTACGGTCTCAGCGATCGTGTGGGGTTTTTTCGATTTAGCTACTATTTCAGCCACAAGATAGCTTGCCTTTAATGTTTTCTCAGACACTTTTGCACTCTTCATCATAATTTCCTCTTGTTTTTCGTGTTGCATTTTCAGTCGAATAAAATATTCTGCATCCTTGTTCACTAGAGATGGGTGATTTTTTTGTCCGATGCCGTTTCAGTTTGTCTCCACATACCAGACACAGAGGAAGAGGACATGATGGATCTCCGTTAAAGATGAAGCCATATGACAAGTAATTGTCGATATATTGTCTTTTCTTCTTCTTACTGCTGCTCTCAGCGGCCTGCTCTGGACTGTTACATGAGGAAGTTGACGGCCCAGAAGCATCTGGAGCTTTTCTTTTTAGAAATCTGTCCATATTCTTTTGCACTACACACGCATCGTCAAGGATAAAACACTCGCATATACGTTACGCATACAGATGTTGACGTGCTGACAGGTCAGTGAGGGGGCGTATCGATTTTTTTTATTTTATTTTATTTTATTATTTTATTTTATTTTTTTAATTTAGTCTTATTTGGTATTTCAGACATTAGATATTCCTAATATTTATTAATTGGTTTATTTATATTTTATCATAAAAAAAAAAAAAAATAATTTGAAGATTTTTACACGGCACCCCTGCTCTCGTCAGACGGCACCCTAGGGTGCCGCGGCACCCCGGTTGGGAAACACTGGACTAGATGACTAAACAGAATCCTGAAGAAACTCCTATCTACTATTTTTAAAATACAATTATAATTTTTTTTTTAGTTTTGTGTGAAATTGAGTTCATATAGTGCTAAATAAGATTTGTTGTTTTGTTTTTCTTTTTTAGCAATTTAATGCTTGTTATTTACTATATTAAATTGTGTGATATATGGGCATTGTATTGGCCTGCATGCTCTCTGGATATCGGCATTGGCCATTAAAAAACCCATATCGGTCGACCACTATTCAGGACGGCATTTACACCTCAAATCACATGCGTTTTAGACTGCCTCTGTTTTTGTTTTGTAAATCAATCATAAATCCCAGTTTAAAACTATATTTAGAGCTGACAATTCATATCATCCAAAATGAATCTTAATACCAGCTGTAAAAAGGGTCTACTGCAGCCAACACTAGCGAATGCTATGTTACGACTTCTAACAGAAGACATCCGTTTCCCAAGTAAGAACCCCAGGAAAAAGGTGGTTATCCTTAAATTGTATTTAACTAAACCAGAGCAGATTATGGTCACATATCATCTGATTACTTGACATCATTGGCTGATTAAGGTTCATCATTCTACCTAGCATAAGTACCTAAATCTAAGTACCAAAATCTCCCAATATCTTGTCAATGGATAAAGCACATTGTCTTTTTTTTTTTTTTTTTTTTTTTTTATAAATATTGTAAACACATTTTGAGCAAATACTCTTAGCTTTTTACTTTTTTTAGCAATTTGGTGTACATCTCATCTGATATAATAAAATCTGATTATATGAAATCAGCATTTAATTGGCCATCAGCTGAACATGTCATCAATCATACATACTTTAGAAACTAGACAGAGGGAGAAACACTGAGATATTCAAAGTAAATTTTCATTACATTAGCATCCTGAGAAATAATAAGTACCTTCAAATGAGACTCAAATTGTCCTAAATACAAGAATCACTCCTAAAGAACTATTAAAGAGACAACTAAATCCCATTGGCTTGAATTTAGGGAGGGACTGGAGTCATATCTAGAGACTGGACTTTAGGGTGGGCTGATTTTACAACCTAGTAAAGCCCTAGCAACCATCCAAATCAATCTAGCAACTTCAAAGCAATTCACTAAAAATAAACAGTCATAACAACTTAGCAATGCCTTTAAAATATTTTTTTCCTCTATTCATCTAAATTTGAATCTAATTTCTCAGAACTTTTTCCCTAAATATCCAATTATTCTTTCCTTTTCTGTATTTTATATCTTCTTATTCTCTCGTGAGTTGATCTCTAATGAATTGTGAATGAGTAAATCTGGCCATCTCTGTGGATACGTGTTCAACGTAGCTCAAAAAATGGCTGCATTGTTGGAGTGTGAAATATCTTCAGCTGCGCACCAGTGGCAGGATTTTTCACCAGAGCCCAAAGACCAAACACACACACACCTCATAAAGACAGTGTGTGTGTGTGTGTGACTGGCAGCTTTCAGAAGTGACATTTTTATGATTTTACAGTCATTAATCAAACACATATCAACTTTAAATGCTTGGCATGTATACATACCTAATGTATAAATCATGACCTGTGTTACAAAAGTGTTAAACTGACCTGATCAATACCTGTTTCACATGGATACATATGTACTACTGTATGACATCTGAATTGGTGTGTGAGACTCACTGAGACAAGAACGTTTGGCAGCAGCACTGGCCCCTCCACTGCATAGATTCCTTCTACGATGAACCAACTCTAACTCCAGATTCGTCCTGAAAGAGAGAGAGAGAATAAGTCAGCACATGGATAGGTGCTCTATGTGAAGTGCAGAATCTGTCATATTGCAAAGACCCCATATTTCAATTCAGTTGTATAAAATAGTGTATATTAACCCTTAAACGCACACCTCTGGTTTTTAGAAACACAGGACCTAATTTCACCCAATGTACCTTTTTTTGGAGTTGTGCCCACACCTCTTTATTATGCATCTCTTATCTCATCTCTTATAAATAGTGTAACTAACACACACACACACACACACACACACACACACACACACACACACACACAAACATCTTGTTTGTTATCTTGGCTGTGTGCTTAGGGTCATTGTCCTGTTGGAAGATAAACCTTCGCCCCAGTCTGAGGTCCAGAGCGCTCTGAAGCAGGTTTTCATCAAGGATGTCTCTGTACATTGCTGCATTCATCTTTCCCTCTATCCTGACTAGTCTCCCAGTTCCTGTTACTGAAAAACATTCCCACTGCATGATGCTGCCACCACCATGCTTCACTGTAGGGATGTATTGGCCAGGTGATGAGCAGTGCCTGGTTTCCTCCAGACATGATGCTTGCCATTCTGGCCAAAGAGTTCAATCTTTGTTTCATCAGACCAAAGAATTTTGTTTCTCATGGTCTGAGAGTCCTTAAGGTGCCTTTTGGCAAACTCCAGGCAGGCTGATAATGTGCCTTTTTTTCTGAGGAGTGGCTTCCGTCTGGTCACTCTACCATACAGGCCTGATTGGTGGAGTGCTGCAGAGAAGGTTGTTCTTCTGGAAGGTTCTCCTCTCTCCACAGAGAAATGCTGGAGCTCGGTCAGAGTGACCATCATGTTCTTGGTCACCCCCCTGACTAAGGCCCTTCTACCCCAATCGCTCAGTCAGCTCTAGGAAGAGTCCTGGTGCTTCCAAATTTCTTCCATTTACGGATGATGGAGGCCACTGTGCTCATTGGGACCTTCAATGCTGCAGAAATGTTTCTGTACCCTTCCCCAGATCTGTGCCTCGATACAATCCTGTCTTGGAGGTCTACAGTCAATTCCTTCGACTTCAAGGCTTGGTTTGTGCTCTGACATGCACTGTTAACTGTGAGATCTTATATAGACTGGTGTGTGCCTTTCCAAATGATGTCCAATCAACTGAATTTACCACAGGTGGACTCCAATCAAGTTGTAGAAACATTTCAAGGATGATCAATGGAAACAGGATGCACCTGTGCTCAATTTTGAGTGTCATGGCAAAGACTGTGAATACTTATGTACATTTTTTTTATTTGTAATAAATTTGCAAAGATTTCAAACAAACTTCTTTCATGCTGTCATTATGGGGTATTGTTTGTAGAATTTTTAGGAAAATAATGAATTTAATCCATTTTGGAATAAGGCTGTAACATAACAAAATGTGGAAAAAGTGAAGCGCTGTGAATACTTTCCGGATGCACTGTACATTAACAAACAAAACAGCCCTCTGAAAGCTTGTGCTCAGTGATGGATGAGCCTGTAATGACAAATCAAACCTAACCTCTGCCTCTTTCTACGCCTTCATAAACCCCTCTCTCGGAGATTGTCTGGAATAAATACACTGATTTAGACATATTATATTCATATACATGGTGCATAACTTTTGTTGGTTTGTGGATCAATAAAATGAAACAAAACAAAACAGAATATTATTGCTTAAACTTCATATTTGGAAGACAAATGCATCAGCATCAAATTGATAGTCCTCATTTATAACACATGACAGCAGCTCTCTCAGTCTGGGTTTTGTGGTTCACAGGGGCTCAGCTGCTGTGGGACATTTTAATAAATGATGAATTTATATCTGAAATGCAGCTGACAATGTGTGTGAACGCTAAATACTGAATGTGCTTTTTTTACAGGAAAGTCACACTCTAGAACTGAAGACTCTAGATAGATCAGAAGTAATTTTACACGAGAAAGCATGAATGATTGCAGGATCATCTGTTAAGTCAATTAAGAGTTGCTGTAACGCGAGGAAGCTAGTGAAGGGGCAGTACATAGTCTAGTAAATCAGCACCAAATGTCTTGTTTTATTTCCAGTGTAAGAGTATGAATTCTATGTTGTAGTTTAAAAAAAAATATTAAAAATAAAGCTTTTTAACTCTCAGTGCAGTGTGAAGTATAAAGACTTGATAGTCTCTCACCCTTAAGGACTCCATGTATGACTTATGACAGTATATATGCAGAGTGTGACCGCATGTCTGCACATACACCCCCACCCCCCCCACCCCCCAATCCCGGCCAATAGACACTGACTGCAGACAGGAACTCTGTGAATATAAAAACAACACAAAGAAGTCATTGAAATATTAAGATAGATTAAGCTTGAACTAAATGTTGCATTACTGAGTTAAGAAGTTTGGATGGTTGAAAGGAAGGAAGAAAGGTAGTTTGGATACATGGATGGAAGGAAGTTTGGAAGGAAGTAAGGAAGTTTGGATGGAAGTAAGTTTGGAAAGGAGGATGTTTTGAAGGGAGAAAGGAGGCTTGGAAGGAAGTTTGTGTAGATGGACGGATGTATCGAAGGAAGTACATTTGGAAGGAAGTATAGAAAGAAGGAAGACATTTTTGAAGGAAGGAACTTGAGAAGGAAGGAAATAAGTTTGGAAGGAAGTTTAAAAGGAAGGAAGGAAGTTTAGAAGGAAGAAAGAAGGCTTGGAAGGAAGTTCGGAAGGGATTTTGGAAGGAAGTTAGTATAGATGGATGGAAGTTTGAAAGGAAGGAAATTTGGAAGGAAGGCAGGAAGGAAGTTTTGAAGGAAGAAAGGAGGTTTGGAAGGAAGAAAGAAAGGAAGGAAGTTTGGATAGATGGATGGAAGTTTGAAAGGAAGTTTAGAAGGAATGATGGAAGTTTGGTAGGAAGGACATTTGGAAGGAAGGAAGGAAGGAAAGAAGGAATGAAGTTTGGAAGGAAGGAATTTTGGAAGTTTGGATAGATGGATGGAAGTTTGGAAGGATGGAATTTTAGAAGGAAGAAAGGGATTTTGGAAGGAAGAAATGAAGGAAGTTTGGATAGATGGATGGAAGTTTGGAAGGAAGGAAGTTTAGAAGGAAGGGCCGAAGGCAAGGATGCAGGGTTTGGTGCAGATGCATTGTATGAAGAGAATAAAAGAAAACATGCATAAGAGCAGTTGTTCTAAACTGTTTTAATAGATTTGTCAGTTCCCACTCTTTTATGAACACCAGATTCAAGGACTTTTTCAAGCACCTTTCATTTAATATCAAGCACCTATACAAATCATGCTCCAGCATACATGGTGTAATAAGATATTAAAGTATCTTAGATATTAAATCAAACATAAAATGTAATGTGTGAACATATTATTAAACATTGTATTTGTCAATACCTTCAGGCTAACAGTATTGTGTATATCACCTTTCAAAATATCCATCTATGAACAAAGTGAAGGGAGTATTTATTGGACTAGATTTAGCCAAGTCTTGTGCTTCGTACAAGCTCCATGTCATTTGAGCAAATAAACTGCACACCCATTAAGACAAACCTCTGTTACTTCTGTCTGTGCAAAAGAGACAGCAGCAGAAGTGGACAGCACACTTCCCAGAATTTGTGGAATTTCTGATCTTTGGACATGTACTCATGCAGTGTCCACAAGGGCTGGGCATGATGGGTACAAAATAATCTCAATACATTTCATGCATAGTTAAGACAGCAAAATAAAAAATAATAAAAAGTGGAAAAAGGACTTTACACATCATTTGTTTCACTTTTATACGATAAAAAAATCTGGTATGGTTGGGTCGCCATTTGATATTTTACCTTCATGGACTGAGGACAAATAAAAGACAACTACATTTCTGCAGTGATGTGCAAAACAAATAGTGTGTATTTATGAGCTGGATCAACCACATACATCTTTAAAATAGCTTTGCGTAAGGGTCAGTCTAACCTCATGGGTCGCACCACATGTTTCCTCGGGGTAAATCGGGGTAAATATGGGGTAAATATGTTCTTCATCTATAGTGGGCTTCGGCGTGTCACTACGGCAACTGTGCCCCAACACTGAAACACACACACACACATGAGCACTCCCTTTATGAATGGCAATCATATACTAATTAACTCTTGCTATTTGCATACAATAATGAAAAACCACATCAATGTCAAAACTGTAACACACTTTATGTTCAGAGAGCAGCAGATGTTTGTTCCCTTAAATACCACGAAACAGACTGATGACTGAACAATCAGCAATAAACATTAAAACCATTGAAATCAGTAGTCTTTAAGTCTGTCACACCTCAAAGCATCTGTGTGTTCACAGCTCATCAGGGGCAGATAGGACTGTTACAAACCGAAGGCGGGTGCACAGTGCACACTGTACGATTTGGACAATGAGTCTGCTATCTGAGACAAATTTTGGGAATCCAAAAGGATTTTGCAGAGTCGGCAATCTTACAATGTTCAGTGATATGTTCACAGATGGACGATTAATAGCCTTTGCTATGATCTTAAGGAAGGGTCAGGATGGTCAACTAGTCATCCAACAACCGACTAGTCAAATAGTAAGCTCTAGTGAGCTTTTTTTATTTCTAATCTTTATAAAGTGCAGATGCTTTAAAGGCAATGAAGACATGTCATTTTAAAAATAAGTACAAAAAAAAAAAAAAAGCATTTAAAAATACTTGTACTCTGTTCTATTCCTCTGCACCATTTAGGTGTTTTTCAATGCAAAAATGCATCCTATATGAAATGCATCAGATTAGTATGGAGGATATGACTTCAAACCAACCTAATTATAAAGGGCTTCCTTTAGATTAATCAGTCGACTAATCGTTTAGACATAAAATCGTTTTGACTAGTCTTTTTGAAAACATGTAGTTTTTGCACATCCCTTCTACAAACGCATGAAGGTTGTCATCGTGATCTTTTGCTGTGTTTTTTAAAAGTAATAAAGTGCAACATTTATCACAGCACTGGGACGGAAGAGAAACAGACCATGTCTGCATTCTGAGAGGTTTAACAAATGCTTGATGAATGAAGCAATTAAAACATTGTTGTTAGAGGATACACTATAAACAGTGTGTGGTTTAATCTACCATATTTAATCAAATATGAACGAAAAACAGGGATAGACATAACGTCTGTTCAATAGTTAAAGTTGTGTGCACAACTGACAAAAGTTACAACTTCCAGAAATTTCCAGTAAACTAAAACTAAACAAAAACACACAAAAAAACAAAACAAAAAACACAAAAATGCACACACACACAAAAAAACTAAGCAAAAAACAAAAAAACATGGGAACCTGCAGAAAACATGGGTTGTGACTATACTTCTATGCCTCACAACCTAATTTTTATTTGGGTCAGATTAAATGTATAGTTCATTTAAAAAAAAAAATTAACGAAATTCTCATATTCCCCCCTCGTTTTCTGTTATTTTTTGGAAGAAAAAAGAGAGTATTTAGGAACTTTCATTTTTGAAAACTATGTCAAGCCATTGCCATTCTGAACTCATACTTTTTTGGGAAAGAACATCGTGAATTTTGAAAATGTTTCTTTTGTGTTCCATGGACAAAATATAGTAACAGTGTACAGGTTTGGAACGGCATGAGGGTGAGTAAATGACAACATTTTCATTTTAGGGGTGAATGATTCATTTAATTATGGTATCTATTCAAATCAGTTTCAGAATGCAGGCATGTTATGTTACATAGACTTAATCTGAGAGGACCTCCATGAAAAGCTTCCAATATTGCTTAAACAAACACCAATATTCCAATTCTAATACCAATAGTCACTGATACATTATATTGTGCAACGCTCATGTAAATATGCGTGATACCTGATGAAGCCTGCAGCAGAATCACCAAACCTGTGGGTCTATCTTCAGTTGAGGGGCCGCTCTGACCACAGATTACACAGTCATACAGAACCTCAGAGTCCAGAGGTTCAGCTGAGCTCACGTCCATCACGGCATCTGCTTCAGGTGACTCTATTAAACACACACAAACATCAAACATCAATACAACACTCACACAACTGTTCATAGGCATAATAGTGCAAAATTCTCTCTTCTAATTAGCAAGATCTCCAATTTGAACACAGCTTTAAATGCTAGAATATAACCTCAGGAGAATACACATAATAGCTCTGTTCAAAACCTAGTGAGCTTTCTACCAGCGTTTTAAAGCATCATAGATGCACTGCTGTGACAAGGGACATTCCAAAAGGTAGGACACTAGGGCTGAGTGATAGAACTATGTAATCGGATATTGACAATGTCTTACAAATCTCCCGAAGTCGATTGTGACACTCATTGGCAGGCGATGATCAACAATATTGGTAAATGGCAAACCATGGATCTGGGAAGTCAACTATATTAAATACAGGTACTGTAAACTGTAGCACAGGGTGTGAAATTTGCACCCGCCATATCCCAAATGCTGAATCCAGCTCCATATTCGCAAGCTCCTCGTCCAAATATGGGTATTTCATGTGCAGGTAATTTTGCAAAAGTGGTGTGTGATACTTGAAGAAACACATTTCATTATATTTTGAAGAAAAGCCATCAATGCCCATGTTTGATGCGTTGTTTGTTCAGAGGCATGGAGCACGTCCATGTAAAGTCTTCTCTGTTTCAGTCATCTGAAAACTGTTTGAAGAATAGTATTGTGTGTGAAAATGCTGCAAATGATCGAAGACCATCTCAGGAGGTGCTTGGAGTTTAGTTCATTTTATTTCCATGGAGCATTTCGTGCTTAACATGCATTGTGAACGCAACTCTGCAGTTTCGCTCAAATAATTTTTGTATTAAAGGAACAAAGATGAAAATGATTTTCATTAAAATTTTTTCTAAAATTTAGCTATATTTTTTTATTTAAGCAACATTAGCTGTTTTAATGAAATGCAATACAAACACAAATTAAATTAAAGCTGCAAGCAGCGATGACGGGCCCAAGCCGGTGGCACCGCAACCCTGGTGCCTTTAGTTACCGGGCTCATTTCCACTTGGTGGCTTTCGGAAAACAAAGGATGATGGACACAGCAACAACTCAAAAATATAGCTGCAAGCAGCAATGCGATTCCTCCTCAAAATGGCAAATCATTTAAAATTGATCAATAGAGGGTTGGGGTTAAACCCTCCCAATGAAAAAATCCAAAAAACATGTCTTTCTGTCTGAATCCTAAACTAAACATTTTCAGTGTACAGGAAAATCCATCATGCCGGACCTTATGGATCCTGTAGGGTTTTTTGTTTACAATGAGAAATGAGGTATGTTCACCAGGTTTCAGAAAAACTAAATAAATGGGGTGGAAATACAATCACTTTGAAAAATTGACATTTGGGCATGGCCTGTACCGCCCCCTAAGGGCGAATGTGAGCCATTCTTGGTTTGTAGGTTCCTGTTGGCCTGTAGTATTAATGTACCAAATTAGAAAGTATTTGACAAAAAAATGTGCAATTTGGGAATGTCCTTTAGCACCCCCTAAGGGCAAATGTGAGACATTCTTGGTTTGTGGATTTCTGTTGGCCTGTAGTGTCAATATACCAAATTAGAAAATTTTTGACCATAAAATGGGAATTTTGGGCATAGCCTGTAGCGCCCCCTAATGGCGAATATGGGCAATTCTTTGTTTGTGGGTTCCTGTTGGCCTGTAGTATCAATGTACCAAATTAGAACATTTTTGACCAGCAAATGGGAATTTAGGGCGTGGCCTGTAGCGCCCCATAAGGGCGAATGTGGGCCACTCTTGGTTTGTGAATTCCTGTTGGCCTGTAGTATCAATATACAACATTAGAACATTTTTGACCAGAAAATGGGAATTTTGGGCATGGCCTGTAGCGCCCCCTAAGGGCGAATGTGGGATATTCTTTACGCAGTACTTCAGAGTGATGTCATCTTGAAGTATATATATATAGGTCTATTTCTAACCCACACCTATAATATCACTTCTGAAGGCATGGATTTAACCACTGGAGTGGTATGGATTACTTTTATGCTGCATTTATTTGATTTTTGCAGCTTCTGAGTTCTGATCACCATTCAAGTCATTGAAAGGTCCAACAGGGTTGAGATAATCTTCTAAAAAGCTTAATTTGTGTTCACTAGAAGAAAGAAAACAATACACATCTGGGATGCAATGAGGGTGAGTATACGATGAGAGAAATTTATTTTTGGGGTGAAAACCATTTGTAGGCCTACTTTTTATTTACTTGGAAAATTGTTACTGTCTCTTTAAGAGGATTTTAAACGCATTTCATTCAAGGCACAGTCTGTGCGGCTTGTTTTAGTGAGTTTAATCTTTTGAGAACTGTGAAGTCTCATTATTTTCGTGCTGTTACATCTGTATTCATTTCAGAGATTACTTGATTGAGATTGTGAAACTACATACAACCGACAAACCTCCATGAAGATGCGAGTAAAAATGAGATGTCTCGCGCTGTCAGACACAACGCTGATAATCATTCTCGGAAGTGTTGATACTAGATTTCGATTCGCGATTTCTTCATCAACTGTTTATGTTCACTTGGGACAAAACAGACAATATATCATGTAATTTGACATTTTGTAGTATGAAATTGTCCGTTCAAACGCAAGAAGAAGCGAATGCGATCTCTCATCGGGGCTCGTGCGTTAGACGCGACGCATCTCGCGGTTTCACACAAAACTGCTCACAAACATTTATTTGAGTTGTTTTGTCATTTTTTTCCAGAAATAACTAGCAATACTCCTACAAATAAATGCTTCGTCACTAAAACGTTTTGACTTTCTATAGAAAATATAGACAACACACGTTCTTACCTTGCAAAAATCGCCTCAGTATTTAATTTGAAGCAGTAAATCCAACACTGGAGTAAATCTCTCGTGATATCACCTTTCCATTGAAATGAAGGAAGACGGTGATGACGATACAGTTATTATTCTTGCCCAGTAACCCCTTAACCAATCACATGTGCCTTTAGCTTGTATTGTCATGAGTATCTGGGCAGACTTCAGAAATAAAATCGGTGATCGGACGACGATGACACTGAGACAGGAACCATGGGAATAATTGTTCCCAAATTTGAACGCTCTGGCTGTAAATGGTTAAAGGTTGTTAAAAATTGTATCCTCCACTCAGTTGATGTATATATTGAGTGGGGACACATTGTTTGCCTTTTTTTCTGGGATTCGACTGCAAAAGAGCTCAAGCAACTGTTGAACTCAGTCCCTGCCCATTCTGGACTCAGACCTGTTGTAAATCATTGAACAATGAGGCTTGGATGCCATCTATTGGACATTTCTTGTAATTGCCACTCAGAGAATGAACAGACAGTGGATTAAACTTTAGTTTTTTAGGCTTTAGTTCTTTGTTGTATTCACCTGCTACGGCGTGTGTAACATTTTTCTGTCAACTCTGCATACAGGTGAAACTCGAAAAATTAGAATATCGTGCAAAAGTTAATGTAACCCATACTATGTTGAACACAAGAGGGCAGTATAGCCCTATGTATTACTTCACAAGACCCCCTCCCTTCCTACTCCTCACACACAAAGTCTTAGAGAGTGACTTGCAAAATTCTGACATTTTCTCCACATTCAAACCAAAATATCTGACTTTCTGTTGGTCGGAGCTAATGACTGTAAATTAGAAAGTTGTCCGGCTTGAGGAGAACTATATCAATACCAATTTTTGTACCTGTAGATGAAACTAACCCCCCACTTTTTTGTCAAAAGGTGGCGCTACTGAGCCCCTCACCACACCCATTTCTGAAACTTTGCACATGTCTACTGGCTAATAAATGTGACGTCTCTGTCGAGTTTCATGCAATTTCAAGTATGTTAAGAGTCTCAAAAGCATCAATAAAGAAAAGTAAAGTTTGAAGTGTTGCCACGGCAACAGTATCTAAGATATCAATAATCCTTTCACAGGTCTAAATCTGCCGTGTGTTTACATTATACACGTAAAGTTTGAAGCAAATCGGGTAAAAACAAGAGGGTGATTTCAAAGCATTTTGAAAGTGACACACTTCCTGCTGCCAGTTGGTGGCGCTATAACTTTGACTCACAATAGTCACATCCATGTGATCGGCCTCTTACAACGAACACACTGCTGAAGTTTCATCAAGATCTGTTAATTTATGCAGAAGTTATAACACACTTCCTGTCTCACTTTTCTCGCCATAAATTTGTTTCCTCGCCACGGCCAAACCGTTCGAGATATCAAAAATCCGCTGGCAATTTTTCATCCTCAATGTCTTGACTTCATGCTGACTGAGATTCGTGGCGATTAAATGATTTCTCTAGGAGGAGTATTTCAAATTCCATTGTATACGTTTTCCAAACAACCCTAAATAGCCGACTTCCTGTTGGGCTGAGGTAAAAAGTAAGAGCATGAAGTATATATGAAACGATGAGATCTATATGTGTACCGACTTTCATATTATTACATGCAAGTGTGTTTGATTTATGGACCATGGTTTCGGACCCCGTTCCAGGGGGCGCTGCTGAAACCCCCTGCCACGCCCGGGTACCATCTTCAGCCCAGCCCTGATGGCCGCAGGTTCTGACCCGTGTGCAAAGTTTCAAGAGTTTTAGAGCATGTTAAGGCCCCCAAAAGTGCCCAAATAGTCGATAAAATAATAATAATAATAATAATAATAATAATAATAATAATCCTAAGGAAAACAATAGGGCCTTCGCCTTTTCAGGCTTGGGCCCTAATTAAAGCTGCAAGCAGCGATGACGGGCCCAAGCCGGTGGCACCGCAACCCTGGTGCCTTTAGTTACCGGGCTCATTTCCACTTGGTGGCTTTCGGAAAACAAAGGATGATGGACACAGCAACAACTCAAAAATATAGCTGCAAGCAGCAATGCGATTCCTCCTCAAAATGGCAAATCATTTAAAATTGATCAATAGAGGGTTGGGGTTAAACCCTCCCAATGAAAAAATCCAAAAAACATGTCTTTCTGTCTGAATCCTAAACTAAACATTTTCAGTGTACAGGAAAATCCATCATGCCGGACCTTATGGATCCTGTAGGGTTTTTTGTTTACAATGAGAAATGAGGTATGTTCACCAGGTTTCAGAAAAACTAAATAAATGGGGTGGAAATACAATCACTTTGAAAAATTGACATTTGGGCATGGCCTGTACCGCCCCCTAAGGGCGAATGTGAGCCATTCTTGGTTTGTAGGTTCCTGTTGGCCTGTAGTATTAATGTACCAAATTAGAAAGTATTTGACAAAAAAATGTGCAATTTGGGAATGTCCTTTAGCACCCCCTAAGGGCAAATGTGAGACATTCTTGGTTTGTGGATTTCTGTTGGCCTGTAGTGTCAATATACCAAATTAGAAAATTTTTGACCATAAAATGGGAATTTTGGGCATAGCCTGTAGCGCCCCCTAATGGCGAATATGGGCAATTCTTTGTTTGTGGGTTCCTGTTGGCCTGTAGTATCAATGTACCAAATTAGAACATTTTTGACCAGCAAATGGGAATTTAGGGCGTGGCCTGTAGCGCCCCATAAGGGCGAATGTGGGCCACTCTTGGTTTGTGAATTCCTGTTGGCCTGTAGTATCAATATACAACATTAGAACATTTTTGACCAGAAAATGGGAATTTTGGGCATGGCCTGTAGCGCCCCCTAAGGGCGAATGTGGGATATTCTTTACGCAGTACTTCAGAGTGATGTCATCTTGAAGTATATATATATAGGTCTATTTCTAACCCACACCTATAATATCACTTCTGAAGGCATGGATTTAACCACTGGAGTGGTATGGATTACTTTTATGCTGCATTTATTTGATTTTTGCAGCTTCTGAGTTCTGATCACCATTCAAGTCATTGAAAGGTCCAACAGGGTTGAGATAATCTTCTAAAAAGCTTAATTTGTGTTCACTAGAAGAAAGAAAACAATACACATCTGGGATGCAATGAGGGTGAGTATACGATGAGAGAAATTTATTTTTGGGGTGAAAACCATTTGTAGGCCTACTTTTTATTTACTTGGAAAATTGTTACTGTCTCTTTAAGAGGATTTTAAACGCATTTCATTCAAGGCACAGTCTGTGCGGCTTGTTTTAGTGAGTTTAATCTTTTGAGAACTGTGAAGTCTCATTATTTTCGTGCTGTTACATCTGTATTCATTCCAGAGATTACTTGATTGAGATTGTGAAACTACATACAACCGACAAACCTCCATGAAGATGCGAGTAAAAATGAGATGCCTCGCGCTGTCAGACACAACGCTGATAATCATTCTCGGAAGTGTTGATACTAGATTTCGATTCGCGATTTCTTCATCAACTGTTTATGTTCACTTGGGACAAAACAGACAATATATCATGTAATTTGACATTTTGTAGTATGAAATTGTCCGTTCAAACGCAAGAAGAAGCGAATGCGATCTCTCATCGGGGCTCGTGCGTTAGACGCGACGCATCTCGCGGTTTCACACAAAACTGCTCACAAACATTTATTTGAGTTGTTTTGTCATTTTTTTCCAGAAATAACTAGCAATACTCCTACAAATAAATGCTTCGTCACTAAAACGTTTTGACTTTCTATAGAAAATATAGACAACACACGTTCTTACCTTGCAAAAATCGCCTCAGTATTTAATTTGAAGCAGTAAATCCAACACTGGAGTAAATCTCTCGTGATATCACCTTTCCATTGAAATGAAGGAAGACGGTGATGACGATACAGTTATTATTCTTGCCCAGTAACCCCTTAACCAATCACATGTGCCTTTAGCTTGTATTGTCATGAGTATCTGGGCAGACTTCAGAAATAAAATCGGTGATCGGACGACGATGACACTGAGACAGGAACCATGGGAATAATTGTTCCCAAATTTGAACGCTCTGGCTGTAAATGGTTAAAGGTTGTTAAAAATTGTATCCTCCACTCAGTTGATGTATATATTGAGTGGGGACACATTGTTTGCCTTTTTTCTGGGATTCGACTGCAAAAGAGCTCAAGCAACTGTTGAACTCAGTCCCTGCCCATTCTGGACTCAGACCTGTTGTAAATCATTGAACAATGAGGCTTGGATGCCATCTATTGGACATTTCTTGTAATTGCCACTCAGAGAATGAACAGACAGTGGATTAAACTTTAGTTTTTTAGGCTTTAGTTCTTTGTTGTATTCACCTGCTACGGCGTGTGTAACATTTTTCTGTCAACTCTGCATACAGGTGAAACTCGAAAAATTAGAATATCGTGCAAAAGTTAATGTAACCCATACTATGTTGAACACAAGAGGGCAGTATAGCCCTATGTATTACTTCACAAGACCCCCTCCCTTCCTACTCCTCACACACAAAGTCTTAGAGAGTGACTTGCAAAATTCTGACATTTTCTCCACATTCAAACCAAAATATCTGACTTTCTGTTGGTCGGAGCTAATGACTGTAAATTAGAAAGTTGTCCGGCTTGAGGAGAACTATATCAATACCAATTTTTGTACCTGTAGATGAAACTAACCCCCCACTTTTTTGTCAAAAGGTGGCGCTACTGAGCCCCTCACCACACCCATTTCTGAAACTTTGCACATGTCTACTGGCTAATAAATGTGACGTCTCTGTCGAGTTTCATGCAATTTCAAGTATGTTAAGAGTCTCAAAAGCATCAATAAAGAAAAGTAAAGTTTGAAGTGTTGCCACGGCAACAGTATCTAAGATATCAATAATCCTTTCACAGGTCTAAATCTGCCGTGTGTTTACATTATACACGTAAAGTTTGAAGCAAATCGGGTAAAAACAAGAGGGTGATTTCAAAGCATTTTGAAAGTGACACACTTCCTGCTGCCAGTTGGTGGCGCTATAACTTTGACTCACAATAGTCACATCCATGTGATCGGCCTCTTACAACGAACACACTGCTGAAGTTTCATCAAGATCTGTTAATTTATGCAGAAGTTATAACACACTTCCTGTCTCACTTTTCTCGCCATAAATTTGTTTCCTCGCCACGGCCAAACCGTTCGAGATATCAAAAATCCGCTGGCAAGTTTTCATCCTCAATGTCTTGACTTCATGCTGACTGAGATTCGTGGCGATTAAATGATTTCTCTAGGAGGAGTATTTCAAATTCCATTGTATACGTTTTCCAAACAACCCTAAATAGCCGACTTCCTGTTGGGCTGAGGTAAAAAGTAAGAGCAAGTATATATGAAACGATGAGATCTATATGTGTACCGACTTTCATATTATTACATGCAAGTGTGTTTGATTTATGGACCAAGGTTTCGGACCCCGTTCCAGGGGGCGCTGCTGAGCCCCCCTGCCACGCCCGGGTACCATCTTCAGCCCAGCCCTGATGGCCGCAGGTTCTGACCCGTGTGCAAAGTTTCAAGAGTTTTAGAGCATGTTAAGGCCCCCAAAAGTGCCCGAATAGTCGATAAAATAATAATAATAATAATAATAATAATAATAATAATAATAATAATCCTAAGGAAAACAATAGGGCCTTCGCCTTTTCAGGCTTGGGCCCTAATAATAATAATAATCCTAAGGAAAACAATAGGGCCTTCGCCTTTTCAAGGCTTGGGCCCTAATAATAATAATAATCCTAAGGAAAACAATAGGGCCTTCGCCTTTTCAGGCTTGGGCCCTAATAATAATAATAATAATAATCCTAAGGAAAACAATAGGGCCTTCGCCTTTTCAAGGCTTGGGCCCTAATTAAAGCTGCAAGCAGCGATGACGGGCCCAAGCCGGTGGCACCGCAACCCCGGTGCCTTTAGTTACCGGGCTCATTTCCACTTGGTGGCTTTCGGAAAACAAAGGATGATGGACACAGCAACAACTCAAAAATATAGCTGCAAGCAGCAATGCGATTCCTCCTCAAAATGGCAAATCATTTAAAATTGATCAATAGAGGGTTGGGGTTAAACCCTCCCAATGAAAAAATCCAAAAAACATGTCTTTCTGTCTGAATCCTAAACTAAACATTTTCAGTGTACAGGAAAATCCATCATGCCGGACCTTATGAATCCTGTAGGGTTTTTTGTTTACAATGAGAAATGAGGTATGTTCACCAGGTTTCAGAAAAACTAAATAAATGGGGTGAAAATACAATCACTTTGAAAAAATGACATTTGGGCATGGCCTGTAGCGCCCCCTAAGGGCGAATGTGAGCCATTCTTGGTTTGTAGGTTCCTGTTGGCCTGTAGTATTAATGTACCAAATTAGAAAGTATTTGACAAAAAAATGTGCAATTTGGGAATGGCCTTTAGCGCCCCCTAAGGGCGAATGTGAGACAATCTTTGTTTGTGGGTTCCTGTTGGCCTGTAGTGTCAATATACCAAATTAGAAAATTTTTGACCATAAAATGGGAATTTTGGGCATGGCCTGTAGCGCCCCCTAATGGCGAATATGGGCAATTCTTTGTTTGTGGGTTCCTGTTGGCCTGTAGTATCAATGTACCAAATTAGAACATTTTTGACCAGCAAATGGGAATTTAGGGCGTGGCCTGTGAGCACCCCCTAAGGGCGAATGTGGGCCATTCTTGGTTTGTGGATTCCTGTTCGCCTATAGTATCAATATACAAAATTAGAACATTTTTGACCAGAAAATGGGAATTTTGGGCATGGCCTGTAGCGCCCCCTAAGGGCGAATGTGGGATATTCTTTACGCAGTACTTCAGAGTGATGTCATCTTGAAGTATATATATATATATATATATAGTGACATCACTATATATATATATAGACATCATATATATATATATATATATATATATATATATATATATATATATATATATATATATATATATATATAGGTCTGTTTCTAACCCACACCCATAATATCACTTCTGAAGGCATGGATTGAACCACTGGAGTGGTATGAATTACTTTTATGCTGCATTTATGGGATTTTTGTAGCTTCTGAGTTCTGATCACCATTCAAGTCATTGAAAGGTCCAACAGGGTTGAGATAATCTTCTAAAAAGCTTAATTTGTGTTCACTAGAAGAAAGAAAATAATACACATCTGGGATGGAATGCGGGCGCGTATACGATGAGAGAAACTTATTTTTGGGGTGTTAAATGATTGAGATTGTGAAACTACATACAACCGACAAACATTGCTCGCACTGAAGATGTGTTCGCGGAGTTTCACTTGATTTTTCTGACGTGTATCAGACCGCTAAGACAGATTCGGCGCACACGGTTTATTTTCGTTATTTTACAAAAGCTCAAGGTTTTGTTGTTATTGTAAGTGTACACAAATAACAGTAGACCTTTTATAGTTTGTAATGATCTCTTCCATGTATCTGAATGGGCAAAAATGACGCAGTATTTTGTTTAAGTTTTTTCCGCTGTTTAGAACAATGCATCTGAAAGGACCTTACAGCGCCATTGTTGACCCCCGTAATAATGCCAGAATTCAATAATGGTTCCCGATTTCAGATTCCTCGCAAACATTTATTTGAGTTGTAATGCCATTTGTTGAGTTGAATAGTGTAAAATCGCTTGAATATTCAAACTGGGAAGCAGTAACTCTCATCGGGGCTCGTGCGTTAGACGCGACGCATCTCGCGGTTTCACACAAAACTGCTCACAAACATTTATTTGAGTTGTTTCGTCATTTTTTTTTCCAGAAATAACTAGCAATACTCCTACAAATAAATGCTTCGTAACTAAAACGTTTTGACTTTCAATAGAAAATATAGACAACACATGTTAAATGACATTCTTACCTTGCAAAAATCGCCTCAGTATTTAATTTGAAGCAGTAAATCCAACACTGGAGTAAATCTCTCGTGATATCACCTTCCCATTGAAATGAAGGAAGACGGTGATAACGCTACAGTTATTATTCTTGCCCAGTAACCCCTTAACCAATCACATGTGCCTTTAGCTTGTATTGTCATGAGTATCTGGGCAGAAATAAAATCGGTGATTGGACGACGAAGACACTGAGACAGGAACCATGGGAATAATTGTTCCCAAATTTGAACGCTCTGGCTGTAAATGGTTAAAGGTTTTTAAAAATTGTATTGTATTATATTTAGTTCTTTGTTGTATTCACCTGCTACGGCGTGTGTAACATTTTTCTGTCAACTCTGCATACAGGTGAAACTCGAAAAATTAGAATATCGTGCAAAAGTTAATGTAACCCATACTATGTTGAACACAAGAGGGCAGTATAGCCCTATGTATTACTTCACAAGACCCCCTCCCTTCCTACTCCTCACACAGAGTCTCAGAGAGTGACTTGCATTTCTGACATTTTCTCAACATTCAAACCAAAATATCTGACTTTCTGTTGGTCTGAGCTAATGACTGTAAATGAGAAAGTTGTCCGGCTTGAGGAGAACTATGTCAATACCAGTTTTTGTACCTGTACATGAAACTAACCCCCCACTTTTTTGTCAAAAGGTGGCGCTACTGAGCCCCTCACCACACCCATTTCTGAAACTTTGCACATGTCTACTGGCTAATAAATGTGACGTGTCTGTCGAGTTTCATGCAATTTCAAGTATGTTAAGAGTCTCAAAAGCATCAATAAAAAATAGTAAAGTTTGAAGCGTTGCCACGGCAACAGTATCTAAGATATCAATAATCCTTTCACAGGTCTAAATCTGCCGTGTGTTGACATTATACACGTAAAGTTTGAAGCAAATCGGGTAAAAACAAGAGGGTGATTTCAAAGCATTTTGAAAGTGACACACTTCCTGCTGCCAGTTGGTGGCGCTATAACTTTGACTCACAACAGTCACATCCATGTGATCGGCCTCTTACAACGAACACACTGCTGAAGTTTCATCAAGATCTGTTAATTTATGCAGAAGTTATAACACACTTCCTGTCTCACTTTTCTCGCCATAAATTTGTTTCCTCGCCACGGCCAAACCGTTCGAGATATCAAAAATCTGCTGGCAATTTTTCATCCTCAGTGTCTTGACTTCATGCTGACTGAGATTCGTGGCGATTAAATGATTTCTCTAGGAGGAGTATTTCAAATTCCATTGTATACGTTTTCCAAACATCCCTAAATAGCCGACTTCCTGTTGGGCTGAGGTAAAAAGTAAGAGCATGAAGTATATATGAAACGATGAGATCTATATGTGTACCGACTTTCATATTATTACATGCAAGTGTGTTTGATTTATGGACCAAGGTTTCGGACCCCGTTCCAGGGGGCGCTGTTAAGCCCCCCTGCCACGCCCGGGTACCATCTTCAGCCCAGCCCTGATGGCCGCGGGTTCTGACCCGTGTGCAAAGTTTCAAGAGTTTTAGAGCACGTTAAGGCCCCCAAAAGTGCCCGAATAGTCGATAAAATAATAATAATAATAATAATTAAAGCTGCAAGCAGCGATGACGGGCCCAAGCCGGTGGCACCGCAACCCTGGTGCCTTTAGTTACCGGGCTCATTTCCACTTGGTGGCTTTCGGAAAACAAAGGATGATGGACACAGCAACAACTCAAAAATATAGCTGCAAGCAGCAATGCGATTCCTCCTCAAAATGGCAAATCATTTAAAATTGATCAATAGAGGGTTGGGGTTAAACCCTCCCAATGAAAAAATCCAAAAAACATGTCTTTCTGTCTGAATCCTAAACTAAACATTTTCAGTGTACAGGAAAATCCATCATGCCGGACCTTATGGATCCTGTAGGGTTTTTTGTTTACAATGAGAAATGAGGTATGTTCACCAGGTTTCAGAAAAACTAAATAAATGGGGTGGAAATACAATCACTTTGAAAAATTGACATTTGGGCATGGCCTGTACCGCCCCCTAAGGGCGAATGTGAGCCATTCTTGGTTTGTAGGTTCCTGTTGGCCTGTAGTATTAATGTACCAAATTAGAAAGTATTTGACAAAAAAATGTGCAATTTGGGAATGTCCTTTAGCACCCCCTAAGGGCAAATGTGAGACATTCTTGGTTTGTGGATTTCTGTTGGCCTGTAGTGTCAATATACCAAATTAGAAAATTTTTGACCATAAAATGGGAATTTTGGGCATAGCCTGTAGCGCCCCCTAATGGCGAATATGGGCAATTCTTTGTTTGTGGGTTCCTGTTGGCCTGTAGTATCAATGTACCAAATTAGAACATTTTTGACCAGCAAATGGGAATTTAGGGCGTGGCCTGTAGCGCCCCATAAGGGCGAATGTGGGCCACTCTTGGTTTGTGAATTCCTGTTGGCCTGTAGTATCAATATACAACATTAGAACATTTTTGACCAGAAAATGGGAATTTTGGGCATGGCCTGTAGCGCCCCCTAAGGGCGAATGTGGGATATTCTTTACGCAGTACTTCAGAGTGATGTCATCTTGAAGTATATATATATAGGTCTATTTCTAACCCACACCTATAATATCACTTCTGAAGGCATGGATTTAACCACTGGAGTGGTATGGATTACTTTTATGCTGCATTTATTTGATTTTTGCAGCTTCTGAGTTCTGATCACCATTCAAGTCATTGAAAGGTCCAACAGGGTTGAGATAATCTTCTAAAAAGCTTAATTTGTGTTCACTAGAAGAAAGAAAACAATACACATCTGGGATGCAATGAGGGTGAGTATATGATGAGAGAAATTTATTTTTGGGGTGAAAACCATTTGTAGGCCTACTTTTTATTTACTTGGAAAATTGTTACTGTCTCTTTAAGAGGATTTTAAACGCATTTCATTCAAGGCACAGTCTGTGCGGCTTGTTTTAGTGAGTTTAATCTTTTGAGAACTGTGAAGTCTCATTATTTTCGTGCTGTTACATCTGTATTCATTTCAGAGATTACTTGATTGAGATTGTGAAACTACATACAACCGACAAACCTCCATGAAGATGCGAGTAAAAATGAGATGCCTCGCGCTGTCAGACACAACGCTGATAATCATTCTCGGAAGTGTTGATACTAGATTTCGATTCGCGATTTCTTCATCAACTGTTTATGTTCACTTGGGACAAAACAGACAATATATCATGTAATTTGACATTTTGTAGTATGAAATTGTCCGTTCAAACGCAAGAAGAAGCGAATGCGATCTCTCATCGGGGCTCGTGCGTTAGACGCGACGCATCTCGCGGTTTCACACAAAACTGCTCACAAACATTTATTTGAGTTGTTTTGTCATTTTTTTCCAGAAATAACTAGCAATACTCCTACAAATAAATGCTTCGTCACTAAAACGTTTTGACTTTCTATAGAAAATATAGACAACACACGTTCTTACCTTGCAAAAATCGCCTCAGTATTTAATTTGAAGCAGTAAATCCAACACTGGAGTAAATCTCTCGTGATATCACCTTTCCATTGAAATGAAGGAAGACGGTGATGACGATACAGTTATTATTCTTGCCCAGTAACCCCTTAACCAATCACATGTGCCTTTAGCTTGTATTGTCATGAGTATCTGGGCAGACTTCAGAAATAAAATCGGTGATCGGACGACGATGACACTGAGACAGGAACCATGGGAATAATTGTTCCCAAATTTGAACGCTCTGGCTGTAAATGGTTAAAGGTTGTTAAAAATTGTATCCTCCACTCAGTTGATGTATATATTGAGTGGGGACACATTGTTTGCCTTTTTTCTGGGATTCGACTGCAAAAGAGCTCAAGCAACTGTTGAACTCAGTCCCTGCCCATTCTGGACTCAGACCTGTTGTAAATCATTGAACAATGAGGCTTGGATGCCATCTATTGGACATTTCTTGTAATTGCCACTCAGAGAATGAACAGACAGTGGATTAAACTTTAGTTTTTTAGGCTTTAGTTCTTTGTTGTATTCACCTGCTACGGCGTGTGTAACATTTTTCTGTCAACTCTGCATACAGGTGAAACTCGAAAAATTAGAATATCGTGCAAAAGTTAATGTAACCCATACTATGTTGAACACAAGAGGGCAGTATAGCCCTATGTATTACTTCACAAGACCCCCTCCCTTCCTACTCCTCACACACAAAGTCTTAGAGAGTGACTTGCAAAATTCTGACATTTTCTCCACATTCAAACCAAAATATCTGACTTTCTGTTGGTCGGAGCTAATGACTGTAAATTAGAAAGTTGTCCGGCTTGAGGAGAACTATATCAATACCAATTTTTGTACCTGTAGATGAAACTAACCCCCCACTTTTTTGTCAAAAGGTGGCGCTACTGAGCCCCTCACCACACCCATTTCTGAAACTTTGCACATGTCTACTGGCTAATAAATGTGACGTCTCTGTCGAGTTTCATGCAATTTCAAGTATGTTAAGAGTCTCAAAAGCATCAATAAAGAAAAGTAAAGTTTGAAGTGTTGCCACGGCAACAGTATCTAAGATATCAATAATCCTTTCACAGGTCTAAATCTGCCGTGTGTTTACATTATACACGTAAAGTTTGAAGCAAATCGGGTAAAAACAAGAGGGTGATTTCAAAGCATTTTGAAAGTGACACACTTCCTGCTGCCAGTTGGTGGCGCTATAACTTTGACTCACAATAGTCACATCCATGTGATCGGCCTCTTACAACGAACACACTGCTGAAGTTTCATCAAGATCTGTTAATTTATGCAGAAGTTATAACACACTTCCTGTCTCACTTTTCTCGCCATAAATTTGTTTCCTCGCCACGGCCAAACCGTTCGAGATATCAAAAATCCGCTGGCAATTTTTCATCCTCAATGTCTTGACTTCATGCTGACTGAGATTCGTGGCGATTAAATGATTTCTCTAGGAGGAGTATTTCAAATTCCATTGTATACGTTTTCCAAACAACCCTAAATAGCCGACTTCCTGTTGGGCTGAGGTAAAAAGTAAGAGCATGAAGTATATATGAAACGATGAGATCTATATGTGTACCGACTTTCATATTATTACATGCAAGTGTGTTTGATTTATGGACCATGGTTTCGGACCCCGTTCCAGGGGGCGCTGCTGAAACCCCCTGCCACGCCCGGGTACCATCTTCAGCCCAGCCCTGATGGCCGCAGGTTCTGACCCGTGTGCAAAGTTTCAAGAGTTTTAGAGCATGTTAAGTCCCCCAAAAGTGCCCAAATAGTCGATAAAATAATAATAATAATAATAATAATAATAATCCTAAGGAAAACAATAGGGCCTTCGCCTTTTCAGGCTTGGGCCCTAATTAAAGCTGCAAGCAGCGATGACGGGCCCAAGCCGGTGGCACCGCAACCCTGGTGCCTTTAGTTACCGGGCTCATTTCCACTTGGTGGCTTTCGGAAAACAAAGGATGATGGACACAGCAACAACTCAAAAATATAGCTGCAAGCAGCAATGCGATTCCTCCTCAAAATGGCAAATCATTTAAAATTGATCAATAGAGGGTTGGGGTTAAACCCTCCCAATGAAAAAATCCAAAAAACATGTCTTTCTGTCTTAATCCTAAACTAAACATTTTCAGTGTACAGGAAAATCCATCATGTCGGACCTTATGGATCCTGTAGGGTTTTTTGTTTACAATGAGAAATGAGGTATGTTCACCAGGTTTCAGAAAAACTAAATAAATGTGTTGGAAATACAATCACTTTGAAAAAATGACATTTGGGCATGGCCTGTAGCGCCCCCTAAGGGTGAATGTGAGCCATTCTTGGTTTGTAGGTTCCTGCTGGCCTGTAGTATTAATGTACCAAATTGGAAAGTATTTGACAAAAAAATGTGCAATTGGGGAATGGCCTTTAGCGCCCCCTAAGGGCGAATGTGAGACATTCTTGGTTTGTGGATTTCTGTTGGCCTGTAGTGCCAATATACCAAATTAGAACATTTTTGACCATAAAATGGGAATTTTGGGCATAGCCTGTAGCGCCCCCTAATGCGAATATGGGCAATTCTTTGTTTGTGGGTTCCTGTTGGCCTGTAGTATCAATGTACCAAATTAGAACATTTTTGACCAGCAAATGGGAATTTAGGGCGTGGCCTGTAGCGCCCCCTAAGGGCGAATGTGGGCCATTCTTGGTTTGTGGATTCCTGTTGGCCTGTAGTATCAATCTACAAAATTAGAACATTTTTGACCAGAAAATGGGAATTTTGGGCATGGCCTTTAGCGCCCCCTAAGGGCGAATGTGGGCCATTCTTGGTTTGTGGATTCCTGTTGGCCTGTAGTATCAATATACAAAATTAGAACATTTTTGACCAGAAAATGGGAATTTTGGTCATGGCCTGTAGCGCCCCCTAAGGGCGAATGCGGGATATTCTTTACGCAGTACTTCAGAGTGATGTCATCTTTAAGTATATATAGGTCTGTTTCTAACCCACACCTATAATATCACTTCTGAAGGCATGGATTAAACCACAGGAGTGGTATGGATTACTTTTATGCTGCATTTATGTGATTTTTGTAGCTTCTGAGTTCTGATCACCATTCAAGTCATTGAAAGGTCCAACAGGGTTGAGATAATCTTCTAAAAAGTTTAATTTGTGTTCACTAGAAGAAAGAAAATAATACACATCTGGGATGGAATGAGGGTGAGTATACGATGAGAGAAATTTATTTTTGGGGTGAAAACCATTTGTAGGCTACTTTTTATTTACTTGGAAAATTGTTACTGTCTCTTTAAGATGATTTTAAACGCATTTCATTCAAGCCGTCAAGCCGTCTGTGCGGCTTGTTTTATTGAGATATAATCTTTTGAGAACTGTGAAGTCTCATTATTTTCGTGCTGTTACATCTGTATTCATTTCAGAGATTAATTGATTGAGATTGTGAAACTACATACAACCGACAAACCTCCATGAAGATGCGAGTAAAAATGAGATGCCTCGCGCTGTCAGGCACAACGCTGATAATCGTTCTCGGAAGTGTTGATACTAGATTTAGATTCGCGATATCTTCATCAACTGTTTATGTTCACTTGAGACAAAACAGACAATATATCATGTATTTTGACATTTTGTTGTTATGAAATTGTCCGTTCAAACGCAAGAAGAAGCGAATGCGATCTCTCATCGGGGCTCGTGAGTTAGAAGTGACGCTGCTAGACGTGAGCAGGGAAGCGCATTTCACTGAATTTACGATGTTACACGTATAAACCTTCATCAACCCGTTAATCCAAAACGCAAATGCCGTTATTTTGCGTCTCTCACTCCTGCTTGTGATTGACAAAGCTGTCAAACGGGACAATTTGCAAGCGTGCAAGTTTGGATCGGTCTTTTCACGTTTTAATAATTTGCAGTGTTCGACATCTACGTTCAAATCGAGCGGTGCAATATGCAATTCATCCAAAATAATTACAAAGTTATTTTCGCTCTTGTTCTACATATTTTTTTCAAGCGTCAGCTGATGTTTCTACAGTATTAATTTTCCTGCGCCACCACGAACAGAGTTGGAAATAAAACACGCATCCGGGCATTCAGATGGGTTAAAAAAAACTGCTTAAAAAACATCTGAACAGCGTCTGCTCTCGGTCTCACATTAATTCAGGTGGATTTTTCACAAGCGACAACATTGGCAAACAAAAGTGCTAGCTAATGTTTAATTAGCAAGTTTCACCGAAATGTATTAAAAATAGAGGCTAGCTGCCTGTCCGATGAACAAATAGAGTCACGTCATTTTTTTTCCAGAAATAACTAGCAATACTCCTGCAAATAAATGCTTCGTAACTAAAACGTTTTGACTTTCAATAGAAAATATAGACAACACATGTTCTTACCTTGCAAAAATCACCTCAGTATTTAATTTGAAGCAGTAAATCCAACACTGGAGTAAATCTCTCGTGATATCACCTTCCCATTGAAATGAAGGAAGACGGTGATGACGAAACAGTTATTATTCTTGCCCAGGAACCCTTAACCAATCACATGTGCCATTAGCTTGTATTGTCATGAGTATCTGGGCAGATTTCAGAAATAAAATCCCCTTAACCAATCACATGTGTCTTTAGCTTGTATTGTCATGAGTATCTGGGCAGATTTCAGAAATGAAATCGGTGATTGGACGACGATGAAACTGAGACAGGAACCATGGGAATAATTGTTCCCAAATTTGAACGCTCTGGCTGTAAATGGTTAAAGGTTGTTAAAAATTGCATCCGCCACTCAGTTGATGTATATATTGAGTGGGGACACATTGTTTGCTTTTTTTCTGGGATTCGACTGCAAAAGAGCTCAAGCAACTGTTGAACTCAGTCCCTGCACATTCTGGACTCAGACCTGTTGTAAATCATTGAACAATGAGGCTTGGATGCCATCTATTGGACATTTCTTGTAATTGCCACTCAGAGAATGAACAGACAGTGGATTAAACTTTAGTTTTTTAGGCTTTAATTCTTTGTTGTATTCACCTGCTACGGCGTGTGTAACATTTTTCTGTCAACTCTGCATACAGGTGAAACTCGAAAAATTAGAATATCGTGCAAAAGTTAATGTAACCCATACTATGTTGAACACAAGAGGGCAGTATAGCCCTATGTATTACTTCACAAGACCCCCTCCCTTCCTACTCCTCACACAGAGTCTCAAGAGAGTGACTTGCAAATTCTGACATTTTCTCCACATTCAAACCAAAATATCTGACATTCTGTGTGTTGGAGCTAATGACTGTAAATTAGAAAGTTGTCAGGCTTGAGGAGAACTATATCAATACCAATTTTTGTACCTGCAGATGAAACTAACCCCCCACTTTTTTGTCAAAAGGTGGCGCTACTGAGCCCCTCACCACACCCATTTCTGAAACTTTGCACATGTCTACTGGCTAATAAATGTGACGTCTCTGTCGAGTTTCATGCAATTTCAAGTATGTTAAGAGTCTCAAAAGCATCAATAAAGAAAAGTAAAGTTTGAAGCGTTGCCACGGCAACAGTATCTAAGATATCAATAATCCTTTCACAGGTCTAAATCTGCCGTGTGTTTACATTATACACGTAAAGTTTGAAGCAAATCGGGTAAAAACAAGAGGGTGATTTCAAAGCATTTTGAAAGTGACACACTTCCTGCTGCCAGTTGGTGGCGCTATAACTTTGACTCACAATAGTCACATCCATGTGATCGGCCTCTTACAACGAACACACTGCTGAAGTTTCATCAAGATCTGTTAATTTATGCAGAAGTTATAACACACTTCCTGTCTCACTTTTCTCGCCATAAATTTGTTTCCTCGCCACGGCCAAACCGTTCGAGATATCAAAAATCCGCTGGCAATTTTTCATCCTCAATGTCTTGACTTCATGCTGACTGAGATTCGTGGCGATTAAATGATTTCTCTAGGAGGAGTATTTCAAATTCCATTGTATACGTTTTCCAAACAACCCTAAATAGCCGACTTCCTGTTGGGCTGAGGTAAAAAGTAAGAGCATGAAGTATATATGAAACGATGAGATCTATATGTGTACCGACTTTCATATTATTACATGCAAGTGTGTTTGATTTATGGACCAAGGTTTCGGACCCCGTTCCAGGGGGCGCTGTTAAGCCCCCCTGCCACGCCCGGGTACCATCTTCAGCCCAGCCCTGATGGCCGCGGGTTCTGACCCGTGTGCAAAGTTTCAAGAGTTTTAGAGCACGTTAAGGCCCCCAAAAGTGCCCGAATAGTCGATAAAATAATAATAATAATAATAATTAAAGCTGCAAGCAGCGATGAAGGGCCCAAGCCGGTGGCACCGCAACCCTGGTGCCTTTAGTTACCGGGCTCATTTCCACTTGGTGGCTTTCGGAAAACAAAGGATGATGGACACAGCAACAACTCAAAAATATGGCTGCAAGCAGCAATGCGATTCCTCCTCAAAATGGCAAATCATTTAAAATTGATCAATAGAGGGTTGGGGTTAAACCCTCCCAATGAAAAAATCCAAAAAACATGTCTTTCTGTCAGAATCCTAAACTAAACATTTTCAGTGTACAGGAAAATCCATCATGTCGGACCTTATGGATCCTGTAGGGTTTTTTGTTTACAATGAGAAATGAGGTTTGTTCACCAGGTTTCAGAAAAACTAAATAAATGTGTTGGAAATACAAACACTTTGAAAAAATGACATTTGGGCATGGCCTGTAGCTCCCCCTAAGGGTGAATGTGAGCCATTCTTGGTTTGTAGGTTCCTGTTGGCCTGTAGTATTAATGTACCAATTTAGAAAGTATTTGACAAAAAAATGTGCAATTTGGGAATGGCCTTTAGCGCCCCCTAAGGGCGAATGTGAGACATTCTTGGTTTGTGGATTTCTGTTGGCCTGTAGTGACAATATACCAAATTAGAACATTTTTGACCATAAAATGGGAATTTTGGGCATAGCCTGTAGCGCCCACTAATGCGAATATGGGCAATTCTTTGTTTGTGGGTTCCTGTTGGCATGTAGTATCAATGTACCAAATTAGAACATTTTTGACCAGCAAATGGGAATTTAGGGCATGGCCTGTAGCGCCCCCTAAGGGCGAATGTGGGCCATTCTTGGTTTGTGGATTCCTGTTGGCCTGTAGTATCAATCTACAAAATTAGAACATTTTTGACCAGAAAATGGGAATTTTGGGTATGGCCTGTAGCGCCCCCTAAGGGCGAATGTGGGCCATTCTTGGTTTGTGGATTCCTGTTGGCCTGTAGTATCAATATACAAAATTAGAACATTTTTGACCAGAAAATGGGAATTTTGGGCATGGCCTGTATCGCCCCCTTAGGGCGAATGTGGGATATTCTTTACGCAGTACTTCAGAGTGATGTCATCTTTAAGTATATATATATATAGGTCTGTATCTAACCCACACCTATAATATCACTTCTGAAGGCATGGATTAAACCACAGGAGTGGTATGGATTACTTTTATGCTGCATTTATGTGATTTTTGTAGCTTCTGAGTTCTGATCACCATTCAAGTCATTGAAAGGTCCAACAGGGTTGAGATAATCTTCTAAAAAGCTTAATTTGTGTTCACTAGAAGAAAGAAAATAATACACATCTGGGATGGAATGAGGGTGAGTATACGATGAGAGAAATTTATTTTGGGGGTGAAAACCATTTGTAGGCTACTTTTTATTTACTTGGAAAATTGTTACTGTCTCTTTAAGAGGATTTTAAACGCATTTCATTCAAGCCGTCAAGACGTCTGTGCGGCTTGTTTTATTGAGATATAATCTTTTGAGAACTGTGAATCTCATTATTTTCGTGCTGTTACATCTGTATTCATTTCAGAGATTAATTGATTGAGATTGTGAAACTACATACAACCGACAAACCTCCATGAAGATGCGAGTAAAAATGAGATTCCTCGCGCTGTCAGACACAAAGCTGATAATCATTCTCGGAAGTGTTGATACTAGATTTAGATTCGCGATTTCTTCATCAACTGTTTATGGTCACTTGAGACAAAACAGACAATATATCATGTATTTTGACATTTTGTTGTTATGAAATTGTCCGTTCAAACGCAAGAAGAAGCGAATGCGATCTCTCATCGGGGCTCGTGAGTTAGACGTGACGCTGCTCGCGGTTTCACACAAAACTGCTCACAAACATTTATTTGAGTTGTTTCGTCATTTTTTTTCCAGAAATAACTAGCAATACTCCTACAAATAAATGCTTCGTAACTAAAACGTTTTAACTTTCTATAGAAAATATAGACAACACACGTTCTTACCTTGCAAAAATCGCCTCAGTATTTAATTTGAAGCAGTAAATCCAACACTGGAGTAAATCTCTCGTGATATCACCGTCCCATTGAAATGAAGGAAGACGGTGATGACGATACAGTTATTATTCTTGCCCAGTAACCCCTTAACCAATCACATGTGCCTTTAGCTTGTATTGTCATGAGTATCTGGGCAGATTTCAGAAATAAAATCGGTGATTGGACGACGATGACACTGAGACAGAAACTATGGGAATAATTGTTCCCAAATTTGAACGCTCTGGCTGTAAATGGTTAAAGGTTGTTAAAAATTGTATCCGCCACTCAGTTGATGTATATAGTGAGTGGGGACACAGTGTTTGCCTTTTTTCTGGGATTCGACGGCAAAAGAGCTCAAGCAACTGTTTAACTCAGTCCCTGCCCATTCTGGACTCAGCCTGTTGTAAATAATAGAACAATGAGGCTTGGATGCCATCTATTGGACATTTCTTGTAATTGCCACTCAGAGAATGAACAGACAGTGGATTAAATTTTAGTTTTTTAGGCTTTAGTTCTTTGTTGTATTCACCTGCTACGGCGTGTGTAACATTTTTCTGTCAACTCTGCATACAGGTGAAACTCGAAAAATTAGAATATCGTGCAAAAGTTAATGTAACCCATACTATGTTGAACACAAGAGGGCAGTATAGCCCTATGTATTACTTCACAAGACCCAACGTCCCCCCTCCCCTACAAACTCACAGAGTCTCAGAGAGTGACTTGCAAAACTGACATTTTCTCCACATTCAAACCAAAATATCTGACTTTCTGTTGGTCGGAGCTAATGACTGTAAATTAGAAAGTTGTCCGGCTTGAGGAGAACTATACCAATACCAATTTTTGTACCTGTAGATGAAACTAACCCCCCACTTTTTTGTCAAAAGGTGGCGCTACTGAGCCCCTCACCACACCCATTTCTGAAACTTTGCACATGTCTACTGGCTAATAAATGTGACGTGTCTGTCGAGTTTCATGCAATTTCAAGTATGTTAAGAGTCTCAAAAGCATCAATAAAGAAAAGTAAAGTTTGAAGCGTTGCCACGGCAACAGTATCAAAGATATCAATAATCCTTTCACAGGTCTAAATCTGCCGTGTGTTTACATTATACACGTAAAGTTTGAAGCAAATCGGGTAAAAACAAGAGGGTGATTTCAAAGCATTTTGAAAGTGACACACTTCCTGCTGCCAGTTGGTGGCGCTATAACTTTGACTCACAACAGTCACATCCATGTGATCGGCCTCTTACAACGAACACACTGCTGAAATTTCATCAAGATCTGTTAATTTATGCAGAAGTTATAACACACTTCCTGTCTCACTTTTCTCGCCATAAATTTGTTTCCTCGCCACGGCCAAACCGTTCGAGATATCAAAAATCCGCTGGCAATTTTTCATCCTCAATGTCTTGACTTCATGCTGACTGAGATTCGTGGCGATTAAATGATTTCTCTAGGAGGAGTATTTCAAATTCCATTGTATATGTTTTCCAAACAACCCTAAATAGCCGACTTCCTGTTGGGCTGAGGTAAAAAGTAAGAGCATGAAGTATATATGAAACGATGAGATCTATATGTGTACCGACTTTCATATTATTACATGCAAGTGTGTTTGATTTATGGACCAAGGTTTCGGACCCCGTTCCAGGGGGCGCTGTTAAGCCCCCCTGCCACGCCCGGGTACCATCTTCAGCCCAGCCCTGATGGCCGCGGGTTCTGACCCGTGTGCAAAGTTTCAAGAGTTTTAGAGCACGTTAAGGCCCCCAAAAGTGCCCGAATAGTCGATAAAATAATAATAATAATAATAATTAAAGCTGCAAGCAGCGATGACGGGCCCAAGCCGGTGGCACCGCAACCCTGGTGCCTTTAGTTACCGGGCTCATTTCCACTTGGTGGCTTTCGGAAAACAAAGGATGATGGACACAGCAACAACTCAAAAATATAGCTGCAAGCAGCAATGCGATTCCTCCTCAAAATGGCAAATCATTTAAAATTGATCAATAGAGGGTTGGGGTTAAACCCTCCCAATGAAAAAATCCAAAAAACATGTCTTTCTGTCTGAATCCTAAACTAAACATTTTCAGTGTACAGGAAAATCCATCATGCCGGACCTTATGGATCCTGTAGGGTTTTTTGTTTACAATGAGAAATGAGGTATGTTCACCAGGTTTCAGAAAAACTAAATAAATGGGGTGGAAATACAATCACTTTGAAAAATTGACATTTGGGCATGGCCTGTACCGCCCCCTAAGGGCGAATGTGAGCCATTCTTGGTTTGTAGGTTCCTGTTGGCCTGTAGTATTAATGTACCAAATTAGAAAGTATTTGACAAAAAAATGTGCAATTTGGGAATGTCCTTTAGCACCCCCTAAGGGCAAATGTGAGACATTCTTGGTTTGTGGATTTCTGTTGGCCTGTAGTGTCAATATACCAAATTAGAAAATTTTTGACCATAAAATGGGAATTTTGGGCATAGCCTGTAGCGCCCCCTAATGGCGAATATGGGCAATTCTTTGTTTGTGGGTTCCTGTTGGCCTGTAGTATCAATGTACCAAATTAGAACATTTTTGACCAGCAAATGGGAATTTAGGGCGTGGCCTGTAGCGCCCCATAAGGGCGAATGTGGGCCACTCTTGGTTTGTGAATTCCTGTTGGCCTGTAGTATCAATATACAACATTAGAACATTTTTGACCAGAAAATGGGAATTTTGGGCATGGCCTGTAGCGCCCCCTAAGGGCGAATGTGGGATATTCTTTACGCAGTACTTCAGAGTGATGTCATCTTGAAGTATATATATATAGGTCTATTTCTAACCCACACCTATAATATCACTTCTGAAGGCATGGATTTAACCACTGGAGTGGTATGGATTACTTTTATGCTGCATTTATTTGATTTTTGCAGCTTCTGAGTTCTGATCACCATTCAAGTCATTGAAAGGTCCAACAGGGTTGAGATAATCTTCTAAAAAGCTTAATTTGTGTTCACTAGAAGAAAGAAAACAATACACATCTGGGATGCAATGAGGGTGAGTATACGATGAGAGAAATTTATTTTTGGGGTGAAAACCATTTGTAGGCCTACTTTTTATTTACTTGGAAAATTGTTACTGTCTCTTTAAGAGGATTTTAAACGCATTTCATTCAAGGCACAGTCTGTGCGGCTTGTTTTAGTGAGTTTAATCTTTTGAGAACTGTGAAGTCTCATTATTTTCGTGCTGTTACATCTGTATTCATTCCAGAGATTACTTGATTGAGATTGTGAAACTACATACAACCGACAAACCTCCATGAAGATGCGAGTAAAAATGAGATGCCTCGCGCTGTCAGACACAACGCTGATAATCATTCTCGGAAGTGTTGATACTAGATTTCGATTCGCGATTTCTTCATCAACTGTTTATGTTCACTTGGGACAAAACAGACAATATATCATGTAATTTGACATTTTGTAGTATGAAATTGTCCGTTCAAACGCAAGAAGAAGCGAATGCGATCTCTCATCGGGGCTCGTGCGTTAGACGCGACGCATCTCGCGGTTTCACACAAAACTGCTCACAAACATTTATTTGAGTTGTTTTGTCATTTTTTTCCAGAAATAACTAGCAATACTCCTACAAATAAATGCTTCGTCACTAAAACGTTTTGACTTTCTATAGAAAATATAGACAACACACGTTCTTACCTTGCAAAAATCGCCTCAGTATTTAATTTGAAGCAGTAAATCCAACACTGGAGTAAATCTCTCGTGATATCACCTTTCCATTGAAATGAAGGAAGACGGTGATGACGATACAGTTATTATTCTTGCCCAGTAACCCCTTAACCAATCACATGTGCCTTTAGCTTGTATTGTCATGAGTATCTGGGCAGACTTCAGAAATAAAATCGGTGATCGGACGACGATGACACTGAGACAGGAACCATGGGAATAATTGTTCCCAAATTTGAACGCTCTGGCTGTAAATGGTTAAAGGTTGTTAAAAATTGTATCCTCCACTCAGTTGATGTATATATTGAGTGGGGACACATTGTTTGCCTTTTTTCTGGGATTCGACTGCAAAAGAGCTCAAGCAACTGTTGAACTCAGTCCCTGCCCATTCTGGACTCAGACCTGTTGTAAATCATTGAACAATGAGGCTTGGATGCCATCTATTGGACATTTCTTGTAATTGCCACTCAGAGAATGAACAGACAGTGGATTAAACTTTAGTTTTTTAGGCTTTAGTTCTTTGTTGTATTCACCTGCTACGGCGTGTGTAACATTTTTCTGTCAACTCTGCATACAGGTGAAACTCGAAAAATTAGAATATCGTGCAAAAGTTAATGTAACCCATACTATGTTGAACACAAGAGGGCAGTATAGCCCTATGTATTACTTCACAAGACCCCCTCCCTTCCTACTCCTCACACACAAAGTCTTAGAGAGTGACTTGCAAAATTCTGACATTTTCTCCACATTCAAACCAAAATATCTGACTTTCTGTTGGTCGGAGCTAATGACTGTAAATTAGAAAGTTGTCCGGCTTGAGGAGAACTATATCAATACCAATTTTTGTACCTGTAGATGAAACTAACCCCCCACTTTTTTGTCAAAAGGTGGCGCTACTGAGCCCCTCACCACACCCATTTCTGAAACTTTGCACATGTCTACTGGCTAATAAATGTGACGTCTCTGTCGAGTTTCATGCAATTTCAAGTATGTTAAGAGTCTCAAAAGCATCAATAAAGAAAAGTAAAGTTTGAAGTGTTGCCACGGCAACAGTATCTAAGATATCAATAATCCTTTCACAGGTCTAAATCTGCCGTGTGTTTACATTATACACGTAAAGTTTGAAGCAAATCGGGTAAAAACAAGAGGGTGATTTCAAAGCATTTTGAAAGTGACACACTTCCTGCTGCCAGTTGGTGGCGCTATAACTTTGACTCACAATAGTCACATCCATGTGATCGGCCTCTTACAACGAACACACTGCTGAAGTTTCATCAAGATCTGTTAATTTATGCAGAAGTTATAACACACTTCCTGTCTCACTTTTCTCGCCATAAATTTGTTTCCTCGCCACGGCCAAACCGTTCGAGATATCAAAAATCCGCTGGCAATTTTTCATCCTCAATGTCTTGACTTCATGCTGACTGAGATTCGTGGCGATTAAATGATTTCTCTAGGAGGAGTATTTCAAATTCCATTGTATACGTTTTCCAAACAACCCTAAATAGCCGACTTCCTGTTGGGCTGAGGAAAAAAGTAAGAGCATGAAGTATATATGAAACGATGAGATCTATATGTGTACCGACTTTCATATTATTACATGCAAGTGTGTTTGATTTATGGACCATGGTTTCGGACCCCGTTCCAGGGGGCGCTGCTGAAACCCCCTGCCACGCCCGGGTACCATCTTCAGCCCAGCCCTGATGGCCGCAGGTTCTGACCCGTGTGCAAAGTTTCAAGAGTTTTAGAGCATGTTAAGGCCCCCAAAAGTGCCCGAATAGTCGATAAAATAATAATAATAATAATAATTAAAGCTGCAAGCAGCGATGACGGGCCCAAGCCGGTGGCACCGCAACCCTGGTGCCTTTAGTTACCGGGCTCATTTCCACTTGGTGGCTTTCGGAAAACAAAGGATGATGGACACAGCAACAACTCAAAAATATAGCTGCAAGCAGCAATGCGATTCCTCCTCAAAATGGCAAATCATTTAAAATTGATCAATAGAGGGTTGGGGTTAAACCCTCCCAATGAAAAAATCCAAAAAACATGTCTTTCTGTCTGAATCCTAAACTAAACATTTTCAGTGTACAGGAAAATCCATCATGCCGGACCTTATGGATCCTGTAGGGTTTTTTGTTTACAATGAGAAATGAGGTATGTTCACCAGGTTTCAGAAAAACTAAATAAATGGGGTGGAAATACAATCACTTTGAAAAATTGACATTTGGGCATGGCCTGTACCGCCCCCTAAGGGCGAATGTGAGCCATTCTTGGTTTGTAGGTTCCTGTTGGCCTGTAGTATTAAGTACCAAATTAGAAAGTATTTGACAAAAAAATGTGCAATTTGGGAATGTCCTTTAGCACCCCCTAAGGGCAAATGTGAGACATTCTTGGTTTGTGGATTTCTGTTGGCCTGTAGTGTCAATATACCAAATTAGAAAATTTTTGACCATAAAATGGGAATTTTGGGCATAGCCTGTAGCGCCCCCTAATGGCGAATATGGGCAATTCTTTGTTTGTGGGTTCCTGTTGGCCTGTAGTATCAATGTACCAAATTAGAACATTTTTGACCAGCAAATGGGAATTTAGGGCGTGGCCTGTAGCGCCCCATAAGGGCGAATGTGGGCCACTCTTGGTTTGTGAATTCCTGTTGGCCTGTAGTATCAATATACAACATTAGAACATTTTTGACCAGAAAATGGGAATTTTGGGCATGGCCTGTAGCGCCCCCTAAGGGCGAATGTGGGATATTCTTTACGCAGTACTTCAGAGTGATGTCATCTTGAAGTATATATATATAGGTCTATTTCTAACCCACACCTATAATATCACTTCTGAAGGCATGGATTTAACCACTGGAGTGGTATGGATTACTTTTATGCTGCATTTATTTGATTTTTGTAGCTTCTGAGTTCTGATCACCATTCAAGTCATTGAAAGGTCCAACAGGGTTGAGATAATCTTCTAAAAAGCTTAATTTGTGTTCACTAGAAGAAAGAAAACAATACACATCTGGGATGCAATGAGGGTGAGTATACGATGAGAGAAATTTATTTTTGGGGTGAAAACCATTTGTAGGCCTACTTTTTATTTACTTGGAAAATTGTTACTGTCTCTTTAAGAGGATTTTAAACGCATTTCATTCAAGGCACAGTCTGTGCGGCTTGTTTTAGTGAGTTTAATCTTTTGAGAACTGTGAAGTCTCATTATTTTCGTGCTGTTACATCTGTATTCATTTCAGAGATTACTTGATTGAGATTGTGAAACTACATACAACCGACAAACCTCCATGAAGATGCGAGTAAAAATGAGATGCCTCGCGCTGTCAGACACAACGCTGATAATCATTCTCGGAAGTGTTGATACTAGATTTCGATTCGCGATTTCTTCATCAACTGTTTATGTTCACTTGGGACAAAACAGACAATATATCATGTAATTTGACATTTTGTAGTATGAAATTGTCCGTTCAAACGCAAGAAGAAGCGAATGCGATCTCTCATCGGGGCTCGTGCGTTAGACGCGACGCATCTCGCGGTTTCACACAAAACTGCTCACAAACATTTATTTGAGTTGTTTTGTCATTATTTCCAAAAATAACTAGAAATACTCCTACAAATAAATGCTTCGTAACTAAAACGTTTTGACTTTCTATAGAAAATATAGACAACACACGTTCTTACCTTGCAAAAATCGCCTCAGTATTTAATTTGAAGCAGTAAATCCAACACTGGAGTAAATCTCTCGTGATATCACCTTTCCATTGAAATGAAGGAAGACGGTGATGACGATACAGTTATTATTCTTGCCCAGTAACCCCTTAACCAATCACATGTGCCTTTAGCTTGTATTGTCATGAGTATCTGGGCAGACTTCAGAAATAAAATCGGTGATCGGACGACGATGACACTGAGACAGGAACCATGGGAATAATTGTTCCCAAATTTGAACGCTCTGGCTGTAAATGGTTAAAGGTTGTTAAAAATTGTATCCTCCACTCAGTTGATGTATATATTGAGTGGGGACACATTGTTTGCCTTTTTTTCTGGGATTCGACTGCAAAAGAGCTCAAGCAACTGTTGAACTCAGTCCCTGCCCATTCTGGACTCAGACCTGTTGTAAATCATTGAACAATGAGGCTTGGATGCCATCTATTGGACATTTCTTGTAATTGCCACTCAGAGAATGAACAGACAGTGGATTAAACTTTAGTTTTTTAGGCTTTAGTTCTTTGTTGTATTCACCTGCTACGGCGTGTGTAACATTTTTCTGTCAACTCTGCATACAGGTGAAACTCGAAAAATTAGAATATCGTGCAAAAGTTAATGTAACCCATACTATGTTGAACACAAGAGGGCAGTATAGCCCTATGTATTACTTCACAAGCCCCCCTCCCTTCCTACTCCTCACACACAAAGTCTTAGAGAGTGACTTGCAAAATTCTGACATTTTCTCCACATTCAAACCAAAATATCTGACTTTCTGTTGGTCGGAGCTAATGACTGTAAATTAGAAAGTTGTCCGGCTTGAGGAGAACTATATCAATACCAATTTTTGTACCTGTAGATGAAACTAACCCCCCACTTTTTTGTCAAAAGGTGGCGCTACTGAGCCCCTCACCACACCCATTTCTGAAACTTTGCACATGTCTACTGGCTAATAAATGTGACGTCTCTGTCGAGTTTCATGCAATTTCAAGTATGTTAAGAGTCTCAAAAGCATCAATAAAGAAAAGTAAAGTTTGAAGTGTTGCCACGGCAACAGTATCTAAGATATCAATAATCCTTTCACAGGTCTAAATCTGCCGTGTGTTTACATTATACACGTAAAGTTTGAAGCAAATCGGGTAAAAACAAGAGGGTGATTTCAAAGCATTTTGAAAGTGACACACTTCCTGCTGCCAGTTGGTGGCGCTATAACTTTGACTCACAATAGTCACATCCATGTGATCGGCCTCTTACAACGAACACACTGCTGAAGTTTCATCAAGATCTGTTAATTTATGCAGAAGTTATAACACACTTCCTGTCTCACTTTTCTCGCCATAAATTTGTTTCCTCGCCAAGGCCAAACCGTTCGAGATATCAAAAATCCGCTGGCAATTTTTCATCCTCAATGTCTTGACTTCATGCTGACTGAGATTCGTGGCGATTAAATGATTTCTCTAGGAGGAGTATTTCAAATTCCATTGTATACGTTTTCCAAACAACCCTAAATAGCCGACTTCCTGTTGGGCTGAGGTAAAAAGTAAGAGCATGAAGTATATATGAAACGATGAGATCTATATGTGTACCGACTTTCATATTATTACATGCAAGTGTGTTTGATTTATGGACCAAGGTTTCGGACCCCGTTCCAGGGGGCGCTGCTGAGCCCCCCTGCCACGCCCGGGTACCATCTTCAGCCCAGCCCTGATGGCCGCAGGTTCTGACCCGTGTGCAAAGTTTCAAGAGTTTTAGAGCATGTTAAGGCTCCCAAAAGTGCCCGAATAGTCGATAAAATAATAATAATAATAATAATAATAATAATAATTAAAGCTGCAAGCAGCGATGACGGGCCCAAGCCGGTGGCACCGCAACCCTGGTGCCTTTAGTTACCGGGCTCATTTCCACTTGGTGGCTTTCGGAAAACAAAGGATGATGGACACAGCAACAACTCAAAAATATAGCTGCAAGCAGCAATGCGATTCCTCCTCAAAATGGCAAATCATTTAAAATTGATCAATAGAGGGTTGGGGTTAAACCCTCCCAATGAAAAAATCCAAAAAACATGTCTTTCTGTCTGAATCCTAAACTAAACATTTTCAGTGTACAGGAAAATCCATCATGCCGGACCTTATGGATCCTGTAGGGTTTTTTGTTTACAATGAGAAATGAGGTATGTTCACCAGGTTTCAGAAAACTAAATAAATGGGGTGGAAATACAATCACTTTAAAAAAATGACATTTGGGCATGGCATGTAGCGCCCCCTAAGGGCGAATGTGAGCCATTCTTGGTTTGTAGGTTCCTGTTGGCCTGTAGTATTAATGTACCAAATTAGAAAGTATTTGACAAAAAAATGTGCAATTTGGGAATGGCCTTTAGCGCCCCCTAAGGGCGAATGTGAGACATTCTTGGTTTGTGGATTTCTGTTGGCCTGTAGTGTCAATATACCAAATTAGAAAATTTTTGACCATAAAATGGGAATTTTGGGCATAGCCTGTAGCGCCCCCTAATGGCGAATATGGGCAATTCTTTGTTTGTGGGTTCCTGTTGGCCTGTAGTATCAATGTACCAAATTAGAACATTTTTGACCAGCAAATGGGAATTTAGGGCGTGGCCTGTAGCGCCCCATAAGGGCGAATGTGGGCCACTCTTGGTTTGTGAATTCCTGTTGGCCTGTAGTATCAATATACAACATTAGAACATTTTTGACCAGAAAATGGGAATTTTGGGCATGGCCTGTAGCGCCCCCTAAGGGCGAATGTGGGATATTCTTTACGCAGTACTTCAGAGTGATGTCATCTTTAAGTATATATATATATATAGGTCTATTTCTAACCCACACCTATAATATCACTTCTGAAGGCATGGATTTAACCACTGGAGTGGTATGGATTACTTTTATGCTGCATTTATTTGATTTTTGTAGCTTCTGAGTTCTGATCACCATTCAAGTCATTGAAAGGTCCAACAGGGTTGAGATAATCTTCTAAAAAGCTTAATTTGTGTTCACTAGAAGAAAGAAAACAATACACATCTGGGATGCAATGAGGGTGAGTATACGATGAGAGAAATTTATTTTTGGGGTGAAAACCATTTGTAGGCCTACTTTTTATTTACTTGGAAAATTGTTACTGTCTCTTTAAGAGGATTTTAAACGCATTTCATTCAAGGCACACTCTGTGCGGCTTGTTTTAGTGAGTTTAATCTTTTGAGAACTGTGAAGTCTCATTATTTTCGTGCTGTTACATCTGTATTCATTTCAGAGATTACTTGATTGAGATTGTGAAACTACATACAACCGACAAACCTCCATGAAGATGCGAGTAAAAATGAGATGCGCTGTCAGGCACAACGCTGATAATCATTCTCGGAAGTGTTGATACTAGATTTCGATTCGCGATTTCTTCATCAACTGTTTATGTTCACTTGGGACAAAACAGACAATATATCATGTAATTTGACATTTTGTAGTATGAAATTGTCCGTTCAAACGCAAGAAGAAGCGAATGCGATCTCTCATCGGGGCTCGTGCGTTAGACGCGACGCATCTCGCGGTTTCACACAAAACTGCTCACAAACATTTATTTGAGTTATTTTGTCATTTTTTTCCAGAAATAACTAGCAATACTCCTACAAATAAATGCTTCGTAACTAAAACGTTTTGACTTTCTATAGAAAATATAGACAACACACGTTCTTACCTTGCAAAAATCGCCTCAGTATTTAATTTGAAGCAGTAAATCCAACACTGGAGTAAATCTCTCGTGATATCACCTTTCCATTGAAATGAAGGAAGACGGTGATGACGATACAGTTATTATTCTTGCCCAGTAACCCCTTAACCAATCACATGTGCCTTTAGCTTGTATTGTCATGAGTATCTGGGCAGACTTCAGAAATAAAATCGGTGATCGGACGACGATGACACTGAGACAGGAACAATGGGAATAATTGTTCCCAAATTTGAACGCTCTGGCTGTAAATGGTTAAAGGTTGTTAAAAATTGTATCCTCCACTCAGTTGATGTATATATTGAGTGGGGACACATTGTTTGCCTTTTTTCTGGGATTCGACTGCAAAAGAGCTCAAGCAACTGTTGAACTCAGTCCCTGCCCATTCTGGACTCAGACCTGTTGTAAATCATTGAACAATGAGGCTTGGATGCCATCTATTGGACATTTCTTGTAATTGCCACTCAGAGAATGAACAGACAGTGGATTAAACTTTAGTTTTTTAGGCTTTAGTTCTTTGTTGTATTCACCTGCTACGGCGTGTGTAACATTTTTCTGTCAACTCTGCATACAGGTGAAACTCGAAAAATTAGAATATCGTGCAAAAGTTAATGTAACCCATACTATGTTGAACACAAGAGGGCAGTATAGCCCTATGTATTACATCACAAGACCCCCTCCCTTCCTACTCCTCACACACAAAGTCTTAGAGAGTGACTTGCAAAATTCTGACATTTTCTCCACATTCAAACCAAAATATCTGACTTTCTGTTGGTCGGAGCTAATGACTGTAAATTAGAAAGTTGTCCGGCTTGAGGAGAACTATATCAATACCAATTTTTGTACCTGTAGATGAAACTAACCCCCCACTTTTTTGTCAAAAGGTGGCGCTACTGAGCCCCTCACCACACCCATTTCTGAAACTTTGCACATGTCTACTGGCTAATAAATGTGACGTCTCTGTCGAGTTTCATGCAATTTCAAGTATGTTAAGAGTCTCAAAAGCATCAATAAAGAAAAGTAAAGTTTGAAGTGTTGCCACGGCAACAGTATCTAAGATATCAATAATCCTTTCACAGGTCTAAATCTGCCGTGTGTTTACATTATACACGTAAAGTTTGAAGCAAATCGGGTAAAAACAAGAGGGTGATTTCAAAGCATTTTGAAAGTGACACACTTCCTGCTGCCAGTTGGTGGCGCTATAACTTTGACTCACAATAGTCACATCCATGTGATCGGCCTCTTACAACGAACACACTGCTGAAGTTTCATCAAGATCTGTTAATTTATGCAGAAGTTATAACACACTTCCTGTCTCACTTTTCTCGCCATAAATTTGTTTCCTCGCCACGGCCAAACCGTTCGAGATATCAAAAATCCGCTGGCAATTTTTCATCCTCAATGTCTTGACTTCATGCTGACTGAGATTCGTGGCGATTAAATGATTTCTCTAGGAGGAGTATTTCAAATTCCATTGTATACGTTTTCCAAACAACCCTAAATAGCCGACTTCCTGTTGGGCTGAGGTAAAAAGTAAGAGCATGAAGTATATATGAAACGATGAGATCTATATGTGTACCGACTTTCATATTATTACATGCAAGTGTGTTTGATTTATGGACCAAGGTTTCGGACCCCGTTCCAGGGGGCGCTGCTGAGCCCCCCTGCCACGCCCGGGTACCATCTTCAGCCCAGCCCTGATGGCCGCAGGTTCTGACCCGTGTGCAAAGTTTCAAGAGTTTTAGAGCATGTTAAGGCCCCCAAAAGTGCCCGAATAGTCGATAAAATAATAATAATAATAATAATAATAATAATAATAATAATAATAATAATCCTAAGGAAAACAATAGGGCCTTCGCCTTTTCAGGCTTGGGCCCTAATAATAATAATCCTAAGGAAAACAATAGGGCCTTCGCCTTTTCAGGCTTGGGCCCTAATAATAATAATAATAATAATAATAATAATCCTAAGGAAAACAATAGGGCCTTCGCCTTTTCAGGCTTGGGCCCTAATAATAATAATAATAATTAAAGCTGCAAGCAGCGATGACGGGCCCAAGCCGGTGGCACCGCAACCCTGGTGCCTTTAGTTACCGGGCTCATTTCCACTTGGTGGCTTTCGGAAAACAAAGGATGGTGGACACAGCAACAACTCAAAAATATAGCTGCAAGCAGCAATGCGATTCCTCCTCAAAATGGCAAATCATTTAAAATTGATCAATAGAGGGTTGGGGTTAAACCCTCCCAATGAAAAAATCCAAAAAACATGTCTTTCTGTCTGAATCCTAAACTAAACATTTTCAGTGTACAGGAAAATCCATCATGCCAGACCTTATGGATCCTGGAGGGTTTTTTGTTTACAATGAGAAATGAGGTATGTTCACCAGGTTTCAGAAAAACTAAATAAATGGGGTGGAAATACAATCACTTTGAAAAATTGACATTTGGGCATGGCCTGTAGCGCCCCCTAAGGGCGAATGTGAGCCATTCTTGGTTTGTAGGTTCCTGTTGGCCTGTAGTATTAATGTACCAAATTAGAAAGTATTTGACAAAAAAATGTGCAATTTGGGAATGTCCTTTAGCGCCCCCTAAGGGCAAATGTGAGACATTCTTGGTTTGTGGATTTCTGTTGGCCTGTAGTGTCAATAGACCAAATTAGAAAATTTTTGACCATAAAATGGGAATTTTGGGCATAGCCTGTAGCGCCCCCTAATGGCGAATATGGGCAATTCTTTGTTTGTGGGTTCCTGTTGGCCTGTAGTATCAATGTACCAAATTAGAACATTTTTGACCAGCAAATGGGAATTTAGGGCGTGGCCTGTAGCGCCCCCTAAGGGCGAATGTGGGCCATTCTTGGTTTGTGGATTACTGTTGGCCTGTAGGATCAATATACAAAATTAGAACATTTTTGCCCAGAAAATGGGAATTTTGGGCATGGCCTGTAGCGCCCCCTAAGGGCGAATGTGGGATATTCTTTACGCAGTACTTCAGAGTGATGTCATCTTGAAGTATATATATATAGGTCTGTTTCTAACCCACACCTATAATATCACTTCTGAAGGCATGGATTAAACCAATGGAGTGGTATGGATTACTTTTATGCTGCATTTATGTGATTTTTGTAGCTTCTGAGTTCTGATCACCATTCAAGTCATTGAAAGGTCCAACAGGGTTGAGATAATCTTCTAAAAAGCTTAATTTGTGTTCACTAGAAGAAAGAAAATAATACACATCTGGGATGGAATGAGGGTGAGTATACGATGAGAGAAATTTATTTTGGGGGTGAAAACCATTTGTAGGCCTACTTTTTATTTACTTGGAAAATTGTTACTGTCTCTTTAAGAGGATTTTAAACGCATTTCATTCAAGGCACAGTCTGTGCGGCTTGTTTTATTGAGTTTAATCTTTTGAGAACTGTGAAGTCTCATTATTTTCGTGCTGTTACATCTGTATTCATTTCAGAGATTACTTGATTGAGATTGTGAAACTACATACAACCGACAAACCTCCATGAAGATGCGAGTAAAAATGAGATGCCTCGCGCTGTCAGACACAACGCTGATAATCATTCTCGGAAGTGTTGATACTAGATTTAGATTCGCGATTTCTTCATCAACTGTTTATGTTCACTTGGGACAAAACAGACAATATATCATGTAATTTGACATTTTGTTTATGAAATTGTCCGTTCAAACGCAAGATGAAGCGAATGCGATCTCTCATCGGGGCTCGTGCGTTAGACGCGACGCATCTCGCGGTTTCACACAAAACTGCTCACAAACATTTATTTGAGTTGTTTTGTCATTTTTTTCCAGAAATAACTAGCAATACTCCTACAAATAAATGCTTCGTAACTAAAACGTTTTGACTTTCTATAGAAAATATAGACAACACGTTCTTACCTTGCAAAAATCGCCTCAGTATTTAATTTGAAGCAGTAAATCCAACAATGGAGTAAATCTCTCGTGATATCACCTTTCCATTGAAATGAAGGAAGACGGTGATGACGATACAGTTATTATTCTTGCCCAGTAACCCCTTAACCAATCACATGTGCCTTTAGCTTGTATTGTCATGAGTATCTGGGCAGATTTCAGAAATAAAATCGGTGATCGGACGACGATGACACTGAGACAGGAACCATGGGAATAATTGTTCCCAAATTTGAACGCTCTGGCTGTAAATAGTTAAAGGTTGTTAAAAATTGTATCCTCCACTCAGTTGATGTATATATTGAGTGGGGACACATTGTTTGCCTTTTTTCTGGGTTTCGACTGCAAAAGAGCTCAAGCAACTGTTGAACTCAGTCCCTGCCCATTCTGGACTCAGACCTGTTGTAAATCATTGAACAATGAGGCTTGGATGCCCTCTATTGGACATTTCTTGTAATTGCCACTCAGAGAATGAACAGACAGTGGATTAAACTTTAGTTTTTTAGGCTTTAGTTCTTTGTTGTATTCACCTGCTACGGCGTGTGTAACATTTTTCTGTCAACTCTGCATACAGGTGAAACTCGAAAAATTAGAATATCGTGCAAAAGTTAATGTAACCCATACTATGTTGAACACAAGAGGGCAGTATAGCCCTATGTATTACTTCACAAGACCCCCTCCCTTCCTACTCCTCACACACAGAGGCTCACAGAGTGACTTGCAAAATTCTGACATTTTCTCCACATTCAAACCAAAATATCTGACTTTCTGTTGGTCGGAGCTAATGACTGTAAATTAGAAAGTTGTCCGGCTTGAGGAGAACTATATCAATACCAATTTTTGTACCTGTAGATGAAACTAACCCCCCACTTTTTTGTCAAAAGGTGGCGCTACTGAGCCCCTCACCACACCCATTTCTGAAACTTTGCACATGTCTACTGGCTAATAAATGTGACGTCTCTGTCGAGTTTCATGCAATTTCAAGTAGGTTAAGAGTCTCAAAAGCATCAATAAAGAAAAGTAAAGTTTGAAGCGTTGCCACGGCAACAGTATCTAAGATATCAATAATCCTTTCACAGGTCTAAATCTGCCGTGTGTTTACATTATACACGTAAAGTTTGAAGCAAATCGGGTAAAAACAAGAGGGTGATTTCAAAGCATTTTGAAAGTGACACACTTCCTGCTGCCAGTTGGTGGCGCTATAAATTTGACTCACAATAGTCACATCCATGTGATCGGCCTCTTACAACGAACACACTGCTGAAGTTTCATCAAGATCTGTTAATTTATGCAGAAGTTATAACACACTTCCTGTCTCACTTTTCTCGCCATAAATTTGTTTCCTCGCCACGGCCAAACCGTTCGAGATATCAAAAATCCGCTGGCAATTTTTCATCCTCAATGTCTTGACTTCATGCTGACTGAGATTCGTGCCGATTAAATGATTTCTCTAGGAGGAGTATTTCAAATTCCATTGTATACGTTTTCCAAACAACCCTAAATAGCCGACTTCCTGTTGGGCTGAGGTAAAAAGTAAGAGCATGAAGTATATATGAAACGATGAGATCTATATGTGTACCGACTTTCATATTATTACATGCAAGTGTGTTTGATTTATGGACCAAGGTTTCGGACCCCGTTCCAGGGGGCGCTGCTGAGCCCCCCTGCCACGCCCGGGTACCATCTTCAGCCCAGCCCTGATGGCCGCAGGTTCTGACCCGTGTGCAAAGTTTCAAGAGTTTTAGAGCATGTTAAGGCCCCCAAAAGTGCCCGAATAGTCGATAAAATAATAATAATAATAATAATTAAAGCTGCAAGCAGCGATGAAGGGCCCAAGCCGGTGGCACCGCAACCCTGGTGCCTTTAGTTACCGGGCTCATTTCCACTTGGTGGCTTTCGGAAAACAAAGGATGATGGACACAGCAACAACTCAAAAATATAGCTGCAAGCAGCAATGCGATTCCTCCTCAAAATGGCAAATCATTTAAAATTGATCAATAGAGGGTTGGGGTTAAACCCTCCCAATGAAAAAATCCAAAAAACATGTCTTTCTGTCAGAATCCTAAACTAAACATTTTCAGTGTACAGGAAAATCCATCATGTCGGACCTTATGGATCCTGTAGGGTTTTTTGTTTACAATGAGAAATGAGGTTTGTTCACCAGGTTTCAGAAAAACTAAATAAATGTGTTGGAAATACAAACACTTTGAAAAAATGACATTTGGGCATGGCCTGTAGCTCCCCCTAAGGGTGAATGTGAGCCATTCTTGGTTTGTAGGTTCCTGTTGGCCTGTAGTATTAATGTACCAATTTAGAAAGTATTTGACAAAAAAATGTGCAATTTGGGAATGGCCTTTAGCGCCCCCTAAGGGCGAATGTGAGACATTCTTGGTTTGTGGATTTCTGTTGGCCTGTAGTGTCAATATACCAAATTAGAACATTTTTGACCAGCAAATGGGAATTTAGGGCATGGCCTGTAGCGCCCCCTAAGGGCGAATGTGGGCCATTCTTGGTTTGTGGATTCCTGTTGGCCTGTAGTATCAATCTACAAAATTAGAACATTTTTGACCAGAAAATGGGAATTTTGGGTATGGCCTGTAGCGCCCCCTTAGGGCGAATGTGGGATATTCTTTACGCAGTACTTCAGAGTGATGTCATCTTTAAGTATATATATATATATAGGTCTGTATCTAACCCACACCTATAATATCACTTCTGAAGGCATGGATTAAACCACAGGAGTGGTATGGATTACTTTTATGCTGCATTTATGTGATTTTTGTAGCTTCTGAGTTCTGATCACCATTCAAGTCATTGAAAGGTCCAACAGGGTTGAGATAATCTTCTAAAAAGCTTAATTTGTGTTCACTAGAAGAAAGAAAATAATACACATCTGGGATAGAATGAGGGTGAGTATACGATGAGAGAAATTTATTTTGGGGGTGAAAACCATTTGTAGGCTACTTTTTATTTACTTGGAAAATTGTTACTGTCTCTTTAAGAGGATTTTAAACGCATTTCATTCAAGCCGTCAAGCCGTCTTTGCGGCTTGTTTTATTGAGATATAATCTTTTGAGAACTGTGAATCTCATTATTTTCGTGCTGTTACATCTGTATTCATTTCAGAGATTAATTGATTGAGATTGTGAAACTACATACAACCGACAAACCTCCATGAAGATGCGAGTAAAAATGAGATTCCTCGCGCTGTCAGACACAAAGCTGATAATCATTCTCGGAAGTGTTGATACTAGATTTAGATTCGCGATTTCTTCATCAACTGTTTATGGTCACTTGAGACAAAACAGACAATATATCATGTATTTTGACATTTTGTTGTTATGAAATTGTCCGTTCAAACGCAAGAAGAAGCGAATGCGATCTCTCATCGGGGCTCGTGAGTTAGACGTGACGCTGCTCGCGGTTTCACACAAAACTGCTCATAAACATTTATTTGAGTTGTTTCGTCATTTTTTTTCCAGAAATAACTAGCAATACTCCTACAAATAAATGCTTCGTAACTAAAACGTTTTGACTTTCTATAGAAAATATAGACAACACGTTCTTACCTTGCAAAAATCGCCTCAGTATTTAATTTGAAGCAGTAAATCCAACACTGGAGTAAATCTCTCGTGATATCACCGTCCCATTGAAATGAAGGAAGACGGTGATGACGATACAGTTATTATTCTTGCCCAGTAACCCCTTAACCAATCACATGTGCCTTTAGCTTGTATTGTCATGAGTATCTGGGCAGATTTCAGAAATAAAATCGGTGATTGGACGACGATGACACTGAGACAGAAACTATGGGAATAATTGTTCCCAAATTTGAACGCTCTGGCTGAAAATGGTTAAAGGTTGTTAAAAATTGTATCCGCCACTCAGTTGATGTATATAGTGAGTGGGGACACAGTGTTTGCCTTTTTTCTGGGATTCGACGGCAAAAGAGCTCAAGCAACTGTTGAACTCAGTCCCTGCCCATTCTGGACTCAGCCTGTTGTAAATAATAGAACAATGAGGCTTGGATGCCATCTATTGGACATTTCTTGTAATTGCCACTCAGAGAATGAACAGACAGTGGATTAAATTTTAGTTTTTTAGGCTTTAGTTCTTTGTTGTATTCACCTGCTACGGCGTGTGTAACATTTTTCTGTCAACTCTGCATACAGGTGAAACTCGAAAAATTAGAATATCGTGCAAAAGTTAATGTAACCCATACTATGTTGAACACAAGAGGGCAGTATAGCCCTATGTATTACTTCACAAGACCCAACGTCCCCCCTCCCCTACAAACTCACAGAGTCTCAGAGAGTGACTTGCAAAATTCTGACATTTTCTCCACATTCAAACCAAAATATCTGACTTTCTGTTGGTCGGAGCTAATGACTGTAAATTAGAAAGTTGTCCGGCTTGAGGAGAACTATATCAATACCAATTTTTGTACCTGTAGATGAAACTAACCCCCCACTTTTTTGTCAAAAGGTGGCGCTACTGAGCCCCTCACCACACCCATTTCTGAAACTTTGCACATGTCTACTGGCTAATAAATGTGACGTCTCTGTCGAGTTTCATGCAATTTCAAGTATGTTAAGAGTCTCAAAAGCATCAATAAAGAAAAGTAAAGTTTGAAGCGTTGCCACGGCAACAGTATCTAAGATATCAATAATCCTTTCACAGGTCTAAATCTGCCGTGTGTTTACATTATACACGTAAAGTTTGAAGCAAATCGGGTAAAAACAAGAGGGTGATTTCAAAGCATTTTGAAAGTGACACACTTCCTGCTGCCAGTTGGTGGCGCTATAACTTTGACTCACAATAGTCACATCCATGTGATCGGCCTCTTACAACGAACACACTGCTGAAGTTTCATCAAGATCTGTTAATTTATGCAGAAGTTATAACACACTTCCTGTCTCACTTTTCTCGCCATAAATTTGTTTCCTCGCCACGGCCAAACCGTTCGAGATATCAAAAATCCGCTGGCAATTTTTCATCCTCAATGTCTTGACTTCATGCTGACTGAGATTCGTGGCGATTAAATGATTTCTCTAGGAGGAGTATTTCAAATTCCATTGTATACGTTTTCCAAACAACCCTAAATAGCCGACTTCCTGTTGGGCTGAGGTAAAAAGTAAGAGCATGAAGTATATATGAAACGATGAGATCTATATGTGTACCGACTTTCATATTATTACATGCAAGTGTGTTTGATTTATGGACCAAGGTTTCGGACCCCGTTCCAGGGGGCGCTGCTGAGCCCCCCTGCCACGCCCGGGTACCATCTTCAGCCCAGCCCTGATGGCCGCAGGTTCTGACCCGTGTGCAAAGTTTCAAGAGTTTTAGAGCATGTTAAGGCCCCCAAAAGTGCCCGAATAGTCGATAAAATAATAATAATAATAATAATAATAATAATAATAATAATAATAATAATAATTAAAGCTGCAAGCAGCGATGACGGGCCCAAGCCGGTGGCACCGCAACCCTGGTGCCTTTAGTTACCGGGCTCATTTCCACTTGGTGGCTTTCGGAAAACAAAGGATGATGGACACAGCAACAACTCAAAAATATAGCTGCAAGCAGCAATGCGATTCCTCCTCAAAATGGCAAATCATTTCAAATTGATCAATAGAGGGTTGGGGTTAAACCCTCCCAATGAAAAAATCCAAAAAACATGTCTTTCTGTCTGAATCCTAAACTAAACATTTTCAGTGTACAGGAAAATCCATCATGCCGGACCTTATGGATCCTGTAGGGTTTTTTGTTTACAATGAGAAATGAGGTATGTTCACCAGGTTTCAGAAAACTAAATAAATGGGGTGGAAATACAATCACTTTAAAAAAATGACATTTGGGCATGGCATGTAGCGCCCCCTAAGGGCGAATGTGAGCCATTCTTGGTTTGTAGGTTCCTGTTGGCCTGTAGTATTAATGTACCAAATTAGAAAGTATTTGACAAAAAAATGTGCAATTTGGGAATGGCCTTTAGCGCCCCCTAAGGGCGAATGTGAGACATTCTTGGTTTGTGGATTTCTGTTGGCCTGTAGTGTCAATATACCAAATTAGAAAATTTTTGACCATAAAATGGGAATTTTGGGCATAGCCTGTAGCGCCCCCTAATGGCGAATATGGGCAATTCTTTGTTTGTGGGTTCCTGTTGGCCTGTAGTATCAATGTACCAAATTAGAACATTTTTGACCAGCAAATGGGAATTTAGGGCGTGGCCTGTAGCGCCCCATAAGGGCGAATGTGGGCCACTCTTGGTTTGTGAATTCCTGTTGGCCTGTAGTATCAATATACAACATTAGAACATTTTTGACCAGAAAATGGGAATTTTGGGCATGGCCTGTAGCGCCCCCTAAGGGCGAATGTGGGATATTCTTTACGCAGTACTTCAGAGTGATGTCATCTTTAAGTATATATATATAGGTCTATTTCTAACCCACACCTATAATATCACTTCTGAAGGCATGGATTTAACCACTGGAGTGGTATGGATTACTTTTATGCTGCATTTATGTGATTTTTGTAGCTTCTGAGTTCTGATCACCATTCAAGTCATTGAAAGGTCCAAAAGGGTTGAGATAATCTTCTAAAAAGCTTAATTTGTGTTCACTAGAAGAAAGAAAACAATACACATCTGGGATGCAATGAGGGTGAGTATACGATGAGAGAAATTTATTTTTGGGGTGAAAACCATTTGTAGGCCTACTTTTTATTTACTTGGAAAATTGTTACTGTCTCTTTAAGAGGATTTTAAACGCATTTCATTCAAGGCACACTCTGTGCGGCTTGTTTTAGTGAGTTTAATCTTTTGAGAACTGTGAAGTCTCATTATTTTCGTGCTGTTACATCTGTATTCATTTCAGAGATTACTTGATTGAGATTGTGAAACTACATACAACCGACAAACCTCCATGAAGATGCGAGTAAAAATGAGATGCGCTGTCAGGCACAACGCTGATAATCATTCTCGGAAGTGTTGATACTAGATTTCGATTCGCGATTTCTTCATCAACTGTTTATGTTCACTTGGGACAAAACAGACAATATATCATGTAATTTGACATTTTGTAGTATGAAATTGTCCGTTCAAACGCAAGAAGAAGCGAATGCGATCTCTCATCGGGGATCGTGCGTTATTCGCGACGCATCTCGCGGTTTCACACAAAACTGCTCACAAACATTTATTTGAGTTATTTTGTCATTTTTTTCCAGAAATAACTAGCAATACTCCTACAAATAAATGCTTCGTAACTAAAACGTTTTGACTTTCTATAGAAAATATAGACAACACACGTTCTTACCTTGCAAAAATCGCCTCAGTATTTAATTTGAAGCAGTAAATCCAACACTGGAGTAAATCTCTCGTGATATCACCTTTCCATTGAAATGAAGGAAGACGGTGATGACGATACAGTTATTATTCTTGCCCAGTAACCCCTTAACCAATCACATGTGCCTTTAGCTTGTATTGTCATGAGTATCTGGGCAGACTTCAGAAATAAAATCGGTGATCGGACGACGATGACACTGAGACAGGAACCATGGGAATAATTGTTCCCAAATTTGAACGCTCTGGCTGTAAATGGTTAAAGGTTGTTAAAAATTGTATCCTCCACTCAGTTGATGTATATATTGAGTGGGGACACATTGTTTGCCTTTTTTCTGGGATTCGACTGCAAAAGAGCTCAAGCAACTGTTGAACTCAGTCCCTGCCCATTCTGGACTCAGACCTGTTGTAAATCATTGAACAATGAGGCTTGGATGCCATCTATTGGACATTTCTTGTAATTGCCACTCAGAGAATGAACAGACAGTGGATTAAACTTTAGTTTTTTAGGCTTTAGTTCTTTGTTGTATTCACCTGCTACGGCGTGTGTAACATTTTTCTGTCAACTCTGCATACAGGTGAAACTCGAAAAATTAGAATATCGTGCAAAAGTTAATGTAACCCATACTATGTTGAACACAAGAGGGCAGTATAGCCCTATGTATTACTTCACAAGACCCCCTCCCTTCCTACTCCTCACACACAGAGTCTTAGAGAGTGACTTGCAAAATTCTGACATTTTCTCCACATTCAAACCAAAATATCTGACTTTCTGTTAGTCGGAGCTAATGACTGTAAATTAGAAAGTTGTCCGGCTTGAGGAGAACTATATCAATACCAATTTTTGTACCTGTAGATGAAACTAACCCCCCACTTTTTTGTCAAAAGGTGACGCTACTGAGCCCCTCACCACACCCATTTCTGAAACTTTGCACATGTCTACTGGCTAATAAATGTGACGTCTCTGTCGAGTTTCATGCAATTTCAAGTATGTTAAGAGTCTCAAAAGCATCAATAAAGAAAAGTAAAGTTTGAAGTGTTGCCACGGCAACAGTATCTAAGATATCAATAATCCTTTCACAGGTCTAAATCTGCCGTGTGTTTACATTATACACGTAAAGTTTGAAGCAAATCGGGTAAAAACAAGAGGGTGATTTCAAAGCATTTTGAAAGTGACACACTTCCTGCTGCCAGTTGGTGGCGCTATAACTTTGACTCACAATAGTCACATCCATGTGATCGGCCTCTTACAACGAACACACTGCTGAAGTTTCATCAAGATCTGTTAATTTATGCAGAAGTTATAACACACTTCCTGTCTCACTTTTCTCGCCATAAATTTGTTTCCTCGCCACGGCCAAACCGTTCGAGATATCAAAAATCCGCTGGCAATTTTTCATCCTCAATGTCTTGACTTCATGCTGACTGAGATTCGTGCCGATTAAATGATTTCTCTAGGAGGAGTATTTCAAATTCCATTGTATACGTTTTCCAAACAACCCTAAATAGCCGACTTCCTGTTGGGCTGAGGTAAAAAGTAAGAGCATGAAGTATATATGAAACGATGAGATCTATATGTGTACCGACTTTCATATTATTACATGCAAGTGTGTTTGATTTATGGACCAAGGTTTCGGACCCCGTTCCAGGGGGCGCTGCTGAGCCCCCCTGCCACGCCCGGGTACCATCTTCAGCCCAGCCCTGATGGCCGCAGGTTCTGACCCGTGTGCAAAGTTTCAAGAGTTTTAGAGCATGTTAAGGCCCCCAAAAGTGCCCGAATAGTCGATAAAATAATAATAATAATAATAATAATAATAATAATAATAATAATAATAATAATAATCCTAAGGAAAACAATAGGGCCTTCGCCTTTTCAGGCTTGGGCCCTAATAATAATAATAATAATAATAATAATAATCCTAAGGAAAACAATAGGGCCTTTGCCTTTTCAGGCTTGGGCCCTAATAATAATAATAATAATAATAATAATAATAATAATAATCCTAAGGAAAACAATAGGGCCTTCGCCTTTTCAGGCTTGGGCCCTAATAATCCTAAGGAAAACAATAGGGCCTTCGCCTTTTCAAGGCTTGGGCCCTAATAATAATAATCCTAAGGAAAACAATAGGGCCTTCGCCTTTTCAAGGCTTGGGCCCTAATAATCAGGAGGAAAACAATAGGGCCTTCGCCTTTTCAAGGCTTGGGCCCTAATAATAATAAATAATCAGGAGGAAAACAATAGGGCCTTCGCCTTTTCAAGGCTTGGGCCCTAATAATAATAATAATAATAATAATCCTAAGGAAAACAATAGGGCCTTCGCCTTTTCAAGGCTTGGGCCCTAATAATAATAATCCTAAGGAAAACAATAGGGCCTTCGCCTTTTCAAGGCTTGGGCCCTAATAATAATAATAATAATAATAATAATAATAATCCTAAGGAAAACAATAGGGCCTTCGCCTTTTCAAGGCTTGGGCCCTAATAATAATAATAATAATCCTAAGGAAAACAATAGGGCCTTCGCCTTTTCAAGGCTTGGGCCCTAATAATCAGGAGGAAAACAATAGGGCCTTCGCCTTTTCAAGGCTTGGGCCCTAATAATAATAAATAATCAGGAGGAAAACAATAGGGCCTTCGCCTTTTCAAGGCTTGGGCCCTAATAATAATAATAATAATAATAATCCTAAGGAAAACAATAGGGCCTTCGCCTTTTCAAGGCTTGGGCCCTAATAATCAGGAGGAAAACAATAGGGCCTTCGCCTTTTCAAGGTTTGGGCCCTAATAATAATAATAATCCTAAGGAAAACAATAGGGCCTTCGCCTTTTCAAGGCTTGGGCCCTAAAAATTCCACATCCGAGTAGAATGGAACACAGCATGGTGTTAAACTTGGTTAATGTTAATTTCAACAGTAACTCAACAGTAATATGTTTTTGAAATAAAATGTGTTATATGTTAACAAAATTAGTTAATGCACTATGAACTAACATGAGCTATCAGTTAACAATTGTATTTTTATTAACTAATATTAACAATGATTAATAAATGCTGTAAAAATATATTGTTCACTGCTAGTAATGATATCTAATCATAAACTAATTTTAACAAATGAAACCTTATTGTAAAGTGTAACCGATTTCTCCTTTTTATCATCTCTGACAAGCTTATTTGTTAATGACCCAGATACATGTATGGAAAAACAATAGTGTCAGAGAGTTGTAGTGTAGAAGTGAGGTGCTAACAGTGTCAGGTGTGACACACTCACCCATACTCAGCTCTTTAAAGGTTTGCTGATTGGTTAAGATCTTGGTGAGAACAGTGCGCATGGCCCCGCCCATCTTGGTGAGCTCTTCTAGGAACGATATGTGCAGCTCTAACTGCTAAAGAACCTTCTGTAGATCTCTGTCAGCCGCAGACTCTGCGAACACATGATAAGATGTTTGTGAGACACAAAAAAGCAGAATATGTGACCCCAGTGGGTGTGATTACTGCAGGCTCAGACAATACACTCCACACACAAGGGGTAGATATTAAACAAGACCACAGGAAAAGCTGTTGAATGATTTTTATTTGTATTTTACACTGCAGACTGTGAGATTATTTGTATTATAATATTTCTGATGGTTCGGATTCTCATTCTAGAGAGTATTTGTTTCGACATTTATAGGGCTGGGCGATATGACGATATATACTGATCAGCCACAACATTATATCGTTAGAATGGCACCTGCCAAGGGTTGGGATATATTAGGCAGCAAATGAACAGTCAGTTTATGAACTTCATGTGTTGGAAGCAGGAAAAATGGGCAAGCGTAAGGACCTAAGCGACATTGACAAGGGCCAAATTCTAATGGCTTGACGACTAGGTAAGAGCATCTCCATAACGGCAGGTCTTGTGGGGTGTTCCTGGTATGCAGTGGTTAGTACCTACCAAAAGTGGTCCAAGGAAAGACAACCGGTGAACTGGCAACAGGGTCATGGGCTCTCCGAGGCACGTGGAGAGCGAAGGCTAGCTTGTCTGGTCCAATCCCACAGAAGAGCAACTGTAGCACAAATTGCTGAAAAACGTAATGCTGGCCACGATCAAAAGGTGTCAGTACACACAGTGCATCGCAGTTTGCTGAGTATGGGGCTGCATAGCCACAGACCGGTCAGTGTGCTAATGCTGACCCTTGTCTACCAGTGAAAACACCTACAATGGGCACGTGAACGTTAGAACTGGACCATGGAGCAATGAAACAAGGTGGCCTGGACCGACGAATCACATTTTTTTTTAGATCATGTAGACGGCCAGGAGCAAGTGTGTCAGTTACCTGGGGAAGAGATGGCAGCAGGATGCACCGTGGGAAGAAGGCAGGACAGCGGAGGCAGTGTGATGCTGGGAAAACTTGGGTCCTGGCATTCATGTGGATGTTACTTTGACATTTATCACCTACCTGAAGATTCTTGCAGACCACACACACCCCTTCAGGGCAACAGTATTCCCTGATGGCAGTGGCCAGCAGGATAATGCACCCTGCAAAAATGGTTAAGGAATGGTTTGAGGAACATGACAAAGAGTTCAAAGTGTTGACTTGGCCTCCATATTCCCCAGATCTCAATACGATTGAGCATCTATGGGTTGTGCTGGACCAACAAGTCTGATCCATGGAGGCCCCTCCTCGCAACTTAAAGAACTTAAAGGATCTGATGCTAACATCTTGGTGCCAGATACAACAGGACACCTTCAGAGGTCTTGTGGAGTCCATGCTCTGATGGATCAGAGCTGTTTTGGCGGCATGAGGGGGACCTACACTATATTAGGCAGGTGGTTTTAATGTTGTGGCTGATCAGTATATATTGTGGCAATGAAATAGTGTCAATCAATAGGGGCTTTGCTATATTGTGTATATCGTGATATGTAAATATCCCCATGCTAGGTGGGCTTATTTATCAGTAGGCAGGGCTTTACGTGAGACTGAGAGAACTGAAGAAACATGGACAGGGTTTTTCAGGCATTGAACATATTTCTGCAGCTGCACAAACAAATTTAATGACCTTCATGTAGTGTTTGTGGCTTCGCTAAATATTCTTCTCATCTGACTTGCAAATTTTTCACGTGACTGTGGCATGTGCTGTCTCGGGATCTCTGAAGTGCGAGCGAGTCCAGGAGGTAGGGCTGGGCAATACAGCTGAAAATCTATCACGGTATAATGTTTCATATCATTCGGTATTGATAATTAGATACATTTTAATAACCTTTTTTAAACAAAGACCAGTAGTACCGATAACCAGTAGTAAAAAATATTTTAATCAAAAACAAAATAAAATTTAAAAATCTTCTTTCTTTATATCTTATATGAAGATTAAATAAATAAGTTTTAAAGAAACTATTGAACTTAATAAATAACATTTTACAAAAATAATTTGGAGGATTTCTCATAAGGCATTGATGCAGAGAACCTCTCCATTGCGGACTGCTTGTGGGTTGTTTGCTGAAGTGGGGTAGATGTAGGTTGTGGCGGACGACATGCTGCATATTCCAAAGGGTGGAAGCGGTTAAGGTGATGAAATAATTTGCTTGTGTTTACATACTTGGCCGGGACGTTTTTTTTTTGCAAAGCTTACACACAACGGTGTTCTGATGTTGGTCAGACATAAAGAAACCAAAAAACTGCCACGCTGGCGAGCTGACATTTTTATTCAGAATCTCCTCATGGCCAGCAGGCACAGCACTCATTTTCGTAATTCACATGTGTTCGTGTGTTCTGATGTCACATGGCGATGGCGCAACCGAACCCCAGAGCAACGCAACTTATTATTGGTTGTTTGTTACTCGTAGCATGCTCCATCTAGGGACGGCACATGCTTGACGGTTGTTCATGCAACCAAACTAGTCTATTTACATTTGAATGCATTTAAGTGAAACTATCGAGCATTATATCAAACATTTTTTATATCATTGATAAAGGTGTACCGTCGATAAATACCTATACCGTTTTATCGCCAAGCCCTACCAGGAGGCTTTCTGATATTTGTGCTCCAGAGACAGTAGAGCTCAGAGCAGCATCATTCGCACTACTCAACCATTTTTGACATTGGAAAACCCCAAATGGAGAAAGAAATCTCCACAGAATGAGACGAATCCCAAATAGAGTTCGTTATTAAAACAGGTGCAACATCTGTGGTGTGGGTTCACAAAAGACGGTACAGAGCAGAGAAATCTGCAAACTGTTACTTACTCGCACAGCGATAATCACTCGTAGTACAAGCAATCAGTTTCAAATGAAATATAGCATACTGTGAAATTTAGCATTTTGTTAAGGTTGATTTTTGAAAACAAGTTGATTTTTATTAACTTTTTTTTGACATTGGTAGTCTTGTTACAAATAAAGAGGAAGTAGTTTTCATTTATAAAGTATTTAATTCACTGAATGGAGTTCCAAAAATAGACATTATACCTGGGTTATTTAATATATGAACCCATTTTTATTGATTTAGAAAAATTTTACTAGGGCTGAATGATTAACTGAAATAAAACCGAAATGACGGTATGACCCAGTGCAATTTTCAAACCACGAGGGCTGCAATTTCTTTCCAGCCGGAGCGTTCAAATTTGGGAACAATTATTTCCATGCTTCCTGTCTCAATATCTTTGCTGTCCAATCACCAATTTTATTTCTGAAAACTGATGACAACATAAGCTAAAAGCACAAATGATTGTTTAAGGGGTTACTGGGCATGAATAATACATGTATCGTCATCTGCGCCTCTGGTGTTGGATATACTGCTTCAAATTGAAAACTGAGGCAATCTTTCGAGGTAAGTTATTTAACATGTGTTGTCAATATTATCTATTGAAAGTCAAAATGTTTTAGTATTTATTTGTAGGAGTTATGCTAGTTATTTCTAGAAAAAATTACATGACCGTCTGTGTTCATCGGACAGGCAGCTAGCCTCTATTTTTAAGCAAATTTCTGTAAAACTTGATTAAAAAAAAGGCATGTACATTTTTTTACTAAATATCAGTCATTTTACTAAATATCAGTTACCAATTTCGTTGCTTGTGGAAGATATTCAAACCTTTTTAGTTACGAAGCATTTATTTGTAGTAGCGCTGAGAACAAGTATTTTCCTGGAAAAAAACGTGACGTCATCGGCGATCCTCTTCTTTTTATATAAAAGTTTTTTGGCGGGGGGTGGCGCAAGATGGCGACCTGAATAGATGTGTTGGTTCGAGCTCTGAGGCGTAAGTTTAATTACAAGGCTTGGAGTGGTAACTCTTCTTAAAGGTAGAATGCACTAAAATGACTTTATAAAAATCTCATCTGACTGTGACGCAGCTTATATTGACCGAGCACACTGCAAGACCACGTGTGAATTTTCCATAATGCCAAAGAACAAGGACAGAAAGTTACTTTCTTCGCTTTTCGAAGCATCATCTGGAGCTGATTCATCACCAAATACTCCAACAGGTAGTCTTCTTTCAAAAAAGCATGTCAGGAAGAAGACCTCAAAGTATCTAATGCCGATATACTTCGTGCTGTCAATGCTCTTAATGATCGCTTTTCGGCGGTGGAACAACAGATTGCCCAGAACTCGGTCGCTATAGTTAATCTTTCAAAGTCGACTGACTTTGTGGCCGAGGAGATGAAATCTCTATCTGCAAGGGTCAAGACTAACGAGAACAAGGTATCGCAAATTGAGCAGGTGGTCCGGATGGTTCAAGGCAAGTGTGATCAAGCCGAATTCTACAGTAGGAGATGGAATTTGAGGCTAAATAATCTTAGAGAATCAGATGGAGAAAATATAAGAACCAATGTGCTTGACATCCTAAAAATGCTGACTCCGGACGAGGTAGATGACATCCCTTTTTCTGTCGACACAATCCACAGGATTGGACGTCCTGGGTCTGGAAATAAACCGTCCTAGGCGGTCATCATCCAGTTTGCGCTCAGGTCCTACAGAGAGAAAGTCTGGAAAGCTGCACAGGACCATCCTGTACTCAAGGAAAGAGGTGTTCGCCTGGCAGAGGATCTGACATTTGCAGAAAGACAACAGAGGAAGTTGCTATGGCCTAGGGTAAATGCGGCGAGAGAAGAGGGGAAGAGAGCTTACTTTCGTGGAGCAGATGCCTTTATTGATGGGAAAAAACTGTCTGTTGACGACTTTCAAGATGAGTATTAACTGATAAGTATTGACTAAGCCGGGTAGTCAGTCGAACTGAAGCCTTGTGCTAAGTCTTCAGGCCTCTTTGCGTTCGTCCAGTTGATGCGACTCCTTGAAGTTTGGAGTGGATCAATACCGACTGGTTTGTGAATTTTTGTTGTTTCAGGGTTCTTTATATACCATTGTTCTGACATCCAAATAAGTTTATTTTATGTCTGATTTTGTTTTTAGTTGTTTAAAGATTGTTTCTCTTAATGTTAGGGGTTTACGGGACTGCACTAAAAGGAAGTCTATGTTCATTTTTGTTAGGCGTACAAATGCAAATATAATTTTTTTTACAAGAGACTCATTTGTGTGATTCTGACGTCAAATAGTGGCGTTCTCAGTGGGGCGATCAATTCCTTTTTTGTCATGGTTCTCATCATTCGGCTGGTGTCGCTACTCTTCTAAATAAATTTAAAGGTGACGTATTGGAATCGGTTAGCTCCAAAGAAGGTAGATGGTTACTTACAGTTGTTAAATTGGATAACTCTGTTTTTGTTTTTGGAAATTTCTATGGTCATAATTCTTGAGTCTAAGCCAAAAATATGTCTACGGAGGTCATTCATTCTACATCAGTACTGATGGGGAAATATCAAGGTGCCTTTTTGATATTGGGTGGTGATTTTAACGACGCCCCAGATGATTCTTTAGATCGTTTCCCACCTCATATGGTTTCTAATTCGAAATTTAAATTTACTACTGCTTTATCTACACATCTTTCCTTAGTGGATATTTGGAGATTCTTGAACTTTGATGAAAAATGTTATTCTTGGAGTTACTCCTCTAGGTCTTTACAATCAAGGATTGATCTATGGTTAATTAACCCAGGGTCTGTCCAGTATGTTATGGATGTTACATACTGCCATGCACCTCTTTAGGATCATAAAATGATTGTTTTGACACTTTCTGGAACTGAAGTTAAAAATAATTGTTTACGAGGCTATTGGAAATTAAATAACAATTTGCTTAGTAATGAAGGGTTTGTAACCCAGGTTCGAGAAGTAGCTCAGTTCATTTTTGGAAATTAGCAAATGTCACATGTTAAGAAATGGGAATTATTTAAGTTTAAAGTTAGGCAATCGGCTGTTTATTTTAGTAAGCAAGTTAAAAACAATAATTTGAATAAGGAAAAGGCTCTTATGACAGAATTAGACTTCCTTTTGAAAAAAGTTAATCTTACAGAAGATGAAAAAGTCAGATTGGAGACAATTAAAACTCAAATTGATCAGATATATATTAATATTGCAAAAGGTGCATTCATTCGTTCTAGAGCCAAGTGGTTAGAAAAAGGAGAAAAGAATACAAGTTATTTTTTTCACTAGAAAAACGAAATTATAAAAGACAAACGATCTCCTCTCTTAAAATCAACGATGTACTCACTTCAAATCCAAAATTGATTACAAATTATGTGGAATCGTTCTACTGTAAGTTAAATGAATCTGTATTTGAAATTGATAAATGTTCTGACTTCTTAAGCATTATGTCACACCTATTTCTATTCAATTTCGGGATCTTTGTGATGAAGAACTAAGGAAACAAGAGATGGTTTCAGCTATTCGTTCAATGAAAAAAAAAAATCTCCAGGCACAGATGGTCTTTCAGTTGAATTCTATCTCTGTTTCTGGGATGTTATTGAAAACCCCTTATTCGAAATGTATAAGGAATGTATTGAATCGAACGAATTATCGACTTCGATGAAACAGGGATTAATAACCCTCCTTCCAAAACCTGATAAAGATCATTTGATCATGGATAATTGGTGTCCTATAACTTTATTAAACATAGATTATAAATTGTTATCTCTTGTTTATGCAGTTCGATTGAAAAAAGGTCTAGACGAAATCATTAATGAGTGTCAAACTGGATTTATGGCTGGCCGACACATAAGTTGGAACATTAGACTTATTTTGGACTTGTTAGACTATTCAAATTTAGTAGAAAATAAGAGGCTTTAATAGTTTTTTTGGACTTCCACAAAGTGTTTGATACGATTGAGCATCAGTTTATGAATAGGGCTTTTAAATCCTTTGGTTTTGGGGAAATATTTATTTCTATAATTGAAATGTTCCATAAAGGTATCAATAGCTCTATTAATTTATATCCAAACACTTCTAAACAATTTCCCATCTGTAGAGGAGTGCGCCAAGGTTGTCCTATAGCCCCTTTCATTTTCCTCATTGTAGTAGAGTTTCTTTCCATAAAAGTCTTGAATTCTCCATATATTCAAGGACTTTCCATCTTCAACAAACAGCTTAGATTAACTCAGCTTGCAGATGATACTGTTCTTTTTTTGAAAAATAAGGAACAGCTGCCCACAGTACTGCAGTTAGTAAGTACATTTTCTTATGCCTCGGGATTAATGCTAAATGTAAATAAATGTGAAATAATGTGTCTTTATGATTCGAAAGAAAAACTTTTATGTAATATCCCTGTAAAAAATAAGATTAAGTATCTAGGAATAACTGTAACAAAAGATATAGCGGAGAGACAAGAATTACATTTTCCCCCAAACTTAAAAAAACTCAAAACATCTTTAATAACTGGCTTCAAAGAGACTTGACTATTATAGGCAGAGTCTTATTAACCAAAGCAGAAGGGGTATCTAGATTTGTTTATCCAGCTTTATCTCTTTCTGTTCAAGATTCGATTTGTAAAAGAATCGTCTCGGTTACGTATGTAACCTCCGTTCCCTGATGGAGGGAACGAGACGTCGTGTCGAAGAAGCGACACTAGGGGTCTCTCTTGAGCACCGAAAGATACCTCTGATCTATGAAAAAAGGCCAATGAGAGTTGGCGAACAGTATTTGCATACTCCGCCTCCAGATACGGATATAAAGGCGAGAGAAATACGCTCGTTCATTCAGGATTTTTCTGAGGAGCCGGGAGTGTACCGGGCACCTCAGCGGCTCGGCTCAGCGACGTGGCCGGGAAGACACGACGTCTTGTTCCCTCCATCAGGGAACGGAGGTTACATACGTAACCGAGATGTTCCCCGTCTGTCGCTCACTTCGACGTCGTGTCGAAGAAGCGACACTAGGGGTCCACTTCAAAACTCGCCATGCGCTGAGCCGTGTACGTGTACTGCTGACACAGAAGCGGGCAGGTATTTGCACGTGCACAAGCGACCATCTGTGTTCAGGCTGCACGTACTCTTCCCTAATGCCCCGAAAAAGCGTCAGCATCCTTTTGGTTACCCTAGGGGGGAACAAGGTGACGCTCCCAACTAGGGAACGGGCCAAGCCTGGCTGGGCCTATTTTCTCTCTATGTTTTCTCGGCATAGAGCAAGAGCAGCCGGGGCCCTTACCGTATTGAGGGAAGGGGGTCTTATTCCCGAATTCCTATTCTTTTAGGGGGAAAAGACCCTGCGGAGGCCACACCCACCCGAAAGGGGAGGTAAAGGTGGCGAAATACATCACATGGCCACTTTGGGCATGTGGGAGGAAATGGCGCGGTGGTAGATCCAACCTCGAGGACGGGGGAGTTGCTACAACACGGCGACCGGAGGGCAGTGAAGGACTGCCTAAGGGAGACGCGGGTCAGCTCGTAAGGTGACCGTACCGTGGAAATACACACAGGAGGAGTCCCGTAGGAGGCCTGATCTGTGGAGCACCTATTCCAGTAGGGGTAGCCTGGGGTACCCGTAGTGGACTGGACCAGCACGTTCCTCCACTGAACTGCTGCGGGCCCGAAGGGCTAGGGAGGAATCAACCAGGGACCTAGGTCCTTTGGGACAAAAAGCGCACTGTTTTGCCTTGGCAGAGGGAAACGGCGCTGGAACAAGCGATTCACCCAGTCAGATCGTCGATGTGTACCGAGTTCTACGGGCTCGGACCTGAGAGAACACGGGACGAGACTGACTCAACCCTGAAATTGTAAAATCTCGTAAAGGTGTTAGGTGCTGCCCAGCCCGCAGCTCTGCAAATGTCTGCTAGGGAGGTGCCCCTCGCCAGTGCCCATAAAGATGCCACGCTCCTAGTGGAGTGGGCTCGAACCCGTAAGGGGGGTGGCACGGCCTGGGTGTGGTAGGCCAACTGAATGGCCTCCACCACCCAGTGAGACAACCTCTGTTTGGAGACAGCGTTCCCTTTCTGCTGTCCTCCAAAGCAGACAAAGAGCTGCTCAGAGCGCCTGAAGCTCTGGGTGCGTTCCAGGTAGGCACGCAAGGCACGTACCGGACACAATAGTGAAAGGGCTGGGTCTGCCTCCTCCCGGGGCAGCGCTTGTAGGTTCACTACCTGATCTCTAAAGGGCATGGTAGGAACCTTGGGCACATAGCCAGGTCGAGGTCTTAGGATCACATGAGTGTCTGCCGGACCGAACTCCAGGCAAGTGTCGTTAGTAGAGAACGCTTGCAGGTCCCCTACCCTCTTGATGGAGGCGAGCGCGATCAGCAGGGCCGTCTTTAGGGAGAGGGCCCTGAGTCCAGCTGATTCTAGCAGCTCGAAAGGGGATCTCTGAAGACCGGCGAGGACCACCGAGAGATCCCAGGAGGGGAACAGGTTTGGCCGGGAGGGATTTAACCTCCGGGCACCTCTTAGGAACCTGACGATTAAGTCATGCTTACCCAGGGACTTTCTGTCTACTGGGTTGTGGTGAGCTGCGATAGCGGCAACATACACCTTCAAGGTGGACAGGGACAGCCTCCCCTCCAACCCCTCCTGTAGGAACAGGAGCACAGACCTAACTGCGCACCTCTGTGGGTCTTCTGCCCGGGAAGAACACCAATTCACGAACAGACGCCATTTCAGGGCGTAGAGTTGCCTGGTAGAAGGGGCTCTGGCTTGGTTGATCGTGGCTACGACCGTGGGTGGTAGACCAGCTAGATCTTCCGCGTCCCGTCCAGGGGCCAGACATGGAGGTTCCAGAGGTCTGGGTGCGGATGCCAGAGCGTGCCCCGTCCCTGGGAAAGAAGGTCCTTCCTCAGGGGAATTCGCCAGGGAGGGGCTGTTGCGAGGAGTACGAGGTCCGAGAACCAGGCCCGGGTGGGCCAGTAAGGAGCCACGAGAGTGACTTGCTCCTCGTCCTCCCTGACCTTGCACAGCACCTGTGCAAGAAGGTTCTCTGGGGGAAATGCGTACTTGCGCAGCCCCACCGGCCAGCTGTGTGCCAGTGCATCTGTCCCTAGGGGAGCCTCTGAGCGGGCGTACCAGAGCGGGCAGTGGGAGGTCTCTCGGGAGGCAAACAGGTCTACCTGGGCCTTGCCGAACCGTTCCCAAATCAGCTAAACCGAGTGGGGGTGAAGCCTCCACTCTCCACCAGGCAAGCGTTATCGTGACAGCACGTCCGCCATCACATTGAGGTTGCCGGGGATGTGAGTGGCACGCAGCAACCTGAGTTGGTGCTGGCTCCAAAGGAGGAGACGACAGGCGAGTTGCGACATGTGGCGGGAGCGTACACCGCCTTGGCGATTTATGTACGCGACCGCAGCGGTGCTGTCCGACCTGACCAGGACATGTTTGTCGCGAATTAACGGGAGAAACTGCCGCAGGGCTAGAAGGACGGTCAACAACTCGAGGCAGTTGATGTGCCAACGCAGCTGGGCCCTTTTCCAACGGCCTGAGGCTGCGTGCCCGTTGCAAACGGCGCCCCAACTCAATCTGGAGGCGTCGGTCGTGACCAGGACGCGTCTGGACACCTGCTGTAGGGGTACTCCAGCCCGTAAGAAACAGAGGTCTGTCCAGGGGTTGAATGTTTGTTGGCAGACGGGGGTGATTGTTACCCGGTGCGTGCCGTGGCGCCATGCTCGTCTCGGGACTCGGGTCTGGAGCCAGTGTTGGAGCGGTCTCATATGCATCAACCCCAGCGGCGCGACCGCAGCGGAGGACGCCATATGCCCCAGGAGCCTCTGGAAAAGTTTTAAGGGGACCGCTGTGCCTGGCCTGAAGGCGGCGAGGCAGTTCAACACTGACTGGGCACGCTCGTTGGTGAGACGTGCGGACATTGAGACCGAGTCTAACTCCATCCTGAGAAAAGAGATGCTCTGAACTGGAGCGAGCTTGCTCTTTTCCCAGTTGACCTGAAGCCCCAGACGGCTGAGGTGCCTGAGCACCTGGTCTCTGTGGGCGCATAGTAACTCTCTCGAGTGGGCCAGAATGAGCCAGTCGTCGAGGTAGTTGAGTATGCGGATGCCGGCTTCTCGGAGCGGAGCAAGAGCTGCCTCTGCGACTTTCGTGAAGACGCGAGGGGACAGAGACAGGCCGAAGGGGAGGACTTTGTACTGGTACGCCTGGCCCTCGAACGCAAACCGCAGGTAGGGGCGGTGTCTGGGCAGCATGGAGACGTGGAAGTACGCGTCCTTCAGGTCTATCACTGCGAACCAATCTAGATGCCGGACGCAGGTTAAGATGTGTTTCTGCGTGAGCATCTTGAACGGGAGTTTGTGCAACGCTCGGTTGAGAACTCGAAGGTCCAAGATTGGTCGTAAGCTGCCGCTTTTCTTGGGTACGATGAAGTAGGGGCTGTAGAAACCCTTCTTCATCTCGGTTGGAGGGACAGGCTCTATCGCGTCTTTGGCCAGAAGAGTCGCGATTTCCGCGCGCAGGGAGTGGGCATGTTCGCCGCAGTACATAAAGCGGACGCCCATGAAGGGGGGCGGGGGCCTGGCAAACTGAATTGCGTAACCGAGTCGGATGGTCCGGGCCAGCCAGCGAGACGGGTTGGGAAGTGAAAGCCACACGTCCAACCTCTGCGCTAGGGGCACCAAAGGGACGGTTAATTTGGACATACCCGGCGGGGCGGAGCAGCGGGGCGGAGCAGGTAGGGCAGCGTTGGGCGGTGACGGGGCGACCCGCGGCTGAGAAAAGACTCAAAGCACTTACCTTGCTTCGCACACCCGGCTGGGGGCGGGTTAGCGACTTAGGAGGAGGTCCTGGGTAGGCGTCCTCTAGACTCATCAGAACCGTCCAGCCGGGGGACAGTCGTGGGGCTGAAGACGGGTGGTCCGTGTCCAGGAAGCCAGGACTGTTGAGATCTAAGGGCAAAGTGCCGTGAGAACGGCATTTGCGGGCCAGGTGACCCAGAGACATAGGAAATAGCTCTTTTATTGAGAATGTGGGTACCGCAACCCCGTCTAAGGGGGAGCGGCAAATTAAATTGTTTGAAAACAAAAGATTCTCCTCCCGGCCCTCCACCGGGGGACGGAGTGGTCTTACCACCTCCGGAGCTAACGTCTGTGTCGCTGGGTCGTCCGTCTCAGGACCGCCTAGGAGCCTTCCGGGTCCTCAGGGGAGTCCGGGAGATGGGGGGCGTCTGCTTCCTGCGGTGTGCTCGACGCGGGGGCCAAGAGCTGGGCCCGGGTTGAGGCGGAGCAGGTTTCTTAGCCGCAGGGGGACGCCCTCGGCGAGCAGACGGGGCAGTGGCCTTGGCGGCAGGTTTGTGGCGAGGCAGGATGTGAGAAATAGCCTCCGTCTGTCTTCTCACCGCAGAGAACTGCTGGGCGAAGTCCTCGACGGTGTCGCCGAAGAGGCCAAGCTGGGAGACAGGGGCGTCGAGGAAGCGGACTTTGTCGGCCTCACGCATCTCGACCAGGTTGAGCCAAAGATGACGTTCCTGGACCACAAGGGTGGCCATCGCCTGCCCGAGTGCCTGCGCGGTGACCTTCGTGGCTCTGAGGGCGAGGTCGGTCGCTGAGCGCAGTTCCTGCAGCACATCGAGGGTCAGGGCTACCCTCTTGCAGGTCTCTGAGCGCCTTGGCCTGGTGGACTTGCAGGATGGCCATGGCGAGCAGCGCTCTCCATGAAGACGTCAGCTCGTCATGCACCTCCGGGAAAAACGTGACCGGGGGGGGCGTGGCTGTGAGCGGCGCCCAGACCCCAGGAACCAGTCATCCAACCGTGACGGGTGTGGGGAGGGTGGAGGTTTCCAGTCCAACCCCACCCCGACGGCGGCCCGGGCAAGCATGTCGGACATCTGCGCGTCCGCCTCAGCCTGGGCCTGCTGGCCCGAAGGCGGCAGTCCAGGGGAGGAGTCAGCGTCAGATGCCGCGCTCTCCGACAGAGCGGCGAGCTCATCGGCTTCAGGCTCCAGAGGATAGGCAGACCGGCCCGGAGGCGAGTCGAACGTTACCTCGAGGCTGGACGGAGGTAAACGAGCGTGTCGGGGGGCGGGTGGTCCGCGGGGACGTGCCCGGTCGGAAGCGCACCCGCTGCCCTCCCCAAATCGCCTCCAGCGCCAACTGCATCGTCCTCAATCCCGTGGGAAGAAGGAGCGATACGGGGGGCGGCTGGAGAGGCGTGCTTTCTTTTGAAAGCGAGCCGCGACCGCAACGTTACCATGGTCATGTTCTCGCAGTGAGAACATGAACCATCCACAAACGCTGCCTCGGTGTGATCGGCGCCCAGACACACGAGACAGCGCCTGTGGCCGTCAGAAGCGGAGAGCACTCTACCGCATCCAGGAACTACACAGGGGTTGAATGGCATCTTTATAAAGACGCGCCCTGAAAAGGGCGTTCAACACCACTGTGTATTGCTCTTTTAGAGAAATAAACTCTTTATGAAGAAATATAACTCTTTGGAAAGGGAACTCTTTCAACTCTGCGCTGTCGAAGCGCCCAGGGGCAAACTGCACGCCGGCAGAGAAGAGAAAACAGCCGCTGAAGTGCGCCGTAAATCCAACAGCAGCAGAGCGTGAGAGGATCAGAAGCAAGATCAGTTGTGTGTAGCACAGCAGACAGCATTCACACGACCATCGGCTTCGAAGAAAATTACTGAATGAACGAGCGTATTTCTCTCGCCTTTATATCCGTATCCGGAGGCGGAGTATGCAAATACTGTTCGCCAACTCTCATTGGCCTTTTTTCATAGATCAGAGGTATCTTTCGGCGCTCAAGAGAGACCCCTAGTGTCGCTTCTTCGACACGACGTCGAAGTGAGCGACAGACGGGGAACAATGACTTATTTACAAAATTTGTTTGGAAGAATAAACATCATCATTTAAGAAAGGAGATTCTTCATGGTCCAAGAAATGAAGGTGGTTTTGAGCTTTTAGATTTTTTTTATTTAAATTATACTTTTAAAGTAAAATGGCTCAGAAACTGTTAAACTTCTTAAATCAGACTCGATATGGTTTTTTATTCCATATAATATTTTTAAAAAGATTGGAGGTTTAAATTTTCTGTTATTATGTGATTACTCTATTAGTAAACTGCCTGTGACACTATCTAATTTCTACCAACAAGCTCTTAAGGCCTGGAAGTTATGTTATGTACATAACTTTTCCCCACATAAAGCAATCTTGTGGAATAATGCTTATATTACAGTAAACCAGAAATCTCTTTTTTTACAGAGTTGGAAAGACAAAGGAATTTACCTTTTATCTGACCTTTTAGATCAGTCAGCTCAGTTCCTTTCTTATGAAAATTTCATGAATAAGTGGGCATTTCCTATTAAATATAGAGAGTATTATTCTATGATAAAAGCCATTCCCACAGGTCTAATGATGTTAATAAAAAGCCATATGTTATCCATTAACATTTGTAGAACTGAACCCGTACTTTATTTAAATGGTGTGGATATTAACAGTAAAAAGTGCTCCAATAAAGTTATCAGAAATATATTTTATAAAAATAGATCTTTTCAACCTAGAGGGACATTTTTCTGGAATATTTGCTTCCCAGAGATTATCTGGAAAAAAGCTTGGTTGCTTCCCTTTCGGTTTTGCATATCTAACAAACATCGAGAAATACATTTGAAAATTCTTCATAATATTTATGTCAGTAACTATACTTTATCCAAATGTATGGATATTGATGAAAATTGTTCATTTTGTTTTGGATCAGCCAGAAAAAATTCAACATCTTTTTTTTGAATGTTATTATTCTAACAGAAATCTGGTTAAATGTGAATTAACATCCAAAGATGTTATCATATATTTTGATTCAAAAACTACTTCTGTAAATTTTATGATTAATCTTATGATTTTATTAGGTAAATTTCATATTCATAAGAGTAAAATTAATAATTCTAAGCCTTGTTTGAAGTTTTTTTTTTTGGCTGATTTTCAGTTGTATATTGAGTCTCTTAAATGTATTGATAACAAAAAATGTAGTGATACAATTATATTTGCCAAAGATTTGAAGCTAATTGAATAGTGAACTATTATATACTGTTTTTCTTTTAAGTAGTACCATTTACTGGTTTCTAACTTTCTTTTAAGTTATTATATCTACAAATAGTTAGTCTTACCCTTTTTATTTTTATTTTAATTATGTTTCTTTTTTACTTGTTTTTTGCTCTTTTACTGTAAACTAACCTTGTAATACCTTGATTGGTATCTTTTTGGATGTCATGTTGTTGTTGTAATTTGTTGTATGTTTGTCTAATGTTTAATAAAAAAAAAATTAAAAAAAAGTTTTTTGGCAGTTTCTTTTAAACTAGCTAAATAAACAATAGCTTGTACTATGTAATATGTACATTTTGAACTAAGTATCAATAATTTTTTTGCCAATTTTGTTGCTTAAAAATCGGCCTAAAGTAATGTGAGGCAGAGAGCAGATTTTTTTATTTTTATTTTTTTTTTATGCTGTTCAGACTTTTTTTTTTTTTTTAAAGCTGTTCCCGACCTGCCTGGAAACTGTCCTGCTAGTGAGATAAGTTATCTAGCTTGTTGATTTTACCATGTAATAAAAAAATGGTAGATATCTTTCTATAATTTAGCAAAATAGCCTTACCCATCCATCACACAGACATGATATGATTTTATATTGTGTGTAGCTTCTTGTTCACAAGGAAAGTGTGAGAGGGCGGTTTGCAGTTGGACATTCTGGTTAGACTATTCAGTGTAGAGATTTGTGAAGGACACACTACTGGCTACCAACAGTGTACTTTTTTCTGTTGTAGAGATGGATGGAGACTATGGCTCCCTGCTTTTGGGGGCATGAACAGACAGAAGAGAGATCTGCTGGACCAGGAACTACTGTATGAACACCCGGACCACGAGGTGATGGAGGATGAGATGGAACCTGATCTACAGCCAAGACCATCAATTGCACGTGTGTGCACATATATATATATATATATATATATATATATATATATATATATATATATATTTATTTATTAGGGCTGTCAATTGATTAACATTTATAATCTAATTAATTACATGGTGTCCCGATTAATTAATCGTGATTAATCGGGACACCATGTAATTAATTAGATTATAAATGTTAATCAATTGACAGCCCTAATAAATAATATATATATATATATATATATATATATATATATATATATATATATATATATATATATATATATATATTTATTTATTTATTAGGGCTGTCAATTGATTAACATTTATAATCTAATTAATTACATGGTGTCCCGATTAATTAATCGTGATTAATCGCATATACAAATATTTGCTGAGAAAGCCCCTCATAATAATGCCCCCCAACAATAACTCAATATATAATGATTATACATATTTATATCAATATATAATTATACATAGTTATCTTTAAATGTTTAAAAATTATATATATATAGGCCATACAAAAGGTGGCTTTAGAATACAATGTATTGTTTACTACCATATTATTGATCATAAGTCAATCATTGGCATACAGTTCACAGAAATCCATTTCACAAGTAAATTTGTGGAGATTTATTACGAGGGCTTGTTTAAGGGCCCGTCAATTTACACCTATGTCAGACATCTCAGGTGTGTTACGTCATAAACATAAAATGTTTAGGTCACTGTGTCAAGTTAAATATAGTTTAATACTCAATCTTTAAATACATCTTGAGATCCCTTAGATCGCATTTGCGCTCCTTCGAGTGTTTTGAACGCAAGAACGTAAAGCATGTTTGTGGAGTAGTGACACTGCCTACTGAAGTGTTTTCTAAACTGTATAAACTGCGCGTTACTCATACAGCTGAAATTTCACTTACTGCCCTCTGGAGTAAACAGGTGGTAATACAAGCTTGCATTTCTCAGGGATCTTCCTTATTATGGTCCATGGGCATGCGATTAAATGCGTTAATTTTTAAAAAAAAATTAATTTTGTAAAATTAATCGCACTGAATTAACGCATTAAATCGACAGCCCTAATATATATATATATATATATATATATATATATATATATATATATATATATATATATATATATATATATATATGAATGTGTATGTGTTGTTTGTTTCTATTTCTCATATGACTGACATTCACAGTAACACTAACACTGTTACTCTTATTATTATTTTGGGATGGCTAGCCATTCTCGCACAAGTTCCAAGTCATCAAGAAAGCGTAAACACTTTCTTATCCCTCGTACTCTGACATCGATTCACTGGCACCAAAACTTCTCCCATTTAAGCCTAGCCATCTGTTCGGTATTGACCTAGGTAGCATGCGTCAGGCTGTGCGGTCAACCTCCAACATGATTTTGTGAGAAATTGACTTTTTCATGCTGTTTTTACTCAGGCTATAGTTGCTGAGATATGCAGCTTTACATTTAACCATCAGGTGTGGGAGCTCGTCCTAAACTGTCCGTCATATTCCAGCTACCAAGGAGCTTGGATGGAGGTGACCCCCAATGAATTTTACTAATTTCTTGGGTTGCTCGTTTACATGGGGTTTTCAATTCTCCCTGATTCCCATCATCATTGGGGAACTAAGTCACTTTAGGGCTCGTGGGCGAGGGGATTTAAGTCGCATGACAGCACAAAGAACTTTTAGCAGCTCTACATGTTGTAGACCCTACCACAGAGGATAATCAGGATCACCTTAGGAAGTTGCATTATCTTATGGACCACCTCAAACAAAAATGCCAGAAGCTCTTTCAGCCTAGCAAAAATCACGCAATAGAAGAATGTATGGTCAAGTCTAAAGCTTGGTCAGGATTTAAACAATACATGAAGGGCAAGCCTACATGGTGGGATTTTAAATTATGGGTAAATTCAACATCAGACTCAGGATATACTCGCAACTTTAATGTTTACACAGGTAGTCATGATGGGCATGTCACTGGCTTGGCCACAAAAGTTTTGAATCGTTACTGCTGCCATTCAAAGACCAGGGCCACAATGTTTGGTTTGACTACTTTTACACGTCCCCAGCTCTCATGGTTAAGTTATTAGAAATGGGAACTAACACCTGTGGGACATGCAGGGTGAATCATGAACTATTTCCTGCAGAATTTAAAGACGTCAAAAGATGGGAAAGCAAGACAGTTCGTGGGGATATGAGGTGGTGTAGGATTGAGGGGAATATACTTGTAATTCAGTGGAAGGACACGCGTGGAGTTACATGCCTCTCCAATTTACACAATGCGAATGGCTCAACCGAAATTACTAGGTTTGTAAAAAATGATGGCGACTGGACAAATTAGTAGCCCTCCAGCCTACTGTTATCAGCGTTTATAACAAAAACGTGGGCGGTGTTGATAGGACACACCAAATTATAAAATCTTACGACATCCTACAAAAAAACTCAGAAGTGGTGGAAGACTTTTTTTCCCCACCTCATAGACATTGCCGTCATCAATAGTTTCATATTGTTTAAGGAATGTCAACACATTGATGCTGCACCAAGGGATGAGCATAGACCATTGAACATAACCTAGATAGATTTCAGAGAAAATCTGGCACATCAGCTGGGAGGTATTCATATTCATGCAAGTTTCCCTTTGCAAACACTAAAGCCTGTAGTCCCTCCTTCATCATCACTCCACACAGTCCATGTCCCTACATTTGAAGAGTCCTCTAAGAGATGTTGGCTATGCTATCAGAAAAGTAGGACTGAAAATAAAAGTAAAGTAGCTTGTTGTGCACTGGAATGTAATGGCAAAAGACTTTGCTTGGTTAGTGATAGGAACTGTTTTCAGTCTTAGCACTCAGCTGAGTGTGACCAGTTTTGCGAAGAGGCCTAGGTTGGGCTGTGTTTACTGGTGTTATTCTCCTTTTCTCCCTCTCTTCTCTCCACAGGTATTGCAGTAGTTGAGTATTTATTAATTTATATATATTCTGTTCCTGCACTCTTTATTATAAATGTATTTACTGTAGAAAGTTCGAAAGTTTGATTTTGTATGTTTTGCTGTGTAATTCTTGTGTAATTCTAATGTTCAAATTAAATTGTGTGTTTATTGAACACATAAAATGTACATTTCAGTTTTTGTGTCCTTCAATTTCAGATGCAATCTCAATTTATTATTATAGGTGCTCAAAAGGAGTATTTTAGGATTGGTCATATGAAATGTATCTTAACATTCTAAATGTTTGTTTTATTCCGTCTTCCCACTAATCACTAGAATGGTCATAACTTTTAAACCATAGATTATATTTCTAATATGTCTGCTATTCTACATTGTCCACAAAATTATGTATATTTCATACACTCTAAGTTTTCCACTAGCTTGTAATTAAAATGGTTGAAAATGCAGTTGTCTGATGAAGTATGGTGGCCGGAGAAGACTTTTGTAAAAATTGCTGTGTTGAAATCTTATTGACAAAGGATGATTTACCTTAAATAATCATACATATATTTATATAATTTGAAAGCCCTAGTTCTTCTCTTCAAAATGGTATATAGAGTTCTGGTGTGCGATGTTAAATTAATATGAATTGGATATGAATACCATATTCTGGCACAGAATGGAATTTTCAGGATTTTGTGCTCAGGCTGGAAAGGGTTCAATAAATAAAGTTTTAATGCGCTGCCCACTGTGTGTAATGCTTTCTTAAATACATGTAAACGGGATCAATGTATTACACATATGGTTTCAAAGTGGTTCTGCGCTCATACACACAAACTCTAACTGGTGCCCTGAGTGACAGATGTGCTCAGAGTTCAGTTAGGTGTGCTGACGTGCAGTGTGCAGATTATTTAAAGTGCCACAGATTATCTTTAAATTCACATATGCAAAATTTCTCATACCTCTATGTATTTCCAGATATCTAAAACACCAAATCTAACATAGTATTACATAAAATAATAACACAAGCTGATTTGTGTATTTGGAATTTTCACTGTAATTTTGTTTTGAACAGGAGTGAAGACTTTACTATTAGATTCTACTAATGATAATGAAGTTACAAATATCAATATTTGTTTTGTTTTTACTAGTTATGAGTCAATTTTTTATATCAAGTATTCACATTTTTACTAATGAAAACTGATATAAAAAATGTTTCACTAGTTGTTATTCAGTAGTTGATATCAGGATTTAATATTTGTACTAGCAACAATGTAATTATTGATATCAAAAATTATTTTTACTAGTAAGACGTACATAGCTGATATGTGATATTGGAATTTCAACTACTAAAAAAAGTATATATATATATATATATATATATATATATATACACACACACACACACACACACATACATACACACACGCGCGCACAGTTGAAGTCAGATGTTTGTGTATATTTGGGTGAAATCATTAAAACTAATTTTTTAACCACTCTACAGATTTTATATTAGCAAACTATAATTTTGGCAAGTCATTTATGACATCTACTTTGTGCATGACACAAGTAATTTTTCAAACAATTGTTTACAGACAGATTGTTTCAATTTTAATTGACAATATCACAATTCCAGTGTGTCAGAAGTTTACATTTACCAAGTTAACTGTGCCTTTAGGCAGCTTGGAAAATTCCAGAAAATTATGTCAAGTGTTTAGCCAATTAGCTTCTGATAGGAGGTGTAATGAATTGGACCTGTGGATGTATTTTAAGGTCTATCTTCAAACTCAGTGTCTCTTTTTTTGACATCATGGGAAAATCAAAAGAAATCAGCAAAGATCACTCTAAATTGTGGACCTGCACAAGTCTGGTTCATCCTTGGGAGCAATTTCCAAATGCCTGAAGGTTCCATGTTCATCTGTACAAACAATAGAACAAAAGTATAAACACCATGGGACCACGCAGCCATCATACTGTGATGCTGGAGGAAACAGGTAGACAAGTATCTATATCCACATTAAAACAAGTCCTATATCAACATAACCTGAAAGGGCTGCTCACCAAAGAAGAAGCCACTGCTCCAAAACTGCCATAAAAAAGCCAGACTACAGTTTGCAAGTGCACATGGGGAACAAAGCTCTTACTTTTTTGAGAAATTTCCTCTGGTGTGATGGAACAAAAAATGGACAAATATTTTGGCCATAATGACCATCGTTAAGTTTGGAGGAAAAAGGGTGAGGCTTGCAAGCCGAAGAACACCATCCCAACCATGAAGCATGGGGGTGGCAGCATCAAGTTGTGGGGGTTCTTTGCTGTATGAGGGGCTGGTGCACTTCACAAAATGGATGGCATCATGAGGAAGGAAAATTATGTGGATATAATGAAGCAACATCTCAATACATCAGCAAGGAAGTTAAAGCTCGGTCACAAATGGGTCTTCCAAATGGACAGTGACCCCAAGCATACTTCTTGAAATGGTTTACGGACAGCAAAGTCAAGGTATTGGAGTGGCCATCGCAAAGCCCTGACCTCAATCTGAAAATGTGTGGGCAGAAATGAAAAAGCATGTGCGAGCTAGGAGACCTACAAACCTGACTCAGTTATACCAGTTCTGTCTGGAGGAATGGGCCAAATTCCAGCAACTTATTGTAAAAAGCTTGTGGAAGGCTACCTAAAACGTTTGACACAAGTTATACAATTTTAAGGCAATGCTACCAAATACTAACAAATTGTATGTAAACTTCTGACCCACTGGGAATGTGATGAAAGTATATATAAATATACATACACACACACATGCATACATACATACACACTGGTGGCCAAAAGTTTGGAATAATGTACAGATTTTGCTGTTTCGGAAGGAAATTGGTTCTTTAATTCACCAAAGTGGCATTCAACTGATCACAACGTATAAAACAGCACCATCACTATTTGAAAAAAGTCATTTTTGATAAAATCTAGACAGGCCCCATTTCCAGCAGCCATCACTCCAACACCTTATCCTTGAGTAATCATGCTAAATTGATCATTTGGAACTAGAAAATCACTTATCATTATATCAAACACAGTTGAAAGCTATTTGGTTCATTAAATTAAGCTTAACATTGTCTTTGTGTTTGTTTTTGAGTTGCCACAGTAAGCAATAGACTGGCAAGACTTAAGGTCAATATTAGGTCAAAAATGGCAAAAAATAACCGGCTTTCTCTAGAAACTCATCAGTCAATCATTGTTTTGAGGAATGAAGGCTATACAATGCTTGAAATTGCTAAAAAACTGAAGATTTCATACAAAAGTGAACACTACAGTCTCCAAAGACAAAAGACAACTGGCTCTAATGAGGACAGAATGAGATGTGTAAGGCCATATGTACAACTAACCGACTCAGCTGACAGCTTCATTGAATTCTACCCGCTCAACACCAGTTTCATGTACAACAGTAAAGAGAAGACTCAGGGGTGCAGGCCTTATGGGAAGAATTGTAAAGAAAAAGACAGTTTTGAAACAGAAAAACAAAAAGAAAATGTTAGAGTGGGCAAAGAAACACAGACATTAGGCAACAGTTAATTGAAAAAGAGTGTTATTGATCTTAACCCCATTGAGCTTTTGTGGGGTCAGCTAGACTGTAAGGTGCGTGAGAAGTGCCCGACAAGACAGCCACATCTATGGTAAGTGCTAAAGGAAGCGTGGGGTGAAATGTCTGGACAAACTGATTGTGATTAGTTGAATACCACTTTGGTGAATAATTTACCAATATATATATATATATATATATATATATATATATATATATATATATATAATAGTGTTTTGAACAGGAGTGAATGACAGATCAATGTGAAATTCTACTAGTGAAAATGTAGTTAGATATAAACAAAAATTACTAGTTGAAATTCTATTTTTAATACCAATGATGTGTATTTCTGTGAGAATTGGAAAAAAAAATTCATAGTGAATACGTAATTACTGTCATGTTCTCTGTTGTCTTTTGTTTTTGTGCTTTTATGTTGAAGTTTCCTATTTAGTTCCGGTTTCCTGTTTGGTTTTGGTAGTCCTTTGTAGTTGTCATGTTCTCTGTTGTCTTTTGTTTTGTGCTTTTATGTTGAAGTTTCCTGTTTAGTTCCTGTTTCCAGTTTGGTTTTTGTAGTCCTTTTGTAGTTCTGTTTTTTGATTGGTTTTCCCCTCATTGGTTCCATTTCCCTGATTGTTTTCCCAGGTGTTCCTTGTTTCCCCTTGTGTATTTAAGCCCTTGTTTCCCTCCTGTCCATTTGTCAGTTATTTCATGTTTTTGTTTTGCCCTACATTCCTCGTGGATTTTGTTATTCCTGGTGTTCTTGTTTTTGGCTACAATAAAAGCTGCACATAGATCCTCTCCCGTTTTCTGATCGTTACAGAATAACTGACCACACCAAACATGGATCTAGCGGCTGTTTTCCTTCAGCTGAGCCGAGCAAACCTCCCGTTGACAGAATACTCACGTCTGTTTTGCACCGTTGCCCGATGCACTAGTTTTACTGATGGGCACCTCAAGTCCATTTTTCAGCTCGGCCTCCTGGCCCAAGGATGGATTGAGTTGCCTGAGACTGGTGATTATACGTGGGAGAGGTATGTCAACCTGGTGTTGGAGACGTTTGCCCCTGTCGGTACCTCCAACGAGCCCTCGCCTGCCACGGACAACAAGCTCACGCCTGCCACGGCCAATGAGCCAACGAGCCAACGCCCACGCCTGCCACGGCCAACGAGCCAACGCCCACGCCTGTCACGGTCAACGCGTTGCCAGCCTCGTCCGTCCCAGCGCCAGCGTTGCCAGCCTCGTCCGTCCCAGCGCCAGCGTTGCCAGCCTCGTCTGCCAGGAAGAGGAGGCAAAGAGGAAGGGCTTCCGCTCACCAGTCTCCGCCCTCCACGGCCCCGTCCTCAGTGCCAAAGCCAGAGCCAGCGCCTGTAGCCTCGACCGTCCCAGAGCCAGAGCCAGCGCCTGTAGCCTCGACCGTCCCAGAGCCAGAGCCAGCGCCTGTAGCCTCGACCGTCCCAGAGCCAGAGCCAGCGCCTGTAGCCTCGACCGTCCCAGAGCCAGAGCCAGCGCCTGTAGCCTCGACCGTCCCAGAGCCAGAGCCAGCGCCTGTAGCCTCGACCGTCCCACAGCCAGTGCCTGTAGCCTCGACCGTCCCGAGCCTGCTTCCCAGAGCTCCGCCTCCCGAGCTTCCCAGAGCTCCGCCTCCCGAGCTTCCCAGAGCTCCACCTCCCGAGCTTCCCAGAGCTCCGCCTCCCGAGCCTCCCAGTGCTCTGCTTCCCAGTGCTCCGCCTCCCGAGCTTCCCAGAGCTCCGCCTCCCGAGCCTCCCAGTGCTCTGCTTCCCAGTGCTCCGCCTCCCGAGCCTCCCAGTGCTCCGCCTCCCGAGCCTCCCAGTGCTCCACTTCCCAGAGCTCCGCCTCCCGAGCTTCCCAGAGCTCAGCCTCCCGAGCTTCCCAGAGCTCCGCCTCCCGAGCCTCCCAGTGCTCTGCTTCCCAGAGCTCCGCCTCCCGAGCCTCCCAGAGCTCCGCCACCCGAGCCTCTCAGAGCTCCGCCTCCCGAGCCTCACAGAGCTCCGCCTCCCGAGCCTCCCAGTGCTCCGCTTCCCAGAGCTCCGCCTCCCGAGCCTCCCAGAGCTCCGCCTCCCGAGCCTCCCAGAGCTCCGCCTCCCGAGCTTCCCTGTGCTCCGCCTCCCGAGCCTCCCAGTACTCTGCTTCCCAGTGCTCCGCCTCCCGAGCTTCCCAGTGCTCTGCTTCCCAGTGCACCACCTCCCGAGCCTCCCAGTGCTCCGCCTCCCAGAGCTCCGCCTCCCGAGCTTCCCAGAGCTCCGCCTCCCAAGCTTCCCAGAGCTCCGCCTCCCGAGCTTCCCAGAGCTCCGCCTCCCGAGCCTCCCAGTGCTCTGCTTCCCAGTGCTCCGCCTCCCGAGCTTCCCAGTGCTCCGCCTCCCGAGCTTCCCAGAGCTCCGCCTCCCGAGCTTCCCAGAGCTCTGCCTCCCGAGCTTCCCAGTGCTCCACTTCCCAGAGCTCCGCCTCCCGAGCTTCCCAGAGCTCCGCCTCCCGAGCTTCCCAGAGCTCCGCCTCCCGAGCCTCCCAGTGCACTGCTTCCCAGTGCACCACCACCCGAGCCTCCCAGTGCTCCGCCTCCCAGTGCTCCGCCTCCCGAGCCACCCTGTACTCCGCCTCTCGGGCCTACCAGGCCTCAACCTCCAGGGCCTTCCTCTACCCCGGAGCCTTTCTCGCCTCCTGTGCCCTCTGCGGCTTCGCCTCCTGAACCTTCTATGGCTCCGCCTACCCTGGCACTGCCCCTGGAGTCCTCCTCGACTCCTCCCAGGCCTTCTGACCCTGTCCCGTGGCCTCCTCTCAGGCCTTTTGACCCTGTCTTGTGGCCTCTTCCCTGGCCTTCTGACCCTGCCTTGTGGCCTCCTCCCTGGCCTTCTGACCCTGTCCTGCGGCCTCCTCCCTGGCCTTCTGACCCTGTGTTACGGTTCGTGTCTTGTGTTTCCCTCTACTTATGATGACGTCATGACTCTGTGCTTCTTTTGTGTGTCTGAGATTACTGATGGGTCTGCACCTGTGTATCATTATACACCTGCGCCTCGTTGGAGTCTTTGCTGATCCACTATAAGACGGACGCTGAAGCGGAGTATGGGAGGAGACAGGAGAACCAGCAAACAAGCTTTTTATTTTCTTGTTTCATTCATTTTATTTTACTTTACTTGGTTGATCGTTTTGTTTAATGTTTGTTGTCTTCATACTGTCTGAAGTTTGTTAGTTATGTTTATTTGTGATACGTGTTTCTTGAGTTTTGCGTGTTTGTGAGTAATAAATGTTAATGCAGCGCACTCGAGTTTTCACGTGTCCTCCTTTATGTTGTGAAACCCTTACGTAGCCACTTTTTTACAAAAAGGGTTCGTAACATAAATTGGGGGCTCGTCCAGGATTTCGGATTAATTTAATTTTGATTGGCAGATAAGGAGAGTGGTGCTGGGCGATCTCCGGGTAGGTAGAGTAAACCAGGGGGGCCGTGCTTAGCGCCGGTTCTCACTACGGTTTACTATTTATTGTTTTCTTTATTATTTTAGTTTGTTGTGTTTGGAGGTACTCCGGGAGAGAGAGCTTCTTTAGCGACAGCACAAACACTTCGCAATCGTTCGCGGGTACGAGTAACGAAATCAAGCACGTTACGTTTCTCAGTCGTACTAGTAGAGAGAAACTCATCTTTTAGTACTTTTAAAGGACCCCGTACATTATGTCCAAAGACCAATTCCGACGGACTAAAACCAAGGGACTCTTGTCGCGCTTCACGCAATGCAAATAAAACCAAAGGAACTCCCTCATCCCACTCATTCCCTGCCTCCAGGCAATATTTTCGCAAACTGGATTTCAACGTCTGGTGCCACCTCTCCAATGCCCCCTGCGATTCAGGATGGTAGGCACTGGATGTGACATGTGACACACCCAAACCTTTCAACACATTTCGGAATATTTTAGACAAGAAATTAGTACCTTGATCTGTTTGAACAGTTCTGGGCAATCCGAAGGTTGTGAAAAAATTTATTAGAGCCTTAGTGACGCTTTTGGCAGTTATATTCCGTAACGGAATTGCTTCTGGGAACCGGGTGACAGCACACATAATTGTTAAAATATATTGAGAACCGGATTTAGTTCGCGGCAACGGCCCGACACAATCTACCAAGACGCGTTCAAACGGTTCTCCTATAGCCGGAATAGGGTGAAGTGGAGCAGGTGGCACAATCTGATTGGGCTTTCCCACTACTTGACACGTATGACAAGACTTACAATATCGAGACACATCAGCTTTCAACCCAGGCCAAAAGAAATGCTGGAGCACCCGGCAATAAGTTTTATTTATACCAAGATGCCCAGCCCAAGGATGATCATGTGCCAAGCTTAAAATATGCTGTCGAAATTTCGAGGGCACCACAATCTGATGGACCACGTTCCAGTCATCCGAGTTTTCATCATTGGATAATCGAGCATTCCAGCTACGCATCAACACAGTATCGCTCCAATAGAACTGATAGTTGTACAAAGGTGACATTTTACTGTCAGCACTTAAACGACATTTCTCCAACGTATGATCACTTTTCTGAGCCGCAGTAAGAACATCGCACAAAATAGGCAAAAATACGTCAGGATCAGGACAAACAGATTCTTGGGACAAATTAACATCCACATGCTCTGTCAAGGCATTTTTCTCAAACATCTCTGAAAAAATAGACTCACCTAGATTCACTTCATTCTCCTTAGCGAGACTTTTCGCCTGAGCGCGCGTCGTAACTGCACTAGAAGCAAAAACATTTGGGAAATGTTGAGCAAGTACATCTGGCTGTTGATCAGTAACTGGAATATTAGTAACATGCACAACTGGCATTACTTTCCCTCCAGCAAGATCATTTCCCATGATAAAATTAATACCTTTCACAGGTAGGGAAGAACGAGCCGCTACATTAAAAAATCCAGAAACTAATTCAGACGTCACCCAGACGCGATGAAGAGGTACAGTGATGAAACCCATTTCTATACCCTGCACGATAGTGCTAGTATCACATTCGGAATCTGCGCAAAAAGGCAAAGTGTCAGACAGTATAAAAGACTGAGACCCTCCCGTATCACGTAAGATCTTTACAGCCTTCTGGTCCTCAACACGACCAGTCAGTGATACATAACCGTCAAACACGAAAGGCTGAAAACACTCATCAGGTGCTACTGAAATCACGATCTGTGGAGACACAGTTTTCACTAAAACTGAACCGCGAGGTTGAGCTGAAAAATCCTGACGTTCATGCTTTCGTTTTAAAATTCGACACTCAGCAATAACGTGTCCAACCTTGTGACAATAGCCACACTCTTTACGCATTTTCAGGCTAGACGGACTAGGCCTGACTTTAAAGTCAGAAGAATTAACTTCATTCTCTCTTTGTGGAGTATAACCTAGATCACTCGCACGCTTTACGAACACAGGTTTATGAATAAGTTCATACTCGTCTGCTAATACAGCTGCTTGCTGCACAGTAGTAACCTTTTGTTCGTTCAGATATAAAGCAGTACGCTCAGGAACACAATTTCTAAACTCTTCAATGAGCAAAAGTTCACATAAAGATTGATAATCCACGACTTTACACGACTTTATCCATCGATCAAAAAGTATACCCTTCTCACGGGCAAATTCGACAAATGTCTGTGAAGCAGATTTTTTCGTTGAGCGAAAATGTTGTCGGTAATGTTCAGGTACTAGCTCATAGGCACGGAGAATCGCATTTTTTACTGTCTCATATTGAACACTTTCTTCTAATGGAAGAGATGCACAAACTTCTTGCGCTTTCCCTGTTAACTTACATTGTAACATTAGGGACCAGACCTCTGTTGGCCACTTCAAAGCAGATGCAATTCTTTCAAATGCCTGAAAATAAGCTTCAACCTCTTTCTCCCGAAAGGGTGGAACAATTACAATATTTTTCGCCACATTAAATGAAGTCGAATGTTCAAGAGAATCCGTTAACGCAGGTAGAGAATTAACTGTAGATATCACAGGAATATTTGACACTAATGCCGCAGCTCCAACCTCCGAACTAGGTTTGTCTTCAAATGCAAATGTTTTAGATCTTTTTTGATCGTCTCGAGCTGCCTGTAGATCTAGCTCCCGCATCTTAACTTTCATCTCCGCATCAATACGGTGCAGTTCAAGCTGATGCTGTAATTCATCCTTCCGTGCTTGAGCTTTGTCTCGCGTTTCAAGCTGTAAGCGAGCTAAACGTACTTTTAACCGCAAACCTCCCGGAGATACAGGCGATTCTTCGGTAGAGAGGGATAAAGGCTCGAACTTAGGCAAAGAAAAAGGTGGTGTTCCTACCTTCACCCCACCACCGGCACCCGGCGTAACTGGATAGCCAGCGAGAGGACGCAGTGAGGTAGAAGAATGCAGTGGGAGTCGTTCCTCATCCATAACAGCAGCAACTGATTCTGCTGATTCAGGAACATCCTCCCCTAAAGGCAACACCCCAACATTCATTAATCCAGTTAACAAACAAGCCTTCAAGTCTTTCTTAAGCAATGTTTTAGAAACAGGTATCTCAAAATGTCGAGCAATAAGGAATAAATCGTCCTTTCTACATGTTTCCAACACTGCAACGCTAGGTTGACTTATAAACTCATTTAAATCAAACGTCGCCATAATAAATTGATGAAAAAAAACCCAAACATAATAACTTAGTAGACTACGAATGACTCCGGACCTAAACCTACATAACCGAAACTAACTAAAACCTCTCTAGTCTTCAGAGGGTACCAGTTGAGAGGCAAGCCTCTCCCCCGGAGTACCTCCAAACACAACAAACTAAAATAATAAAGAAAACAATAAATAGTAAACCGTAGTGAGAACCGGCGCTAAGCACGGCCCCCCTGGTTTACTCTACCTACCCGGAGATCGCCCAGCACCACTCTCCTTATCTGCCAATCAAAATTAAATTAATCCGAAATGTGTTGAAAGGTTTGGGTGTGTCACATATCACATCCAGTGCCTACCATCCTGAATCGCAGGGGGCATTGGAGAGGTGGCACCAGACGTTGAAATCCAGTTTGCGAAAATATTGCCTGGAGGCAGGGAATGAGTGGGATGAGGGAGTTCCTTTGGTTTTATTTGCATTGCGTGAAGCACGACAAGAGTTCCTTGGTTTTAGTCCGTCGGAATTGGTCTTTGGACATAATGTACGGGGTCCTTTAAAAGTACTAAAAGATGAGTTTCTCTCTACTGGTACGACTGAGAAACGTAACGTGCTTGATTTCGTTACTCGTACCCGCGAACGATTGCGAAGTGTTTGTGCTGTCGCTAAAGAAGCTCTCTCTCTTTCGCAGAAGAAAATGAAGCGTTGCTTTGACAAACACGCGGTTGTGCGTAATTTTACGCCTGGAGAAAAAGTATTAGTGTTGCTTCCTTTGCCCAGTTCTGCTTTAGCTGCGTGATTTGCAGGTCCGTATGTGATTAAGAGCAAGCTGAGTGACACTGATTATATAATCCATACACCAGAACGACGACGGAAGACACGTTTGTGTCATGTAAATATGCTGAAAAAATATGTAGCTCGAACTGAGAAGACTGGTGAGGGGAATGATTTGTCCCAGAGTGAAGCACAGTCGGTGTTAAATATAGAACGAGTAGCTTTGCTGTCCAGTACCGTGGGTGCTGAAGATGTAGATGATGGGTTGAAAATGTCCACGGAGATGTTCAGTGGTGGTCATCTAAGGAATTCTGAGATTTTAAGAGTTTTACCGTCTCGTTTGTCTTATTTATCTCGAGAAGAGCATCAGGATGTGATTGACTTAGTAGAAGATTTTCCTAACTTGTTTAGTGATGTTCCGTCTGGTACCTCTGTCATCCAGCATGATATTGAGGTGGGTAACGCAGTTCCCATAAAACAGCATGCGTATCGTTGTCCAGTAGGTAAACGGGAGATCATGAAATCTGAAGTGAATTACTTGGTTCAAAATGGTTTCGCCAAAAAGAGTAAAAGCCCGTGGAGTTCACCGTGCCTTTTAGTACCTAAAGCTGACGGTTCATTTCGTTTTTGTACTGATTTTCGCAAGGTGAACTCTGTTACTGTGCTGGATGCATTTCCGTTGCCTCGAGTAGAGGATTGTATTGACTCGGTACATTACGAAATTAGATCTTTTAAAAGGCTATTGGCAGGTGCCATTAACTGAACGTGCTTCTGAGGTCTCCGCCTTTGTGACTCCCGACTCCTTCTTTCAATATACGCGTATGGCGTTCGGTCTTCGAAACGCGCCTGCTACCTTTCAAAGGTTAATGTCTGCAGTGTTAGGCGATGTTCCGAACTGTAACATTTATCTTGATGATGTCGTTATTTTTTCTTCTACGTGGACAGATCACATCTCTACTTTGCACGATGTTTTTAGCCGACTAGCCGACGCCTCGTTAACTTTAAATCTGACTAAGTGCGATTTTGCGAAAGCCTCCGTTACGTACTTAGGGAAACAGGTTGGAAACGGTCAAGTACGTCCGGTCGACGCAAAAGTGACCGCTATTCTTGCATACCCTGTGCCCACTACTAGGAGAGAGTTGCGACGATTTTTAGGCATAGCTGGCTATTACAGGTGTTTTTGTAAAAAATTCTCGACTGTAGTCGCTCCCTTGACAAAGATGTGTAGCTCTAAAATTGTTTTTAATTGGACTGATGAATGTCAAACTGCATTTTTGTGTGCAAAGTCTATCCTTTGCAGTGCTCCGGTTTTATATTATTATTATTTATATTATTATTATTTCCAGTATCTTATTTCTCAGCTAAATTTAATCGTCACCAGTTGAATTATTCAACTATCGAAAAAGAGACTTTAGCTATGTTGCTTGCTTTGCAGCACTTCGATGTGTATGTGGGATACAGCTCTACTCCCGTCATCGTTTACACGGACCATAATCCGTTGTTTTTTTTAAATAAAATGTACAATCATAACCAACGTTTGATGCGCTGGGCGCTTGTAGCTCAATGTTATAATCTTGAGATCCACCACAAGAAAGGAACTGACAACGTCGTCGCAGATGCCCTTTCTCGGGGCTAGGTAAATGTATAATTTACTTTATGTATAAGTCTATGTGTCATCTTGTTTTTGTTGTGATGTTCTTGTTTGCTTTTACTGTTCGTTTCGTCCAGAACCTGTCTAAAAGAAGACTGGTTCTTTCTTTAAGTGGGGGAGTGTTACGGTTCGTGTCTTGTGTTTCCCTCTACTTATGATGACATCATGACTCTGTGCTTCTTTTGTGTGTCTGAGATTACTGATGGGTCTGCACCTGTGTATCATTATACACCTGCGCCTCGTTGGAGTCGTTGCTGATCCACTATAAGACGGACGCTGAAGCGGAGTATGGGAGGAGAGAGGAGAACCAGCAAACAAGCATTTTCTTTTCTTGTTTCATTTGTTTTATTTTACTTTACTTGGTTGATCGTTTTGTTTAATGTTTGTTGTCTTCATACTGTCTGAAGTTTGTTAGTTATGTTTATTTGTGATACGTGTTTCTTGAGTTTTGCGTGTTTGTGAGTAATAAATGTTAATGCAGCGCACTCGAGTTTTCACGTGTCCTCCTTTATGTTGTGAAACCCTTACGTAGCCACTTTTTTACAAAAAGGGTTCGTAACACCCTGTCTTGTGGCCTCCTCCCTGGCCCTCTGACCCTGTCTTGTGGCCTCCTCCCTGGCCCTCTGACCCTGTCTTGCGGCCTCCTCCCTGGCCCTCTGACCCTGTCCTGTGGCCTCCTCCCTGGCCCTCTGACCCTGTCCTGTGGCCTCCTCCCTGGCCCTCTGACCCTGTCTTGCGGCCCTCTCCTTGGCCTCCTGACCCTGTCCCAGTCCCGTGGCCCTCTCCTTGGCCTCCTGACCCTGTCCCAGTCCTGTGGCCCTCTCCTAAGCCTCCTGACCCTGCCCTAGCCCTGTGGCCCTCTCCTAAGCCTCCTGACCCTATCCTAGCCCTGTGGCCATCCCCTAGACCTCCTGACCCTATCCTAGCCCTGTGGCCATTCCCCAGACCCCTTGACCCTGCCCTAGCCCTGTGGCCATCCCCTAGACCTCCTGACCCTATCCTAGCCCTGTGGCCATCCCCTAGACCTCCTGACCCTATCCTAGCCCTGTGGCCATTCCCCAGACCCCTTGACCCTGTCCTAGCCTTGTGGCCATCCCCTAGACCTCCTGACCCTGACCTGGCCCTGTGGCCATCCCCTAGACCCCCTGACCCGGTCCCTGCCCTATGGCCGCCTCCCTGGCCACCTGACCCACGGCCATCTCCCTGGCCTCCTGTCCCTGCCCTATCTGTCTCCTGGCCACCCCCCCTGTTCTGTCATAGTCTTGTCCCTCTGTGCCCCTCGTGTCCCCTTGAATTGCCTATTTGCCCCTGGTGCCCCCCTGGACTATCTGTTTACCTTGTGCTCTATGGACAATGTTTTTGTTTTTTGTTTTTTGTTTTATTTTTGGAGCGTCTGGAATCCGCTCCTTAAAGGGGGGACTCTGTCATGTTCTCTGTTGTCTTTTGTTTTTGTGCTTTTATGTTGAAGTTTCCTATTTAGTTCCGGTTTCCTGTTTGGTTTTGGTAGTCCTTTGTAGTTGTCATGTTCTCTGTTGTCTTTTGTTTTGTGCTTTTATGTTGAAGTTTCCTGTTTAGTTCCTGTTTCCAGTTTGGTTTTTGTAGTCCTTTTGTAGTTCTGTTTTTTGATTGGTTTTCCCCTCATTGGTTCCATTTCCCTGATTGTTTTCCCAGGTGTTCCTTGTTTCCCCTTGTGTATTTAAGCCCTTGTTTCCCTCCTGTCCATTTGTCAGTTATTTCATGTTTTTGTTTTGCCCTACATTCCTCGTGGATTTTGTTATTCCTGGTGTTCTTGTTTTTGGCTACAATAAAAGCTGCACATAGATCCTCTCCCGTTTTCTGATCGTTACAATTACTAATATCAAATATGCAATTTAACTAGTGAAAATGTAATTAAAGGTATCTACAATTTATATTCTGCATGGGATTAAAAGTCGAAAGGGCTTTCGATATCTTGCAAGGACATTGTGGTGTGATTTGGTGTCTCACCTGGTTCTATGTAGCCGTCTCTCAGGTACTGGACGATAGTGATGATAAACCGCGGCAGAACCATCTCAGACATGAGCAGCAGATCACGAGGGATGGAGGGCACATTTTCACCTGTTTTTAACTGATGCCTACAGCAAAACCTGTCACACAGAACATGTGAATTACAAACCTGCCAAATGTCATCCTAGTAGACTACTATACTTTTTTATAGACAAAAAAGCTGAGGTGCGTTCATCATTTAAAAATACTTGCACAGCCAAAAATCACATTAACTGTCAATCCTGTTTAATTCAGATCATAGACAAAGTTTTTTTATAAGGCCAAAAGTTGTACATATAAGCAACTACAATATGCAGATGGAACGAATATTTTTACTATACAAACCTATTGTAAACTCTTGTAAAATCAAACAAAATTAATGATTCTCCACAATCGCCCACCTTTTCTCTTAATCACACTGTAAAATTTGTATAGACTTCAATGAGTGCTTAAATTCAAGATCTCTTCGCCCCTGTGGGATCCAATTTGCCAGTTAAGCTAATGCACTGGAATTCACATTGTCTGCAGAGTTTGATGGGTAATGCACTGACATTATGACTCTGAACGCAAGCTGGCTGAACTGAAGCCAGGTCCATGAGAGAAGAGAGTCGAGAGATGATTAGGTGCAAGAACCGATGGATAGTCTTTCACTTTGAAAGAGAAAGAACATGTGAATTGTGTGATATTATCTCTAAGAGCAAAAGCAAAACTGATGACTTTTCACACTTTATGTCAACTAAAAATAAATCTGCCAATATCCTCATTCCTGCACAACATTTAATATCAACTACAGCCTGCAGTGTTATATGCAGTAAATCCTTTGAGCTCGAGGAGAAGTCATATCAAGCCCCATATCTGAACTTCTACTGTTTATGACACATTTATAACCAAGTTTTTGAGAAATGACAGCCGAGTACTGCAATCTATAATCATGCTGAACTTAATTCTGTGTATATTTTAGTCCACATAATGCAATATTTCTCACTCCATAGTCTGTATATTATGTATTGTCATCTAGATTGTGTCAGGTACTGTTAGGTGCAAACAATCCCTCTCTGTCTATCTGTCTGTCTATGTATCCATCTATCTAGGGGATGCATAGACAAGTCAAATGTAGCTAATGTGGTCGACACTGTCAGCCTGAAATTGACTAGTTGCTTTCCAAGTGATATACGCACCCCGTCTGTAGGAAATACAGCAGGTGAAGGATTTCCAATACATAGGATGGCAAGGGAAGACTCATTCATTTTAATGAGGAAAGCTCAAATCTGATTTGTTAGGGTAAAGTTTAGGGGTTGTGTTATAGCATCTCTGGCCAATCTATTTTGCATCATATTTATACTGCATTTACTTTTTTTTGTCTTTATCATATTATATGTGGTACGCTTTACGTACTGTACAGTGCTGATTGGCTGGCTGCTAATGCACCCTAATTTCCCACACAGGATGAATGAAGCACTATAAAGATCTCAAGTAAGTTACATTTAAACTCAAACTTTGACGTGAAGGTCCTGTTCAGTGTAGTGTCAAAAGGAAACAGGAAGGGAGGGAAGAGACCAGTCAATGACCCTGTGGGTGGGATAAAAATAACCCAGACTGTGTCACTCTCAGTAAGACAGTGATCAGGTGCCACAGCAAACACTACACTACAAACCCCCCCTCAATACTTTATTTTGAGAAATATTAAATAAATCATTCTATCACATTCCCAGTGGGTCAGATGTTTAAATACACTTTGTTATTATTTGGTAGCATTGCCTTTATATAGTTTAACTTGGGTCAAACATTTTGAGTAGCCTTTCACAAGCTTCTCACAATAAGTTGCTGGAATTTTGGCCCATTCCTCCAGACAAAACTGGTGAAACCTAGTCAGGTTTGTAGGCCTCCTTGCTCGCACACGCTTTTTCAGATCTAACCACACATTTTCCGATTGAGGTCAGGGCTTTGTGATGGCCACTCCAATACCTTGACTTTGTTGTCCTTAAGCCATTTTGCCATAACTTTGTAGGTATGCTTGGGGTATTTGTCCATTTGGAAGACCCACTTTTGACCAAGCTTTAATTTCCTTGCTGATGTCTTGAGATGTTGCTTCAATATATCCACATAATTTTCCTTCCTCATAATGCCATCTATTTTGTGAAGTGGACCAGTCCCTCCTGCAACAAAGCACCCCAACAACATGATGCTGCCACCCCATGCTTGGTATTGTTTGGCTTGCAATCCTCACTATATTTTCTCCAAACATAACTGTGGTCATTATGGCCAAATAGTTAAATTTTTGTTTCATCAGACCAGAGGACATTTCTCCAAGATCTTTGTCCCTATGTGCACTTGCAAACTGCTGTCTGGCTTTTTTTATGGCAGTTCTGGAGCAGTGGCTTCTTCTTTGCTAAGCAGCCTTTCAGATTATGTCGATAAAGGCCTCATTTTACTGTTGATATACATACTTATCTACCTGTTTCCTCCAGCATCTTCACAAGGACCTTTACTGTTGTTGTGAGATTGATTCACACTTTTTGCACCAAAACACGTTCATCTCTAAGAGAATGCATCTCTTCCCTGACCAGTGTGATGGCTGTGTGGTCCCATGATATTTATACTTTTGTACTATTGTTTGTACAGATGAACGCAGTACCTTCAGGCATTTGGAAATTGCTCCAAAGATGAACCAGCCTTGTGGAGGTCACAATATTTTTTCAGAGGTCTTGGCTGATTTCAATTGTTTTTCCCATGATGCTAAGAAAAGAGGCAATGAGTTTGAAGATAGACCTTAAAATACATCCACATGTACACCTCCAATTCATTACACCTCTTATCAGAAGCTAATTGGCTAATTGCTTTACATAATGTTCTGGAATTTTCAAAGCTGCTTAAAAGCACAGTTAACTTGGTGTATGTAAACTTCTGACCCACTGGAATTGTGATTTTTTTTTCAAATAAAATTGAAAAAAATCTGTCTTTAAACAATTGTTGAAAAATTACTTATGTCATGCACAAAGTAGATGTCCTAAATGACTTGCAAAAACTATAGTTTGCTAATATGAAATCTGTGGAGAGGTTAAAAATTTAGTTTTAAAGTGTATGTAAACTTCTGACTTCAACTGTATGTTATGATACTGATAAATTCAGTTAATTCAGAATGTGTCTGTTATGATGCCAATAAATGTTGTTGATTCGGACTGTGTCTATGTAATGACGCCCAAAATTATTGCCCATTCAAAATGTGACTGTTATGATGCCCAAAAATGCTGCCTATTAGGAATTTGTCTATGATAACGAATGAAGCCCAAAAAGTTGTTGATTCATAATTTGCCTTTGTTTTGATGCCCAAAAATGTTGCCAATTTTCAATGTGTCTATAGTAATGAATTATGCCCAAAAACATTGCGGATTCAAAATGTGACTATAATAATGAAGACGAAAAATGCAGCTGATTCCTAAAGTGTCTATATTATGATGCCCAAAATTTTGCAGATTCTGATTGCGCCTATAATTAGGAATGATGCCCAAAAAAAATGTCCAACTAGTTGGCTCACTAGATTTTAGACTAAAAGACCCCAAATTGCAGTTTATTCAGAACGCACCATTTATGTGATGCCCGACAATTGATTTGCTAGTCTGCTCGTTATTTTTGAGAATATAAAGGCCCAACAATGCAGCTGCCTCGCAATATGCCTATGATGCCAAAAACTGCTACTGATTCTGAAAACACAAATGACATGATGCAGGAAATGATGTACTGTATACTGTATGTAGTCAGCTCAATAGGATTGAGATCAAATGCTATTGATTCGAAAGTGTTATGATGTGATGCCCAGAAACGATGTCTAGATATGACAATAATGGCAATAATATGTTTAAGCGTTGGTGATATTGTATGTAATGTCATGCCAGTAATGCAGTTCAATAGTGAGATCGTTTGATTTGTGATTATGCTGCCCCAAAACACAGCGGAACGTGCCTATTAAATGATATAATCCCCCAAAATGCTGACTAGGCAGTGAGCTTTTAAGGTGTTTGAGACACATCCCCTGGCAATCAGACTGTGAGAGCTCCGAGCCTTGATACTGGCCCGCTCTCTCTCTCATGACTTTCGCAGGCTTCACCGGCCTGACTCCGGAACATGTTGAAATCGTGGCCCTTGTGATCGCCGTTATTAAAGCACTCTGTGCACAGCGACATGCACGGCGAGATGCCACACGTCCGGCAGCGGTACACCACAAAGTTGGCCGCAGAGGGTGGCATTGTCAAAGGATCGGACGGTCCGGCAGAAGTCGTCAAAACCGTCCCCTCCGGCCAGCAGCCATTTACACCACTCCAGCGCCTCTGGGTCTGAGCCGCGCCGCGGGTTCAGCATGCTATCCAGCAGATCCTGCAGCTGTCGCAGCGCCAAACTGTTGTCAGTCCGCTTGAGGTCTGCCTTCAGATGGGAGGAAGTGGATTTCTTGTCCCGGCGCAGCTGCGACGCCACCATCATACACTTCGTGTTTGTTGCGCTCACTTTATTAGATTCCTCCGATAGGAGGGAATCTATTGTAATTGACAGTATTATTATTATTATTATTATTAGATTCCTCCGGTAGGAGGGAATCTATTGTTATTGACAGTTTTATTATTATTATTATTATTATTAGATTCCTCCGGTAGGAGGGAATCTATTGTTATTGACAGTTTTATTATTAGATTCCTCCGATAGGAGGGAATCTATTGTAATTGACAGTATTATTATTATTAGGGGCCAAGCACCGAAGGTGCGGAGGCACCTATTGTGTCTGTTCCGGTTCTTATTAGGGGCCAAGCACCAAAGGTGCGGAGGCACCTATTGTGTCTGTTCCGGTTCTTATTAGGGGCCAAGCACCGAAGGTGCGGAGGCACCTATTGTGTCTGTTCCGGTTGTTATTAGGGGCCAAGCACCGAAGGTGCGGAGGCACCTATTGTATCTGTTCCGGTTCTTATTAGGGGCCAAGCACCGAAGGTGCGGAGGCACCTATTGTGTTTGTTCCGGTTCTTATTAGGGGCCAAGCACCAAAGGTGCGGAGGCACCTATTGTGTCTGTTCCGGTTCTTATTAGGGGCCAAGCACCGAAGGTGCGGAGGCACCTATTGTGTTTGTTCCAGTTCTTATTAGGGGCCAAGCACCGAAGGTGCGGAGGCACCTATTGTGTCTGTTCCGGTTCTTATTAGGGGCCAAGCACCGAAGGTGCGGAGGCACCTATTGTGTCTGTTCCGGTTCTTATTAGGGGCCAAGCACCGAAGGTGCGGAGGCACCTATTGTGTCTGTTCCGGTTCTTATTATTCTTCTTCTTCTTCTTCTTCTTCCGACTGGGCGTCTATGGCAGCCCATAGAAGCGTATGCGGGAAAGTTGTAACGGTTTGACATTCTGATAGAGGACAGTCCCAACATCAAATTGACCAATTTTGGTGTCTCTAACTCATTCCCTCTAGCGCCACCACCTGTCCAAATTTTCAAAAATATTATGCTAATAACTTTTGAACTCTAAGGCCTATCAACAAAATTCTTTTTTCCTCTGATTCCTGAGCTCATGACGATTCGATTGCACCCTATGACGTCATTTTCCGTCATAAAAAAATTTCCGCCATTTTGAATTGTCCAAAAAACCTACTTTTGCGAACTCGTCCTAGACGGTTTGTCCGATTTTCACCAAAATTGCACCACATCATCTTCAAGCAGTGCCAACAAAAAGTTATGGAAATCAAGTTGATTCGTCAAATCGTTCTCGAAAAACGCACAATCAAATTTTACGTAGAGCTTGCAAAAACAAACGTAAGTCTGTATCTCCGCAACGCTTAATTGTATTCAGACCAAACTTGGTACATGTCATCACAAGCATGACCTGAGGCTACATGCTGCGTTTCGGCGCAGCGCCATCTACTGGTCCGGAGATACAAAAAATGGCTATTTTTGTTTATAACTTCTGAACAGTTTGTCCAAAAATCCTAAAAGTGGTCTCGTTAGACTCAGGGCATCATGCCGAGTCAACTGATATCCAATTTTCACAGATCGGCCATTTTGGCTGTCGGCCATTTTGAATTATGTGCTAAAATGCTGTATTTTTTGAACAAATGAATGAATTGTTACAAAACTCGGTATGGGTCATCAATACGATGCCCTGAAGGAGCCAGAGACGTTTCGAAACAGCGCCACCTAGTTATTATTCTTTTTCTTCTTCCAACTGTGCGTCTATGGCAGCCCATAGAAGCGTATGCGGGAAACTTGTAACGGTTTGATATTCTGATAGAGGACAGTCCCAACATCAAATACACCAATTTTGGTGTCTCTAACTCATTCCCTGTAGCGCCACCACCTGTCCAAAGTTTCAAAAATATTATGCTAATAACTTTTGAACCGTAAGGCCTATCAACAAAATTCTTTTTTCCTCTGATTCCTGAGCTCATGTCGATTCGATTGCACCCTATGTCGTTATTTTCCGTCATAAAATTTTTACCGCCATTTTGAATTGTCTAAAAAACCTACTTTTGCGAACTCGTCCTAGACGGTTTGTCCGATTTTCACCAAAATTGCACCAGATCATCTTCAAGCAGTGCCAACAAAAAGTTTGGAAATCAAGTTGATTTGTCAAACCGTTTTTGAAAAACGCACAATCAAATTTTACGTAGAGCTTGCAAAAACAAATGTAAGTCTGTATCTCCGCAACGCTTAATTGTATTCAGACCAATCTTGGTACATGTCATCACAAGCATGACCTGAGGCTACATGCTGTGTTTTGGCACAGTGCCACCTACTGGTCCGGAGATACAAAAAATGGCTATTTTTGTTTATAACTTATGAACGGTTTGTCCAAAAATCATAAACCGCTTCAACTGCACCACCTATTTGTCGAAAGTGATAATCAATTAAATCATATTTTTAGTAAATGTTTATGATTTTTCATCCATTTGCCTAAATTCATCTTTACATGTCTTTAAGTGCTACTTGCTGCAGTTGGTCTGACCATTCCAGCCATGTTGGCATGTCTTGTCATCATCTTTGCGCTTGGCCCTGGTAATGGCTGCTTGCAGCTATATTTATTATTATTCTTCTTCCGACTGGGCGTCTATGTCAGCCCATAGAAGCGTATGCGGGAAAGTTGTAACGGTTTGACATTCTGATAGAGGACAGACCCAACATCAAATACACCAATTTTGGTGTCTCTAACTCATTCCCTCTAGCGCCACCACCTGTCCAAAGTTTAAAAAATATTATGCTAATAACTTTTGAACCGTAAGGCCTATCAACAAAATTCTTTTTCCTCTGATTCCTGAGCTCATGCCGATTCGATTGCACCATATGACGTCATTTTCCGTCATAAAATTTTTTACGCCATTTTGAATTGTCCAAAAAACCTACTTTTGCGAACTCGTCCTAGAAGGTTTGTCCGATTTTCACCAAAATTGCACCAGATCATCTTCAAGCAGTGCCCACAAAAAGTTATGGAATTCAAGTTGATTCGTCAAACCGTTTTTGATAAACGCAAACAAATTTTACGTAGCGTTTGCAAAAACAAACGTAAGGCTGTATCTCTGCGATGCTTAATTGTATTCAGACCAAACTTGGTACATGTCATCACAATCATGACCTGAGGCTACATGCTGGGTTTCGGCGCAGCGCCACCTACTGGTCCGGAGATACAAAAAATAGCTATTTTTGTTTATAACTTCTGAATGGTTTGTCCAAAAATCATAAAAGTGGTCTCGTTACATTCAGGGCATCATGCCGAGTTGACCGATATCCAATTTTCTCAGATCGGCCTTTTTGGCTGTCTGCCATTTTGAATTATGTGCTAAAATGTTGTATTTTTTGAACGCATGAATGAATTGTTACAAAACTCGGTATGGGTCATCAGTACGACGCCCTGAAGGAGCCAGAGCAGTTTCAAAACAGCGCCACCTAGTGGTAAAATTTAATTTTCAAATGCTTATAACTCTGGCTGGGGTTGACTTATTTTCACGGGAGTCATATTATTAGACTCCTGAATACTTGCTGAGTCCAACAATACCAGACTTGCCAGGTTTCGAAACAGCGCCACCTAGTTATTATTCTTTTTCTTCTTCCAACTGTTCGTCTATGGCAGCCCATAGAAGCGTATGCGGGAAACTTGTAACGGTTTGATATTCTGATAGAGAACAGTCCCAACATCAAATACACCAATTTTGGTGTCTCTAACTCATTCCCTGTAGCGCCACCACCTGTCCAAAGTTTCAAAAATATTATGCTAATAACTTTTGAACCGTAAGGCCTATCAACAAAATTCTTTTTTCCTCTGATTCCAGAGCTCATGACGATTCGATTGCACCCTATGACTTCATTTTCTGTCATTAAAATTTTTCCGCCATTTTGAATTGTCAAAAAAACCTACTTTTGCGAACTCTTCCGAGACGGTTTGTCCGATTTTCACCAAAATTGCACCAGATCATCTTCAAGCAGTGCCAACAAAAAGTTATGGAATTCAAGTTGATTCGTTGAACCATTTTTGATAAACGCACAAACAAATTTTACGTAGCGCTTGCAAAAACAAACGTAAGGCTGTATCTCCACAAAGCTTAATTGTATTCAGACCAATCTTGGTACATGTCATCACAAGCATGACCTGAGGCTACATGCTGCGTTTCGGCACAGCGCCACCTACTGGTCCGGAGATAAATAAAAATGGCTATTTTTGTTTATAACTAATGAGCGGTTTGTCCAAAAATCATAAACCGCATCAACTGCACCACCTATTTGTCGAAAGTGATAATCAATTAAATCATATTTTTAGTTAATATTTATGATTTTTCATCCATTTGCCTAATTTCATCTTTTCATGTCTTTAAGTGCTACTTGCTGCAGTTGGTCTGACCATTCCAGCCATGTTGGCATGTCTTGTCATCTTCTTTGCGCTTTCAGACCAAACAAGATCGCATTCGCTTCTTCTTGCGTTTGAACGGACAATTTCATACAACAAAATGTCAAAATACATGATATATTGTCTGTTTTGTCTCAAGTGAACATAAACAGTTGATGAAGAAATCGCGAATCTAAATCTAGTATCAACACTTCCGAGAATGATGTTCAGCGTTGTGTCTGACAGCGCTAGGCATCTCATTTGTACTCGCATCTTCATGGAGGTTTGTCGGTTGTATGTAGTTTCACAATCTCAATCAATTAATCTCTGAAATGAATACAGATGTAACAGCATGAAAATAATGAGACTTCACAGTTCTCAAAAGATTAAACTCAATAAAACAAGCCGCACAGACTGTGCCTTGAATGAAATGCGTTTAAAATCCTCTTAAAGAGACAGTAACAATTTTCCAAGTAAATAAAAAGTAGGCCTACAAATGGTTTTCACCCCAAAAATAAATTTCTCTCATCGTATACTCACCCTCATTCCATCCCAGATGTGTATTATTTTCTTTCTTCTAGTGAACACAAATTAAGCTTTTTAGAAGATTATCTCAACCCTGTTGGACCTTTCAATGACTTGAATGGTGATCAGAACTCAGAAGCTACAAAAATCACATAAATGCAGCATAAAAGTAATCCATACCAATCCAGTGGTTTAATCCATGCCTTCAGAAGTGATATTATAGGTGTGGGTTAGAAACAGACCTATATATATATACTTCAAGATGACATCACTCTGAAGTACTGCGAAAAGAATATCCCACATTCGCCCTTAGGGGGCGCTACAGGCCATGCCCAAAATTCCCATTTTCTGGTCAAAAATGTTCTAATTTTGTATATTGATACTACAGGCCAACAGGAATCCACAAACCAAGAATGGCCCACATTCGCCCTTAGGGGGCGCTACAGGCCACGCCCTAAATTCCCATTTGCTGGTCAAAAATGTTCTAATTTGGTACATTGATACTACAGGCCAACAGGAACCCACAAACAAAGAATTGCCCATATTCGCCATTAGGGGGCGCTACAGGCTATGCCCAAAATTCCCATTTTATGGTCAAAAATTTTCTAATTTGGTATATTGACACTACAGGCCAACAGAAATCCACAAACCAAGAATGTCTCACATTCGCCCTTAGGGGGTGCTAAAGGCCATTCCCAAATTGCACATTTTTTTGTCAAATACTTTCTAATTTGGTACATTAATACTACAGGCCAACAGGAACCTACAAACCAAGAATGGCTCACATTCGCCCTTAGGGGGCGCTACAGGCCATGCCCAAATGTCATTTTTTCAAAGTGATTGTATTTCCACCCCATTTATTTAGTTTTTCTGAAACCTGGTGAACATACCTCATTTCTCATTGTAAACAAAAAACCCTACAGGATCCATAAGGTCCGGCATGATGGATTTTCCTGTACACTGAAAATGTTTAGTTTAGGATTCAGACAGAATGACATGTTTTTTGGATTTTTTCATTGGGAGGGTTTAACCCCAACCCTCTATTGATCAATTTTAAATGATTTACCATTTTGAGGAGGAATCGCATTGCTGCTTGCAGCTATATTTTTGAGTTGTTGCTGTGTCCATCATCCTTTGTTTTCCGAAAGCCACCAAGTGGAAATGAGCCCGGTAACTAAAGGCACCAGGGTTGCGGTGCCACCGGCTTGGGCCCGTCATCGCTGCTTGCAGCTTTAATTATTATTATTCTTCTTCTTCCGACTGGGCGTCTATGGCAGCCCATAGAAGCGTATGCGGGAAAGTTGTAACGGTTTGACATTCTGATAGAGGACAGTCCCAACATCAAATAGACCAATTTTGGTGTCTCTAACCAAAATTTCAAAAATATTATGCTAATAACTTTTGAACCGTAAGGCCTATCAACAAAATTCTTTTTTCCTCTGATTCCTGAGCTCATGTCGATTCGATTGCACCATATGACTTCATTTTCCAACATAAAAATATGTCCGCCATTTTGAATTGTCCAAAAAACCTACTTTTGCGAACTCGTCCTAGACGGTTTGTCCGATTTTCACCAAAATTGCACCAGATCATCTTCAAGCAGTGCCAACAAAAAAGTTATGGAAATCAAGTTGATTCGTCAAACCATTCTCGAAAAACGCACAATCAAATTTTATGTAGAGCTTGCAAAAACAAACGTAAGTCTGTATCTCCGCAACGCTTAATTGTATTCAGACCAAACTTGGTACATGTCATCACAAGCATGACCTGAGGCTACATGCTGCGTTTCGGCGCAGCGCCACCTACTGGTCCGGAGATACAAAAATAGCTATTTTTGTTTATACCTTCTGAACTGTTTGTCCAAAAATCATAAAAGTGGTCTTGTTACATTCAGGGCATCATGCCGAGTCGACTGATATCCAATTTTCTCAGATCGGCCATTTTGGCTGTCGGCCAATTTGAATTAAGTGCTAAAATGTTGTATTTTTTGAACGCATGAATGAATTGTTACAAAACTCGGTATGGGTCATCAGTAGGATGCCCTGAAGGAGCCAGAGAAGTTTCGAAACAGCGCCACCTAGTTATTATTGTTATTCTTCTTCTGACTGGGTGTCTATGGCAGCCCATAGAAGCGTATGCGGGAAAGTTGTAACGGTTTGATATTCTGATAGAGGACAGTCCCAACATCAAATTGACCAATTTTGGTGTCTCTAACTCATTCCCTCTAGCGCCACCACCTGTCCAAATTTTCAAAAATATTATGCTAATAACTTTTGAACCGTAAGGCCTATCAACAAAATTATTTTTTCCTCTGATTCCTGAGCTCATGACGATTCGATTGCACCATATGACTTCATTTTCCAACATAAAAATATGTCCGCCATTTTGAATTGTCCAAAAAACCTACTTTTGCAAACTCGCCCTAGACGGCTTGTCCGATTTTCACCAAAATTGCACCAGATCATCTTCAAGCAGTGCCGACAAAAAGTGAAATTCAAGTTGATTTGTCAAACCGTTTCTATAAACGCACAAACAAATTTTAAGTAGCACTTGCAAAAACAAATGTAAGGCTGTATCTAAGCAACGCTTATTTGTATTCAGACCAAACTTGGTACATGTCATCACAAGCATGACCTGAGGCTACATGCTGCGTTTCGGTGCAGCGCCACCTACTGGTCCGGAGATACAAAAAATGGCTATTTTTGTTTATAACTTATGAACGGTTTGTCCAAAAATCATAAACCGCATCAACTGCACCACCTATTTGTCGAAAGTGATAATCAATTAAATCATATTTTTAGTTAATGTTTATGATTTTTCATCCATTTGCCTAAATTCATCTTTACATCTCTTTAAGTGCTACTTGCTGCAGTTGGTCTGACCATTCCAGCCATGTTGGCATGTCTTGTCATCATCTTTGCGCTTGGCTCCGGTAATGGCTGCTTGCAGCTATATTTATTATTAGATTTCTCCGGTAGGAGGGAATCTATTGTAATTGACAGTATTATTATTAGATTCCTCCGATAGGAGGGAATCTATTGTTATTGACAGTTTTATTATTATTATTATTATTATTAGATTCCTCCGATAGGAGGGAATCTATTGTTATTGACAGTTTTATTATTATTATTATTAGATTCCTCCGATAGGAGGGAATCTATTGTAATTGACAGTATTATTATTAGATTCCTCCGATAGGAGGGAATCTATTGTAATTGACAGTATTATTATTATTATTATTATTATTAGATTCCTCCGATAGGAGGGAATCTATTGTTATTGACAGTTTTATTAGATTCCTCCGATAGGAGGGAATCTATTGTAATTGACAGTATTATTAGCTTCCTCCGATAGGAGGGAATCTATTGTTATTGACAGTTTTATTATTATTATTATTATTATTATTAGATTCCTCCGATAGGAGGGAATCTATTCTAATTGACAGTATTATTAGATTCCTCCGATAGGAGGGAATCTATTGTTATTGACAGTTTTATTATTGTTAGATTCCTCCGATAGGAGGGAATCTATTGTAATTGACAGTATTATTATTATTATTATTAGATTCCTCCGATAGGAGGGAATCTATTGTTATTGACAGTTTTATTATTATTATTATTATTATTAGATTCCTCCGATAGGAGGGAATCTATTGTTATTGACAGTATTATTTTATTGACAGTTTTATTATTATTATTATTATTATTAGATTCCTCCGATAGGAGGGAATCTATTGTTATTGACAGTTTTATTATTATTATTATTATTATTATTATTATTAGATTCCTCCGATAGGAGGGAATCTATTGTTATTGACGGTTTTATTATTATTATTATTATTATTATTATTATTATTATTATTATTATTATTATTATTCTCCTTGAGCCCCAATATCTCAAAAAGTCACTGGTCAAAAATTTTCTAAATTGGCACATTGATACTCCATGCCAACGGGTACCCCCAAACCAAGAATGGCCCACATTCGCCCATAGGTGGCGCTACAGGCCACGCCCCAAAAAAACATTTTCAAAGTCATGGCATTTCCAAGCCATTTGTCCAATTATTCTCAAAACTGGTGTACATGCCTCATTTCTCATGGGGAACAAAAAAGCCTCAAGGACCCATAACTTCCGCCATATTGGATTTTCCTGTACAGTGAAAATTTGCCAAAACCTACAAAACTCTTCTTCTCCTGAACCGTAGCTCCAATTGACTTGAAATTTGGTACGCATGTGTAGAATTGATGTCTTTGAAAACGTTACTTAGCAAAAATGAATACGATATAAAATGGCTGAAAGGGGCGTGTTTATGTAAATGTCCAAATTTTATCAATATATATGTCAATATATCAAATGTAATTTTGACCGAGGGTTTTTCAAACCTAACATTCATCAAGATAACATCCCTTTGAAGTACTGTGCAAAGAATTGCCCACATTCGCCCTTAGCGGTTCGCTACAGGCCACGCCAAACTGTCACATTTTCAAAAAGATGGCATTTTCACCACAATTTTCAAAATATTCTAAAACTTGGTATACTTGCCTCATTTCTCATTGGTAACAAAAAAGCCTCAAGGACCCATAAGGTACGATTAAAAATGGCTGAAAGGGGCGTGTTTATGTAAATGTCCACATTTAATCAATATATATGTCAATAAATCAAATGTAATTTTGACTGAGGGATTTTAAAACCTGACATGCTTCAAGATAACATCCCTTTGAAGTACTGTGCAAAGAATTGCCGACATTCGCCCTTAGCGGTTCGCTACAGGCCACGCCCAAATGTCACATTTTCTAAATGATGGCACTTTCACCCCAATTTTCCAAATATTCTAAAACTTGGTATACTTGCCTCATTTCTCATTGGGAACAAAAAAGCCTCAAGGACCCATAACTTCTGCCCTAATGGATTGTCCTGTACAGTGAAAATTTGCCAAAACCTACAAAAGTCTTCTTCTCTTGAACCGTAGATCCAATTTACTTGACATTTGGTACCCATGTGTAGAATTGATGTGTTTCAATTTGCTCCTTAGCAAAAATGAATACAATACAAAATGGCTGAAAGGTGCGTATTTATGTAAATGACCACATTGCCTCAATATATTAGTGTCAATAAACCAAATGTAATTTTGACGGATGGTTTTTCAAACCTAACATGCTTCAAGATGACATAACTATGTTGGCTTGAGAAAGCCAACATATTGTTATGTTACATACATTTATTATTATTATTATTATTAATACTATTTTACTTACTAAAATTTCAACAACCTTACCTCCAAGTGCTTTAATGCTATAAGTACCCAACTTGCCACAGACCTGGGGACTGTTCTGAAGTTTGCTGGAATGCCTTTTTTTACCTGATGCGACTTAAGCTTTTTATATAAATGACGATCAAAAATGTTAAAAATCCCATTGATTTACAATGGCTGAGCAAAAATGCCCCCTCTACTGGATTAATACGGTCTACAAGTAAAATCCCATTCACTTACATTGACTGAGCAAAGAGGCTCCCTCTGCTGGTGTAACTCTGTCTACCAAATGCACTTTTACTGGAGAAATCTCTCTAATGGAGCAATTCTGTCTACTAGTGGGTGGAGCTCCCGACTTTCTCAGCCAGAAGAATTTTGCCTGCGTTTGCACAAAGGTATGTCAATTGTGTGTGTTTAATGCTTGACATTTGGAACATTCACGCGATTTTATACTATTCATCTCAACAAATGGTAAAACAACTCATATAAATGTTTTCGAGCAGTTTGTGTGAAACAGCGATAATCGTCGCGTCTAACGCACGAGCCCCGATCGAGTGACTGCACAAATAAGGTCAGTGAGATGTGTTTTATTGCTTCCCAGTTTGAATATTCAAGCGATTTTACACTATTCAACTCAACAAATGGCAAAACAACTCAAATAAATGTTTGTGAGCAGTTTTGTGTGAAACCGCGAGATGCGTCGCGTCTAACGCACGAGCCCCGATGAGAGTTACTGCACAAATAAGGTCAGTGAGATGTGTTTTACTACTTCCCAGTTTGAATATTCAAGCAATTTTACACTATTCAACTCAACAAATGGCATACAACTCAAATAAATCTTAGCGAGGAGTTTGAAATCGGGAATCATTATTGAATTCTGGCATTATTACGGGGGTCAACAATGGCGCTGTAATGTCCTTTCAGATGCATTGTTCTAAACAGCGGAAAAAACAAAATACTGCGTCATTTTTGCCCATTCAGATACATGGAAGAGATCATTACAAACTATAAAAGGTCTACTGTTATTTGTGTACACTTACAATAACAACAAAACCTTGAGCTTTTGTAAAATAACGAAAATAAACAGGGTAAACCGAATCTGTCTTTGCGATAATCTGTCTGATACACGTCAGAAAAAATCAAGTGAAACTCCGCGAACACTTATCACACAAACATGAAACATATGTCTAAAGAAAGAAGGGATGGACGGATCGATCCTAAAGTATCAATACTTCCGAGAATGATGTTTCATCTGCGTGTTCTCTGACAGCACGCGATAGTGACGCGATCTCATTTTTACTCGCGTCTTCAATGCGAGCAATGTTTGTCTGTTGTATGTTTATAACACTTTCCTGTTTGAACTTTCGAGCGATTTTACACCATTCAACTCAACAAATGGCAAAACAACTCAAATAAATGTTTGTGTGAAACAACGAGCAGCGTCACGTCTAACTCACGAGCCCCGATGAGAGATCGCATTCGCTTCTTCTTGCGTTTGAACGGACAATTTCTTACAACAAAATGTCAAATTACATGATATATTGTGGAGTCTGTTTTGTCTCAAGTGAACATAAACCGTTGATGAAGAAATCACCAATCTAAATCTAGTATCAACACTTCCGAGAATGATTATCAGCGTAGTGTCTGACAGCGCGAGGCATCTCATTTTTACTCGCATCTTCACGGAGGTTTGTCGGTTGTATGTAGTTTCACAATCTCAATCAATTAATCTCTGAAATGAATACAGATGTAACAGCACGAAAATAATGAGACTTCACAGTTCTCAAAAGATTAAACTCAATGAAACAAGCCGCACAGACTGTGCCTTGAATGAAATGCGTTTAAAATCCTCTTAAAGAGACAGTAACAATTTTCCAAGTAAATAAAAAGTAGCCTACAAATGGTTTTTACCCCAAAAATAAATTTCTCTCATCGTATACTCACCCTCATTCCATCCCAGATGTGTATTATTTCCTTTCTTCTGGTGAACACAAATTAAGTTTTTTAGAAGATTATCTCAACCCTGTTGGACCTTTCAATGACTTGAATGGTGATCAGAACTCAGAAGCTACAAAAATCACATAAATGCAGCATAAAAGTAATCCATACCACTCCAGTGGTTTAATCCATTCCTTCAGAAGTGATATTATAGGTGTGGGTTAGAAACAGACCTATATATATATATATATATATATATATATACTTCAAGATGACATCACTCTGAAGTACTGCGTAAAGAATATCCCACATTCTCCCTTAGGGGGCGCTACAGGCCAAGCCCAAAATTCCCATTTTCTGGTCAAAAATGTTCTAATTTTGTATATTGATACTACAGACCAACAGGAATCCACAAACCAAGAATGGCCCACATTCGCCCTTAGGGGGCGCTACAGGCCACGCCCTAAATTCCCATTTGCTGGTCAAAAATGTTCTAATTTGGTACATTGATACTACAGGCCAACAGGAACCCACAAACAAAGAATTGCCCATATTCGCCATTAGGGGGCGCTACAGGCTATGCCCAAAATTCCCATTTTATGGTCAAAAATGTTCTAATTTGGTATATTGACACTACAGGCCAACAGAAATCCACAAACCAACAATGTCTCACATTCGCCTTTAGGGGGCGCTAAAGGCCATTCCCAAATTGCAATTTTTTTTTGTCAAAAACTTTCAAATTTGGTCCATTGATACTACAGGCCAACAGGAGCTCACAAACCAAGATTGGCCCACATTCACCCTTAGGGGGCGCTATAGGCCATGTCAAAAATTCCCATTTTCTGGTCAAAAATGTTCTAATGTGGTACATTGATACTGCACGCCAACAGGAACCCACAAACCAAGAATTGCCCATATTCGTCATTAGGGGGCGCTACAGGCTATGCCTTAAAGTCCTATTTTTTGGTCAAACATTTTCAAATTTGGTACATTGATACTACAGGCCAACGGGAACCCACAAACCAAGAATGGCCGACATTCACCCTTAGGGGGCGATATAGGCCATGTCCAAAATTCCCATTTTCTGGTCAATAATGTTCTAATTTGGTACATTGATACTACAGGCCAACAGGAACTCACAAACCAAGAATTGCCCGTATTCACCATTAGGGGGCGCTACAGGCTATGCCCCAATGTCCCACATTGAAAGTGATGGCATTTCCACCGCATTTTTTTAGTTCTTCTGAAACTTAATGTAGATAACTCATTTCTCATTGTAAACAAAAAAGCCTCCAGGATCCATAAGATCCCGGCATCATGGATTTTCCTGTACACTGAAAATGTTTAGTTTAGGATTCAGACAGAAAGACACGTTTTTTGAATTTCTTCATTGGGAGAGTTTAACCCCAACCCTCTACTGAACAATTTTAAATGATTTGCCATTTTGAGGAGGAATCGCATTGCTGCTTGCAGCTATATTTATTATTATTATTATTATTATTATTATTCTCCTTGAGCCCCAATATCTCAAAAAGTCACTGGTCAAAAATTTTCTAAATTGGCACATTGATACTCCATGCCAACTGGTACCCCCAAACCAAGAATGGCCCACATTCGCCCATAGGTGGCGCTACAGGCCACGCCCCAAAAAAATATTTTCAAAGTCATGGCATTTCCAAGCCATTTGTCCAATTATTCTCAAACCTGGTGTACATGCCTCATTTCTCATGGGGAACAAAAAAGCCTCAAGTACCCATAACTTCTGCCCTAATGGATTTTCCTGTACAGTGAAAATTTGCCAAAACCTACAAAACTCTTCTTCTCCTGAACCGTAGCTCCAATATACTTGAAATTTGGTACGCATGTGTAGAACTGATGTCTTTGAAAACGTTACTTAGCAAAAATGAATACGATATAAAATGGCTGAAAGGGGCGTGTTTATGTAAATGTCCACATTTAATCAATATATATGTCAATATATCAAATGTAATTTTGACCCAGGGTTTTTCAAACCTAACATTCTTCAAGATAACATCCCTTTGAAGTACTGTGCAAAGAATTGCCCACATTCGCCCTTAGCGGTTCGCTACAGGCCACGCCCAAATGTCACATTTTCAAAATGATGGCATTTTCACCACAATTTTCGAAATATTCTAAAACTTGGTATACTTGCCTCATTTCTCATTGGGAACAAAAAAGCCTCAAGGACCCATAAGGTACGATTAAAAATGGCTGAAAGGGGCGTGTTTATGTAAATGTCCACATTTAATCAATATATAAGTCAATAAATCAAATGTAATTTTGACTGAGGGATTTTAAACCTGACATGCTTCAAGATAACATCCCTTTGAAGTACTGTGCAAAGAATTGCCGACATTCGCCCTTAGCGGTTCGCTACAGGCCACGCCCAAATGTCACATTTTCAAAATGATGGCACTTTCACCCCAATTTTCCAAATATTCTAAAACTTGGTATACTTGCCTCATTTCTCATTGGGAACAAAAAAGCCTCAAGGACCCATAACTTCTGCCCTAATGGATTGTCCTGTACAGTGAAAATTTGCCAAAACCTACAAAAGTCTTCTTCTCTTGAACCGTAGATCCAATTGACTTGACATTTGGTACCCATGTGTAGAATTGATGTCTTTCAATTTGTTACTTAGCAAAAATGAATACAATACAAAATGGCTGAAAGGTGCGTGTTTATGTAAATGACCACATTGCCTCAATATATTAGTGTCAATAAACCAAATGTAAATTTGATTGATGGTTTTTCAAACCTAACATGCTTCAAGATGACATAACTATGTGTGCTTGAGAAAGCCAACATATTGTTATGTTACATACATTTATTATTATTATTATTATTATTAATACTATTTTACTTACTAAAATTTCAACAACCTCACCTCCAAGAGCTTTAATGCTATAAGTACCCAACTTGCCACAGACCTGGGGACTGTTCTGAAGTTTGCTGCTATGTCTTTTTTTACCTGATGCGACTTAAGCTTTTTATATAAATGACGATCAAAAATGTAAAAAATCCCATTGATTTACAATGGCTGAGCAAAAATGCCCCCTCTACTGGATCAATACGGTCTACAAGTAAAATCCCATTCACTTACATTGGCTGAGCAAAGAGGCTCCCTCTGCTGGTGTAACTCTGTCTACCAAATGCACTTTTACTGGAGAAATCTCTCTAATGGAGCAATTCTGTCTACTAGTGGGTGGAGCTCCCGACTTTCTCAGCCAGAAGAATTTTGCCTGCGTTTGCACAAAGGTATGTCAATTGTGTGTGTTTAATGCTTGACATTTGGAACATTCACGCGATTTTATACTATTCATCTCAACAAATGGTAAAACAACTCATATAAATGTTTTCGAGCAGTTTGTGTGAAACTGCGATAATCGTCGCGTCTAACGCACGAGCCCCGATGAGAGTTACTGCACAAGGTCAGTGAGATGTATTTTACTGCTTCCCAGTTTGAATATTCAAGCGATTTTACACTATTCAACTCAACAAATGGCAAAACAACTCAAATAAATGTTTGTGAGCAGTTTTGTGTGAAACCGCGAGATGCGTCGCGTCTAACGCACGAGCCCCGATGAGAGTTACTGCACAAATAAGGTCAGTGAGATGTGTTTTACTACTTCCCAGTTTGAATATTCAAGCGATTTTACACTATTCAACTCAACAAATGGCATACAACTCAAATAAATCTTTGCGAGGAGTTTGAAATCGGGAATCATTATTGAATTCTGGCATTATTACGGGGGTCAACAATGGCGCTGTAATGTCCTTTCAGATGCATTGTTCTAAACAGCGGAAAAAACTTAAACAAAATACTGCGTCATTTTTGCCCATTCAGATACATGGAAGAGATCATTACAAACTGTAAAAGGTCTACTTTTATTTGTGTACACTTACAATAACAACAAAACCTTGAGCTTTTGTAAAATAACGAAAATAAACAGGGTAAACCGAATCTGTCTTTGCGATAATCTGTCTGATACACGTCAGAAAAATCAAGTGAAACTCCGCGAACACTTATCACACAAACATGAAACATATGTCTAAAGAAAGAAGGGATGGACGGATCGATCCTAAAGTATCAATACTTCCGAGAATGATGTTTCATCTGCGTGTTCTCTGACAGCACGCGATAGTGACGCGATCTAATTTTTACTCGCGTCTTCAATGCGAGCAATGTTTGTCTGTTGTATGTGTTTTTAACACTTTCCTGTTTGAACTTTCAAGCGATTTTACACCATTCAACTCAACAAATGGCAAAACAACTCAAATAAATATATGTGTGAAACAGCGAGCAGCGTCACGTCTAACTCACGAGCCCCGATGAGAGATCGCATTCGCTTCTTCTTGCGTTTGAACGGACAATTTCTTACAACAAAATGTCAAATTACATGATATATTGTGGAGTCTGTTTTGTCTCAAGTGAACATAAACAGTTGATGAAGAAATCGCGAATCTAAATCTAGTATCAACACTTCCGAGAATGATTATCAGCGTTGTGTCTGACAGCGCGAGGCGATCTCATTTTTACTCGCATCTTCATGGAGGTTTGTCGGTTGTATGTAGTTTCACAATCTCAATCAATTAATCTCTGAAATGAATACAGATGTAACAGCACGAAAATAATGAGACTTCACAGTTCTCAAAAGATTAAACTCAATGAAACAAGCCGCACAGACTGTGCCTTGAATGAAATGCGTTTAAAATCCTCTTAAAGAGACAGTAACAATTTTCCAAGTAAATAAAAAGTAGGCCTACAAATGGTTTTTACCCCAAAAATAAATTTCTCTCATCGTATACTCACCCTCATTCCATCCCAGATGTGTATTATTTCCTTTCTTCTGGTGAACACAAATTAAGCTTTTTAGAAGATTATCTCAACCCTGTTGGACCTTTCAATGACTTGAATGGTGATCAGAACTCAGAAGCTACAAAAATCACATAAATGCAGCATAAAAGTAATCCATACCACTCCAGTGGTTTAATCCATGCCTTCAGAAGTGATATTATAGGTGTGGGTTAGAAACAGACCTATATATATATATACTTCAAGATGACATCACTCTGAAGTACTGCGTAAAGAATATCCCACATTCTCCCTTAGGGGGCGCTACAGGCCAAGCCCAAAATTCCCATTTTCTGGTCAAAAATGTTCTAATTTTGTATATTGATACTACAGACCAACAGGAATCCACAAACCAAGAATGGCCCACATTCGTCCTTAGGGGGCGCTACAGGCCACGCCCTAAATTCCCATTTGCTGGTCAAAAATGTTCTAATTTGGTACATTGATACTACAGGCCAACAGGAACCCACAAACAAAGAATTGCCCATATTCGCCATTAGGGGGCACTACAGGCTATGCCCAAAATTCCCATTTTATGGTCAAAAATGTTCTAATTTGGTATATTGACACTACAGGCCAACAGAAATCCACAAACCAAGAATGTCTCACATTCGCCCTTAGGGGGCGCTAAAGGCCATTCTCAAATTGCTATTTTTTTTTGTCAAAAACTTTCAAATTTGGTACATTGATACTACAGGCCAACAGGAACTCACAAACCAAGATTGGCCCACATTCACCCTTAGGGGGCGCTATAGGCCATGTCAAAAATTCCCATTTTCTGGTCAAAAATGTTGTAATGTGGTACATTGATACTGCACGCCAACAGGAACCCACAAACCAAGAATTGCCCATATTCGTCATTAAGGGGCGCTACAGGCTATGCCTTAAAGTCCTATTTTTTGGTCAAACATTTTCAAATTTGGTACATTGATACTACAGGCCAACGGGAACCCACAAACCAAGAATGGCCGACATTCACCCTTAGGGGGCGATATAGGCCATGTCCAAAATTCCCATTTTCTGGTCAATAATGTTCTAATTTGGTACATTGATACTACAGGCCAACAGGAACTCACAAACCAAGAATTGCCCGTATTCACCATTAGGGGGCGCTACAGGCTATGCCCCAATGTCCCACATTCAAAGTGATGGCATTTCCACCCCATTTTTTCAGTTCTTCTGAAACTTAATGTACATAACTCATTTCTCATTGTAAACAAAAAAGCCTCCAGGATCCATAAGATCCCAGCATCATGGATTTTCCTGTACACTGAAAATGTTTAGTTTAGGATTCAGACAGAAAGACACGTTTTTTGAATTTCTTCATTGGGAGAGTTTAACCCCAACCCTCTACTGAACAATTTTAAATGATTTGCCATTTTGAGGAGGAATCGCATTGCTGCTTGCAGCTATATTTATTATTATTATTATTATTATTCTCCTTGAGCCCCAATATCTCAAAAAGTCACTGGTCAAAAATTTTCTAAATTGGCACATTGATACTCCATGCCAACGGGTACCCCCAAACCAAGAATGGCCCACATTCGCCCATAGGTGGCGCTACAGGCCACGCCCCAAAAAAACATTTTCAAAGTCATGGCATTTCCAAGCCATTTGTCCAATTATTCTCAAACCTGGTGTACATGCCTCATTTCTCATGGGGAACAAAAAAGCCTCAAGGACCCATAACTTCTGCCCTAATGGATTTTCCTGTACAGTGAAAATTTGCCAAAACCTACAAAACTCTTCTTCTCCTGAACCGTAGCTCCAATTGACTTGAAATTTGGTACGCATGTGTAGAATTGATGTCTTTGAAAACGTTACTTAGCAAAAATGAATACGATATAAAATGGCTTAAAGGGGCGTGTTTATGTAAATGTCCACATTTAATCAATATATATGTCAATATATCAAATGTAATTTTGACCGAGGGTTTTTCAAACCTAACATTCATCAAGATAACATCCCTTTGAAGTACTTTGCAAAGAATTGCCCACATTCGCCCTTAGCGGTTCGCTACAGGCCACGCCCAAATGTCACATTTTCAAAATGATGGCATTTTCACCACAATTTTCTAAATATTCTAAAACTTGGTATACTTGCCTCATTTCTCATTGGGAACAAAAAAGCCTCAAGGACCCATAAGGTACGATTAAAAATGGCTGAAAGGGGCGTGTTTATGTAAATGTCCACATTTAATCAATATATATGTCAATAAATCAAATGTAATTTTGACTGAGGGATTTTAAAACCTGACATGCTTCAAGATAACATCCCTTTGAAGTACTGTGCAAAGAATTGCCGACATTCGCCCTTAGCGGTTCGCTACAGGCCACGCCCAAATGTCACATTTTCAAAATGATGGCACTTTCACCCCAATTTTCCAAATATTCTAAAACTTGGTATACTTGCCTCATTTCTCATTGGGAACAAAAAAGCCTCAAGGACCCATAAGGTTCTGCGTGATGGATTGTCCTGTACAGTGAAAATTTGGTGAAACATTTAAAACTCTTCTTCTCTTGAACCGTAGATCCAATTGACTTGACATTTGGTACCCATGTGTAGAATTGATGTCTTTCAATTTGTTACTTAGCAAAAATGAATACAATACAAAATGGCTGAAAGGTGCGTATTTATGTAAATGACCACATTGCCTCAATATATTAGTGTCAATAAACCAAATGTAATTTTGACGGATGGTTTTTCAAACCTAACATGCTTCAAGATGACATAACTATGTTGGCTTGAGAAAGCCAACATATTGTTATGTTACATACATTTATTATTATTATTATTATTATTAATACTATTTTACTTACTAAAATTTCAACAACCTTACCTCCAAGTGCTTTAATGCTATAAATACCCAACTTGCCACAGACCTGGGGACTGTTCTGAAGTTTGCTGGAATGTCTTTTTTACCTGATGCGACTTAAGCTTTTTATATAAATGACGATCAAAAATGTAAAAAATCCCATTGTGGAATAATGAAGGCCACTTTTAAACTCCTTTTGTTGGTGCTGCTGCAGCTGTTCCCTGTTCAAAGGATGTTCTATAGGAATGTGTCTCTTATCTCTCTCAAATGTATGTTAACCCCAAATAAGGTAATGAGCCATTTCATTGGTGGGGGTCCAGTGGAATGTGGTTTTCTGGACCATATAACAAAGTGCTGAACAATAAACGTTGAAGAAGGATCTGATAGCATTGGGTGTCTGTGTCATGTCTTTCTTCCCTCAGCTGAGCCGTATCGAGACGGGGATTGCAGATCAAGAAAATAAATTAAACACATTGGATGACAAAATTATCTAACAATTTGGGGGCTCGTCCGGGATTTCTCCAGACAAGGTAAGACTGATTTAAGTATCAAGTTTTCCTGTCTGATGAGAGATTGAACAAAACGTAGTTTAACGTAGTTTAATTTGGCTCGATATTAACTCCGTTAATAACTCTGCTCGGGGGCCTCTGTCGAAGAGATGATTTTGCCCTATTATGAATAGGAAGGAGGGTTTTGCTCTATTATAATATAGAAAAACCCCACAACCGCAGCAGTAGTTTTAAGGATATCCTTATTCTGGTATGAATAGGAAGAGGACGGGAATTGTCCTATGGAAAAGACGGAGAGAATTTGATCTGCATTATTGTTCTGCATGAACCGTGTCGATCGGGAAATTGTATGTATTATTATTACTAAAAAGGTGACATTATGGGACAGGAAAAAAGCCGTCCTCTATGGAACGAAACTCCAAAACAATGGATGTTTTGCAATAAAAAAGATTATAATACTGAGCCATATATCAGCAATTTGGCTGGGTGGTCAGAGAAAGGAGAAAGAAATAAAGAAGAAAAAGAAAAAAGAAAAACTTAATTAGATCAATTCATGAGTAAATCAAATCTATGGTTAAAAAGGGTGAAAGCACCCTCAGTGGGATTATAAATACATAAAAGAATAATACGAGGTGTGGAAGAAAATAAAACCATTCTGGGACAAAGGTCCTGAACGAAAAGAGATTAATCAAATGCACACAGCGGTCTCTGTTTTCAAAACAAGCCGCCTAAATATGATATCATCGTGAACAAAGCTTTAACCCCTAAACTCCCAAAGACACCATGTGCACTGTTGTATCCCGATTTAACATTATTTAAACGCAACTCATTCGCTACAGCTACGGACGGATCTGATTCAGATTCAAAGAAAGATACGAGCGAAGATACAACAGCTGCATTTCCTTTTATCAAGTGCCCAAACGGATATAAAATCGTTTCACTAACATTGTCAGAGAGGCTGACTATATGCAAAGAATTACCATATATAAACCGCATACCTTTATCATCGATACGGGCGCATCTAAAGGTTCATTAACAGCGCATTGCTATAAGGGCTCTATTACGGGACGCACACTAATCTCTGTGTTGGAATTAATGGCATTCCTGTGAAGTGTCATATGACACCAAAATTACTCGTAACATCTCTAGATAACACAAACTTGTTTAAAATGCACGATTTCATGATTTCGCCTGACTCTCCGTTCTGCCCACTGGTCTGTGATACGATGCATAAAATTGGAGAAAAAAAAAAAAAAAAAACTTTTGATTCTAACTCATTAGCTACAATTGCTGTTTCCCTCAGTATATTGTCAGTCTGTGTATACAGGTCATTGCGGAGAAGTTTACAGCTCAACGTTAGTCAGCACTTCTGCTGCGAAACAGGAAATGCTCAAGGTAGACCCAGCGCTACGGGCCGCCCACAAAGATGAGGCGGACCTTATTGATATCCATGATGAGAACGGGTTGTGATATCAGACCATATGTTGCAAAAATCCGCTCTAACTTGCCAGTATACTACAAAAAAGTATCAACAGTATAATGCAAACTGTCAAAAACAAAGGTATTAAAAGGTATTAATACAGTGTCTGAAACAAGGTATTTATGAACCCATTCACACATATAAATCATCTATTAATCCTATGAAGAAAGCTAATAATACATGGCGATTAAAGTAAGAGTTGAAAATTAATGCAAATGTCTCCAGTGGTGCCGGATGTGTGCATTAACTCAATTCCAGTAGACCACAATGATTTTACTATTATTAATTTGTGTTCTGCATTCTTCAGTGTCAGTCATGCTTGTTACGCAGCCGCTGTTCGCATTCACATATGGAGGCCAACAGTAACAGAATGCCCCAGAAATTTAGAGACTCGCCTGCTGTGTTCTCTGCTGTAGTGCACGTTACTTTGAAGGACACCAAGCTGCCACCTGTCTATTGCAATATGCTGACGACATCCTGCTTTCCGGCCCGAACATCAAGTCATGCACAGCCGCTTCAACTATTGTGTGCAATGTACTAGCAAAGACTGGCTTCAAGACATCAAAATAAAAGATGCAATGGGTGAAACTGAACTATCAATCTGGGTCATGAACTACAGAAAGGAACAGTACGTGTCTCCACAGACAGAGTGAAGATGATTACTACATTCCAACACCCTAAAAAAAGGCTCAAATGCAAAGCTTCTTGGGTTTAGTGAACTATTGTCGAGCATGGGTGCCAAACTGCTCGTTATATGACAAAATCCTGAGAGAAGCAACACTCTCAAGGGCTGAGGAATCTATCAAGAGGACTGCTGAAATGGACATTGCTACCAAATCATGATGAACCCTTTCATTTGTATGTGCACGAGGCAGCAGGCGCAGCAGCAGCGATCCTCGCTCAGTCCCATTGCGGAACATATAGACCACTGGCGTACTTGTCAAAATATTTTAGACGCAGTCGCCAAAGGCCTCCCTGCATGTTTATGAGCAGTGACTGCTGCAGCATTGATGTAACAACATGCAGAACGTATTGTTCTCTCACATCCATTAGTTGTGCACACCTCTCACCAGGTAGGAACAATCATGCACAACATTACCACATGACAGTACAATGTTGATCGGGGTAAGAAGTTATTTTATTGGCTACTGCTAATCGGACAAATAAACCAACCTCCGATATAAACGGCCCGACTTTATCATTACAAATGACTGAAATTGCTGACTCGAGGTGAATTTTACAACGATTCACATGATTGCATCAATTGCCTAAAAACATGTACTTTATGCAGGCCGAATGTTTCATCATCCGCCCTGGAGGAGGGGGACCATTGGTACATTGAACAATGAACATTGACTTGATGGGTCCAGTTCCAAGCCAATTGCGTATACTGGTTTGGTTATGTTGTAACAGAAATTCAGAATCGAATTATTGACGCTTATTCGCTCCCATATAATTCTGCACAAGCTGCTGAGTTGTTTGCGTTGATCAGAGCATGCCATTTGGCTAAAGTTACATCGATTGATATTTACACAGACTTGAAGTATGCTGATGGTAGCAAAGTGGGCTGCAAGGGAAGTTATGGTAAGTCCAGACCTAAATCAGGCTGAAGAGACTTTTTCCACGATATAATCAACACTGGTAAAAGACAATGACATTAAATTGTTACAGGCAAATCCATCTGAATCTGACAACATTGGGCCTCAAATTAAGTGAAATCAAACTTATTGCATAAATGGGGTAAAAAATGGAGTAAAATGTATCCTGGACTCATGTCTAACGTACAACAGACAGAAGCCTACAAAGCACGACACCACACTCGAAACTGCTGTTCTAAACAGACAGAAGCTTTCCCGTGTGTGAGGTAAAATGATAAAATGGTGAAAATCTGGCAAAATAAATAATACAGAGATTCGGCTGAATGAGCTCAGAATGTCACCATCCTCTGTTGTTAATCTTTCCATTTGAAATACTAATGGGTAAGCCTTTCCCGACCCTTTGGGTCAAAGGCCGCGCTGGCTTTCTCTCCACAGGTGACACGGAGGTGGTGATTGCCGAATATGTGGATTCCCTCATTAAAATATTAAATGACATAAATAATGATATCTCTCTCTCTCCCTCTGCCTGCAGAAAGCACTACTCATCCATTTGTTCCAAATCAGCAGGTTTTGGTAAAGTGTTTGAATCCAACGAAGTTAGGTGAACCAAAGTGGGCCCAACTACTGTACTGCCAGTGACCTGAACGGGGGTGCTAACTGATCTTCAACCACAGTGGATCCACGCAAGCCGCGTGAAGCTTGCTCCAGAGGAGGGCCTTACTGATTCAGGGTGAACGGTGAAAGCACTGGAGGAGCTGAACACGCAGCGCCAGTGCCCAACCGGGAATCTGCGAATTAGGAGGACCTGAGGAGGGACCCGGAACAGTCAACATGAAGACATTCCTACTGACACTCTGCATATGGCAGGTGGTCGCGCTTGCCTATGCCCGTTCAGTATCAACACAACAGCAAGGAGCCACATGTGTCATTCCAATTCCTAGAAATAATGTATGATGGTTTATGTTTTATGAAATGTTACAGGAAGATGTTTCTGTTATGAAGGTACGGGTAAACACCCGGAAACGAAGGTACTTAGAAGGTGATGCCTCAAGTGACCCTGAAGTATATCTAGATAGTGTTGGACAGCCAAGAGGTATTAAGTGTTTGGATTACCTTTTGGCTAAAGATGGAGGAGGAGTATGTAAAATGTTTGGAGACAAATGCTGTACGTACATCCCGGGTCACACTGATGATGATGGTGAATTTATGAAGGTATGAAAGGAAATGGATAAGTTGAATAAAGAATTAGCTGATAACATCAAGGAAAATGGGGACAATTTTTCAATATGTTTGGGTGGTTCGCACCCTGGATGTCCTCCATTATATCGATTGCTGTATACATTGTACTTATGTTATTATTTGTCCCATGTTTGTTACAATTACTGATGCAGAAGATGAATGTGATGATAAACAGGCATAATATCACCATGTTCCATTATTTAAGTATACCTGATACTGAAGTTGGTTGAGAAGGTTATGTGATCCTTCCAGGATCAAAGTGGGCAATGTGGAATAATGAAGGCCACTTTTAAACTCCTTTTGTTGGTGCTGCTGCAGCTGTTCCCTGTTCAAAGGATGTTCTATAGGAATGTGTCTCTTATCTCTCTCAAATGTATGTTAACCCCAAATAAGGTAATGAGCCATTTCATTGGTGGGGGTCCAGTGGAATGTGGTTTTCTGGACCATATAACAAAGTGCTGAACAATAAACGTTGAAGAAGGATCTGATAGCATTGGGTGTCTGTGTCATGTCTTTCTTCCCTCAGCTGAGCCGTATCGAGACGGGGATTGCAGATCAAGAAAATAAATTAAACACATTGGATGACAAAATTATCTAACACCCATTGATTTACAATGGCTGAGCAAAAATGCCCCCTCTAATGGATTAATATGGTCTACAAGTAAAATCCCATTCACTTACATTGGCTGAGCAAAGAGGCTCCCTCTGCTGGTGTAACCCTGTCTACCAAATGCACTTTTACTGGAGAAATCTCTCTAATGGAGCAATTCTGTCTACTAGTGGGTGGAGCTCCCGACTTTCTAAGCTAGAAGAATTTTGCCTGCGTTTGCACAAAGGTATGTCAATTGTGTGTGTTTAATGCTTGACATTTGGAACATTCACGCGATTGTATACTATTCATCTCAACAAATGGCAAAACAACTCAAATAAATGTTTGTGAGCAGTTTTGTGTGAAACCGCGAGATGCGTCGCGTCTAACGCACGAGCCCCGATGAGAGTAACTGCACAAAGGTCAGTGAGATGTTTTACTGCTTCCCAGTTTGAATATTCAAGCGATTTTACACTATTCAACTCAACAAATGGCATTACAACTCAAATAAATGTTTGCGAGGAATCTGAATTCGGGAATCATTATTGAATTCTGGCATTATTACGGGGGTCAACAATGGCGCTGTAATGTCCTTTCAGATGCATTGTTCTAAACAGTTGAAAAAACTTAAACAAAATACTGCGTCATTTTTGCCCATTCAGATACATGGAAGAGATCATTACAAACTATAAAAGGTCTACTGTTATTTGTGTACACTTACAATACACCAAAACCTTGAGCTTTTGTAAAATAACGAAAATAAACAGGGTAAACCGAATCTGTCTTTGCGATAATCTGTCTGATACACGTCAGAAAAAAACAAGTGAAACTCCGCGAACACTTATCACACAAACATGAAACATATGTCTAAAGAATGAAGGGATGGACGGATCGATCCTAAAGTATCAATACTTCCGAGAATGATGTTTCATCTGCGTGTTCACTGACAGCACGCGATAGTGAGGCGATCTCATTTTTACTCGCATCTTCAATGCGAGCAATGTTTGTCTGTTGTATGTGTTTTTAACACTTTCCTGTTTGAACTTTCAAGCGATTTTACACCATTCAACTCAACCAATGGCAAAACAACTCAAATAAATATTTGTGTGAAACAGCGAGCAGCGTCACGTCTAACTCACGAGCCCCGATGAGAGATCGCATTCGCTTCTTCTTGCGTTTGAACGGACATTTTCATACAACAAAATGTCAAATTACATGATATATTGTGGAGTCTGTTTTGTCTCAAGTGAACATAAACAGTTGATGAAGAAATCGCGAATCTAAATCTAGTATCAACACTTCCGAGAATGATTATCAGCGTTGTGTCTGACAGCGCGAGGCATCTCATTTTTACTCGCATCTTCATGGAGGTTTGTCGGTTGTATGTAGTTTCACAATCTCAATCAATTCATCTGTGAAATGAATACAGATGTAACAGCACGAAACTAATGAGACTTCACAGTGCTCAAAAGATTAAACTCAATGAAACAAGCCGCACAGACTGTGCCTTGAATGAAATGCATTTAAATTCCTCTTAAAGAGACAGTAACAATTTTCCAAGTAAATAAAAAGTAGGCCTACAAATGGTTTTTACCCCCAAAATAAATTTCTCTCATCGTATACTCACCCTTATTCCATCCCAGATGTGTATTATTTTCTTTCTTCTGGTGAACACAAATGAAGCTTTTTAGAAGATTATCTCAACCCTGTTGGACCTTTCAATGACTTGAATGGTGATCAGAACTCAGAAGCTACAAAAATCACATAAATGCAGCATAAAAGTAATCCATACCACTCCAGTGGTTTAATCCATGCCTTCAGAAGTGATATTATAGGTGTGGGTTAGAAACAGACCTATATATATATACTTCAAGATGACATCACTCTGAAGTACTGCGTAAAGAATATCCCACATTCTCTCTTAGGGGGCGCTACAGGCCATGCCCAAAATTCCCATTTTCTGGTCAAAAATGTTCTAATTTGGTACATTGATACTACAGGCCAACAGGAATCCACAAACCAAGAATGGCCCACATTCGCCCTTAGGGGGCGCTACAGGCCACGCCCTAAATTCCCATTTGCTGGTCAAAAATGTTCTAATTTGGTACATTGATACTACAGGCCAACAGGAACCCACAAACAAAGAATTTCCCATATTCGCCATTAGGGGCGCTACAGGCTATGCCCAAAATTCCCATTTTATGGTCAAAAATGTTCTAATTTGGTATATTGACACTACAGGCCAACAGAAATCCACAAACCAAGAATGTCTCACATTCGCCCTTAGGGGGCGCTAAAGGCCATTCCCAAATTGCACATTTTTTTGTCAAAAACTTTCTAATTTGGTACATTAATACTACAGGCCAACAGGAACCTACAAACCAAGAATGGCTCACATTCGCCCTTAGGGGGCGCTACAGGCCATGCCCAAATGTCATTTTTTCAAAGTGATTGTATTTCCACCCCATTTATTTAGTTTTTTTGAAACCTGGTGAACATACCTCATTTCTCATTGTAAACAAAAAACCCTCCAGGATCCATAAGGTCCGGCATGATGGATTTTCCTGTACACTGAAAATGTTTAGTTTAGGATTCAGACAGAAAGACATGTTTTTTGGATTTTTTCATTGGGAGGGTTTAACCCCAACCCTCTATTGATCAATTTTAAATGATTTGCCATTTTGAGGAGGAATCGCATTGCTGCTTGCAGCTATATTTATTATTATTATTATTATTATTATTATTATTATTAGGGCCCAAGCCTTGAAAAGGCGAAGGCCCTATTGTTTTCCTTAGGATTATTATTATTATTATTATTATTATTAGGGCCCAAGCCTTGCAAAGGCGAAGGCCCTATTGTTTTCCTTAGGATTATTATTAGGGCCCAAGCCTTGAAAAGGCGAAGGCCCTATTGTTTTCCTTAGGATTATTATTATTATTATTATTATTATTATTATTAGGGCCCAAGCCTTGAAAAGGCGAAGGCCCTATTGATTTCCTTAGGATTATTATTATTATTATTATTATTATTATTATTATTATTATTAGGGCCTAAGCCTTGAAAAGGCGAAGGCCCTATTGTTTTCCTTAGGATTATTATTAGGGCCCAAGCCTTGAAAAGGCGAAGGCCCTATTGTTTTCCTTAGGATTATTAATATTATTATTATTAGGGCCCAAGCCTTGAAAAGGCGAAGGCCCTATTGTTTTCCTTAGGATTATTATTATTAGGGCCCAAGCCTTGAAAAGGCGAAGGCCCTATTGTTTTCCTTAGGATTATTATTAGGGCCCAAGCCTTGAAAAGGCGAAGGCCCTATTGTTTTCCTTAGGATTATTATTATTAGGGCCCAAGCCTGAAAAGGCGAAGGCCCTATTGTTTTCCTTAGGATTATTATTATTAGGGCCCAAGCCTGAAAAGGCGAAGGCCCTATTGTTTTCCTTAGGATTATTAGGGCCCAAGCCTGAAAAGGCGAAGGCCCTATTGTTTTCCTTAGGATTATTATTATTATTAGGGCCCAAGCCTTGAAAAGGCGAAGGCCCTATTGTTTTCCTTAGGATTATTATTATTATTATTATTATTATTATTATTATTATTTTATCGACTATTCGGGCACTTTTGGGGGCCTTAACGTGCTCTAAAACTCTTGAAACTTTGCACACGGGTCAGAACCCGCGGCCATCAGGGCTGGGCTGAAGATGGTACCCGGGCGTGGCAGGGGGGCTTAACAGCGCCCCCTGGAACGGGGTCCGAAACCTTGGCCCATAAATCAAACACACTTGCATGTAATAATATGAAAGTTGGTACACATATAGATCTCATCGTTTCATATATACTTCATGCTCTTACATTTTACCTCAGCCCAACAGGAAGTCGGCTATTTAGGGTTGTTTGGAAAACGTATACAAAGGAATTTGAAATACTCCTCCTAGAGAAATCATTTAATCGCCACGAATCTCAGTCAGCATGAAGTCAAGACATTGAGGATGAAAAATTGCCAGCGGATTTTTGATATCTCGAACGGTTTGGCCGTGGCGAGGAAACAAATTTATGGCAAGAAAAGTGAGACAGGAAGTGTGTTATAACTTCTGCATAAATTAACAGATCTTGATGAAACTTCAGCAGTGTGTTCGTTGTAAGAGGCCGATCACATGGATGTGACTATTGTGAGTCAAAGTTATAGCGCCACCAACTGGCAGCAGGAAGTGTGTCACTTTCAAAATGCTTTGAAATCACCCTCTTGCTTTTACCCGATTTGCTTCAAACTTTACATGTATAAAGTAAACACACGGCAGATTTAGACCTGTGAAAGGATTATTGATATCTTAGATACTGTTGCTGTGGCAACGCTTCAAACTTTACTTTTCTTTATTGATGCTTTTGAGACTCTTAACATACTTGAAATTGCATGAAACTCGACAGACACGTCACATTTATTAGCCAGTAGACATGTGCAAAGTTTCAGAAATGGGTGTGGTGAGGGGCTCAGTAGCGCCACCTTTTGACAAAAAAGTGGGGGGTTAGTTTCATGTACAGGTACAAAAATTGGTATTGATATAGTTCTCCTCAAGCCGGACAACTTTCTAATTTACAGTCATTAGCTCCGACCAACAGAAAGTCAGATATTTTGGTTTGAATGTGGAGAAAATGTCAGAATTTGCAAGTCACTCTCTGAGTCTCTGTGTGTTTGTAGGGGAGGGGGGACGTTGGGTCTTGTGAAGTAATACATAAGGCTATACTGCCCTCTTGTGTTCAACATAGTATGGGTTACATTAACTTTTGCACGATATTCAAATTTTTCGAGTTTCACCTGTATGCAGAGTTGACAGAAAAATGTTACACACGCCGTAGCAGGTGAATACAACAAAGAACTAAAGCCTAAAAAACTAAAGTGTAATCCACTGTCTGTTCATTCTCTGAGTGGCAATTACAAGAAATGTCCAATAGATGGCATCCAAGCCTCATTGTTCAATGATTTACAACAGGTCTGAGTCCAGAATGGGCAGGGACTGAGTTCAACAGTTGCTTGAGCTCTTTTGCAGTCGAATCCCAGAAAAAAGGCAAACAATGTGTCCCCACTCAATATATACATCAACTGAGTGGCGGTTACAATTTTTAACAACCTTTAACCATTTACAGCCAGAGCGTTCAAATTTGGGAACAATTATTCCCATGGTTTCTGTCTCAGTGTCATCGTCGTCCGATCACCGATTTTATTTCTGAAATCTGCCCAGATACTCATGACAATACAAGCTAAAGGCACATGTGATTGGTTAAGGGGTTACTGGGCAAGAATAATAACTGTATCGTCATCACCGTCTTCCTTCATTTCAATGGGAAGGTGATATCACGAGAGATTTACTCCAGTGTTGGATTTACTGCTTCAAATTAAATACTGAGGCGATTTTTGCAAGGTAAGAACGTGTGTTGTCTATATTTTCTATAGAAAGTCAAAACGTTTTAGTTACGAAGCATTTATTTGTAGGAGTATTGCTAGTTATTTCTGGAAAAAAATGACAAAATAACTCAAATAAATGTTTGTGAGCAGTTTTGTGTGAAACCGCGAGATGCGTCGCGTCTAACGCACGAGCCCCGATGAGAGATCGCATTCGCTTCTTCTTGCGTTTGAACGGACAATTTCATACTACAAAATGTCAAATTACATGATATATTGTCTGTTTTGTCCCAAGTGAACATAAACAGTTGATGAAGAAATCGCGAATCGAAATCTAGTATCAACACTTCCGAGAATGATTATCAGCGTTGTGCCTGACAGCGCATCTCATTTTTACTCGCATCTTCATGGAGGTTTGTCGGTTGTATGTAGTTTCACAATCTCAATCAAGTAATCTCTGAAATGAATACAGATGTAACAGCACGAAAATAATGAGACTTCACAGTTCTCAAAAGATTAAACTCACTAAAACAAGCCGCACAGAGTGTGCCTTGAATGAAATGCGTTTAAAATCCTCTTAAAGAGACAGTAACAATTTTCCAAGTAAATAAAAAGTAGGCCTACAAATGGTTTTCACCCCAAAAATAAATTTCTCTCATCGTATACTCACCCTCATTGCATCCCAGATGTGTATTGTTTTCTTTCTTCTAGTGAACACAAATTAAGCTTTTTAGAAGATTATCTCAACCCTGTTGGACCTTTCAATGACTTGAATGGTGATCAGAACTCAGAAGCTACAAAAATCAAATAAATGCAGCATAAAAGTAATCCATACCACTCCAGTGGTTAAATCCATGCCTTCAGAAGTGATATTATAGGTGTGGGTTAGAAATAGACCTATATATATATACTTCAAGATGACATCACTCTGAAGTACTGCGTAAAGAATATCCCACATTCGCCCTTAGGGGGCGCTACAGGCCATGCCCAAAATTCCCATTTTCTGGTCAAAAATGTTCTAATGTTGTATATTGATACTACAGGCCAACAGGAATTCACAAACCAAGAGTGGCCCACATTCGCCCTTATGGGGCGCTACAGGCCACGCCCTAAATTCCCATTTGCTGGTCAAAAATGTTCTAATTTGGTACATTGATACTACAGGCCAACAGGAACCCACAAACAAAGAATTGCCCATATTCGCCATTAGGGGGCGCTACAGGCTATGCCCAAAATTCCCATTTTATGGTCAAAAATTTTCTAATTTGGTATATTGACACTACAGGCCAACAGAAATCCACAAACCAAGAATGTCTCACATTCGCCCTTAGGGGGCGCTAAAGGCCATTCCCAAATTGCACATTTTTTTGTCAAATACTTTCTAATTTGGTACATTAATACTACAGGCCAACAGGAACCTACAAACCAAGAATGGCTCACATTCGCCCTTAGGGGGCGCTACATGCCATGCCCAAATGTCATTTTTTTAAAGTGATTGTATTTCCACCCCATTTATTTAGTTTTCTGAAACCTGGTGAACATACCTCAATTCTCATTGTAAACAAAAAACCCTACAGGATCCATAAGGTCCGGCATGATGGATTTTCCTGTACACTGAAAATGTTTAGTTTAGGATTCAGACAGAAAGACATGTTTTTTGGATTTTTTCATTGGGAGGGTTTAACCCCAACCCTCTATTGATCAATTTTAAATGATTTGCCATTTTGAGGAGGAATCGCATTGCTGCTTGCAGCTATATTTTTGAGTTGTTGCTGTGTCCATCATCCTTTGTTTTCCGAAAGCCACCAAGTGGAAATGAGCCCGGTAACTAAAGGCACCAGGGTTGCGGTGCCACCGGCTTGGGCCCGTCATCGCTGCTTGCAGCTTTAATTATTATTATTATTATTATTTTATCGACTATTCGGGCACTTTTGGGGGCCTTAACATGCTCTAAAACTCTTGAAACTTTGCACACGGGTCAGAACCTGCGGCCATCAGGGCTGGGCTGAAGATGGTACCCGGGCGTGGCAGGGGGTTTCAGCAGCGCCCCCTGGAACGGGGTCCGAAACCATGGTCCATAAATCAAACACACTTGCATGTAATAATATGAAAGTCGGTACACATATAGATCTCATCGTTTCATATATACTTCATGCTCTTACTTTTTACCTCAGCCCAACAGGAAGTCGGCTATTTAGGGTTGTTTGGAAAACGTATACAATGGAATTTGAAATACTCCTCCTAGAGAAATCATTTAATCGCCACGAATCTCAGTCAGCATGAAGTCAAGACATTGAGGATGAAAAATTGCCAGCGGATTTTTGATATCTCGAACGGTTTGGCCGTGGCGAGGAAACAAATTTATGGCGAGAAAAGTGAGACAGGAAGTGTGTTATAACTTCTGCATAAATTAACAGATCTTGATGAAACTTCAGCAGTGTGTTCGTTGTAAGAGGCCGATCACATGGATGTGACTATTGTGAGTCAAAGTTATAGCGCCACCAACTGGCAGCAGGAAGTGTGTCACTTTCAAAATGCTTTGAAATCACCCTCTTGTTTTTACCCGATTTGCTTCAAACTTTACGTGTATAATGTAAACACACGGCAGATTTAGACCTGTGAAAGGATTATTGATATCTTAGATACTGTTGCCGTGGCAACACTTCAAACTTTACTTTTCTTTATTGATGCTTTTGAGACTCTTAACATACTTGAAATTGCATGAAACTCGACAGAGACGTCACATTTATTAGCCAGTAGACATGTGCAAAGTTTCAGAAATGGGTGTGGTGAGGGGCTCAGTAGCGCCACCTTTTGACAAAAAAGTGGGGGGTTAGTTTCATCTACAGGTACAAAAATTGGTATTGATATAGTTCTCCTCAAGCCGGACAACTTTCTAATTTACATTCATTAGCTCCGACCAACAGAAAGTCAGATATTTTGGTTTGAATGTGGAGAAAATGTCAGAATTTTGCAAGTCACTCTCTAAGACTTTGTGTGTGAGGAGTAGGAAGGGAGGGGGTCTTGTGAAGTAATACATAGGGCTATACTGCCCTCTTGTGTTCAACATAGTATGGGTTACATTAACTTTTGCACGATATTCTAATTTTTCGAGTTTCACCTGTATGCAGAGTTGACAGAAAAATGTTACACACGCCGTAGCAGGTGAATACAACAAAGAACTAAAGCCTAAAAAACTAAAGTTTAATCCACTGTCTGTTCATTCTCTGAGTGGCAATTACAAGAAATGTCCAATAGATGGCATCCAAGCCTCATTGTTCAATGATTTACAACAGGTCTGAGTCCAGAATGGGCAGGGACTGAGTTCAACAGTTGCTTGAGCTCTTTTGCAGTCGAATCCCAGAAAAAAGGCAAACAATGTGTCCCCACTCAATATATACATCAACTGAGTGGAGGATACAATTTTTAACAACCTTTAACCATTTACAGCCAGAGCGTTCAAATTTGGGAACAATTATTCCCATGGTTCCTGTCTCAGTGTCATCGTCGTCCGATCACCGATTTTATTTCTGAAGTCTGCCCAGATACTCATGACAATACAAGCTAAAGGCACATGTGATTGGTTAAGGGGTTACTGGGCAAGAATAATAACTGTATCGTCATCACCGTCTTCCTTCATTTCAATGGAAAGGTGATATCACGAGAGATTTACTCCAGTGTTGGATTTACTGCTTCAAATTAAATACTGAGGCGATTTTTGCAAGGTAAGAACGTGTGTTGTCTATATTTTCTATAGAAAGTCAAAACGTTTTAGTGACGAAGCATTTATTTGTAGGAGTATTGCTAGTTATTTCTGGAAAAAAATGACAAAACAACTCAAATAAATGTTTGTGAGCAGTTTTGTGTGAAACCGCGAGATGCGTCGCGTCTAACGCACGAGCCCCGATGAGAGATCGCATTCGCTTCTTCTTGCGTTTGAACGGACAATTTCATACTACAAAATGTCAAATTACATGATATATTGTCTGTTTTGTCCCAAGTGAACATAAACAGTTGATGAAGAAATCGCGAATCGAAATCTAGTATCAACACTTCCGAGAATGATTATCAGCGTTGTGTCTGACAGCGCGAGGCATCTCATTTTTACTCGCATCTTCATGGAGGTTTGTCGGTTGTATGTAGTTTCACAATCTCAATCAAGTAATCTCTGAAATGAATACAGATGTAACAGCACGAAAATAATGAGACTTCACAGTTCTCAAAAGATTAAACTCACTAAAACAAGCCGCACAGACTGTGCCTTGAATGAAATGCGTTTAAAATCCTCTTAAAGAGACAGTAACAATTTTCCAAGTAAATAAAAAGTAGGCCTACAAATGGTTTTCACCCCAAAAATAAATTTCTCTCATCGTATACTCACCCTCATTGCATCCCAGATGTGTATTGTTTTCTTTCTTCTAGTGAACACAAATTAAGCTTTTTAGAAGATTATCTCAACCCTGTTGGACCTTTCAATGACTTGAATGGTGATCAGAACTCAGAAGCTGCAAAAATCAAATAAATGCAGCATAAAAGTAATCCATACCACTCCAGTGGTTAAATCCATGCCTTCAGAAGTGATATTATAGGTGTGGGTTAGAAATAGACCTATATATATATACTTCAAGATGACATCACTCTGAAGTACTGCGTAAAGAATATCCCACATTCGCCCTTAGGGGGCGCTACAGGCCATGCCCAAAATTCCCATTTTCTGGTCAAAAATGTTCTAATGTTGTATATTGATACTACAGGCCAACAGGAATTCACAAACCAAGAGTGGCCCACATTCGCCCTTATGGGGCGCTACAGGCCACGCCCTAAATTCCCATTTGCTGGTCAAAAATGTTCTAATTTGGTACATTGATACTACAGGCCAACAGGAACCCACAAACAAAGAATTGCCCATATTCGCTATTAGGGGGCGCTACAGGCTATGCCCAAAATTCCCATTTTATGGTCAAAAATTTTCTAATTTGGTATATTGACACTACAGGCCAACAGAAATCCACAAACCAAGAATGTCTCACATTTGCCCTTAGGGGGTGCTAAAGGACATTCCCAAATTGCACATTTTTTTGTCAAATACTTTCTAATTTGGTACATTAATACTACAGGCCAACAGGAACCTACAAACCAAGAATGGCTCACATTCGCCCTTAGGGGGCGGTACAGGCCATGCCCAAATGTCAATTTTTCAAAGTGATTGTATTTCCACCCCATTTATTTAGTTTTTCTGAAACCTGGTGAACATACCTCATTTCTCATTGTAAACAAAAAACCCTACAGGATCCATAAGGTCCGGCATGATGGATTTTCCTGTACACTGAAAATGTTTAGTTTAGGATTCAGACAGAAAGACATGTTTTTTGGATTTTTTCATTGGGAGGGTTTAACCCCAACCCTCTATTGATCAATTTTAAATGATTTGCCATTTTGAGGAGGAATCGCATTGCTGCTTGCAGCTATATTTTTGAGTTGTTGCTGTGTCCATCATCCTTTGTTTTCCGAAAGCCACCAAGTGGAAATGAGCCCGGTAACTAAAGGCACCAGGGTTGCGGTGCCACCGGCTTGGGCCCGTCATCGCTGCTTGCAGCTTTAATTATTATTATTATTATTATTATTATTATTATTAGGGCCCAAGCCTGAAAAGGCGAAGGCCCTATTGTTTTCCTTAGGATTATTATTATTATTATTATTATTATTATTATTATTATTATTATTATTATTTTATCGACTATTCGGGCACTTTTGGGGGCCTTAACATGCTCTAAAACTCTTGAAACTTTGCACACGGGTCAGAACCTGCGGCCATCAGGGCTGGGCTGAAGATGGTACCCGGGCGTGGCAGGGGGTTTCAGCAGCGCCCCCTGGAACGGGGTCCGAAACCATGGTCCATAAATCGAACACACTTGCATGTAATAATATGAAAGTCGGTACACATATAGATCTCATCGTTTCATATATACTTCATGCTCTTACTTTTTACCTCAGCCCAACAGGAAGTCGGCTATTTAGGGTTGTTTGGAAAACGTATACAATGGAATTTGAAATACTCCTCCTAGAGAAATCATTTAATCGCCACGAATCTCAGTCAGCATGAAGTCAAGACATTGAGGATGAAAAATTGCCAGCGGATTTTTGATATCTCGAACGGTTTGGCCGTGGCGAGGAAACAAATTTATGGCGAGAAAAGTGAGACAGGAAGTGTGTTATAACTTCTGCATAAATTAACAGATCTTGATGAAACTTCAGCAGTGTGTTCGTTGTAAGAGGCCGATCACATGGATGTGACTATTGTGAGTCAAAGTTATAGCGCCACCAACTGGCAGCAGGAAGTGTGTCACTTTCAAAATGCTTTGAAATCACTCTCTTGTTTTTACCCGATTTGCTTCAAACTTTACGTGTATAATGTAAACACACGGCAGATTTAGACCTGTGAAAGGATTATTGATATCTTAGATACTGTTGCCGTGGCAACACTTCAAACTTTACTTTTCTTTATTGATGCTTTTGAGACTCTTAACATACTTGAAATTGCATGAAACTCGACAGAGACGTCACATTTATTAGCCAGTAGACATGTGCAAAGTTTCAGAAATGGGTGTGGTGAGGGGCTCAGTAGCGCCACCTTTTGACAAAAAAGTGGGGGGTTAGTTTCATCTACAGGTACAAAAATTGGTATTGATATAGTTCTCCTCAAGCCGGACAACTTTCTAATTTACAGTCATTAGCTCCGACCAACAGAAAGTCAGATATTTTGGTTTGAATGTGGAGAAAATGTCAGAATTTTGCAAGTCACTCTCTAAGACTTTGTGTGTGAGGAGTAGGAAGGGAGGGGGTCTTGTGAAGTAATACATAGGGCTATACTGCCCTCTTGTGTTCAACATAGTATGGGTTACATTAACTTTTGCACGATATTCTAATTTTTCGAGTTTCACCTGTATGCAGAGTTGACAGAAAAATGTTACACACGCCGTAGCAGGTGAATACAACAAAGAACTAAAGCCTAAAAAACTAAAGTTTAATCCACTGTCTGTTCATTCTCTGAGTGGCAATTACAAGAAATGTCCAATAGATGGCATCCAAGCCTCATTGTTCAATGATTTACAACAGGTCTGAGTCCAGAATGGGCAGGGACTGAGTTCAACAGTTGCTTGAGCTCTTTTGCAGTCGAATCCCAGAAAAAAGGCAAACAATGTGTCCCCACTCAATATATACATCAACTGAGTGGAGGATACAATTTTTAACAACCTTTAACCATTTACAGCCAGAGCGTTCAAATTTGGGAACAATTATTCCCATGGTTCCTGTCTCAGTGTCATCGTCGTCCGATCACCGATTTTATTTCTGAAGTCTGCCCAGATACTCATGACAATACAAGCTAAAGGCACATGTGATTGGTTAAGGGGTTACTGGGCAAGAATAATAACTGTATCGTCATCACCGTCTTCCTTCATTTCAATGGAAAGGTGATATCACGAGAGATTTACTCCAGTGTTGGATTTACTGCTTCAAATTAAATACTGAGGCGATTTTTGCAAGGTAAGAACGTGTGTTGTCTATATTTTCTATAGAAAGTCAAAACGTTTTAGTGACGAAGCATTTATTTGTAGGAGTATTGCTAGTTATTTCTGGAAAAAAATGACAAAACAACTCAAATAAATGTTTGTGAGCAGTTTTGTGTGAAACCGCGAGATGCGTCGCGTCTAACGCACGAGCCCCGATGAGAGATCGCATTCGCTTCTTCTTGCGTTTGAACGGACAATTTCATACTACAAAATGTCAAATTACATGATATATTGTCTGTTTTGTCCCAAGTGAACATAAACAGTTGATGAAGAAATCGCGAATCGAAATCTAGTATCAACACTTCCGAGAATGATTATCAGCGTTGTGTCTGACAGCGCGAGGCATCTCATTTTTACTCGCATCTTCATGGAGGTTTGTCGGTTGTATGTAGTTTCACAATCTCAATCAAGTAATCTCTGAAATGAATACAGATGTAACAGCACGAAAATAATGAGACTTCACAGTTCTCAAAAGATTAAACTCACTAAAACAAGCCGCACAGACTGTGCCTTGAATGAAATGCGTTTAAAATCCTCTTAAAGAGACAGTAACAATTTTCCAAGTAAATAAAAAGTAGGCCTACAAATGGTTTTCACCCCAAAAATAAATTTCTCTCATCGTATACTCACCCTCATTGCATCCCAGATGTGTATTGTTTTCTTTCTTCTAGTGAACACAAATTAAGCTTTTTAGAAGATTATCTCAACCCTGTTGGACCTTTCAATGACTTGAATGGTGATCAGAACTCAGAAGCTGCAAAAATCAAATAAATGCAGCATAAAAGTAATCCATACCACTCCAGTGGTTAAATCCATGCCTTCAGAAGTGATATTATAGGTGTGGGTTAGAAATAGACCTATATATATATACTTCAAGATGACATCACTCTGAAGTACTGCGTAAAGAATATCCCACATTCGCCCTTAGGGGGCGCTACAGGCCATGCCCAAAATTCCCATTTTCTGGTCAAAAATGTTCTAATGTTGTATATTGATACTACAGGCCAACAGGAATTCACAAACCAAGAGTGGCCCACATTCGCCCTTATGGGGCGCTACAGGCCACGCCCTAAATTCCCATTTGCTGGTCAAAAATGTTCTAATTTGGTACATTGATACTACAGGCCAACAGGAACCCACAAACAAAGAATTGCCCATATTCGCCATTAGGGGGCGCTACAGGCTATGCCCAAAATTCCCATTTTATGGTCAAAAATTTTCTAATTTGGTATATTGACACTACAGGCCAACAGAAATCCACAAACCAAGAATGTCTCACATTTGCCCTTAGGGGGTGCTAAAGGACATTCCCAAATTGCACATTTTTTTGTCAAATACTTTCTAATTTGGTACATTAATACTACAGGCCAACAGGAACCTACAAACCAAGAATGGCTCACATTCGCCCTTAGGGGGCGGTACAGGCCATGCCCAAATGTCAATTTTTCAAAGTGATTGTATTTCCACCCCATTTATTTAGTTTTTCTGAAACCTGGTGAACATACCTCATTTCTCATTGTAAACAAAAAACCCTACAGGATCCATAAGGTCCGGCATGATGGATTTTCCTGTACACTGAAAATGTTTAGTTTAGGATTCAGACAGAAAGACATGTTTTTTGGATTTTTTCATTGGGAGGGTTTAACCCCAACCCTCTATTGATCAATTTTAAATGATTTGCCATTTTGAGGAGGAATCGCATTGCTGCTTGCAGCTATATTTTTGAGTTGTTGCTGTGTCCATCATCCTTTGTTTTCCGAAAGCCACCAAGTGGAAATGAGCCCGGTAACTAAAGGCACCAGGGTTGCGGTGCCACCGGCTTGGGCCCGTCATCGCTGCTTGCAGCTTTAATTATTATTATTATTATTATTTTATCGACTATTCGGGCACTTTTGGGGGCCTTAACATGCTCTAAAACTCTTGAAACTTTGCACACGGGTCAGAACCTGCGGCCATCAGGGCTGGGCTGAAGATGGTACCCGGGCGTGGCAGGGGGTTTCAGCAGCGCCCCCTGGAACGGGGTCCGAAACCATGGTCCGAAACCATGGTCCATAAATCAAACACACTTGCATGTAATAATATGAAAGTCGGTACACATATAGATCTCATCGTTTCATATATACTTCATGCTCTTACTTTTTACCTCAGCCCAACAGGAAGTCGGCTATTTAGGGTTGTTTGGAAAACGTATACAATGGAATTTGAAATACTCCTCCTAGAGAAATCATTTAATCGCCACGAATCTCAGTCAGCATGAAGTCAAGACATTGAGGATGAAAAATTGCCAGCGGATTTTTGATATCTCGAACGGTTTGGCCGTGGCGAGGAAACAAATTTATGGCGAGAAAAGTGAGACAGGAAGTGTGTTATAACTTCTGCATAAATTAACAGATCTTGATGAAACTTCAGCAGTGTGTTCGTTGTAAGAGGCCGATCACATGGATGTGACTATTGTGAGTCAAAGTTATAGCGCCACCAACTGGCAGCAGGAAGTGTGTCACTTTCAAAATGCTTTGAAATCACTCTCTTGTTTTTACCCGATTTGCTTCAAACTTTACGTGTATAATGTAAACACACGGCAGATTTAGACCTGTGAAAGGATTATTGATATCTTAGATACTGTTGCCGTGGCAACACTTCAAACTTTACTTTTCTTTATTGATGCTTTTGAGACTCTTAACATACTTGAAATTGCATGAAACTCGACAGAGACGTCACATTTATTAGCCAGTAGACATGTGCAAAGTTTCAGAAATGGGTGTGGTGAGGGGCTCAGTAGCGCCACCTTTTGACAAAAAAGTGGGGGGTTAGTTTCATCTACAGGTACAAAAATTGGTATTGATATAGTTCTCCTCAAGCCGGACAACTTTCTAATTTACAGTCATTAGCTCCGACCAACAGAAAGTCAGATATTTTGGTTTGAATGTGGAGAAAATGTCAGAATTTTGCAAGTCACTCTCTAAGACTTTGTGTGTGAGGAGTAGGAAGGGAGGGGGTCTTGTGAAGTAATACATAGGGCTATACTGCCCTCTTGTGTTCAACATAGTATGGGTTACATTAACTTTTGCACGATATTCTAATTTTTCGAGTTTCACCTGTATGCAGAGTTGACAGAAAAATGTTACACACGCCGTAGCAGGTGAATACAACAAAGAACTAAAGCCTAAAAAACTAAAGTTTAATCCACTGTCTGTTCATTCTCTGAGTGGCAATTACAAGAAATGTCCAATAGATGGCATCCAAGCCTCATTGTTCAATGATTTACAACAGGTCTGAGTCCAGAATGGGCAGGGACTGAGTTCAACAGTTGCTTGAGCTCTTTTGCAGTCGAATCCCAGAAAAAAGGCAAACAATGTGTCCCCACTCAATATATACATCAACTGAGTGGAGGATACAATTTTTAACAACCTTTAACCATTTACAGCCAGAGCGTTCAAATTTGGGAACAATTATTCCCATGGTTCCTGTCTCAGTGTCATCGTCGTCCGATCACCGATTTTATTTCTGAAGTCTGCCCAGATACTCATGACAATACAAGCTAAAGGCACATGTGATTGGTTAAGGGGTTACTGGGCAAGAATAATAACTGTATCGTCATCACCGTCTTCCTTCATTTCAATGGAAAGGTGATATCACGAGAGATTTACTCCAGTGTTGGATTTACTGCTTCAAATTAAATACTGAGGCGATTTTTGCAAGGTAAGAACGTGTGTTGTCTATATTTTCTATAGAAAGTCAAAACGTTTTAGTGACGAAGCATTTATTTGTAGGAGTATTGCTAGTTATTTCTGGAAAAAAATGACAAAACAACTCAAATAAATGTTTGTGAGCAGTTTTGTGTGAAACCGCGAGATGCGTCGCGTCTAACGCACGAGCCCCGATGAGAGATCGCATTCGCTTCTTCTTGCGTTTGAACGGACAATTTCATACTACAAAATGTCAAATTACATGATATATTGTCTGTTTTGTCCCAAGTGAACATAAACAGTTGATGAAGAAATCGCGAATCGAAATCTAGTATCAACACTTCCGAGAATGATTATCAGCGTTGTGTCTGACAGCGCGAGGCATCTCATTTTTACTCGCATCTTCATGGAGGTTTGTCGGTTGTATGTAGTTTCACAATCTCAATCAAGTAATCTCTGAAATGAATACAGATGTAACAGCACGAAAATAATGAGACTTCACAGTTCTCAAAAGATTAAACTCACTAAAACAAGCCGCACAGACTGTGCCTTGAATGAAATGCGTTTAAAATCCTCTTAAAGAGACAGTAACAATTTTCCAAGTAAATAAAAAGTAGGCCTACAAATGGTTTTCACCCCAAAAATAAATTTCTCTCATCGTATACTCACCCTCATTGCATCCCAGATGTGTATTGTTTTCTTTCTTCTAGTGAACACAAATTAAGCTTTTTAGAAGATTATCTCAACCCTGTTGGACCTTTCAATGACTTGAATGGTGATCAGAACTCAGAAGCTGCAAAAATCAAATAAATGCAGCATAAAAGTAATCCATACCACTCCAGTGGTTAAATCCATGCCTTCAGAAGTGATATTATAGGTGTGGGTTAGAAATAGACCTATATATATATACTTCAAGATGACATCACTCTGAAGTACTGCGTAAAGAATATCCCACATTCGCCCTTAGGGGGCGCTACAGGCCATGCCCAAAATTCCCATTTTCTGGTCAAAAATGTTCTAATGTTGTATATTGATACTACAGGCCAACAGGAATTCACAAACCAAGAGTGGCCCACATTCGCCCTTATGGGGCGCTACAGGCCACGCCCTAAATTCCCATTTGCTGGTCAAAAATGTTCTAATTTGGTACATTGATACTACAGGCCAACAGGAACCCACAAACAAAGAATTGCCCATATTCGCCATTAGGGGGCGCTACAGGCTATGCCCAAAATTCCCATTTTATGGTCAAAAATTTTCTAATTTGGTATATTGACACTACAGGCCAACAGAAATCCACAAACCAAGAATGTCTCACATTTGCCCTTAGGGGGTGCTAAAGGACATTCCCAAATTGCACATTTTTTTGTCAAATACTTTCTAATTTGGTACATTAATACTACAGGCCAACAGGAACCTACAAACCAAGAATGGCTCACATTCGCCCTTAGGGGGCGGTACAGGCCATGCCCAAATGTCAATTTTTCAAAGTGATTGTATTTCCACCCCATTTATTTAGTTTTTCTGAAACCTGGTGAACATACCTCATTTCTCATTGTAAACAAAAAACCCTACAGGATCCATAAGGTCCGGCATGATGGATTTTCCTGTACACTGAAAATGTTTAGTTTAGGATTCAGACAGAAAGACATGTTTTTTGGATTTTTTCATTGGGAGGGTTTAACCCCAACCCTCTATTGATCAATTTTAAATGATTTGCCATTTTGAGGAGGAATCGCATTGCTGCTTGCAGCTATATTTAGGGCCCAAGCCTGAAAAGGCGAAGGCCCTATTGTTTTCCTTAGGATTATTATTATTATTATTATTATTATTATTATTATTATTATTATTTTATCGACTATTCGGGCACTTTTGGGGGCCTTAACATGCTCTAAAACTCTTGAAACTTTGCACACGGGTCAGAACCTGCGGCCATCAGGGCTGGGCTGAAGATGGTACCCGGGCGTAGCAGGGGGGCTCAGCAGCGCCCCCTGGAACGGGGTCCGAAACCTTGGTCCATAAATCAAACACACTTGCATGTAATAATATGAAAGTCGGTACACATATAGATCTCATCGTTTCATATATACTTCATGCTCTTACTTTTTACCTCAGCCCAACAGGAAGTCGGCTATTTAGGGTTGTTTGGAAAACGTATACAATGGAATTTGAAATACTCCTCCTAGAGAAATCATTTAATCGCCACGAATCTCAGTCAGCATGAAGTAAAGACATTGAGGATGAAAAATTGCCAGCGGATTTTTGATATCTCGAACGGTTTGGCCGTGGCGAGGAAACAAATTTATGGCGAGAAAAGTGAGACAGGAAGTGTGTTATAACTTCTGCATAAATTAACAGATCTTGATGAAACTTCAGCAGTGTGTTCGTTGTAAGAGGCCGATCACATGGATGTGACTATTGTGAGTCAAAGTTATAGCGCCACCAACTGGCAGCAGGAAGTGTGTCACTTTCAAAATGCTTTGAAATCACCCTCTTGTTTTTACCCGATTTGCTTCAAACTTTACGTGTATAATGTAAACACACGGCAGATTTAGACCTGTGAAAGGATTATTGATATCTTAGATACTGTTGCCGTGGCAACGCTTCAAACTTTACTTTTCTTTATTGATGCTTTTGAGACTCTTAACATACTTGAAATTGCATGAAACTCGACAGAGACGTCACATTTATTAGCCAGTAGACATGTGCAAAGTTTCAGAAATGGGTGTGGTGAGGGGCTCAGTAGCGCCACCTTTTGACAAAAAAGTGGGGGGTTAGTTTCATCTACAGGTACAAAAATTGGTATTGATATAGTTCTCCTCAAGCCGGACAACTTTCTAATTTACAGTCATTAGCTCCGACCAACAGAAAGTCAGATATTTTGGTTTGAATGTGGAGAAAATGTCAGAATTTTGCAAGTCACTCTCTCAGACTTTGTGTGTGAGGAGTAGGAAGGGAGGGGGGCTTGTGAAGTAATACATAGGGCTATACTGCCCTCTTGTGTTCAACATAGTATGGGTTACATTAACTTTTGCACGATATTCTAATTTTTCGAGTTTCACCTGTATGCAGAGTTGACAGAAAAATGTTACACACGCCGTAGCAGGTGAATACAACAAAGAACTAAAGCCTAAAAAACTAAAGTTTAATCCACTGTCTGTTCATTCTCTGAGTGGCAATTACAAGAAATGTCCAATAGATGGCATCCAAGCCTCATTGTTCAATGATTTACAACAGGTCTGAGTCCAGAATGGGCAGGGACTGAGTTCAACAGTTGCTTGAGCTCTTTTGCAGTCGAATCCCAGAAAAAAAGGCAAACAATGTGTCCCCACTCAATATATACATCAACTGAGTGGAGGATACAATTTTTAACAACCTTTAACCATTTACAGCCAGAGCGTTCAAATTTGGGAACAATTATTCCCATGGTTCCTGTCTCAGTGTCATCGTCGTCCGATCACCGATTTTATTTCTGAAGTCTGCCCAGATACTCATGACAATACAAGCTAAAGGCACATGTGATTGGTTAAGGGGTTACTGGGCAAGAATAATAACTGTATCGTCATCACCGTCTTCCTTCATTTCAATGGAAAGGTGATATCACGAGAGATTTACTCCAGTGTTGGATTTACTGCTTCAAATTAAATACTGAGGCGATTTTTGCAAGGTAAGAACGTGTGTTGTCTATATTTTCTATAGAAAGTCAAAATGTTTTAGTTAGGAAGCATTTATTTGTAGGAGTATTGCTAGTTATTTTTGGAAAAAAATGACAAAACAACTCAAATAAATGTTTGTGAGCAGTTTTGTGTGAAACCGCGAGATGCGTCGCGTCTAACGCACGAGCCCCGATGAGAGATCGCATTCGCTTCTTCTTGCGTTTGAACGGACAATTTCATACTACAAAATGTCAAATTACATGATATATTGTCTGTTTTGTCCCAAGTGAACATAAACAGTTGATGAAGAAATCGCGAATCGAAATCTAGTATCAACACTTCCGAGAATGATTATCAGCGTTGTGTCTGACAGCGCGAGGCATCTCATTTTTACTCGCATCTTCATGGAGGTTTGTCGGTTGTATGTAGTTTCACAATCTCAATCAAGTAATCTCTGAAATGAATACAGATGTAACAGCACGAAAATAATGAGACTTCACAGTTCTCAAAAGATTAAACTCACTAAAACAAGCCGCACAGACTGTGCCTTGAATGAAATGCGTTTAAAATCCTCTTAAAGAGACAGTAACAATTTTCCAAGTAAATAAAAAGTAGGCCTACAAATGGTTTTCACCCCAAAAATAAATTTCTCTCATCGTATACTCACCCTCATTGCATCCCAGATGTGTATTGTTTTCTTTCTTCTAGTGAACACAAATTAAGCTTTTTAGAAGATTATCTCAACCCTGTTGGACCTTTCAATGACTTGAATGGTGATCAGAACTCAGAAGCTGCAAAAATCAAATAAATGCAGCATAAAAGTAATCCATACCACTCCAGTGGTTAAATCCATGCCTTCACAAGTGATATTATAGGTGTGGGTTAGAAATAGACCTATATATATATACTTCAAGATGACATCACTCTGAAGTACTGCGTAAAGAATATCCCACATTCGCCCTTAGGGGGCGCTACAGGCCATGCCCAAAATTCCCATTTTCTGGTCAAAAATGTTCTAATGTTGTATATTGATACTACAGGCCAACAGGAATTCACAAACCAAGAGTGGCCCACATTCGCCCTTATGGGGCGCTAAAGGCCACGCCCTAAATTCCCATTTGCTGGTCAAAAATGTTCTAATTTGGTACATTGATACTACAGGCCAACAGGAACCCACAAACAAAGAATTGCCCATATTCGCCATTAGGGGGCGCTACAGGCTATGCCCAAAATTCCCATTTTATGGTCAAAAATTTTCTAATTTGGTATATTGACACTACAGGCCAACAGAAATCCACAAACCAAGAATGTCTCACATTTGCCCTTAGGGGGTGCTAAAGGACATTCCCAAATTGCACATTTTTTTGTCAAATACTTTCTAATTTGGTACATTAATACTACAGGCCAACAGGAACCTACAAACCAAGAATGGCTCACATTCGCCCTTAGGGGGCGGTACAGGCCATGCCCAAATGTCAATTTTTCAAAGTGATTGTATTTCCACCCCATTTATTTAGTTTTTCTGAAACCTGGTGAACATACCTCATTTCTCATTGTAAACAAAAAACCCTACAGGATCCATAAGGTCCGGCATGATGGATTTTCCTGTACACTGAAAATGTTTAGTTTAGGATTCAGACAGAAAGACATGTTTTTTGGATTTTTTCATTGGGAGGGTTTAACCCCAACCCTCTATTGATCAATTTTAAATGATTTGCCATTTTGAGGAGGAATCGCATTGCTGCTTGCAGCTATATTTAGGGCCCAAGCCTGAAAAGGCGAAGGCCCTATTGTTTTCCTTAGGATTATTATTATTATTATTATTATTATTATTATTATTATTATTATTATTTTATCGACTATTCGGGCACTTTTGGGGGCCTTAACATGCTCTAAAACTCTTGAAACTTTGCACACGGGTCAGAACCTGCGGCCATCAGGGCTGGGCTGAAGATGGTACCCGGGCGTAGCAGGGGGGCTCAGCAGCGCCCCCTGGAACGGGGTCCGAAACCTTGGTCCATAAATCAAACACACTTGCATGTAATAATATGAAAGTCGGTACACATATAGATCTCATCGTTTCATATATACTTCATGCTCTTACTTTTTACCTCAGCCCAACAGGAAGTCGGCTATTTAGGGTTGTTTGGAAAACGTATACAATGGAATTTGAAATACTCCTCCTAGAGAAATCATTTAATCGCCACGAATCTCAGTCAGCATGAAGTCAAGACATTGAGGATGAAAAATTACCAGCGGATTTTTGATATCTCGAACGGTTTGGCCGTGGCGAGGAAACAAATTTATGGCGAGAAAAGTGAGACAGGAAGTGTGTTATAACTTCTGCATAAATTAACAGATCTTGATGAAACTTCAGCAGTGTGTTCGTTGTAAGAGGCCGATCACATGGATGTGACTATTGTGAGTCAAAGTTATAGCGCCACCAACTGGCAGCAGGAAGTGTGTCACTTTCAAAATGCTTTGAAATCACCCTCTTGTTTTTACCCGATTTGCTTCAAACTTTACGTGTATAATGTAAACACACGGCAGATTTAGACCTGTGAAAGGATTATTGATATCTTAGATACTGTTGCCGTGGCAACGCTTCAAACTTTACTTTTCTTTATTGATGCTTTTGAGACTCTTAACATACTTGAAATTGCATGAAACTCGACAGAGACGTCACATTTATTAGCCAGTAGACATGTGCAAAGTTTCAGAAATGGGTGTGGTGAGGGGCTCAGTAGCGCCACCTTTTGACAAAAAAGTGGGGGGTTAGTTTCATCTACAGGTACAAAAATTGGTATTGATATAGTTCTCCTCAAGCCGGACAACTTTCTAATTTACAGTCATTAGCTCCGACCAACAGAAAGTCAGATATTTTGGTTTGAATGTGGAGAAAATGTCAGAATTTTGCAAGTCACTCTCTAAGACTTTGTGTGTGAGGAGTAGGAAGGGAGGGGGGCTTGTGAAGTAATACATAGGGCTATACTGCCCTCTTGTGTTCAACATAGTATGGGTTACATTAACTTTTGCACGATATTCTAATTTTTCGAGTTTCACCTGTATGCAGAGTTGACAGAAAAATGTTACACACGCCGTAGCAGGTGAATACAACAAAGAACTAAAGCCTAAAAAACTAAAGTTTAATCCACTGTCTGTTCATTCTCTGAGTGGCAATTACAAGAAATGTCCAATAGATGGCATCCAAGCCTCATTGTTCAATGATTTACAACAGGTCTGAGTCCAGAATGGGCAGGGACTGAGTTCAACAGTTGCTTGAGCTCTTTTGCAGTCGAATCCCAGAAAAAAAGGCAAACAATGTGTCCCCACTCAATATATACATCAACTGAGTGGAGGATACAATTTTTAACAACCTTTAACCATTTACAGCCAGAGCGTTCAAATTTGGGAACAATTATTCCCATGGTTCCTGTCTCAGTGTCATCGTCGTCCGATCACCGATTTTATTTCTGAAGTCTGCCCAGATACTCATGACAATACAAGCTAAAGGCACATGTGATTGGTTAAGGGGTTACTGGGCAAGAATAATAACTGTATCGTCATCACCGTCTTCCTTCATTTCAATGGAAAGGTGATATCACGAGAGATTTACTCCAGTGTTGGATTTACTGCTTCAAATTAAATACTGAGGCGATTTTTGCAAGGTAAGAACGTGTGTTGTCTATATTTTCTATAGAAAGTCAAAACGTTTTAGTTAGGAAGCATTTATTTGTAGGAGTATTGCTAGTTATTTTTGGAAAAAAATGACAAAACAACTCAAATAAATGTTTGTGAGCAGTTTTGTGTGAAACCGCGAGATGCGTCGCGTCTAACGCACGAGCCCCGATGAGAGATCGCATTCGCTTCTTCTTGCGTTTGAACGGACAATTTCATACTACAAAATGTCAAATTACATGATATATTGTCTGTTTTGTCCCAAGTGAACATAAACAGTTGATGAAGAAATCGCGAATCGAAATCTAGTATCAACACTTCCGAGAATGATTATCAGCGTTGTGTCTGACAGCGCGAGGCATCTCATTTTTACTCGCATCTTCATGGAGGTTTGTCGGTTGTATGTAGTTTCACAATCTCAATCAAGTAATCTCTGAAATGAATACAGATGTAACAGCACGAAAATAATGAGACTTCACAGTTCTCAAAAGATTAAACTCACTAAAACAAGCCGCACAGACTGTGCCTTGAATGAAATGCGTTTAAAATCCTCTTAAAGAGACAGTAACAATTTTCCAAGTAAATAAAAAGTAGGCCTACAAATGGTTTTCACCCCAAAAATAAATTTCTCTCATCGTATACTCACCCTCATTGCATCCCAGATGTGTATTGTTTTCTTTCTTCTAGTGAACACAAATTAAGCTTTTTAGAAGATTATCTCAACCCTGTTGGACCTTTCAATGACTTGAATGGTGATCAGAACTCAGAAGCTACAAAAATCAAATAAATGCAGCATAAAAGTAATCCATACCACTCCAGTGGTTAAATCCATGCCTTCAGAAGTGATATTATAGGTGTGGGTTAGAAATAGACCTATATATATATACTTCAAGATGACATCACTCTGAAGTACTGCGTAAAGAATATCCCACATTCGCCCTTAGGGGGCGCTACAGGCCATGCCCAAAATTCCCATTTTCTGGTCAAAAATGTTCTAATGTTGTATATTGATACTACAGGCCAACAGGAATTCACAAACCAAGAGTGGCCCACATTCGCCCTTATGGGGCGCTACAGGCCACGCCCTAAATTCCCATTTGCTGGTCAAAAATGTTCTAATTTGGTACATTGATACTACAGGCCAACAGGAACCCACAAACAAAGAATTGCCCATATTCGCCATTAGGGGGCGCTACAGGCTATGCCCAAAATTCCCATTTTATGGTCAAAAATTTTCTAATTTGGTATATTGACACTACAGGCCAACAGAAATCCACAAACCAAGAATGTCTCACATTTGCCCTTAGGGGGTGCTAAAGGACATTCCCAAATTGCACATTTTTTTGTCAAATACTTTCTAATTTGGTACATTAATACTACAGGCCAACAGGAACCTACAAACCAAGAATGGCTCACATTCGCCCTTAGGGGGCGGTACAGGCCATGCCCAAATGTCAATTTTTCAAAGTGATTGTATTTCCACCCCATTTATTTAGTTTTTCTGAAACCTGGTGAACATACCTCATTTCTCATTGTAAACAAAAAACCCTACAGGATCCATAAGGTCCGGCATGATGGATTTTCCTGTACACTGAAAATGTTTAGTTTAGGATTCAGACAGAAAGACATGTTTTTTGGATTTTTTCATTGGGAGGGTTTAACCCCAACCCTCTATTGATCAATTTTAAATGATTTGCCATTTTGAGGAGGAATCGCATTGCTGCTTGCAGCTATATTTTTGAGTTGTTGCTGTGTCCATCATCCTTTGTTTTCCGAAAGCCACCAAGTGGAAATGAGCCCGGTAACTAAAGGCACCAGGGTTGCGGTGCCACCGGCTTGGGCCCGTCATCGCTGCTTGCAGCTTTAATTTTGAGTTGTTGCTGTGTCCATCATCCTTTGTTTTCCGAAAGCCACCAAGTGGAAATGAGCCCGGTAACTAAAGGCACCAGGGTTGCGGTGCCACCGGCTTGGGCCCGTCATCGCTGCTTGCAGCTTTAATTATTATTATTATTATTATTATTATTATTATTATTATTATTTTATCGACTATTCGGGCACTTTTGGGGGCCTTAACATGCTCTAAAACTCTTGAAACTTTGCACACGGGTCAGAACCTGCGGCCATCAGGGCTGGGCTGAAGATGGTACCCGGGCGTGGCAGGGGGGCTCAGCAGCGCCCCCTGGAACGGGGTCCGAAACCTTGGTCCATAAATCAAACACACTTGCATGTAATAATATGAAAGTCGGTACACATATAGATCTCATCGTTTCATATATACTTCATGCTCTTACTTTTTACCTCAGCCCAACAGGAAGTCGGCTATTTAGGGTTGTTTGGAAAACGTATACAATGGAATTTGAAATACTCCTCCTAGAGAAATCATTTAATCGCCACGAATCTCAGTCAGCATGAAGTCAAGACATTGAGGATGAAAAATTGCCAGCGGATTTTTGATATCTCGAACGGTTTGGCCGTGGCGAGGAAACAAATTTATGGCGAGAAAAGTGAGACAGGAAGTGTGTTATAACTTCTGCATAAATTAACAGATCTTGATGAAACTTCAGCAGTGTGTTCGTTGTAAGAGGCCGATCACATGGATGTGACTATTGTGAGTCAAAGTTATAGCGCCACCAACTGGCAGCAGGAAGTGTGTCACTTTCAAAATGCTTTGAAATCACCCTCTTGTTTTTACCCGATTTGCTTCAAACTTTACGTGTATAATGTAAACACACGGCAGATTTAGACCTGTGAAAGGATTATTGATATCTTAGATACTGTTGCCGTGGCAACACTTCAAACTTTACTTTTCTTTATTGATGCTTTTGAGACTCTTAACATACTTGAAATTGCATGAAACTCGACAGAGACGTCACATTTATTAGCCAGTAGACATGTGCAAAGTTTCAGAAATGGGTGTGGTGAGGGGCTCAGTAGCGCCACCTTTTGACAAAAAAGTGGTGGGTTAGTTTCATCTACAGGTACAAAAATTGGTATTGATATAGTTCTCCTCAAGCCGGACAACTTTCTAATTTACAGTCATTAGCTCCGACCAACAGAAAGTCAGATATTTTGGTTTGAATGTGGAGAAAATGTCAGAATTTTGCAAGTCACTCTCTAAGACTTTGTGTGTGAGGAGTAGGAAGGGAGGGGGGCTTGTGAAGTAATACATAGGGCTATACTGCCCTCTTGTGTTCAACATAGTATGGGTTACATTAACTTTTGCACGATATTCTAATTTTTCGAGTTTCACCTGTATGCAGAGTTGACAGAAAAATGTTACACACGCCGTAGCAGGTGAATACAACAAAGAACTAAAGCCTAAAAAACTAAAGTTTAATCCACTGTCTGTTCATTCTCTGAGTGGCAATTACAAGAAATGTCCAATAGATGGCATCCAAGCCTCATTGTTCAATGATTTACAACAGGTCTGAGTCCAGAATGGGCAGGGACTGAGTTCAACAGTTGCTTGAGCTCTTTTGCTGTCGAATCCCAGAAAAAAGGCAAACAATGTGTCCCCACTCAATATATACATCAACTGAGTGGAGGATACAATTTTTAACAACCTTTAACCATTTACAGCCAGAGCGTTCAAATTTGGGAACAATTATTCCCATGGTTCCTGTCTCAGTGTCATCGTCGTCCGATCACCGATTTTATTTCTGAAGTCTGCCCAGATACTCATGACAATACAAGCTAAAGGCACATGTGATTGGTTAAGGGGTTACTGGGCAAGAATAATAACTGTATCGTCATCACCGTCTTCCTTCATTTCAATGGAAAGGTGATATCACGAGAGATTTACTCCAGTGTTGGATTTACTGCTTCAAATTAAATACTGAGGCGATTTTTGCAAGGTAAGAACGTGTGTTGTCTATATTTTCTATAGAAAGTCAAAACGTTTTAGTTACGAAGCATTTATTTGTAGGAGTATTGCTAGTTATTTCTGGAAAAAAATGACAAAATAACTCAAATAAATGTTTGTGAGCAGTTTTGTGTGAAACCGCGAGATGCGTCGCGTCTAACGCACGAGCCCCGATGAGAGATCGCATTCGCTTCTTCTTGCGTTTGAACGGACAATTTCATACTACAAAATGTCAAATTACATGATATATTGTCTGTTTTGTCCCAAGTGAACATAAACAGTTGATGAAGAAATCGCGAATCGAAATCTAGTATCAACACTTCCGAGAATGATTATCAGCGTTGTGCCTGACAGCGCATCTCATTTTTACTCGCATCTTCATGGAGGTTTGTCGGTTGTATGTAGTTTCACAATCTCAATCAAGTAATCTCTGAAATGAATACAGATGTAACAGCACGAAAATAATGAGACTTCACAGTTCTCAAAAGATTAAACTCACTAAAACAAGCCGCACAGAGTGTGCCTTGAATGAAATGCGTTTAAAATCCTCTTAAAGAGACAGTAACAATTTTCCAAGTAAATAAAAAGTAGGCCTACAAATGGTTTTCACCCCAAAAATAAATTTCTCTCATCGTATACTCACCCTCATTGCATCCCAGATGTGTATTGTTTTCTTTCTTCTAGTGAACACAAATTAAGCTTTTTAGAAGATTATCTCAACCCTGTTGGACCTTTCAATGACTTGAATGGTGATCAGAACTCAGAAGCTACAAAAATCAAATAAATGCAGCATAAAAGTAATCCATACCACTCCAGTGGTTAAATCCATGCCTTCAGAAGTGATATTATAGGTGTGGGTTAGAAATAGACCTATATATATATATACTTAAAGATGACATCACTCTGAAGTACTGCGTAAAGAATATCCCACATTCGCCCTTAGGGGGCGCTACAGGCCATGCCCAAAATTCCCATTTTCTGGTCAAAAATGTTCTAATGTTGTATATTGATACTACAGGCCAACAGGAATTCACAAACCAAGAGTGGCCCACATTCGCCCTTATGGGGCGCTACAGGCCACGCCCTAAATTCCCATTTGCTGGTCAAAAATGTTCTAATTTGGTACATTGATACTACAGGCCAACAGGAACCCACAAACAAAGAATTGCCCATATTCGCCATTAGGGGGCGCTACAGGCTATGCCCAAAATTCCCATTTTATGGTCAAAAATTTTCTAATTTGGTATATTGACACTACAGGCCAACAGAAATCCACAAACCAAGAATGTCTCACATTCGCCCTTAGGGGGCGCTACATGCCATGCCCAAATGTCATTTTTTTAAAGTGATTGTATTTCCACCCCATTTATTTAGTTTTCTGAAACCTGGTGAACATACCTCATTTCTCATTGTAAACAAAAAACCCTACAGGATCCATAAGGTCCGGCATGATGGATTTTCCTGTACACTGAAAATGTTTAGTTTAGGATTCAGACAGAAAGACATGTTTTTTGGATTTTTTCATTGGGAGGGTTTAACCCCAACCCTCTATTGATCAATTTTAAATGATTTGCCATTTTGAGGAGGAATCGCATTGCTGCTTGCAGCTATATTTTTGAGTTGTTGCTGTGTCCATCATCCTTTGTTTTCCGAAAGCCACCAAGTGGAAATGAGCCCGGTAACTAAAGGCACCAGGGTTGCGGTGCCACCGGCTTGGGCCCGTCATCGCTGCTTGCAGCTTTAATTATTATTATTAGGGCCCAAGCCTTGAAAAGGCGAAGGCCCTATTGTTTTCCTTAGGATTATTATTATTAGGGCCCAAGCCTGAAAAGGCGAAGGCCCTATTGTTTTCCTTAGGATTATTATTAGGGCCCAAGCCTGAAAAGGCGAAGGCCCTATTGTTTTCCTTAGGATTATTATTATTATTATTATTATTATTATTATTATTATTATTATTATTATTATTATTTTATCGACTATTCGGGCACTTTTGGGGGCCTTAACATGCTCTAAAACTCTTGAAACTTTGCACACGGGTCAGAACCTGCGGCCATCAGGGCTGGGCTGAAGATGGTACCCGGGCGTGGCAGGGGGGCTCAGCAGCGCCCCCTGGAACGGGGTCCGAAACCTTGGTCCATAAATCAAACACACTTGCATGTAATAATATGAAAGTCGGTACACATATAGATCTCATCGTTTCATATATACTTCATGCTCTTACTTTTTACCTCAGCCCAACAGGAAGTCGGCTATTTAGGGTTGTTTGGAAAACGTATACAATGGAATTTGAAATACTCCTCCTAGAGAAATCATTTAATCGCCACGAATCTCAGTCAGCATGAAGTCAAGACATTGAGGATGAAAAATTGCCAGCGGATTTTTGATATCACGAACGGTTTGGCCGTGGCGAGGAAACAAATTTATGGCGAGAAAAGTGAGACAGGAAGTGTGTTATAACTTCTGCATAAATTAACAGATCTTGATGAAACTTCAGCAGTGTGTTCGTTGTAAGAGGCCGATCACATGGATGTGACTATTGTGAGTCAAAGTTATAGCGCCACCAACTGGCAGCAGGAAGTGTGTCACTTTCAAAATGCTTTGAAATCACCCTCTTGTTTTTACCCGATTTGCTTCAAACTTTACGTGTATAATGTAAACACACGGCAGATTTAGACCTGTGAAAGGATTATTGATATCTTAGATACTGTTGCCGTGGCAACACTTCAAACTTTACTTTTCTTTATTGATGCTTTTGAGACTCTTAACATACTTGAAATTGCATGAAACTCGACAGAGACGTCACATTTATTAGCCAGTAGACATGTGCAAAGTTTCAGAAATGGGTGTGGTGAGGGGCTCAGTAGCGCCACCTTTTGACAAAAAAGTGGGGGGTTAGTTTCATCTACAGGTACAAAAATTGGTATTGATATAGTTCTCCTCAAGCCGGACAACTTTCTAATTTACAGTCATTAGCTCCGACCAACAGAAAGTCAGATATTTTGGTTTGAATGTGGAGAAAATGTCAGAATTTTGCAAGTCACTCTCTAAGACTTTGTGTGTGAGGAGTAGGAAGGGAGGGGGGCTAGTGAAGTAATACATAGGGCTATACTGCCCTCTTGTGTTCAACATAGTATGGGTTACATTAACTTTTGCACGATATTCTAATTTTTCGAGTTTCACCTGTATGCAGAGTTGACAGAAAAATGTTACACACGCCGTAGCAGGTGAATACAACAAAGAACTAAAGCCTAAAAAACTAAAGTTTAATCCACTGTCTGTTCATTCTCTGAGTGGCAATTACAAGAAATGTCCAATAGATGGCATCCAAGCCTCATTGTTCAATGATTTACAACAGGTCTGAGTCCAGAATGGGCAGGGACTGAGTTCAACAGTTGCTTGAGCTCTTTTGCAGTCGAATCCCAGAAAAAAGGCAAACAATGTGTCCCCACTCAATATATACATCAACTCAGTGGAGGATACAATTTTTAACAACCTTTAACCATTTACAGCCAGAGCGTTCAAATTTGGGAACAATTATTCCCATGGTTCCTGTCTCAGTGTCATCGTCGTCCGATCACCGATTTTATTTCTGAAGTCTGCCCAGATACTCATGACAATACAAGCTAAAGGCACATGTGATTGGTTAAGGGGTTACTGGGCAAGAATAATAACTGTATCGTCATCACCGTCTTCATTCATTTCAATGGAAAGGTGATATCACGAGAGATTTACTCCAGTGTTGGATTTACTGCTTCAAATTAAATACTGAGGCGATTTTTGCAAGGTAAGAACGTGTGTTGTCTATATTTTCTATAGAAAGTCAAAACGTTTTAGTTACGAAGCATTTATTTGTAGGAGTATTGCTAGTTATTTCTGGAAAAAAATGACAAAATAACTCAAATAAATGTTTGTGAGCAGTTTTGTGTGAAACCGCGAGATGCGTCGCGTCTAACGCACGAGCCCCGATGAGAGATCGCATTCGCTTCTTCTTGCGTTTGAACGGACAATTTCATACTACAAAATGTCAAATTACATGATATATTGTCTGTTTTGTCCCAAGTGAACATAAACAGTTGATGAAGAAATCGCGAATCGAAATCTAGTATCAACACTTCCGAGAATGATTATCAGCGTTGTGCCTGACAGCGCATCTCATTTTTACTCGCATCTTCATGGAGGTTTGTCGGTTGTATGTAGTTTCACAATCTCAATCAAGTAATCTCTGAAATGAATACAGATGTAACAGCACGAAAATAATGAGACTTCACAGTTCTCAAAAGATTAAACTCACTAAAACAAGCCGCACAGAGTGTGCCTTGAATGAAATGCGTTTAAAATCCTCTTAAAGAGACAGTAACAATTTTCCAAGTAAATAAAAAGTAGGCCTACAAATGGTTTTCACCCCAAAAATAAATTTCTCTCATCGTATACTCACCCTCATTGCATCCCAGATGTGTATTGTTTTCTTTCTTCTAGTGAACACAAATTAAGCTTTTTAGAAGATTATCTCAACCCTGTTGGACCTTTCAATGACTTGAATGGTGATCAGAACTCAGAAGCTACAAAAATCACATAAATGCAGCATAAAAGTAATCCATACCACTCCAGTGGTTAAATCCATGCCTTCAGAAGTGATATTATAGGTGTGGGTTAGAAATAGACCTATATATATATACTTCAAGATGACATCACTCTGAAGTACTGCGTAAAGAATATCCCACATTCGCCCTTAGGGGGCGCTACAGGCCATGCCCAAAATTCCCATTTTCTGGTCAAAAATGTTCTAATGTTGTATATTGATACTACAGGCCAACAGGAATTCACAAACCAAGAGTGGCCCACATTCGCCCTTATGGGGCGCTACAGGCCACGCCCTAAATTCCCATTTGCTGGTCAAAAATGTTCTAATTTGGTACATTGATACTACAGGCCAACAGGAACCCACAAACAAAGAATTGCCCATATTCGCCATTAGGGGGCGCTACAGGCTATGCCCAAAATTCCCATTTTATGGTCAAAAATTTTCTAATTTGGTATATTGACACTACAGGCCAACAGAAATCCACAAACCAAGAATGTCTCACATTCGCCCTTAGGGGGCGCTAAACGCCATTCCCAAATTGCACATTTTTTTGTCAAATACTTTCTAATTTGGTACATTAATACTACAGGCCAACAGGAACCTACAAACCAAGAATGGCTCACATTCGCCCTTAGGGGGCGCTACATGCCATGCCCAAATGTCATTTTTTTAAAGTGATTGTATTTCCACCCCATTTATTTAGTTTTCTGAAACCTGGTGAACATACCTCATTTCTCATTGTAAACAAAAAACCCTACAGGATCCATAAGGTCCGGCATGATGGATTTTCCTGTACACTGAAAATGTTTAGTTTAGGATTCAGACAGAAAGACATGTTTTTTGGATTTTTTCATTGGGAGGGTTTAACCCCAACCCTCTATTGATCAATTTTAAATGATTTGCCATTTTGAGGAGGAATCGCATTGCTGCTTGCAGCTATATTTTTGAGTTGTTGCTGTGTCCATCATCCTTTGTTTTCCGAAAGCCACCAAGTGGAAATGAGCCCGGTAACTAAAGGCACCAGGGTTGCGGTGCCACCGGCTTGGGCCCGTCATCGCTGCTTGCAGCTTTAATTATTATTATTATTATTATTATTATTATTAGGGCCCAAGCCTGAAAAGGCGAAGGCCCTATTGTTTTCCTTAGGATTATTATTATTATTATTATTATTATTATTATTATTATTATTATTATTATTATTATTTTATCGACTATTCGGGCACTTTTGGGGGCCTTAACATGCTCTAAAACTCTTGAAACTTTGCACACGGGTCAGAACCTGCGGCCATCAGGGCTGGGCTGAAGATGGTACCCGGGCGTGGCAGGGGGGCTCAGCAGCGCCCCCTGGAACGGGGTCCGAAACCTTGGTCCATAAATCAAACACACTTGCATGTAATAATATGAAAGTCGGTACACATATAGATCTCATCGTTTCATATATACTTCATGCTCTTACTTTTTACCTCAGCCCAACAGGAAGTCGGCTATTTAGGGTTGTTTGGAAAACGTATACAATGGAATTTGAAATACTCCTCCTAGAGAAATCATTTAATCGCCACGAATCTCAGTCAGCATGAAGTCAAGACATTGAGGATGAAAAATTGCCAGCGGATTTTTGATATCTCGAACGGTTTGGCCGTGGCGAGGAAACAAATTTATGGCGAGAAAAGTGAGACAGGAAGTGTGTTATAACTTCTGCATAAATTAACAGATCTTGATGAAACTTCAGCAGTGTGTTCGTTGTAAGAGGCCGATCACATGGATGTGACTATTGTGAGTCAAAGTTATAGCGCCACCAACTGGCAGCAGGAAGTGTGTCACTTTCAAAATGCTTTGAAATCACCCTCTTGTTTTTACCCGATTTGCTTCAAACTTTACGTGTATAATGTAAACACACGGCAGATTTAGACCTGTGAAAGGATTATTGATATCTTAGATACTGTTGCCGTGGCAACGCTTCAAACTTTACTTTTCTTTATTGATGCTTTTGAGACTCTTAACATACTTGAAATTGCATGAAACTCGACAGAGACGTCACATTTATTAGCCAGTAGACATGTGCAAAGTTTCAGAAATGGGTGTGGTGAGGGGCTCAGTAGCGCCACCTTTTGACAAAAAAGTGGGGGGTTAGTTTCATCTACAGGTACAAAAATTGGTATTGATATAGTTCTCCTCAAGCCGGACAACTTTCTAATTTACAGTCATTAGCTCCGACCAACAGAAAGTCAGATATTTTGGTTTGAATGTGGAGAAAATGTCAGAATTTTGCAAGTCACTCTCTGAGACTCTGTGAGTTTGTAGGGGAGGGGGGACGTTGGGTCTTGTGAAGTAATACATAGGGCTATACTGCCCTCTTGTGTTCAACATAGTATGGGTTACATTAACTTTTGCACGATATTCTAATTTTTCGAGTTTCACCTGTATGCAGAGTTGACAGAAAAATGTTACACACGCCGTAGCAGGTGAATACAACAAAGAACTAAAGCCTAAAAAACTAAAGTTTAATCCACTGTCTGTTCATTCTCTGAGTGGCAATTACAAGAAATGTCCAATAGATGGCATCCAAGCCTCATTGTTCAATGATTTACAACAGGCTGAGTCCAGAATGGGCAGGGACTGAGTTCAACAGTTGCTTGAGCTCTTTTGCAGTCGAATCCCAGAAAAAAGGCAAACAATGTGTCCCCACTCACTATATACATCAACTGAGTGGCGGATACAATTTTTAACAACCTTTAACCATTTACAGCCAGAGCGTTCAAATTTGGGAACAATTATTCCCATGGTTCCTGTCTCAGTGTCATCGTCGTCCGATCACCGATTTTATTTCTGAAGTCTGCCCAGATACTCATGACAATACAAGCTAAAGGCACATGTGATTGGTTAAGGGGTTACTGGGCAAGAATAATAACTGTATCGTCATCACCGTCTTCCTTCATTTCAATGGAAAGGTGATATCACGAGAGATTTACTCCAGTGTTGGATTTACTGCTTCAAATTAAATACTGAGGCGATTTTTGCAAGGTAAGAACGTGTTGTCTATATTTTCTATAGAAAGTCAAAACGTTTTAGTTACGAAGCATTTATTTGTAGGAGTATTGCTAGTTATTTCTGGAAAAAAAATGACGAAACAACTCAAATAAATGTTTGTGAGCAGTTTTGTGTGAAACCGCGAGCAGCGTCACGTCTAACGCACGAGCCCCGATGAGAGATCGCATTCGCTTCTTCTTGCGTTTGAACGGACAATTTCATACTACAAAATGTCAAATTACATGATATATTGTCTGTTTTGTCTCAAGTGACCATAAACAGTTGATGAAGAAATCGCGAATCTAAATCTAGTATCAACACTTCCGAGAATGATTATCAGCGTTGTGTCTGACAGCGCGAGGCATCTCATTTTTACTCGCATCTTCATGGAGGTTTGTCGGTTGTATGTAGTTTCACAATCTCAATCAAGTAATCTCTGAAATGAATACAGATGTAACAGCACGAAAATAATGAGACTTCACAGTTCTCAAAAGATTAAACTCACTAAAACAAGCCGCACAGACTGTGCCTTGAATGAAATGCGTGTAAAATCCTCTTAAAGAGACAGTAACAATTTTCCAAGTAAATAAAAAGTAGGCCTACAAATGGTTTTCACCCCAAAAATAAATTTCTCTCATCGTATACTCACCCTCATTGCATCCCAGATGTGTATTGTTTTCTTTCTTCTAGTGAACACAAATTAAGCTTTTTAGAAGATTATCTCAACCCTGTTGGACCTTTCAATGACTTGAATGGTGATCAGAACTCAGAAGCTGCAAAAATCAAATAAATGCAGCATAAAAGTAATCCATACCACTCCAGTGGTTAAATCCATGCCTTCAGAAGTGATATTATAGGTGTGGGTTAGAAATAGACCTATATATATATACTTCAAGATGACATCACTCTGAAGTACTGCGTAAAGAATATCCCACATTCGCCCTTAGGGGGCGCTACAGGCCATGCCCAAAATTCCCATTTTCTGGTCAAAAATGTTCTAATGTTGTATATTGATACTACAGGCCAACAGGAATTCACAAACCAAGAGTGGCCCACATTCGCCCTTATGGGGCGCTACAGGCCACGCCCTAAATTCCCATTTGCTGGTCAAAAATGTTCTAATTTGGTACATTGATACTACAGGCCAACAGGAACCCACAAACAAAGAATTGCCCATATTCGCCATTAGGGGGCGCTACAGGCTATGCCCAAAATTCCCATTTTATGGTCAAAAATTTTCTAATTTGGTATATTGACACTACAGGCCAACAGAAATCCACAAACCAAGAATGTCTCACATTCGCCCTTAGGGGGTGCTAAAGGACATTCCCAAATTGCACATTTTTTTGTCAAATACTTTCTAATTTGGTACATTAATACTACAGGCCAACAGGAACCTACAAACCAAGAATGGCTCACATTCGCCCTTAGGGGGCGGTACAGGCCATGCCCAAATGTCAATTTTTCAAAGTGATTGTATTTCCACCCCATTTATTTAGTTTTTCTGAAACCTGGTGAACATACCTCATTTCTCATTGTAAACAAAAAACCCTACAGGATCCATAAGGTCCGGCATGATGGATTTTCCTGTACACTGAAAATGTTTAGTTTAGGATTCAGACAGAAAGACATGTTTTTTGGATTTTTTCATTGGGAGGGTTTAACCCCAACCCTCTATTGATCAATTTTAAATGATTTGCCATTTTGAGGAGGAATCGCATTGCTGCTTGCAGCTATATTTTTGAGTTGTTGCTGTGTCCATCATCCTTTGTTTTCCGAAAGCCACCAAGTGGAAATGAGCCCGGTAACTAAAGGCACCAGGGTTGCGGTGCCACCGGCTTGGGCCCGTCATCGCTGCTTGCAGCTTTAATTATTATTATTATTATTATTATTATTATTATTTTATCGACTATTCGGGCACTTTTGGGGGCCTTAACATGCTCTAAAACTCTTGAAACTTTGCACACGGGTCAGAACCTGCGGCCATCAGGGCTGGGCTGAAGATGGTACCCGGGCGTGGCAGGGGGGCTCAGCAGCGCCCCCTGGAACGGGGTCCGAAACCTTGGTCCATAAATCAAACACACTTGCATGTAATAATATGAAAGTCAGTACACATATAGATCTCATCGTTTCATATATACTTCATGCTCTTACTTTTTACCTCAGCCCAACAGGAAGTCGGCTATTTAGGGTTGTTTGGAAAACGTATACAATGGAATTTGAAATACTCCTCCTAGAGAAATCATTTAATCGCCACGAATCTCAGTCAGCATGAAGTCAAGACATTGAGGATGAAAAATTGCCAGCGGATTTTTGATATCTCGAACGGTTTGGCCGTGGCGAGGAAACAAATTTATGGCGAGAAAAGTGAGACAGGAAGTGTGTTATAACTTCTGCATAAATTAACAGATCTTGATGAAACTTCAGCAGTGTGTTCGTTGTAAGAGGCCGATCACATGGATGTGACTATTGTGAGTCAAAGTTATAGCGCCACCAACTGGCAGCAGGAAGTGTGTCACTTTCAAAATGCTTTGAAATCACCCTCTTGTTTTTACCCGATTTGCTTCAAACTTTACGTGTATAATGTAAACACACGGCAGATTTAGACCTGTGAAAGGATTATTGATATCTTAGATACTGTTGCCGTGGCAACACTTCAAACTTTACTTTTCTTTATTGATGCTTTTGAGACTCTTAACATACTTGAAATTGCATGAAACTCGACAGAGACGTCACATTTATTAGCCAGTAGACATGTGCAAAGTTTCAGAAATGGGTGTGGTGAGGGGCTCAGTAGCGCCACCTTTTGACAAAAAAGTGGGGGGTTAGTTTCATCTACAGGTACAAAAATTGGTATTGATATAGTTCTCCTCAAGCCGGACAACTTTCTAATTTACAGTCATTAGCTCCGACCAACAGAAAGTCAGATATTTTGGTTTGAATGTGGAGAAAATGTCAGAATTTTGCAAGTCACTCTCTAAGACTTTGTGTGTGAGGAGTAGGAAGGGAGGGGGGCTTGTGAAGTAATACATAGGGCTATACTGCCCTCTTGTGTTCAACATAGTATGGGTTACATTAACTTTTGCACGATATTCTAATTTTTCGAGTTTCACCTGTATGCAGAGTTGACAGAAAAATGTTACACACGCCGTAGCAGGTGAATACAACAAAGAACTAAAGCCTAAAAAACTAAAGTTTAATCCACTGTCTGTTCATTCTCTGAGTGGCAATTACAAGAAATGTCCAATAGATGGCATCCAAGCCTCATTGTTCAATGATTTACAACAGGTCTGAGTCCAGAATGGGCAGGGACTGAGTTCAACAGTTGCTTGAGCTCTTTTGCAGTCGAATCCCAGAAAAAAGGCAAACAATGTGTCCCCACTCAATATATACATCAACTGAGTGGAGGATACAATTTTTAACAACCTTTAACCATTTACAGCCAGAGCGTTCAAATTTGGGAACAATTATTCCCATGGTTCCTGTCTCAGTGTCATCGTCGTCCGATCACCGATTTTATTTCTGAAGTCTGCCCAGATACTCATGACAATACAAGCTAAAGGCACATGTGATTGGTTAAGGGGTTACTGGGCAAGAATAATAACTGTATCGTCATCACCGTCTTCCTTCATTTCAATGGAAAGGTGATATCACGAGAGATTTACTCCAGTGTTGGATTTACTGCTTCAAATTAAATGCTGAGGCGATTTTTGCAAGGTAAGAACGTGTGTTGTCTATATTTTCTATAGAAAGTCAAAACGTTTTAGTTACGAAGCATTTATTTGTAGGAGTATTGCTAGTTATTTCTGGAAAAAAATGACAAAACAACTCAAATAAATGTTTGTGAGCAGTTTTGTGTGAAACCGCGAGATGCGTCGCGTCTAACGCACGAGCCCCGATGAGAGATCGCATTCGCTTCTTCTTGCGTTTGAACGGACAATTTCATACTACAAAATGTCAAATTACATGATATATTGTCTGTTTTGTCCCAAGTGAACATAAACAGTTGATGAAGAAATCGCGAATCTAAATCTAGTATCAACACTTCCGAGAATGATTATCAGCGTTGTGCCTGACAGCGCGAGGCATCTCATTTTTACTCGCATCTTCATGGAGGTTTGTCGGTTGTATGTAGTTTCACAATCTCAATCAAGTAATCTCTGAAATGAATACAGATGTAACAGCACGAAAATAATGAGACTTCACAGTTCTCAAAAGATTAAACTCACTAAAACAAGCCGCACAGACTGTGCCTTGAATGAAATGCGTTTAAAATCCTCTTAAAGAGACAGTAACAATTTTCCAAGTAAATAAAAAGTAGGCCTACAAATGGTTTTCACCCCAAAAATAAATTTCTCTCATCATATACTCACCCTCATTGCATCCCAGATGTGTATTGTTTTCTTTCTTCTAGTGAACACAAATTAAGCTTTTTAGAAGATTATCTCAACCCTGTTGGACCTTTCAATGACTTGAATGGTGATCAGAACTCAGAAGCTACAAAAATCAAATAAATGCAGCATAAAAGTAATCCATACCACTCCAGTGGTTAAATCCATGCCTTCAGAAGTGATATTATAGGTGTGGGTTAGAAATAGACCTATATATATATATATACTTCAAGATGACATCACTCTGAAGTACTGCGTAAAGAATATCCCACATTCGCCCTTAGGGGGCGCTACAGGCCATGCCCAAAATTCCCATTTTCTGGTCAAAAATGTTCTAATGTTGTATATTGATACTACAGGCCAACAGGAATTCACAAACCAAGAGTGGCCCACATTCGCCCTTATGGGGCGCTACAGGCCACGCCCTAAATTCCCATTTGCTGGTCAAAAATGTTCTAATTTGGTACATTGATACTACAGGCTAACAGGAACCCACAAACAAAGAATTGCCCATATTTGCCATTAGGGGGCGCTACAGGCTATGCCCAAAATTCCCATTTTATGGTCAAAAATTTTATAATTTGGTATATTGACACTACAGGCCAACAGAAATCCACAAACCAAGAATGTCTCACATTTGCCCTTAGGGGGTGCTAAAGGACATTCCCAAATTGCACATTTTTTTGTCAAATACTTTCTAATTTGGTACATTAATACTACAGGCCAACAGGAACCTACAAACCAAGAATGGCTCACATTCGCCCTTAGGGGGCGGTACAGGCCATGCCCAAATGTCAATTTTTCAAAGTGATTGTATTTCCACCCCATTTATTTAGTTTTTCTGAAACCTGGTGAACATACCTCATTTCTCATTGTAAACAAAAAACCCTACAGGATCCATAAGGTCCGGCATGATGGATTTTCCTGTACACTGAAAATGTTTAGTTTAGGATTCAGACAGAAAGACATGTTTTTTGGATTTTTTCATTGGGAGGGTTTAACCCCAACCCTCTATTGATCAATTTTAAATGATTTGCCATTTTGAGGAGGAATCGCATTGCTGCTTGCAGCTATATTTTTGAGTTGTTGCTGTGTCCATCATCCTTTGTTTTCCGAAAGCCACCAAGTGGAAATGAGCCCGGTAACTAAAGGCACCAGGGTTGCGGTGCCACCGGCTTGGGCCCGTCATCGCTGCTTGCAGCTTTAATTATTATTATTATTATTATTTTATCGACTATTCGGGCACTTTTGGGGGCCTTAACGTGCTCTAAAACTCTTGAAACTTTGCACATGGGTCAGAACCTGCGGCCATCAGGGCTGGGCTGAAGATGGTACCCGGGCGTGGCAGGGGGGCTTCACAGCGCCCCCTGGAACGGGGTCCGAAACCTTGGTCCATAAATCAAACACACTTGCATGTAATAATATGAAAGTCGGTACACATATAGATCTCATCGTTTCATATATACTTCATGCTCTTACTTTTTACCTCAGCCCAACAGGAAGTCGGCTATTTAGGGTTGTTTGGAAAACGTATACAATGGAATTTGAAATACTCCTCCTAGAGAAATCATTTAATCGCCACGAATCTCAGTCAGCATGAAGTCAAGACATTGAGGATGAAAAATTGCCAGCGGATTTTTGATATCTCGAACGGTTTGGCCGTGGCGTGGAAACAAATTTATGGCGAGAAAAGTGAGACAGGAAGTGTGTTATAACTTCTGCATAAATTAACAAATCTTGATGAAACTTCAGCAGTGTGTTCTTTGTAAGACGCCGATCACATGGATGTGACTATTGTGAGTCAAAGTTATAGCGCCACCAACTGGCAGCAGGAAGTGTGTCACTTTCAAAATGCTTTGAAATCACCCTCTTGTTTTTACCCGATTTGCTTCAAACTTTACATGTATAATGTAAACACACGGCAGATTTAGACCTGTGAAAGGATTATTGATATCTTAGATACTGTTGCCGTGGCAACGCTTCAAACTTTACTTTTCTTTATTGATGCTTTTGAGACTCTTTACATCATAGAAATTGCATGAAACTCGACAGAGACGTCACATTTATTAGCCAGTAGACATGTGCAAAGTTTCAGAAATGGGTGTGGTGAGGGGCTCAGTAGCGCCACCTTTTGACAAAAAAGTGGGGGGTTAGTTTCATCTACAGGTACAAAAATTGGTATTGATATAGTTCTCCTCAAGCCGGACAACTTTCTAATTTACAGTCATTAGCTCCGACCAACAGAAAGTCAGATATTTTGGTTTGAATGTGGAGAAAATGTCAGAATTTTGCAAGTCACTCTCTAAGACTTTGTGTGTGAGGAGTAGGAAGGGAGGGGGGCTTGTGAAGTAATACATAGGGCTATACTGCCCTCTTGTGTTCAACATAGTATGGGTTACATTAACTTTTGCACGATATTCTAATTTTTCGAGTTTCACCTGTATGCAGAGTTGACAGAAAAATGTTACACACGCCGTAGCAGGTGAATACAACAAAGAACTAAAGCCTAAAAAACTAAAGTTTAATCCACTGTCTGTTCATTCTCTGAGTGGCAATTACAAGAAATGTCCAATAGATGGCATCCAAGCCTCATTGTTCAATGATTTACAACAGGTCTGAGTCCAGAATGGGCAGGGACTGAGTTCAACAGTTGCTTGAGCTCTTTTGCAGTCGAATCCCAGAAAAAAGGCAAACAATGTGTCCCCACTCAATATATACATCAACTGAGTGGAGGATACAATTTTTAACAACCTTTAACCATTTACAGCCAGAGCGTTCAAATTTGGGAACAATTATTCCCATGGTTCCTGTCTCAGTGTCATCGTCGTCCGATCACCGATTTTATTTCTGAAGTCTGCCCAGATACTCATGACAATACAAGCTAAAGGCACATGTGATTGGTTAAGGGGTTACTGGGCAAGAATAATAACTGTATCGTCATCACCGTCTTCCTTCATTTCAATGGAAAGGTGATATCACGAGAGATTTACTCCAGTGTTGGATTTACTGCTTCAAATTAAATGCTGAGGCGATTTTTGCAAGGTAAGAACGTGTGTTGTCTATATTTTCTATAGAAAGTCAAAACGTTTTAGTTACGAAGCATTTATTTGTAGGAGTATTGCTAGTTATTTCTGGAAAAAAATGACAAAACAACTCAAATAAATGTTTGTGAGCAGTTTTGTGTGAAACCGCGAGATGCGTCGCGTCTAACGCACGAGCCCCGATGAGAGATCGCATTCGCTTCTTCTTGCGTTTGAACGGACAATTTCATACTACAAAATGTCAAATTACATGATATATTGTCTGTTTTGTCCCAAGTGAACATAAACAGTTGATGAAGAAATCGCGAATCTAAATCTAGTATCAACACTTCCGAGAATGATTATCAGCGTTGTGCCTGACAGCGCGAGGCATCTCATTTTTACTCGCATCTTCATGGAGGTTTGTCGGTTGTATGTAGTTTCACAATCTCAATCAAGTAATCTCTGAAATGAATACAGATGTAACAGCACGAAAATAATGAGACTTCACAGTTCTCAAAAGATTAAACTCACTAAAACAAGCCGCACAGACTGTGCCTTGAATGAAATGCGTTTAAAATCCTCTTAAAGAGACAGTAACAATTTTCCAAGTAAATAAAAAGTAGGCCTACAAATGGTTTTCACCCCAAAAATAAATTTCTCTCATCATATACTCACCCTCATTGCATCCCAGATGTGTATTGTTTTCTTTCTTCTAGTGAACACAAATTAAGCTTTTTAGAAGATTATCTCAACCCTGTTGGACCTTTCAATGACTTGAATGGTGATCAGAACTCAGAAGCTACAAAAATCAAATAAATGCAGCATAAAAGTAATCCATACCACTCCAGTGGTTAAATCCATGCCTTCAGAAGTGATATTATAGGTGTGGGTTAGAAATAGACCTATATATATATATATACTTCAAGATGACATCACTCTGAAGTACTGCGTAAAGAATATCCCACATTCGCCCTTAGGGGGCGCTACAGGCCATGCCCAAAATTCCCATTTTCTGGTCAAAAATGTTCTAATGTTGTATATTGATACTACAGGCCAACAGGAATTCACAAACCAAGAGTGGCCCACATTCGCCCTTATGGGGCGCTACAGGCCACGCCCTAAATTCCCATTTGCTGGTCAAAAATGTTCTAATTTGGTACATTGATACTACAGGCTAACAGGAACCCACAAACAAAGAATTGCCCATATTTGCCATTAGGGGGCGCTACAGGCTATGCCCAAAATTCCCATTTTATGGTCAAAAATTTTATAATTTGGTATATTGACACTACAGGCCAACAGAAATCCACAAACCAAGAATGTCTCACATTTGCCCTTAGGGGGTGCTAAAGGACATTCCCAAATTGCACATTTTTTTGTCAAATACTTTCTAATTTGGTACATTAATACTACAGGCCAACAGGAACCTACAAACCAAGAATGGCTCACATTCGCCCTTAGGGGGCGGTACAGGCCATGCCCAAATGTCAATTTTTCAAAGTGATTGTATTTCCACCCCATTTATTTAGTTTTTCTGAAACCTGGTGAACATACCTCATTTCTCATTGTAAACAAAAAACCCTACAGGATCCATAAGGTCCGGCATGATGGATTTTCCTGTACACTGAAAATGTTTAGTTTAGGATTCAGACAGAAAGACATGTTTTTTGGATTTTTTCATTGGGAGGGTTTAACCCCAACCCTCTATTGATCAATTTTAAATGATTTGCCATTTTGAGGAGGAATCGCATTGCTGCTTGCAGCTATATTTTTGAGTTGTTGCTGTGTCCATCATCCTTTGTTTTCCGAAAGCCACCAAGTGGAAATGAGCCCGGTAACTAAAGGCACCAGGATTGCGGTGCCACCGGCTTGGGCCCGTCATCGCTGCTTGCAGCTTTAATTATTATTATTATTATTATTTTATCGACTATTCGGGCACTTTTGGGGGCCTTAACGTGCTCTAAAACTCTTGAAACTTTGCACATGGGTCAGAACCTGCGGCCATCAGGGCTGGGCTGAAGATGGTACCCGGGCGTGGCAGGGGGGCTTCACAGCGCCCCCTGGAACGGGGTCCGAAACCTTGGTCCATAAATCAAACACACTTGCATGTAATAATATGAAAGTCGGTACACATATAGATCTCATCGTTTCATATATACTTCATGCTCTTACTTTTTACCTCAGCCCAACAGGAAGTCGGCTATTTAGGGTTGTTTGGAAAACGTATACAATGGAATTTGAAATACTCCTCCTAGAGAAATCATTTAATCGCCACGAATCTCAGTCAGCATGAAGTCAAGACATTGAGGATGAAAAATTGCCAGCGGATTTTTGATATCTCGAACGGTTTGGCCGTGGCGTGGAAACAAATTTATGGCGAGAAAAGTGAGACAGGAAGTGTGTTATAACTTCTGCATAAATTAACAAATCTTGATGAAACTTCAGCAGTGTGTTCTTTGTAAGACGCCGATCACATGGATGTGACTATTGTGAGTCAAAGTTATAGCGCCACCAACTGGCAGCAGGAAGTGTGTCACTTTCAAAATGCTTTGAAATCACCCTCTTGTTTTTACCCGATTTGCTTCAAACTTTACATGTATAATGTAAACACACGGCAGATTTAGACCTGTGAAAGGATTATTGATATCTTAGATACTGTTGCCGTGGCAACGCTTCAAACTTTACTTTTCTTTATTGATGCTTTTGAGACTCTTTACATCATAGAAATTGCATGAAACTCGACAGACACGTCACATTTATTAGCCAGTAGACATGTGCAAAGTTTCAGAAATGGGTGTGGTGAGGGGCTCAGTAGCGCCACCTTTTGACAAAAAAGTGGGGGGTTAGTTTCATCTACAGGTACAAAAATTGGTATTGCTATAGTTCTCCTCAAGCCGGACAACTTTCTAATTTACAGTCATTAGCTCCGACCAACAGAAAGTCAGATATTTTGGTTTGAATGTGGAGAAAATGTCAGACTTTTGCAAGTCACTCTGTGAGCCTCTGTGTGTGAGGAGGGGAGGGGGGGACGTTGGGTCTTGTGATGTAATACATAGGGCTATACTGCCCTCTTGTGTTCAACATAGTATGGTTTACATTAACTTTTGCACGATATTCTAATGTTGTGATATTCTAAACAATGTGTCCCCACTCAATATATACATCAACTGAGTGGCGGATGCAATTTTTAACAACCTTTAACCATTTACAGCCAGAGCGTTCAAATTTGGGAACAATTATTCCCATGGTTCCTGTCTCAGTTTCATCGTCGTCCAATCACCGATTTCACTTCTGAAATCTGCCCAGATACTCATGACAATACAAGCTAAAGGCTCATGTGATTGGTTAAGGGGATTTTTTTTTCTGAAATCTGCCCAGATACTCATGACAATAAAAGCTAAAGGCACATGTGATTGGTTAAGGGTTCCTGGGCAAGAATAATAACTGTATCGTCATCACCGTCTTCCTTCATTTCAATGGGAAGGTGATATCACGAGAGATTTACTCCAGTGTTGGATTTACTCCTTCAAATTAAATACTGAGGCGATTTTTGCAAGGTAAGAACATGTGTTGTCTATATTTTCTATTGAAAGTCAAAACGTTTTAGTTACGAAGCATTTATTTGCAGGAGTATTGCTAGTTATTTCTGGAAAAAAAAAATGACGTGACTCTATTTGTTCATCGGACAGGCAGCTAGCCTCTATTTTTAATACATTTCGGTGAAACTTGCTAATTAAACATTAGCTAGCACTTTTGTTTGCCAATGTTGTCGCTTGTGAAAAATCCACCTGAATTAATGTGAGACCGAGAGCAGACGCTGTTCAGATGTTTTTTTAAGCAGTTTTTTTTAACCCATCTGAATGCCCGGATGCGTGTTTTATTTCCAACTCTGTTCGTGGTGGCGCAGGAAAATTAATACTGTAGAAACATCACCTGACGCTTGAAAAAAATATGTAGAACAAGAGCGAAAATAACTTTGTAATTATTTTGGATGAATTGCATATTGCACCGCTCGATTTGAACGTAGTTGTCGAACACTGCAAATTATTAAAACGTGAAAAGACCGATCCAAACTTGCACGCTTGCAAATTGTCCCGTTTGACAACTTTGTCAATCACAAGCAGGAGCGAGAGACGCAAAATAACGGCATTTGCGTTTTGGATTAACGGGTTGATTAAGGTTTATACGTGTAACATCGTAAATTCAGTGAAATGCGCTTCCCTGCACACGTCTAGCAGCGTCACGTCTAACTCACGAGCCCCGATGAGAGATCTCATTCGCTTCTTCTTGCGTTTGAACGGACAATTTCATACAACAAAATGTCAAAATGCATGATATATTGTCTGTTTTGTCCCAAGTGAACATAAACAGTTGATGAAGAAATCGCGAATCTAAATCTAGTATCAACACTTCCGAGAATGATTATCAGCGTTGTGTCTGACAGCGCGAGGCATCTCATTTTTACTCGCATCTTCATGGAGGTTTGTCGGTTGTATGTAGTTTCACAATCTCAATCAAGTAATCTCTGAAATGAATACAGATGTACCAGCACGAAAATAATGAGACTTCACAGTTCTCAAAAGATTAAACTCAATAAAACAAGCCGCACAGACTGTGCCTTGAGTGAAATGCGTTTAAAATCCTCTTAAAGAGACAGTAAAAATTTTCCAAGTAAATAAAAAGTAGGCCTACAAATGGTTTTCACCCCAAAAATAAATTTCTCTCATCGTATACTCACCCTCATTCCATCCCAGATGTGTATTGTTTTCTTTCTTCTAGTGAACACAAATTAAGCTTTTTAGAAGATTATCTCAACCCTGTTGGACCTTTCAATGACTTGAATGGTGATCAGAAATCAGTAGCTACAAAAATCACATAAATGCAGCATAAAAGTAATCCATACCACTCCAGTGGTTAAATCCATGCCTTCAGAAGTTATATTATAGGTGTGGGTTAGAAATAGACCTATATATATATATACTTAAAGATGACATCACTCTGAAGTACTGCGTAAAGAATATCCCACATTCGCCCTTAGGGGGCGCTACAGGCCATGCCCAAAATTCCCATTTTCTGGTCAAAAATGTTCTAATTTTGTATATTGATACTACAGGCCAACAGGAATCCACAAACCAAGAATGGCCCACATTCGCCCTTAGGGGGCGCTACAGGCCATGCCCAAAATTCCCATTTTATGGTCAAAAATGTTCTAATTTGGTATATTGACACTACAGGCCAACAGAAATCCACAAACCAAGAATGTCTCACATTCGCCCTTAGGGGGCGCTAAAGGCCATTCCCAAATTGCACATTTTTTTGTCAAATACTTTCTAATTTGGTACATTAATACTACAGGCCAACAGGAACCTACAAACCAAGAATGGCTCACATTCGCCCTTAGGGGGCGGTACAGGCCATGCCCAAATGTCAATTTTTCAAAGTGATTGTATTTCCACCCCATTTATTTAGTTTTTCTGAAACCTGGTGAACATACCTCATTTCTCATTGTAAACAAAAAACCCTACAGGATCCATAAGGTCCGGCATGATGGATTTTCCTGTACACTGAAAATGTTTAGTTTAGGATTCAGACAGAAAGACATGTTTTTTGGATTTTTTCATTGGGAGGGTTTAACCCCAACCCTCTATTGATCAATTTTAAATGATTTGCCATTTTGAGGAGGAATCGCATTGCTGCTTGCAGCTATATTTTTGAGTTGTTGCTGTGTCCATCATCCTTTGTTTTCCGAAAGCCACCAAGTGGAAATGAGCCCGGTAACTAAAGGCACCAGGGTTGCGGTGCCACCGGCTTGGGCCCGTCATCGCTGCTTGCAGCTTTAATTATTATTATTATTATTATTATTATTATTATTTTATCGACTATTCGGGCACTTTTGGGGGCCTTAACATGCTCTAAAACTCTTGAAACTTTGCACACGGGTCAGAACCTGCGGCCATCAGGGCTGGGCTGAAGATGGTACCCGGGCGTGGCAGGGGGGCTCAGCAGCGCCCCCTGGAACGGGGTCCGAAACCTTGGTCCATAAATCAAACACACTTGCATGTAATAATATGAAAGTCGGTACACATATAGATCTCATCGTTTCATATATACTTCATGCTCTTACTTTTTACCTCAGCCCAACAGGAAGTCGGCTATTTAGGGTTGTTTGGAAAACGTATACAATGGAATTTGAAATACTCCTCCTAGAGAAATCATTTAATCGCCACGAATCTCAGTCAGCATGAAGTCAAGACATTGTGGATGAAAAATTGCCAGCGGATTTTTGATATCTCGAACGGTTTGGCCGTGGCGAGGAAACAAATTTATGGCGAGAAAAGTGAGACAGGAAGTGTGTTATAACTTCTGCATAAATTAACAGATCTTGATGAAACTTCAGCAGTGTGTTCGTTGTAAGAGGCCGATCACATGGATGTGACTATTGTGAGTCAAAGTTATAGCGCCACCAACTGGCAGCAGGAAGTGTGTCACTTTCAAAATGCTTTGAAATCACCCTCTTGTTTTTACCCGATTTGCTTCAAACTTTACGTGTATAATGTAAACACACGGCAGATTTAGACCTGTGAAAGGATTATTGATATCTTAGATACTGTTGCCGTGGCAACACTTCAAACTTTACTTTTCTTTATTGATGCTTTTGAGACTCTTAACATACTTGAAATTGCATGAAACTCGACAGAGACGTCACATTTATTAGCCAGTAGACATGTGCAAAGTTTCAGAAATGGGTGTGGTGAGGGGCTCAGTAGCGCCACCTTTTGACAAAAAAGTGGGGGGTTAGTTTCATCTACAGGTACAAAAATTGGTATTGATATAGTTCTCCTCAAGCCGGACAACTTTCTAATTTACAGTCATTAGCTCCGACCAACAGAAAGTCAGATATTTTGGTTTGAATGTGGAGAAAATGTCAGAATTTTGCAAGTCACTCTCTAAGACTTTGTGTGTGAGGAGTAGGAAGGGAGGGGGGCTTGTGAAGTAATACATAGGGCTATACTGCCCTCTTGTGTTCAACATAGTATGGGTTACATTAACTTTTGCACGATATTCTAATTTTTCGAGTTTCACCTGTATGCAGAGTTGACAGAAAAATGTTACACACGCCGTAGCAGGTGAATACAACAAAGAACTAAAGCCTAAAAAACTAAAGTTTAATCCACTGTCTGTTCATTCTCTGAGTGGCAATTACAAGAAATGTCCAATAGATGGCATCCAAGCCTCATTGTTCAATGATTTACAACAGGTCTGAGTCCAGAATGGGCAGGGACTGAGTTCAACAGTTGCTTGAGCTCTTTTGCAGTCGAATCCCAGAAAAAAGGCAAACAATGTGTCCCCACTCAATATATACATCAACTGAGTGGAGGATACAATTTTTAACAACCTTTAACCATTTACAGCCAGAGCGTTCAAATTTGGGAACAATTATTCCCATGGTTCCTGTCTCAGTGTCATCGTCGTCCGATCACCGATTTTATTTCTGAAGTCTGCCCAGATACTCATGACAATACAAGCTAAAGGCACATGTGATTGGTTAAGGGGTTACTGGGCAAGAATAATAACTGTATCGTCATCACCGTCTTCCTTCATTTCAATGGAAAGGTGATATCACGAGAGATTTACTCCAGTGTTGGATTTACTGCTTCAAATTAAATGCTGAGGCGATTTTTGCAAGGTAAGAACGTGTGTTGTCTATATTTTCTATAGAAAGTCAAAACGTTTTAGTTACGAAGCATTTATTTGTAGGAGTATTGCTAGTTATTTCTGGAAAAAAATGACAAAACAACTCAAATAAATGTTTGTGAGCAGTTTTGTGTGAAACCGCGAGATGCGTCGCGTCTAACGCACGAGCCCCGATGAGAGATCGCATTCGCTTCTTCTTGCGTTTGAACGGACAATTTCATACTACAAAATGTCAAATTACATGATATATTGTCTGTTTTGTCCCAAGTGAACATAAACAGTTGATGAAGAAATCGCGAATCTAAATCTAGTATCAACACTTCCGAGAATGATTATCAGCGTTGTGCCTGACAGCGCGAGGCATCTCATTTTTACTCGCATCTTCATGGAGGTTTGTCGGTTGTATGTAGTTTCACAATCTCAATCAAGTAATCTCTGAAATGAATACAGATGTAACAGCACGAAAATAATGAGACTTCACAGTTCTCAAAAGATTAAACTCACTAAAACAAGCCGCACAGACTGTGCCTTGAATGAAATGCGTTTAAAATCCTCTTAAAGAGACAGTAACAATTTTCCAAGTAAATAAAAAGTAGGCCTACAAATGGTTTTCACCCCAAAAATAAATTTCTCTCATCATATACTCACCCTCATTGCATCCCAGATGTGTATTGTTTTCTTTCTTCTAGTGAACACAAATTAAGCTTTTTAGAAGATTATCTCAACCCTGTTGGACCTTTCAATGACTTGAATGGTGATCAGAACTCAGAAGCTACAAAAATCAAATAAATGCAGCATAAAAGTAATCCATACCACTCCAGTGGTTAAATCCATGCCTTCAGAAGTGATATTATAGGTGTGGGTTAGAAATAGACCTATATATATATATATACTTCAAGATGACATCACTCTGAAGTACTGCGTAAAGAATATCCCACATTCGCCCTTAGGGGGCGCTACAGGCCATGCCCAAAATTCCCATTTTCTGGTCAAAAATGTTCTAATGTTGTATATTGATACTACAGGCCAACAGGAATTCACAAACCAAGAGTGGCCCACATTCGCCCTTATGGGGCGCTACAGGCCACGCCCTAAATTCCCATTTGCTGGTCAAAAATGTTCTAATTTGGTACATTGATACTACAGGCCAACAGGAACCCACAAACAAAGAATTGCCCATATTTGCCATTAGGGGGCGCTACAGGCTATGCCCAAAATTCCCATTTTATGGTCAAAAATTTTATAATTTGGTATATTGACACTACAGGCCAACAGAAATCCACAAACCAAGAATGTCTCACATTTGCCCTTAGGGGGTGCTAAAGGACATTCCCAAATTGCACATTTTTTTGTCAAATACTTTCTAATTTGGTACATTAATACTACAGGCCAACAGGAACCTACAAACCAAGAATGGCTCACATTCGCCCTTAGGGGGCGGTACAGGCCATGCCCAAATGTCAATTTTTCAAAGTGATTGTATTTCCACCCCATTTATTTAGTTTTTCTGAAACCTGGTGAACATACCTCATTTCTCATTGTAAACAAAAAACCCTACAGGATCCATAAGGTCCGGCATGATGGATTTTCCTGTACACTGAAAATGTTTAGTTTAGGATTCAGACAGAAAGACATGTTTTTTGGATTTTTTCATTGGGAGGGTTTAACCCCAACCCTCTATTGATCAATTTTAAATGATTTGCCATTTTGAGGAGGAATCGCATTGCTGCTTGCAGCTATATTTTTGAGTTGTTGCTGTGTCCATCATCCTTTGTTTTCCGAAAGCCACCAAGTGGAAATGAGCCCGGTAACTAAAGGCACCAGGGTTGCGGTGCCACCGGCTTGGGCCCGTCATCGCTGCTTGCAGCTTTAATTATTATTATTATTATTATTTTATCGACTATTCGGGCACTTTTGGGGGCCTTAACGTGCTCTAAAACTCTTGAAACTTTGCACATGGGTCAGAACCTGCGGCCATCAGGGCTGGGCTGAAGATGGTACCCGGGCGTGGCAGGGGGGCTTCACAGCGCCCCCTGGAACGGGGTCCGAAACCTTGGTCTATAAATCAAACACACTTGCATGTAATAATATGAAAGTCGGTACACATATAGATCTCATCGTTTCATATATACTTCATGCTCTTACTTTTTACCTCAGCCCAACAGGAAGTCGGCTATTTAGGGTTGTTTGGAAAACGTATACAATGGAATTTGAAATACTCCTCCTAGAGAAATCATTTAATCGCCACGAATCTCAGTCAGCATGAAGTCAAGACATTGAGGATGAAAAATTGCCAGCGGATTTTTGATATCTCGAACGGTTTGGCCGTGGCGTGGAAACAAATTTATGGCGAGAAAAGTGAGACAGGAAGTGTGTTATAACTTCTGCATAAATTAACAAATCTTGATGAAACTTCAGCAGTGTGTTCTTTGTAAGACGCCGATCACATGGATGTGACTATTGTGAGTCAAAGTTATAGCGCCACCAACTGGCAGCAGGAAGTGTGTCACTTTCAAAATGCTTTGAAATCACCCTCTTGTTTTTACCCGATTTGCTTCAAACTTTACATGTATAATGTAAACACACGGCAGATTTAGACCTGTGAAAGGATTATTGATATCTTAGATACTGTTGCCGTGGCAACGCTTCAAACTTTACTTTTCTTTATTGATGCTTTTGAGACTCTTTACATCATAGAAATTGCATGAAACTCGACAGACACGTCACATTTATTAGCCAGTAGACATGTGCAAAGTTTCAGAAATGGGTGTGGTGAGGGGCTCAGTAGCGCCACCTTTTGACAAAAAAGTGGGGGGTTAGTTTCATCTACAGGTACAAAAATTGGTATTGCTATAGTTCTCCTCAAGCCGGACAACTTTCTAATTTACAGTCATTAGCTCCGACCAACAGAAAGTCAGATATTTTGGTTTGAATGTGGAGAAAATGTCAGACTTTTGCAAGTCACTCTGTGAGCCTCTGTGTGTGAGGAGGGGAGGGGGGGACGTTGGGTCTTGTGATGTAATACATAGGGCTATACTGCCCTCTTGTGTTCAACATAGTATGGTTTACATTAACTTTTGCACGATATTCTAATGTTGTGATATTCTAAACAATGTGTCCCCACTCAATATATACATCAACTGAGTGGCGGATGCAATTTTTAACAACCTTTAACCATTTACAGCCAGAGCGTTCAAATTTGGGAACAATTATTCCCATGGTTCCTGTCTCAGTTTCATCGTCGTCCAATCACCGATTTCACTTCTGAAATCTGCCCAGATACTCATGACAATACAAGCTAAAGGCTCATGTGATTGGTTAAGGGGATTTTTTTTCTGAAATCTGCCCAGATACTCATGACAATAAAAGCTAAAGGCACATGTGATTGGTTAAGGGTTCCTGGGCAAGAATAATAACTGTATCGTCATCACCGTCTTCCTTCATTTCAATGGGAAGGTGATATCACGAGAGATTTACTCCAGTGTTGGATTTACTCCTTCAAATTAAATACTGAGGTGATTTTTGCAAGGTAAGAACATGTGTTGTCTATATTTTCTATTGAAAGTCAAAACGTTTTAGTTACGAAGCATTTATTTGCAGGAGTATTGCTAGTTATTTCTGGAAAAAAAAAATGACGTGACTCTATTTGTTCATCGGACAGGCAGCTAGCCTCTATTTTTAATACATTTCGGTGAAACTTGCTAATTAAACATTAGCTAGCACTTTTGTTTGCCAATGTTGTCGCTTGTGAAAAATCCACCTGAATTAATGTGAGACCGAGAGCAGACGCTGTTCAGATGTTTTTTTAAGCAGTTTTTTTTAACCCATCTGAATGCCCGGATGCGTGTTTTATTTCCAACTCTGTTCGTGGTGGCGCAGGAAAATTAATACTGTAGAAACATCACCTGACGCTTGAAAAAAATATGTAGAACAAGAGCGAAAATAACTTTGTAATTATTTTGGATGAATTGCATATTGCACCGCTCGATTTGAACGTAGTTGTCGAACACTGCAAATTATTAAAACGTGAAAAGACCGATCCAAACTTGCACGCTTGCAAATTGTCCCGTTTGACAACTTTGTCAATCACAAGCAGGAGCGAGAGACGCAAAATAACGGCATTTGCGTTTTGGATTAACGGGTTGATTAAGGTTTATACGTGTAACATCGTAAATTCAGTGAAATGCGCTTCCCTGCACACGTCTAGCAGCGTCACGTCTAACTCACGAGCCCCGATGAGAGATCTCATTCGCTTCTTCTTGCGTTTGAACGGACAATTTCATACAACAAAATGTCAAAATGCATGATATATTGTCTGTTTTGTCCCAAGTGAACATAAACAGTTGATGAAGAAATCGCGAATCTAAATCTAGTATCAACACTTCCGAGAATGATTATCAGCGTTGTGTCTGACAGCGCGAGGCATCTCATTTTTACTCGCATCTTCATGGAGGTTTGTCGGTTGTATGTAGTTTCACAATCTCAATCAAGTAATCTCTGAAATGAATACAGATGTACCAGCACGAAAATAATGAGACTTCACAGTTCTCAAAAGATTAAACTCAATAAAACAAGCCGCACAGACTGTGCCTTGAGTGAAATGCGTTTAAAATCCTCTTAAAGAGACAGTAAAAATTTTCCAAGTAAATAAAAAGTAGGCCTACAAATGGTTTTCACCCCAAAAATAAATTTCTCTCATCGTATACTCACCCTCATTCCATCCCAGATGTGTATTGTTTTCTTTCTTCTAGTGAACACAAATTAAGCTTTTTAGAAGATTATCTCAACCCTGTTGGACCTTTCAATGACTTGAATGGTGATCAGAACTCAGTAGCTACAAAAATCACATAAATGCAGCATAAAAGTAATCCATACCACTCCAGTGGTTAAATCCATGCCTTCAGAAGTTATATTATAGGTGTGGGTTAGAAATAGACCTATATATATATATACTTAAAGATGACATCACTCTGAAGTACTGCGTAAAGAATATCCCACATTCGCCCTTAGGGGGCGCTACAGGCCATGCCCAAAATTCCCATTTTCTGGTCAAAAATGTTCTAATTTTGTATATTGATACTACAGGCCAACAGGAATCCACAAACCAAGAATGGCCCACATTCGCCCTTAGGGGGCGCTACAGGCCATGCCCAAAATTCCCATTTTATGGTCAAAAATGTTCTAATTTGGTATATTGACACTACAGGCCAACAGAAATCCACAAACCAAGAATGTCTCACATTCGCCCTTAGGGGGCGCTAAAGGCCATTCCCAAATTGCACATTTTTTTGTCAAATACTTTCTAATTTGGTACATTAATACTACAGGCCAACAGGAACCTACAAACCAAGAATGGCTCACATTCGCCCTTAGGGGGCGCTACAGGCCATGCCCAAATGTCATTTTTTCAAAGTGATTGTATTTCCACCCCATTTATTTAGTTTTTCTGAAACCTGGTGAACATACCTCATTTCTCATTGTAAACAAAAAACCCTCCAGGATCCATAAGGTCCGGCATGATGGATTTTCCTGTACACTGAAAATGTTTAGTTTAGGATTCAGACAGAAAGACATGTTTTTTGGATTTTTTCATTGGGAGGGTTTAACCCCAACCCTCTATTGATCAATTTTAAATGATTTGCCGTTTTGAGGATGAATCGCATTGCTGCTTGCAGCTATATTTTTGAGTTGTTGCTGTGTCCATCATCCTTTTTTTTCCGAAAGCCACCAAGTGGAAATGAGCCCGGTAACTAAAGGCACCAGGGTTGCGGTGCCACCGGCTTGGGCCCGTCATCGCTGCTTGCAGCTTTAATTATTATTATTATTATTATTATTATTATTTTATCGACTATTCGGGCACTTTTGGGGGCCTTAACGTGCTCTAAAACTCTTGAAACTTTGCACACGGGTCAGAACCCGCGGCCATCAGGGCTGGGCTGAAGATGGTACCCGGGCGTGGCAGGGGGGCTTCACAGCGCCCCCTTGAACGGGGTCCGAAACCTTGGTCCATAAATCAAACACACTTGCATGTAATAATATGAAAGTCGGTACACATATAGATCTCATCGTTTCATATATACTTCATGCTCTTACTTTTTACCTCAGCCCAACAGGAAGTCGGCTATTTAGGGTTGTTTGGAAAACGTATACAATGGAATTTGAAATACTCCTCCTAGAGAAATCATTTAATCGCCACGAATCTCAGTCAGCATGAAGTCAAGACATTGAGGATGAAAAATTGCCAGCGGATTTTTGATATCTCGAACGGTTTGGCCGTGGCGAGGAAACAAATTTATGGCGAAAAAAGTGAGACAGGAAGTGTGTTATAACTTCTGCATAAATTAACAGATCTTGATGAAACTTCAGCAGTGTGTTCGTTGTAAGAGGCCGATCACATGGATGTGACTATTGTGAGTCAAAGTTATAGCGCCACCAACTGGCAGCAGGAAGTGTGTCACTTTCAAAATGCTTTGAAATCACCCTCTTGTTTTTACCCGATTTGCTTCAAACTTTACGTGTATAATGTAAACACACGGCAGATTTAGACCTGTGAAAGGATTATTGATATCTTAGATACTGTTGCCGTGGCAACGCTTCAAACTTTACTTTTCTTTATTGATGCTTTTGAGACTCTTAACATACTTGAAATTGCATGAAACTCGACAGAGACGTCACATTTATTAGCCAGTAGACATGTGCAAAGTTTCAGAAATGGGTGTGGTGAGGGGCTCAGTAGCGCCACCTTTTGACAAAAAAGTGGGGGGTTAGTTTCATCTGCAGGTACAAAAATTGGTATTGATATAGTTCTCCTCAAGCCTGACAACTTTCTAATTTACAGTCATTAGCTCCAACACACAGAATGTCAGATATTTTGGTTTGAATGTGGAGAAAATGTCAGAACTTGCAAGTCACTCTCTTGAGACTCTGTGTGAGGAGTAGGAAGGGAGGGGGTCTTGTGAAGTAATACATAGGGCTATACTGCCCTCTTGTGTTCAACATAGTATGGGTTACATTAACTTTTGCACGATATTCTAATTTTTCGAGTTTCACCTGTATGCAGAGTTGACAGAAAAATGTTACACACGCCGTAGCAGGTGAATACAACAAAGAATTAAAGCCTAAAAAACTAAAGTTTAATCCACTGTCTGTTCATTCTCTGAGTGGCAATTACAAGAAATGTCCAATAGAGGGCATCCAAGCCTCATTGTTCAATGATTTACAACAGGTCTGAGTCCAGAATGTGCAGGGACTGAGTTCAACAGTTGCTTGAGCTCTTTTGCAGTCGAATCCCAGAAAAAAAGCAAACAATGTGTCCCCACTCAATATATACATCAACTGAGTGGCGGATGCAATTTTTAACAACCTTTAACCATTTACAGCCAGAGCGTTCAAATTTGGGAACAATTATTCCCATGGTTCCTGTCTCAGTTTCATCGTCGTCCAATCACCGATTTCATTTCTGAAATCTGCCCAGATACTCATGACAATACAAGCTAAAGACACATGTGATTGGTTAAGGGGATTTTATTTCTGAAATCTGCCCAGATACTCATGACAATACAAGCTAATGGCACATGTGATTGGTTAAGGGTTCCTGGGCAAGAATAATAACTGTTTCGTCATCACCGTCTTCCTTCATTTCAATGGGAAGGTGATATCACGAGAGATTTACTCCAGTGTTGGATTTACTGCTTCAAATTAAATACTGAGGCGATTTTCGCAAGGTAAGAACATGTGTTGTCTATATTTTCTATTGAAAGTCAAAACGTTTTAGTTACGAAGCATTTATTTGCAGGAGTATTGCTAGTTATTTCTGGAAAAAAAATGACGTGACTCTATTTGTTCATCGGACAGGCAGCTAGCCTCTATTTTTAATACATATCGGTGAAACTTGCTAATTAAACATTAGCTAGCACTTTTGTTTGCCAATGTTGTCGCTTGTGAAAAATCCACCTGAATTAATGTGAGACCGAGAGCAGACGCTGTTCAGATGTTTTTTTAAGCAGTTTTTTTTAACCCATCTGAATGCCCGGATGCGTGTTTTATTTCCAACTCTGTTCGTGGTGGCGCAGGAAAATTAATACTGTAGAAACATCAGCTGACGCTTGAAAAAAATATGTAGAACAAGAGCGAAAATAACTTTGTAATTATTTTGGATGAATTGCATATTGCACCGCTCGATTTGAACGTAGATGTCGAACACTGCAAATTATTAAAACGTGAAAAGACCGATCCAAACTTGCACGCTTGCAAATTGTCCCGTTTGACAGCTTTGTCAATCACAAGCAGGAGCGAGAGACGCAAAATAACGGCATTTGCGTTTTGGATTAACGGGTTGATGAAGGTTTATACGTGTAACATCGTAAATTCAGTGAAATGCGCTTCCCTGCTCACGTCTAGCAGCGTCACTTCTAACTCACGAGCCCCGATGAGAGATCGCATTCGCTTCTTCTTGCGTTTGAACGGACAATTTCATAACAACAAAATGTCAAAATACATGATATATTGTCTGTTTTGTCTCAAGCGAACATAAACAGTTGATGAAGATATCGCGAATCTAAATCTAGTATCAACACTTCCGAGAACGATTATCAGCGTTGTGCCTGACAGCGCGAGGCATCTCATTTTTACTCGCATCTTCATGGAGGTTTGTCGGTTGTATGTAGTTTCACAATCTCAATCAATTAATCTCTGAAATGAATACAGATGTAACAGCACGAAAATAATGAGACTTCACAGTTCTCAAAAGATTATATCTCAATAAAACAAGCCGCACAGACGGCTTGACGGCTTGAATGAAATGCGTTTAAAATCATCTTAAAGAGACAGTAACAATTTTCCAAGTAAATAAAAAGTAGCCTACAAATGGTTTTCACCCCAAAAATAAATTTCTCTCATCGTATACTCACCCTCATTCCATCCCAGATGTGTATTATTTTCTTTCTTCTAGTGAACACAAATTAAGCTTTTTAGAAGATTATCTCAACCCTGTTGGACCTTTCAATGACTTGAATGGTGATCAGAACTCAGAAGCTACAAAAATCACATAAATGCAGCATAAAAGTAATCCATACCACTCCTGTGGTTTAATCCATGCCTTCAGAAGTGATATTATAGGTGTGGGTTAGAAACAGACCTATATATACTTAAAGATGACATCACTCTGAAGTACTGCGTAAAGAATATCCCGCATTCGCCCTTAGGGGGCGCTACAGGCCATGACCAAAATTCCCATTTTCTGGTCAAAAATGTTCTAATTTTGTATATTGATACTACAGGCCAACAGGAATCCACAAACCAAGAATGGCCCACATTCGCCCTTAGGGGGCGCTAAAGGCCATGCCCAAAATTCCCATTTTCTGGTCAAAAATGTTCTAATTTTGTAGATTGATACTACAGGCCAACAGGAATCCACAAACCAAGAATGGCCCACATTCGCCCTTAGGGGGCGCTACAGGCCACGCCCTAAATTCCCATTTGCTGGTCAAAAATGTTCTAATTTGGTACATTGATACTACAGGCCAACAGGAACCCACAAACAAAGAATTGCCCATATTCGCATTAGGGGGCGCTACAGGCTATGCCCAAAATTCCCATTTTATGGTCAAAAATGTTCTAATTTGGTATATTGGCACTACAGGCCAACAGAAATCCACAAACCAAGAATGTCTCACATTCGCCCTTAGGGGGCGCTAAAGGCCATTCCCAAATTGCACGTTTTTTTGTCAAATACTTTCCAATTTGGTACATTAATACTACAGGCCAACAGGAACCTACAAACCAAGAATGGCTCACATTCACCCTTAGGGGGCGCTACAGGCCATGCCCAAATGTCATTTTTTCAAAGTGATTGTATTTCCAACACATTTATTTAGTTTTTCTGAAACCTGGTGAACATACCTCATTTCTCATTGTAAACAAAAAACCCTACAGGATCCATAAGGTCCGACATGATGGATTTTCCTGTACACTGAAAATGTTTAGTTTAGGATTAAGACAGAAAGACATGTTTTTTGGATTTTTTCATTGGGAGGGTTTAACCCCAACCCTCTATTGATCAATTTTAAATGATTTGCCATTTTGAGGAGGAATCGCATTGCTGCTTGCAGCTATATTTTTGAGTTGTTGCTGTGTCCATTATCCTTTGTTTTCCGAAAGCCACCAAGTGGAAATGAGCCTGGTAACTAAAGGCACCAGGGTTGCGGTGCCACCGGCTTGGGCCCGTCATCGCTGCTTGCAGCTTTAATTATTATTATTATTATTATTATTATTATTAGGGCCCAAGCCTTGAAAAGGCGAAGGCCCTATTGTTTTCCTTAGGATTATTATTATTATTAGGGCCCAAGCCTTGAAAAGGCGAAGGCCCTATTGTTTTCCTTAGGATTATTATTATTAGGGCCCAAGCCTTGAAAAGGCGAAGGCCCTATTGTTTTCCTTAGGATTATTATTATTATTATTAGGGCCCAAGCCTGAAAAGGCGAAGGCCCTATTGTTTTCCTTAGGATTATTATTATTATTATTATTATTATTATTATTATTATTATTAGGGCCCAAGCCTGAAAAGGCGAAGGCCCTATTGTTTTCCTTAGGATTATTATTATTAGGGCCCAAGCCTGAAAAGGCGAAGGCCCTATTGTTTTCCTTAGGATTATTATTATTATTATTATTATTATTATTATTATTATTATTATTTTATCGACTATTCGGGCACTTTTGGGGGCCTTAACATGCTCTAAAACTCTTGAAACTTTGCACACGGGTCAGAACCTGCGGCCATCAGGGCTGGGCTGAAGATGGTACCCGGGCGTGGCAGGGGGTTTCAGCAGCGCCCCCTGGAACGGGGTCCGAAACCATGGTCCATAAATCAAACACACTTGCATGTAATAATATGAAAGTCGGTACACATATAGATCTCATCGTTTCATATATACTTCATGCTCTTACTTTTTACCTCAGCCCAACAGGAAGTCGGCTATTTAGGGTTGTTTGGAAAACGTATACAATGGAATTTGAAATACTCCTCCTAGAGAAATCATTTAATCGCCACGAATCTCAGTCAGCATGAAGTCAAGACATTGAGGATGAAAAATTGCCAGCGGATTTTTGATATCTCGAACGGTTTGGCCATGGCGAGGAAACAAATTTATGGCGAGAAAAGTGAGACAGGAAGTGTGTTATAACTTCTGCATAAATTAACAGATCTTGATGAAACTTCAGCAGTGTGTTTGTTGTAAGAGGCCGATCACATGGATGTGACTATTGTGAGTCAAAGTTATAGCGCCACCAACTGGCAGCAGGAAGTGTGTCACTTTCAAAATGCTTTGAAATCACCCTCTTGTTTTTACCCGATTTGCTTCAAACTTTACGTGTATAATGTAAACACACGGCAGATTTAGACCTGTGAAAGGATTATTGATATCTTAGATACTGTTGCCGTGGCAACGCTTCAAACTTTACTTTTCTTTATTGATGCTTTTGAGACTCTTAACATACTTGAAATTGCATGAAACTCGACAGAGACGTCACATTTATTAGCCAGTAGACATGTGCAAAGTTTCAGAAATGGGTGTGGTGAGGGGCTCAGTAGCGCCACCTTTTGACAAAAAAGTGGGGGGTTAGTTTCATCTACAGGTACAAAAATTGGTATTGATATAGTTCTCCTCAAGCCGGACAACTTTCTAATTTACAGTCATTAGCTCCGACCAACAGAAAGTCAGATATTTTGGTTTGAATGTGGAGAAAATGTCAGAATTTTGCAAGTCACTCTCTAAGACTTTGTGTGTGAGGAGTAGGAAGGGAGGGGGTCTTGTGAAGTAATACATAGGGCTATACTGCCCTCTTGTGTTCAACATAGTATGGGTTACATTAACTTTTGCACGATATTCTAATTTTTCGAGTTTCACCTGTATGCAGAGTTGACAGAAAAATGTTACACACGCCGTAGCAGGTGAATACAACAAAGAACTAAAGCCTAAAAAACTAAAGTTTAATCCACTGTCTGTTCATTCTCTGAGTGGCAATTACAAGAAATGTCCAATAGATGGCATCCAAGCCTCATTGTTCAATGATTTACAACAGGTCTGAGTCCAGAATGGGCAGGGACTGAGTTCAACAGTTGCTTGAGCTCTTTTGCAGTCGAATCCCAGAAAAAAAGGCAAACAATGTGTCCCCACTCAATATATACATCAACTGAGTGGAGGATACAATTTTTAACAACCTTTAACCATTTACAGCCAGAGCGTTCAAATTTGGGAACAATTATTCCCATGGTTCCTGTCTCAGTGTCATCGTCGTCCGATCACCGATTTTATTTCTGAAGTCTGCCCAGATACTCATGACAATACAAGCTAAAGGCACATGTGATTGGTTAAGGGGTTACTGGGCAAGAATAATAACTGTATCGTCATCACCGTCTTCCTTCATTTCAATGGAAAGGTGATATCACGAGAGATTTACTCCAGTGTTGGATTTACTGCTTCAAATTAAATACTGAGGCGATTTTTGCAAGGTAAGAACGTGTGTTGTCTATATTTTCTATAGAAAGTCAAAACGTTTTAGTGACGAAGCATTTATTTGTAGGAGTATTGCTAGTTATTTTTGGAAAAAAATGACAAAACAACTCAAATAAATGTTTGTGAGCAGTTTTGTGTGAAACCGCGAGATGCGTCGCGTCTAACGCACGAGCCCCGATGAGAGATCGCATTCGCTTCTTCTTGCGTTTGAACGGACAATTTCATACTACAAAATGTCAAATTACATGATATATTGTCTGTTTTGTCCCAAGTGAACATAAACAGTTGATGAAGAAATCGCGAATCGAAATCTAGTATCAACACTTCCGAGAATGATTATCAGCGTTGTGTCTGACAGCGCGAGGCATCTCATTTTTACTCGCATCTTCATGGAGGTTTGTCGGTTGTATGTAGTTTCACAATCTCAATCAAGTAATCTCTGAAATGAATACAGATGTAACAGCACGAAAATAATGAGACTTCACAGTTCTCAAAAGATTAAACTCACTAAAACAAGCCGCACAGACTGTGCCTTGAATGAAATGCGTTTAAAATCCTCTTAAAGAGACAGTAACAATTTTCCAAGTAAATAAAAAGTAGGCCTACAAATGGTTTTCACCCCAAAAATAAATTTCTCTCATCGTATACTCACCCTCATTGCATCCCAGATGTGTATTGTTTTCTTTCTTCTAGTGAACACAAATTAAGCTTTTTAGAAGATTATCTCAACCCTGTTGGACCTTTCAATGACTTGAATGGTGATCAGAACTCAGAAGCTGCAAAAATCAAATAAATGCAGCATAAAAGTAATCCATACCACTCCAGTGGTTAAATCCATGCCTTCAGAAGTGATATTATAGGTGTGGGTTAGAAATAGACCTATATATATATACTTCAAGATGACATCACTCTGAAGTACTGCGTAAAGAATATCCCACATTCGCCCTTAGGGGGCGCTACAGGCCATGCCCAAAATTCCCATTTTCTGGTCAAAAATGTTCTAATGTTGTATATTGATACTACAGGCCAACAGGAATTCACAAACCAAGAGTGGCCCACATTCGCCCTTATGGGGCGCTACAGGCCACGCCCTAAATTCCCATTTGCTGGTCAAAAATGTTCTAATTTGGTACATTGATACTACAGGCCAACAGGAACCCACAAACAAAGAATTGCCCATATTCGCCATTAGGGGGCGCTACAGGCTATGCCCAAAATTCCCATTTTATGGTCAAAAATTTTCTAATTTGGTATATTGACACTACAGGCCAACAGAAATCCACAAACCAAGAATGTCTCACATTTGCCCTTAGGGGGTGCTAAAGGACATTCCCAAATTGCACATTTTTTTGTCAAATACTTTCTAATTTGGTACATTAATACTACAGGCCAACAGGAACCTACAAACCAAGAATGGCTCACATTCGCCCTTAGGGGGCGGTACAGGCCATGCCCAAATGTCAATTTTTCAAAGTGATTGTATTTCCACCCCATTTATTTAGTTTTTCTGAAACCTGGTGAACATACCTCATTTCTCATTGTAAACAAAAAACCCTACAGGATCCATAAGGTCCGGCATGATGGATTTTCCTGTACACTGAAAATGTTTAGTTTAGGATTCAGACAGAAAGACATGTTTTTTGGATTTTTTCATTGGGAGGGTTTAACCCCAACCCTCTATTGATCAATTTTAAATGATTTGCCATTTTGAGGAGGAATCGCATTGCTGCTTGCAGCTATATTTTTGAGTTGTTGCTGTGTCCATCATCCTTTGTTTTCCGAAAGCCACCAAGTGGAAATGAGCCCGGTAACTAAAGGCACCAGGGTTGCGGTGCCACCGGCTTGGGCCCGTCATCGCTGCTTGCAGCTTTAATTATTATTATTATTATTATTTTATCGACTATTCGGGCACTTTTGGGGGCCTTAACATGCTCTAAAACTCTTGAAACTTTGCACACGGGTCAGAACCTGCGGCCATCAGGGCTGGGCTGAAGATGGTACCCGGGCGTGGCAGGGGGGCTCAGCAGCGCCCCCTGGAACGGGGTCCGAAACCTTGGTCCATAAATCAAACACACTTGCATGTAATAATATGAAAGTCGGTACACATATAGATCTCATCGTTTCATATATACTTCATGCTCTTACTTTTTACCTCAGCCCAACAGGAAGTCGGCTATTTAGGGTTGTTTGGAAAACGTATACAATGGAATTTGAAATACTCCTCCTAGAGAAATCATTTAATCGCCACGAATCTCAGTCAGCATGAAGTCAAGACATTGAGGATGAAAAATTGCCAGCGGATTTTTGATATCTCGAACGGTTTGGCCGTGGCGAGGAAACAAATTTATGGCGAGAAAAGTGAGACAGTAAGTGTGTTATAACTTCTGCATAAATTAACAGATCTTGATGAAACTTCAGCAGTGTGTTCGTTGTAAGAGGCCGATCACATGGATGTGACTATTGTGAGTCAAAGTTATAGCGCCACCAACTGGCAGCAGGAAGTGTGTCACTTTCAAAATGCTTTGAAATCACCCTCTTGTTTTTACCCGATTTGCTTCAAACTTTACGTGTATAATGTAAACACTCGGCAGATTTAGACCTGTGAAAGGATTATTGATATCTTAGATACTGTTGCCGTGGCAACACTTCAAACTTTACTTTTCTTTATTGATGCTTTTGAGACTCTTAACATACTTGAAATTGCATGAAACTCGACAGAGACGTCACATTTATTAGCCAGTAGACATGTGCAAAGTTTCAGAAATGGGTGTGGTGAGGGGCTCAGTAGCGCCACCTTTTGACAAAAAAGTGGGGGGTTAGTTTCATCTACAGGTACAAAAATTGGTTTTGATATAGTTCTCCTCAAGCCGGACAACTTTCTAATTTACAGTCATTAGCTCCGACCAACAGAAAGTCAGATATTTTGGTTTGAATGTGGAGAAAATGTCAGAATTTTGCAAGTCACTCTCTAAGACTTTGTGTGTGAGGAGTAGGAAGGGAGGGGGGCTTGTGAAGTAATACATAGGGCTATACTGCCCTCTTGTGTTCAACATAGTATGGGTTACATTAACTTTTGCACGATATTCTAATTTTTCGAGTTTCACCTGTATGCAGAGTTGACAGAAAAATGTTACACACGCCGTAGCAGGTGAATACAACAAAGAACTAAAGCCTAAAAAACTAAAGTTTAATTATTATTATTATTATTATTATTATTATTATTTTATCGACTATTCGGGCACTTTTGGGGGCCTTAACATGCTCTAAAACTCTTGAAACTTTGCACACGGGTCAGAACCTGCGGCCATCAGGGCTGGGCTGAAGATGGTACCCGGGCGTGGCAGGGGGGCTCAGCAGCGCCCCCTGGAACGGGGTCCGAAACCTTGGTCCATAAATCAAACACACTTGCATGTAATAATATGAAAGTCGGTACACATATAGATCTCATCGTTTCATATATACTTCATGCTCTTACTTTTTACCTCAGCCCAACAGGAAGTCGGCTATTTAGGGTTGTTTGGAAAACGTATACAATGGAATTTGAAATACTCCTCCTAGAGAAATCATTTAATCGCCACGAATCTCAGTCAGCATGAAGTCAAGACATTGAGGATGAAAAATTGCCAGCGGATTTTTGATATCTCGAACGGTTTGGCCGTGGCGAGGAAACAAATTTATGGCGAGAAAAGTGAGACAGGAAGTGTGTTATAACTTCTGCATAAATTAACAGATCTTGATGAAACTTCAGCAGTGTGTTCGTTGTAAGAGGCCGATCACATGGATGTGACTATTGTGAGTCAAAGTTATAGCGCCACCAACTGGCAGCAGGAAGTGTGTCACTTTCAAAATGCTTTGAAATCACCCTCTTGTTTTTACCCGATTTGCTTCAAACTTTACGTGTATAATGTAAACACACGGCAGATTTAGACCTGTGAAAGGATTATTGATATCTTAGATACTGTTGCCGTGGCAACGCTTCAAACTTTACTTTTCTTTATTGATGCTTTTGAGACTCTTAACATACTTGAAATTGCATGAAACTCGACAGAGACGTCACATTTATTAGCCAGTAGACATGTGCAAAGTTTCAGAAATGGGTGTGGTGAGGGGCTCAGTAGCGCCACCTTTTGACAAAAAAGTGGGGGGTTAGTTTCATCTACAGGTACAAAAATTGGTATTGATATAGTTCTCCTCAAGCCGGACAACTTTCTAATTTACAGTCATTAGCTCCGACCAACAGAAAGTCAGATATTTTTGTTTGAATGTGGAGAAAATGTCAGAATTTTGCAAGTCACTCTCAGAGACTCTGTGTGTGAGGAGTAGGAAGAGAGGGGGTCTTGTGAAGTAATACATAGGTCTATACTGCCCTCTTGTGTTCAACATAGTATGGGTTACATTAACTTTTGCACGATATTCTAATTTTTCGAGTTTCACCTGTATGCAGAGTTGACAGAAAAATGTTACACACGCCGTAGCAGGTGAATACAACAAAGAACTAAAGCCTAAAAAACTAAAGTTTAATCCACTGTCTGTTCATTCTCTGAGTGGCAATTACAAGAAATGTCCAATAGAGGGCATCCAAGCCTCATTGTTCAATGATTTACAACAGGTCTGAGTCCAGAATGGGCAGGGACTGAGTTCAACAGTTGCTTGAGCTCTTTTGCAGTCGAATCCCAGAAAAAAGGCAAACAATGTGTCCCCACTCAATATATACATCAACTGAGTGGCGGATACAATTTTTAACAACCTTTAACCATTTACAGCCAGAGCGTTCAAATTTGGGAACAATTATTCCCATGGTTCCTGTCTCAGTTTCATCGTCGTCCAATCACCGATTTTATTTCTGAAATCTGCCCAGATACTCATGACAATACAAGCTAAAGGCACATGTGATTGGTTAAGGGGTTACTGGGCAAGAATAATAACTGTATCGTCATCACCGTCTTCCTTCATTTCAATGGGAAGGTGATATCACGAGAGATTTACTCCAGTGTTGGATTTACTGCTTCAAATTAAATACGGAGGCGATTTTTGCAAGGTAAGAACGTGTTGTCTATATTTTCTATAGAAAGTCAAAACGTTTTAGTTACGAAGCATTTATTTGTAGGAGTATTGCTAGTTATTTCTGGAAAAAAATGACGAAACAACTCAAATAAATGTTTGTGAGCAGTTTTGTGTGAAACCGCGAGATGCGTCGCGTCTAACGCACGAGCCCCGATGAGAGATCGCATTCGCTTCTTCTTGCGTTTGAACGGACAATTTCATACTACAAAATGTCAAAATACATGATATATTGTCTGTTTTGTCCCAAGTGAACATAAACAGTTGATGAAGAAATCGCGAATCTAAATCTAGTATCAACACTTCCGAGAATGATTATCAGCGTTGTGTCTGACAGCGCGAGGCATCTCATTTTTACTCGCATCTTCATGGAGGTTTGTCGGTTGTATGTAGTTTCACAATCTCAATGAAGTAATCTCTGAAATGAATACAGATGTAACAGCACGAAAATAATGAGACTTCACAGTTCTCAAAAGATTAAACTCAATAAAACAAGCCGCACAGACTGTGCCTTGAGTGAAATGCGTTTAAAATCCTCTTAAAGAGACAGTAACAATTTTCCAAGTAAATAAAAAGTAGGCCTACAAATGGTTTTCACCCCAAAAATAAATTTCTCTCATCGTATACTCACCCTCATTCCATCCCAGATGTGTATTGTTTTATTTCTTCTAGTGAACACAAATTAAGCTTTTTAGAAGATTATCTCAACCCTGTTGGACCTTTCAATGACTTGAATGGTGATCAGAACTCAGAAGCTACAAAAATTACATAAATGCAGCATAAAAGTAATCCATACAACTCCAGTGGTTTAATCCATGCCTTCAGAAGTGATATTATAGGTGTGGGTTAGAAACAGACCTATATATATATATATATATATATATATATATATACACTTCAAGATGACATCACTCTGAAGTACTGCGTAAAGAATATCCCACATTCGCCCTTAGGGGGCGCTACAGGCCATGCCCAAAATTCCCATTTTCTGGTCAAAAATGTTCTAATTTTGTATATTGATACTACAGGCCAACAGGAATCCACAAACCAAGAATGGCCCACATTCACCCTTAGGGGGCGCTACAGGCTATGCCCAAAATTCCCATTTTATGGTCAAAAATGTTCTAATTTGTTATATTGACACTACAGGCCAACAGAAATCCACAAACCAAGAATGTCACACATTCACCCTTAGGGGGCGCTAAAGGCCATTCCCAAATTGCACATTTTTTTGTCAAATACTTTCTAATTTGGTACATTAATACTATAGGCCAACAGGAACCTACAAACCAAGAATGGCTCACATTCGCCCTTAGGGGGCACTACAGGCCATGCCCAAATGTCATTTTTTCAAAGTGATTGTGTTTCCACCCCATTTATTTAGTTTTTCTGAAACCTAGTGAACATACCTCATTTCTCATTGTAAACAAAAAACCCTACAGGATCCATAAGGTCCGGCATGATGGATTTTCCTCTACACTGAAAATGTTTAGTTTAGGATTCAGACAGAAAGACATGTTTTTTGGATTTTTTCATTGGGAGGGTTTAACCCCAACCCTCTATTGATCAATTATAAATGATTTGCCATTTTGAGGAGGAATCGCATTGCTGCTTGCAGCTATATTTTTGAGTTGTTGCTGTGTCCATCATCCTTTGTTTTCCGGAAGCCACCAAGTGGAAATGAGCCCGGTAACTAAAGGCACCAGGGTTGCGGTGCCACCGGCTTGGGCCCGTCATCGCTGCTTGCAGCTTTAATTACTTATTAAAGTAACAATCATTCTTCAAGGGTATTAAAAATATAATCTCTAATGTTTTGAATGATGATTCTCTAACATCCTTTATTGCCAAATCGGAATTCCTTACATTTAAAATGAGATAATTCTCCCTAGCCAACACATGACATACCAGTTACTTTCTAACTGGTAACGTAACTACAACGTCGCAGGACCGTAATTTCATTACCATTAAATGACCAATTCACAACATTGTAAATACGGGCTGTTAATGTTGCAAGATAACCAAGAACGTTCCAGTTACGTAATATATTCGTAATATTTTGGTAATTTAATTAATTATCGGCAACGTAACTACAACGTCGCAGGCCCGTAATTTCATTACCATTAAACGACCAATTCACAACGTTGTCATTACAGGCTCCTAATGTTGCAAGATAACCAAGAACGTTCCAGTTACATAATATATTCATAATTTTGTGTGCAATTGTATGACTTACTGGCAAAGAGACTGCAATGTCCCAGGCCCGTAATTTGACCACTTTTCACGTAGTAACGCAATACAAATTGCATATGTTTGCTTTTGTTGCTGTAGCAGTTGCAAAACACCAAGTGTTGTACATCTGGAAGACAGTTACATTTTACAAAAAGGGGTAATATGAAATAAAATGTTGATAGTAATGTATTTCATGCATCCATTGTTTTGTATCCATTTGCTTTAGTCTCAGATGATTAATTATTTGGACATTACATTTTTAATCCTCTGCAACATAATACAAACCACAATTTGGGAGCCTGACATGTCAAATCCCTATACTATGTGGAGGTCCTCTGGATAGACAACACACACCTCATAACTGTCCAAATGATAAGTGTTTACATTGTGGGGATGATGTAAGCCGTGGCAACGAGTGTTTCATACAGCCTTCCCCTCCCAAGGAATATACAGACCGTTACATTTTCTATGATTTTGAAACACGCTGTGATAATGGAAAACATGTTGCTAATTATGTGTGTGCCATGACTTTTGATGGTGAGACATTTGAATTTGGAGGCGAGGGATGTGTGAGACAGCTCGTTTGTAGGTTTAGACAACCGAGATATAAAAATTACACTTGGGTAGCGCATAATGCAAGTGGATTTGATAACTTTTTAATTCTGGAGTATTTTTGCAATGCAGGACTCCAACTTAACATAGTAATGCAGGGATGTAGAACCATTTTCATGTATGATGAAACTTTTAGACAGCGTTTTATCGATTCTTACTCATTCCTCCACATGGCTCTGTCTAAGACGTCTTCTGCGTGAAATTTGCAAAATAAAGAAAAAGGATTCTTTCCTCACCATTTCAACAGACAGGAAAATCAGACTTATATAGGGCTATACCCTGCAAAAAAATACTACGGTTACAGCACCATGACAGATGGTACCAGGGCAAAATTTGATCGGTGGTACGCAACGGTCGATGGCAAAGTCTTTGATTTAATAAAAAGAGATCGGGCTCTATTGCATGAATGACATCGTTTTATTACGTGAAGCATGCATTAAATTTAGAGAAGAGTTCCTGCGATGCACACAGGTAGATCCGTTCAGCTACGTGACTCTTGCTAATTGCTGTATGGGGACTTTCAAGACGCAATTTCTCTCTAGAAATACACTGGCTCTGACGCATAATAATGCATACATCAATCAGTATAAGACATTCTCTAACATCTCTATTGAATGGCTTGAGTATGTGAAAAAATCCCGCGACGTAGATATCCACCATGCCCTAAATCACGGTGAGGTGAAATTTGGAAGCTACTTTGTTGATGGATAATACGAAAAAGACGGTGTACGAAGAGCTCTAGAATTTGCCAGTTGTTTTCACCATGGTCACGAGTGTCGTTACAGACCTGACTATGCAAATCCCCTGTCAAATGTTTCTTTTGGAGTGCTCAGGAGGAAGTTTAATGAAAAGCTTGATGTTTTGCAGAACGCATACTGTTTAGAAGTTGAGGTGATGTATGAGTGTGCATGGAAGACTCTTAAGCAAACTGATCCTCATGTAATTGCATTTATGACCACTTATTCGGCTCAAGAGAGACTGAAACCACGTGATGCCCTCTTTGGGGGTCGTACAAGTGCTTACAAGCTGTACCACAAAACTACAGAATATAAGAAGATCAGATATGTTGATTTCATGAGTCTTTATCCTTACTGTCAGGCTCGAAAAAGCTACCCCGTTGGACATCCTGAAATAATCTTCAAGGATTTTGAACCCCTTGAAAATTATTACGGGCTTATTAAGGCAACAATGCTACCCCCAGGCAATTACTACATCCTGTCCTGCCTTTCAGGGCTGGTGGGAAACTCATGTTTCCTCTATGCAGATCATGCGCTGAGAAACAAATCAATGTTACATCTTGTACACATACAGATGAGGAGAGATCTATCTCAGGCTGCTGGGTGAGCATTGAATTGTTAAAGGCGATTGAGAAGGGGTATCTTGTAATGGAAGTCTCAGAGGTGTGGCACTTTGCAGAGAAATCGGAAACACTGTTTTCCGATTTTGTAAAGACCTTTCTGAATTTTAAACAGGAGGCCTCAGACTACCCCTCTCACTGTCACAGATCTCCCTGTCTTTCCTTGCTTTTATGCTTCACGCTCCCTTTTCAATAATCACTAATCACCTGCACCTGTCTCTTGTTTCCGTTCCACTCGTTAAATACTCTGTTCTCCCTTCACTCTGTTTCTGGTCTCGTTAAACGTTAAGCGTTTATCGTTAATAGTTGATCGTATACAGACTCACTCCTTCGTTCCTGTGATTTTCCTGTCTCCACGCTCCTTCATTCCTGTTATCTTCCTGTCTCCACGCTCCTTAGTCGATCCTCCCATCTCCATGTTCCTGTGCTTACAACCCAAGCTCTTCACTCCTTTACTCCAGCGGAGATCTCAGAAGCTCAACGATCTCGGAAGCTCAACGATCTCCCAAGCTCCACGCTTGCCCAAGCTCCGCGCTCATTCACTCCAGTGACGTAACGCCAAGCTCCGCGCTCATTCTCCAGTTCCACTCTCATTCATTCCAGTGACGTCAACCTAAGCTCCACACTCATCCAAGCTCTGCGCTCGCTCTCCATTTCCACGCTCATTCACTCCAGTGACGTCACCCCTTGCTCCACGCTCGTCCAAGCTCTGCGCTCATTCTCCAGCTCCACGCTCATTCACTCCAGTGACGTCACGCCAAGCTCCGCGCTCATTCTCTAGCTCCACGCTCATTCACACCGGTGACGTCACGCCAAGCTCCACCCACTTATGATATTCATCTCCTTCCCTTAACACTCTTATTTGAATAAACGCAACCTCCGGGTTTAACACTACTTCTGTGTCTGAGCATATATGTTACACTCACGTAGTCACCGAGTCAGACAAAAAAGCCTATATCGATGATTACTTTAAAAAAGAAGGGATTAAACTCGATCCTGCAGAGATCTGTCACAACCCTGCGCAGAGGTCTATCAACAAATTGCTGCTGAATAGTCTGTGGGGGCGTTTTTCAATGAGAGAAAATCTACCCACCTCTAGACTTTTGAAAGACCCAGACGACTTTGCTCACATCATATTTGCCTGTCAGTATGACGTTAAATATTTCATTCACATTTGTGTCTGATGAAATTGCGCTGGTGCAGTATCGTCACGATGATGGCGCCATGTACAGCACACGGGATGTGAATATATTTCTGGGTGCCTTTACAACAGCACACGCACGGCTAGAATTTTATAGCCTTATGGATAAACTGAGGACAGACTGCTGTATTGCGACACAGACAGCGTTATCTTTATCTCTAGAGACGATGACTGGGAACCACCTCTGGGTCCTTATTTAGGAGATCTGACTGATGAAGTTTTGCTCAGGAGGGCCTAAAAAACATACGGATATCGCACTGCGAAAGGTAAAGTGTGTATGAAAGCAAAGGGTATAATGTTGAATGCCGTAAATTCCATGGCCATTAGATTAGACACTTTGATTGGTCTTGTTGACAGTTATGTAAAATCGCATGACACCAGACACATACTAGCCTACACAGACAACATCGTGAGGAATAAATAGAACTTCACTTTGCAAAACAAGTCAGTTGTTAAAAAGTTTCAAGTGGTGAATAATAAAAGGCAGCTATTCCCTGATTATACAACGCTACCATATGGCTACTTATAATTTTTTAAACCACCGCAGTGTGCGGGAGGTTGATGGTTTTGATTTTAGACTTCAACACCCTTTTTCATGTGTAATTAGTGAACCTTCAAATTCTGGAAAGTTTTATTTTGTAAAATTGTTGTTGGAAAATGCTGTAAATATGATTTCTAAAAAGATTGAAAACATTGTGTATATTTATGATTGCTGGCAACCACTGTATGATGAACTGTATAAAATGTATAACATTATATTTGTGGAAGGAATACTGCAATCTCTGAATGATGATGATTTATTACCTGTCAATAAAACGAATCTGTTGATAATTGATGACATGATGAAGGAGGCGAGTGGAAGCTCTGAAGTGGAAAAGTTATTCACTCAATACGTTCACCATAGAAACCTCAGTGCTATTTATATTGTGCAGAATTTATTTTTCCAAGGTAAATCCAGCAGAACCATCAGTTTGAATACAAATGATTTCATATTGTTTAAGAATCCTCGTGATAACAATCAGATAAATGTGTAGTAAAGGTGTTACTATACAGGGATCACACGTGTTGGATCTTGTGAAGAGTATAACAGCCCCCCATAAAATTAGGGATGACCGTAGGCCTCATGGATGGACTGAGTTTTTGCAGGCAATTGCTGCTTTAAACATACCCTATTCAACAGTACCAAACCATACTGTTAGACATGTAATAAGTTCATTTAAAACCAAACCGTCTACATCGACCTCTATGGTACGAAGAATGTATTTAAGTACAGTCTTCTAAGGACTCAGAGTTATCAGCGTTTAAATCACCATATCGTGATCAAAATGAGTGGTTGTCATTTTGATGTTGTATAATTTTGTTGTTCATGTTTTTTGTACAAATCATGTGATATTCAATAAAGCCATGACATTGGTACATTTTGGCATTGTGCTTTTTTTATTTATTAGAAACATTCATTTTACAAATCATGTATTTAACATAAACGTTTCACCCATTTGCACACACTGAATACACTTAAATGCAGTACTATTACAATGAGTTATCCTTAGTTTTTTCACAAAACGCGATACAAGCTCATCATTATTAATTAAATCATCACTATAAAGCATCAAAACATCATCATAATCACAACCTCGAATCATATGATATAGGAAGAAAACACAATGATGACCTCATGTGTCAGACATAAAATGCTGAACTTAGCTGAATATTGAACACGTGTAGAATTCCTTTTTAGAAAATCAATGATTGATAGAGGAAAACGAATAAAATCAGGTCTATTACCGAAACTGTCAAAGAAAAATGCTGAACCATCCTTATTTATGTAAATAGCCAGCCAGTGTTCCCTGGGGAGGTGTGAAGGATGTGTGTTGATTATGGCAGACGTGGGTAGTGTTCTTAACGGATCCTTTGGTAAATGATCACAAGGTAGTACACCAAGAAAATGCATGTTTTGTGTGATTCTCTCCATAGCCGCGGTAAGTTGTATGGTGTTCATGTTTTTAATTAATAGTAGTCAACAAGCACATGTCTTTGGTTAGAAACTACAATGATGTTGTCAAAAACAGCATAAACAATCAGATTAATGGTTCTTGGAAGCGGTTGTCTGAACCGCACTTCTATTCTGATATTCCCAGACTTAACAAGCGAGATGTGTTGGCCACACTCTTCGTCTGGAGTGAGGTTAAAACCATAAAGGGTATAACCCTGCAGAAAATCTTCTCTGTCGATTACCAATGCTTGGTTTTTTTAGATGTCTTCTAGACGAAAGCGCGAGCTGGTTAAACTCACGTACAGCTGTGCCTGCTCCAAAGTCGGGTTGTAATGGTTTAGCGGGGTGTTGCTGCCCATCCACATAAACAGCTAGAAACTCCAGATCGTAATGTTTAAATGCAAAATGTTTTTTATCGTATGCCCCTGTAAAGGCATCATTATCGACCATACCCACTATGATAGATTTGGGGAGCATTCCTAAGAATAGGTTTTCCTGGTTTGATACACGGCCTCCAGCTGGTATGGAGAAATTTTTCAGACAGACCCTATCAATTGGGTATTTGGCTGTGGTTGAGAGTAGTGCTTGAGCATGTCCCAGTCTCACTCCTGGTGATAGTGATACTTTTTTGACAAACAGAGAAGCTGATAAAATATTTAGTTTATATGCTATAGCACCACTCCTCATTAGACAAAATTCATCTTTGCCTCTTGTCAGACGGATTTTAATGTCCACCCCATTAAGCATTAGTTTTTCTTGAAAGAAAATATTGCTGTGTATGGGTGATAAAAGTTCGACAACTGCACTTTCGTTGCTAAAGGCAGCCCTCTTTGTCAGCCCATTGTTAGCTCCTGCCGGATCGCCTACATCCATATGTCCTGCAGAATCTTTGTAAAATAACCATGCTGAAAATACACTTCCCCATCTGTCACTCTCTCAACATAGTGTCGAAGGAAGTGACACAAGGGGTCTTCTCGGACACGGAATCGTACCTCTGAACCTGAGAAAAGGCCAATGTCAAGTTGGCAGACAGAATTTGCATGCCCCGCCCCGGACATACGGGTATAAGGGGAAGCGGGGCAGCGAATGCCAGTCAGAATTTTTCTTCGGAGCCGAATGGTTGTACCACAAGCAGCTGAAACAAACACCTGTTTCACTCACCTCTGTCAGCGAGAAGCATTGCTGTTGGATCCGCACGGCGCATTTCCAGCTGGCGTCTCTCTCTCTGCACGCTGTGCAGTCCACGCCCCTGGGCGCTTCGACAGCGCTTCTTTCTGTTTGAAAGAGTGTTCTCCTCCTAAAAGAGTATATTTTCTCTAAAAGAGTTTGAGTTCCCAATCAAAAAAGAGCAATACACAGCAGGCGTTGAACGTCCTTTTCAGGACGCGTCTTTTTAAAGATGTCTTTCTGTGTATTTCCTGGATGCGGTTGATATCTCTCCACTTCTGACGGTCATAAAAGCTTCCTCGCGTGCCTGGGCTGCGATCACACGCAGGCAGCGTTTTATGAATGGTTCACGTTCTCAGTGCGAGAACATAACCATGGCAACATTGCGGTCGCGCTTTATTTTGTCATGAGAGAAAGCCACTTCAGCTGCCCCCCCGCGTCGTTCCTTCTTCCCACGGGATTGATGTCGACCCGGCTGGCGATGAAGGCGATTTGGGGATGACCAAGTGCTCAGTTTCGCCGGGTAAATCCCCACGAACCACCCGCCCCCCCAGCACGCTTGTTTGCTTCCGTCCGAGCTCGGGAAGAGTGCGGCTCGCTTCCCGGCCAGCCGGCATTTTCCCTTGAGCTCCCGGAATTGGATGACGACATCGCCGCTGCATCGGAGAGCGTCACAGCAGCGTCTGATGCTGATGGCTCGCCTGGGCTGCCACCTCCGGGTCTGCTCGCCCAGTCTGAGGCTGATTTGCAGATGTCCGCTATGCTTTCCCGGGCCGCCGCGATCGCGAGGCTGGACTGGAGATCTCCGCCACCCCTCTCGGCTACTCGATCGGTTCCTCGGGTCACGGCGCCGCTTATAGCCATGCCCTCCCTTGGTTCCGTCGTTCCCGGAAGTGCATAACGAGCCAACGCGGTCGGAACCGCCCTCCGCTTGTCCACTCTCACTACCCTGGATGGCAGAACACCGCCACCTGGTGGGACTGAACGGTACTACTCTCTAGAGCCTTAGAATGACGTCATCACTGACCTCTAAAGTCTACAGCACCACTGGACAGGCCGCCTCTGCCCTGCATGCCATGGCTCTCCTGCAAATTCACTAAGCCAAGGCACTCAAAGATCTGCACCTGGGTTGTTCCAACCCCGATGTGCTACAGTAACTGCGCTCTGCTCCAACCTCGCTCTCAGAGCTACGAATGTCACGGTGCAGGCACTCGGGTGGACGACGGCCACACTCGTGGTCCAGGAGCACCACCTCTGGCTGAACACGGTCGAGATGCATGGCGTTGACAAGTCACGATTTCTCAACGCCCCCGCCTCCCATCTTGGCCTCTTCGGCGACACCATCGACGACTTTGCCCAGCAGTTCTCGGTGGTGAGGAAGCAGATGGGGACAGTTTCAGTTCTCAACCCGGGCCCTGCTCAGACTCCCATTCAAAATGCTCACGCAGAAGCAGATTCTCACCTGCGTTCTACAGCTAGATTGGTTCGCGGCTGTAGACCTCCACTATCTCGACGACTGGCTCATTCTGGCCCACTCTCGAGTTACTATGTGCTCACAGGGACCAGGTGCTCAGGCCGCTACAGCACTGGCTACAGACCCGAGTCCCGAGATGGGCAAGGCGCCACATCGTGTGACAATCACCCTTGCCTGCCATCAAACATTCAGCCCATGGACAGACCTCTGCTTCCTACAGGCCGGAGTTCCCTTGCAGCAGGTGTCCAGACGTGTCGTGGTAACCACAGACGCCTCTCGACTGGGTTGGGGCACCGTGTGCAACGGGCACGCTGCCACTGGCACCTGGAAAGGTCTCCGGCAGCTTTGGCACATCAATTGCCTAGAGTTATTTATTCTTGCTCTACGGAGGTTTATTCCACTAATCCGAGGCAAGCACGTTCTGATTCGCTCAGACAGCACCGCGACGGTAGCTTACATAAATCGCCAGGGCGGCGTGCGCTCTCGTCATATGTCACAACTCGCCCGCCATCTCCTCCTCTGGAGTCAGCCGCGACTCAGGTCGCTGCTCGCCAATCATATCCCTGGCAACCGCAACACGACGGCGGACGCGCTGTCGCAACAGGTTTTCGCCCAGCGGAGAGTGGAGGCTCCACCCCCAGGTGGTCCAGCTCATTTGGGACAGATTCAGCAAGGCACAAGTAGACCTCTTTGCCTCCCAGGACAACTCCCATTGCCCGCTCTGGTATTCCCTGACGGACGCTCCCCTCGGGACAGATGCGCTGGCACACAGCTGGCCCCGGGGGCTGCGCAAGTTCGCATTTCCCCCAGTGAGCCTTCTTGCATCGGTGCTGTGCAAGATCAGGGAGGACGAGGAACAGGTCGCCTTGGTGGTCCCTTACTGGCCCACCTGCACCTGGTTTTCGGAACTCACGCTCCTCATGACAGCCCCTCCCTGGAAAATCCCCCTGAGGAAGGACCTTCTTTCTCAGGGACGGGGCACCCTCTGGCATCCGCGCCCAGACCTTTGGAATCTCCATGTCTGGCCCCTGGACGGGACGCGGAAGATCTAGTAAATCTACCACCTTCTGTCTTAGATATGATCAATCAAGCCAGGGCTCCCTCAACCAGGCAACTCTATTGGGCGAATTGGTGTTCTTCCCGAGCTAAAGACCCACAGAGATGCGCAGTTCGGTCAGTGCTATTCCTGCAGGAAAGATTGGCGGGGAGGCTGTCCCCCTCCACCTTGAAGGTGTATGTATCTGCTATCGCAGCCCACCACGACACAGTAGATGGCAAGTCCCTTGGTAAGCACGACTTGATTATCAGGTTCCTGAAAGGCGCCCGGAGACTACATCCTCCCTGGCCTAGCCTGTTTCCCTCTTGGGATCTCTCAGTGGTCCTCTCGGGCCTTCAGAGACCCCCATTTGAGCCGCTTAATTCAGTCGAGCTCAAGGCCCTCTCCTTGAAGACGGCCCTCCTGATCGCGTTAGCCTCAATCAAGAGGGTAGGAGACCTGCAAGCGTTCTCTGTCAGCGACTCTTGCCTGGAGTTCGGGCCGGCACTTTCTCATGTTATCCTGAGACCCCGACCAGACTATGTGCCCAAGGTTCCCACGACCCCTTTCAGGGACCAGGTCGTGAACCTGCAAGCACTGCCTCGGGAGGAGGCAGACAGAGCCCTTTCGTTGCTGTGTCTGGTGCGTGCTTTGCGTACTTATGTGGACCACACGCAGAGCTTTAGATACTCTGAGCAGCCCTTTGTCTGCTTTGGCGGACGGCAGAAAGGGAACGCCGTCTCCAAACAGAGGCTAGCCCACTGGGTCGTTGATGCTATTGCCTTTGCCTATCACGCCCAGGGCGTGCGCGCCCCCCTGCAGGTCTGAGCACACTCCACTAGAAGTGTGGCATCCTCATGGGCACTAAGCCACGGCACCTCCCTAGCAGACATCTGCAAAGCAGCGGGCTGGGCAACACCCAATACCTTTGCCAGATTTTACAATCTAAGGGTTGAGTCGGTCTCGTCCCGTGTTTTGTCAGGTCCGAGCTGGTAGAACTCGGTAACGCGGCACAACCGGCCGGGTGTTCCGCTTGCATCTTGCGCCCTTCACCAATGTGATCCAGTGCGCCTTCTGTCCCAGGTCAGCCACTGAGTGTCGCTGCCTTTTTCCTCCCTAGCCTTCTGGCCCGCGATTTCAGCAGAGCAACTCGCGGCCAGACCCAGTACAAGTCTTAGGGCTCTGTACTGGGGGGCATAGTTCCATAGCTCCACGGGCATAGTTCTCTCTTCAGGCTAACTCCCCGTGATGTATTCTCCATGGTACGGTCCCCCTCTCGGCGGACCCGCATTTCCCTCAGGCAGCCCCGCTGCCTCTGCCCCGTGTCTGTAGAGTCCCCCCTTCATTAGGCTGGACCTACCACCGCGCCGTCTCCCACATCCGGCTTCACAACCCTCGTGGTATATTTGCCATACATTACCTCCCCCTGGACTGGGCAGGGTATGGCCTCTGCAGGGTCTTCCCCTCCTGAAAGAATAGGAAATCTGCAGGCCGGACAGCTACCTTGCCTCTGGTCCTGCCTCAGCGCCCGGCACACCGGCGAAGACGAGTTTTGAAGATGCCTCCTTAGGCCTCTTCCTCAGTCTCTAAGCCGCCCCCTGCCAGGTGCGTGGAGCAGGGTTAATGCTTTGAGTCTTCTCTCAGCACCGCCCAGGCTCTCCTGCTCCCCCCCCGGGGAATGACCGCCTTCCCCGACATAGGTTGGGCCCCAGCCGCTCTACATCCTCTGTGAGAGACATAGTGAGAGAGAAGGTCGCGGCTATTGGGCTTGCTCCCATGCTAGCATGTAATACCTTTTTCCCCCAGGGGTGCGGGAAAACCTAAGGTGGATATGCTAAACCTCTTTGAGGGGGCGTTGGGGAGGGCGACCTGCATTCGGTTCTAACACGCAATAGCCTGCTTTGCCCCTGCTCTGACAGTCACGTCACACGGTCAGTGCTTGGCGTTTTTATATGGACCCCTTGTGTCACTTCCTTCGACACTACGTCGAGAGAGTGACAGAAGGGGAACGTCTCGGTTACTGTTGTAACCTCCATTCCCCGAGGGAGGGAACGAGACGTAGTGTCCCTCCTGCAACGGCACTAGACCTAGCACTGTAAATGGCCGTGCTTCATCCTTCGGCTCCTCAGTGCAAAATCCTGACTGGCATTCGCTGCCCCGCTTCCCCTTATACCCGTATGTCTGGGGCGGGGCATGCAAATTCTGTCTGCCAACTTGACATTGGCCTTTTCTCAGGTTCAGAGGTACGATTCGGTGTCCGAGAAGACCCCTTGTGTCACTTCCTTCGACACTCGTCTCGTTCCCTCCCTCGGGGAATGGAGGTTACAACAGTAACCGAGACGTTTCCAGGGTATCTTTACCATAGTTTAAAAGGCATTCTATAATACATCGATAAGGGTATGTGTTTGTACTCTGTGAAATTAATCTATCACCAAGTGATACATCAACCTGTGAAAAAATTGTGTTTCCTGGATAATTGACCAGTCCAACAGGAGTCCCATCTCTGATATTTGAACCGTCCGGATTTGTGATTTTAACACGCATGTAAAGTAGTGTATTATTCAAATCTACATAATCTTCACCATTCCCCGCTATGAAAAATTCCAAGGGGGCGCTGTCCGATATTGCCGATAGAGGAGGTATTTCAATTTAGGTTTAGACCTCCGTTTACGTAACATGACCATTAAACCCGACCCATCTTGAGATTTATTGTTTTTAAAGGAATGTGTAATGGCATTGGTGACAACATCGCTGACTATGTTTTTAGCAGCATTTTTAAGGTGTGGTTTGGCTATGCTGAAATCTCTTTTTAACAACGGAAGAGCCATGCTAAACAAACCCCTGAAAAGGCCTCCGAGCCCTGCCCCATACATAACACCTCGCCCCGCATACCCCGGCATTCCACCGCCTGCTTGATTTTTACAATAGTTTACATAATGAGTAGGATCCATTTGGTACGGGTTATAATACACCATTTTTAAAGGATCGGTTGTTTCACAGGTCTGAAGTGTAGTTTAACGACAACTTTACCGTAAGCAAATGGCACTTCCCTGTTGCTGTCGTCTTTGAGTTCAATACAAATCTCTCCAATAGAATTTTTATTCACTGACACATAGTGCGCTCTGTCATATGTCACACTGACCATTTCACGCCCCGATCTGGTTATATGTACACATCTCAAAAGTGGAACGTGTGCATCCCCCACAGTTTGATATTCGATAACATCTGTGTACACGTATATGTTGTAAAATCCTCCGTTTATGTCGGCTTGGTGTGGTGCACACTGGTGTAAAATTGTTTTCACTATGCTCATTTACAGCTTCCAATGGTTTCTCCGGTATTACACCCAAAATAATGGCTAGTTTACCGTAGAATGTTAAGGCCGTCATGTACACTTTGTTTTTCACATGGACGTACATGATTAGGTAGCAAAGCATTTATCTCCCTAATTACAGGCACAACTTTGTCATAATATCCCCTTTATACCCTTATCTAGTGTATGTGTATTCTTCATTGTGTGTATTGTGTACATTTGATATGTAAATTGTTGTGTAGGTATGTGTACATTTGTTATGTAAATTGTGTTGTGTAAATATGTTGTTATTGTAAAGTGGTTTATGTCTCGTCACTGTCATTACTGCAATGTTGCTCGGAACTGCACACAAGAATTTCACCTGCTGTTGCACTCGTGTACACAGTAGTGTGACAATAAAGTGATTTGATTTGATTTTGATTTTGATATCCGCTTTTCAGATTTATGTTCTCAAAATTTTCTTTTTTGTCGATAACATCTCTCAAGAGGAATTTCGCATCATCATCAGTAATAGTGTACCAAGATCTAGGGTATTCAATTTCAGCCAGACCCACCTTCCACTTGCCTTTTAAGTTTATAGGTCTGGCTAATCTTGTTCTGTAATTCGAAATTCGGTTTTCGGGGTAAAGAGCTAATGAAGCATTGCATGGCAATGTGACATAAAACCCTGCTTCATCCATGACCGTTCACTGCAGAAATGAACTCAGGTGTCAAATGTATATTTTTATATGCTTTAAGAGGTGTGTAGATCTACAACATCTTTTTCATTAACCCAACTGTCAAACTTCGGAGGCCATCCCATCCACCGTACGAGCACCATGGTTCTTTTACCATGCTTCTTCTTGTCTAATATCTTTTCTACTTTAAAAGCATTGTCCTTGTCCACAATAATTTTTTGTTGCTCCTCTTCATAAAATGATCCGTCGATAACTTCACCATCATAATCAGTTTGTAGACTGGTGGTTGACGTGGTATACATTCGGTTATAGTGAAGAACTCCTCTGTGTAGTTTTGTTCATACCCCTTGGTAAAAGGACCCCTCATCTTTGATATTCTAACCACGTCGCCGATTTTGTATTTAAATACAGGTGTCTTCTTACACATATTACCATACAAATTGTCATAGACAACCGGTTCATTTTCTTTGTTGACATCTACAGGCCTCATTTTAATACTTCTGTGATAACTACTGTTGTATCCTTGAATAATGTCTTGTAAAACGTCAATGTAGCATTTAGAGTATATAGCTGTTAAATACCGCCACATCCGTCCTTTTAATGTTCTATTAAAGCGCTCAATAACGCTTGCCTTCAATTCACTCCCTGTGCTGAAATGGTAAATGTTGTGCTTTTTAGTTAGTTGTTGGAAATGCTTGTTAAAAAATTCCTACCCCTTGTCAGTCTGAATTTTCTGAGGGACTCTACCCTCTTGTAGTATTGAATTAAATGCATTGGTCACAGCCATTCCAGTCTTGTTCTTTATACAACGCACCCATGCATATTTGCTAAACACGTCTATACATGTAAGCAGCAATTTAGTATTGTCATTTTCCATAGAATATATTGACATATCTACCAGGTCCATTTGAAACTGTGTGTCAATACCATAAACAACGACCCTATTCCTTTTAAAATTATGGTGTAGTGGTTTGTGGAGTGTATAAGCATCTTGACTGGCTACCCAGTCTGAAACTTCTTTATCACTTAGCAAATCACCACTTTCCTCTAATACACCACGTTTTAATCTATTTATACCCCCTAAAGAGCCGGGGTTTGATGGAGTGTAGTACACCTTATGCAATTGCTCGGTCATGTTACCAGATCAGACACCACGTAAATAATGAAACAGTGATTCTATAAAAATGCCCTTTTATTTTAAATCAGGGGTAATCACACAGTACTATACATGCTTATACAGTTAAAATAGAAACACCAACATCAAGCAATATCGAGATATTGTAGGAAATTAACACATGTATCAATATTTGTGTCAATCAGGTAATTAACCAGAATATTAATATTTTCAAAGACATATCTAGCACTCTGATCGTTTCTTGACAATAACATCACACACGTATCAGTTACATATCTACATAAGCATATTATATCGGCAATTTTACAGCCATTATCACATTCAAACACTGAATTTAGAATGTTTTTAAGAAACGCACAGGGCGAATCATTCTGGCATGCATAGTGTTGTATCATTTCAGTCCAGTCGTTTGATAGACCTCTGACTATATCCATGTGCTTCTTTAGACAAATCACCCATTTGTTAATATAGGGGTCATTTACAAGCTTGTTTTGTCCAGAACTATCATCATTAATGATCTTATACAGCATATTGACTATTTCACATTGAAGACGACGTCTCAGAATAAATTTAAGCAGTCCAGTAACACCGCAGCAGTTACCCATGTTAGCGTCAAAATAAGGAACTGGTCGGACTGTCTTTCCACCCGTCCACTGCGTCATAGACAGCCTGTTCACCGCTATCATTCACCAGCTTCTCACGGATTTCACGCAGTCTCAGTAGAATGTGCGGCTCCTCTCTTAGCTCACACAACACGCTTTTGACAATTCCATGGATTCTCTGAGGAGTCGGCTTCAATCCAAATGGTTTCAAAGCATGGCCGATGACTTGATTTAACATCAGTTTAAACACTTTACAGGAAATTTGTTCAAAATGTGTGAAAAGGAAATACTTGTCAGGATCATACAAACACGTGTGCTGGACCTGACTGGGGTGAGCCACTTCACAACCGTAGCACAACTCTTTTAACTTCACGTCGAGGAGATTTTCCAGAATGACCACTATGACTGCTTTTATATAATTGAACCCCTTTACACCAACAACTCCATCAGTGTCGTCATCCCCTTTAAGAGTCGTTGCATCTGGAAGCGTGCATCCTGGTCCGTGAGATGAAATGAACGTTAGATTGTGGTAGCCAAGCTCCATGCAAAACTTGTCGAGCCAATGGCCTATGACAGGATTCCCTACAGGAACATCGCTCCTTGCTGAGGTAGCCGTGTCATCGGGTGCTGCGAAGGCCCCAGTAAGTTCTGCAGTAAGTCTTGAGACATGTTGGTTTGAGCATTGGTTTGAAATGAGAATGGTCACCAGCAGATTTTAAAGTCTATAGAATGTGAGTGGAGTTACGCAATCACTCCTACGAACTCTCCCACACTTTTCGGGGTCAAACAGCCTGACCTTAATTATATTGTATCGGTCATATGCATTATTCCATTTAAACAGTTTGTCTATCTTTGAAAAAAGCGCGGGGCTATCAGAACAGCTGACCAAACAAGTCATACCACAGCCTGTACAACTACCGGAGGGGTGGGGTGGGGAGGGGAGGGGGGAAAGGTCAAAGGTGCATCAATTATGTCATCAATCATAACACATCAATCATTTTTGACACAACGTATGTAATATTTACTACTAATGTTTAATTGGAGAGACACTTTAACATGCACTTGCCCAACTGAAGAAACGTGTTCAGGTATAGTTGATGCAAAATATAACTAGAATGTTCCCTAAATTCAAAGCCAAAGTCTAAAACAAGCAGAAACAAAGAATAAACAACTATCGATTATATGGCATATAACACGTGCACAAATGATCTTCACTCAAGGCGCGTTCGCGGCATTCTCGTGTAGCCTATGTATAAATATAATTGGAAAGATAAGAGCAACAATTGACTTGTTTCAAAAGATGTACACAACTATGAACAATCACACATGAAAGCAAACTAGGCAACATGCACATCACTTTCTAAAACAGCACATGTAATTTTACATCCTCTGTAACAATCTATGTAACAATTATAATAAATTGTTTCACTGAAGTGTTAAATGTGAATTTAAAGGTTCAAATGAAAAAAAAAACTCACGTTTCTTTTCATTTTGTTAAGGGCCGACTAAATGAAGATATGGAGGAGGAGCTTCAAATGCACAATTCCACATTTAAGCTTGTTTATATGAATGTTTACCTGTTTGTGAAATATTGGTGTGAACATTTTATTTTTTTTTGTCCGCCCATAGAATATTAATTAAGATTAAAATAACCAACTGATTACCAACACACAACTATTGATTTACGACGTTGCCACGACCTTGCGACGACAAACAGGCATTGTCACAATGTTACGTTGTGGCGACAAATCCAGGAATTTCACTTTTCCGGTTGTCACGAGGTAACCACTTACGTTACCACGATGAAAGATTTGTAATGTGATTACGTTGCCGTTACGTAATGGTCACGTAATTTGGCTTGCTGGGTCAGTAGTAAATATTATATACTGTTACAATTCCCCGTTGTCTGCCCTTTTGTTTCTGTTACGATTTCCCGTTGTCTGCCCTCTGTTTCTCACTTGCCACCTGTCTCGAACTACAATTCCCACAATTCCCGGCCCTCATCACTGCCAGCTATCCCTCATTGTTTTCACCTGTGTATCATTATCCCTGTTTATTTAAGCCCAATGTGGCACGGTGGAGGGCGGGACCGGGGCGTGATTACGCACGCCCGGTCCCGTATTAGGCTGATCAAGCCGTCAAGAGGGATAAAGGCCACTCGCAGACGGCGATCGAGAGAGAGAGCTCAATTACGGACATGTCTGTTATCTTGTGTGTTTGTCTTTTGAGTTTTCCATTAAACCTTTAAGTTATACATCAAGCCGGTTTCTCGCCTCTTCCTTGCCCATGAATTTGATCTGTGTTACATTGGTGCCGAAACCCGGGAAGGAAGAGGGATGCGCCGTAGCGAAGTTCTCGCCACTGCTCAGCGGAGCAGCCACGGCCATCTGCCGGGGGACGGAGGAGCCCAGCCACCTGGACGCGGAGGAACGGCCGCCGACCGCGAGGGGAGGAGGGGCTCCTGGCCGACCACCTGGAGTGGTTAGGGCCGCTGCCAGGGGCGGGGGAGTCCCCAACTAGCCGCTGGAACGCGGCGGGGTTGGAGACCGCCGACCGCGTGCGGGGAGGGGCTCACCACCGACCGCCTGGAGCGGGAGAACGTGGCGGGGCGTTCCGTCCGCCAGGGGCTGAGGACTGCCTCCGATCTGCCCGGAGAGGCGTGGCTGTCGTCCTGTAGAGGGTAGAGAAGTGGCTGAGGAACGAGCTACAGCGTATCAGAGAACCGGCGAGTAAGTTTTTTTCCTTTAATCTCTCTCTCCTCTCTCTCTCTCGTTACCGCTCTGCGTTGGCCTTTTCCCTCTTTTTTAAATTATGGTGTTCGTGGGAGGGGAGGTACCGCCCAGTGCAGGAACCCCCCCCCCCACCTATTTTTAATTGTTGTTGTTTCCCTCCCCTTGCCCCTCCCTCATCCAGGTTGATGGGGATGACCCGCCGGCAGACCGCACGGGAGGCGCCCCCCCCAGGGGATGTATGTCAGGCCGGGGGTCCCCAGCCTGAAAGAACAGGGGGAGGAATGTGGCACGGTGGAGGGCGGGACCGGGGCATGATTACGCACGCCCGGTCCCGTATTAGGCTGATCAAGCCGTCAAGAGGGATAAAGGCCACTCGCAGACGGCGATCGAGAGAGAGAGCTCAATTACGGACATGTCCGTTATCTTATGTGTTTGTCTTTTGAGTTTTCCATTAAACCTTTTAAGTTATACGTCAAGCCGGTTTATCGCCTCTTCCTTGCCCATGAATTTGATCTGTGTTACACCCTGTTGTTCCACCACTCTTTGTCAGTTGTTAAATGTGTAATGTCTATGTTTTCCAGGTCGTCAACCGTGTTCCTTCTTGTTCCCTTCGTTGATGTTCATCTTGTGTTTATATTGTCCCCTCGTGGATGTTTCTTTTGTTCCCAGTGTTTTGTTTGTACCTCATTCACCGTTTTCTGTTTCAACAATAAAGCTGCACATAGATCCTCACTCCTCGTCTGCTCTTTCGTCACAGAACAACTGACTGCGAAATGGATCTAGCAGCTTTTCTCACGGAGCTAACTCAGGCAGACCTATCCATTCGTGAGTTTTCTTACTTTTTCTCCAACGCGGCCATCCACACCGGTCTGGATGATACAACCCTGAAGACCTTGTATCGGGTCGGTGTACCTAAACACCGTTGGTGGAATTTACCGGAGGCCGGAGATTACACCTGGCAGGAATATGTGGAGCTCTTCCTGGAGGCATTCGCTGCAGAGGAGCCGCCTCTCTCTATTCCGGGCTCGGCTTCTGGGCATTCTGCACTTGCTACAGCCAACGAGCCAACGCCCGCGCCTGCCACGGTCAGCGAGCCAGAGCCTGTAGCCTCGACCGTCCCAGAGCCAGCGCCTGTAGCCTCGACCGTCCCAGAGCCAACGCCTGTAGCCTTGACCATCCCAGAGCCAGCATTGACAGCCTCGTCCGCCCGGAGGAGGAGGAGAAGAGGAAAGGCTTCTGACCTTCAGTCTCCGCCTTCCACATTAAGCGAACCAGAACTCACGCATGCCATGGTCAGCGAGCCAGAGCCTGTAGCCTCGACCGTCCCAGAGCCAGCGCCTGTAGCCTCGACCATCCCAGAGCCAGCGTTGACAGCCTCGTCCGCCCGGAGGAGAAGAGGAAAGGCTTCCGACCTCCAGTCTCCGCCTTCCACATTAAGCGAACCAGAACTCACGCATGCCATGGTCAGCGAGCCAGAGCCTGTAGCCTCGACCGTCCCAGAGCCAGAGCCAGCGCCTGTATCCTCGACCTTCCCAGAGCCAGAGCCAGAGCCAGCGTCTGTAGCCTCGACCGTCCCAGAGCCAGAGCCAGCGCCTGTCGCCTCGACTGTCCCAGAGCCAGTGTCTGTCGCCTCGACCATCCCAGGGCCAGCGCCTGTCGCCTCGACCGTCCCAGAGCCAGCGCCTGTCGCCTCGACCGTCCCAGAGCCAGAGCCTGTCGCCTCGACCGTCCAAGAGGCAGCACCTCTCGAGCCTCCCAGGGCTCCGCCTCCCGAGCCGCCCAGGGCTCCGCCTCTTGAGCCTACCAGGGCTCCGTCTCCCGAGCCTCCCAGGGCTCCGCCTCTCGAGCTGCCCAGGGCACCGCCTCTCGAGCCTCCCAGGGCTCCGCCCCTCGAGCCTCCCAGGGCTCCGCCTCTCAAGCCTCCCAGTTCTCAGCCTCTCGAGCCGCCCAGGGCTCCGCCTCTCGAACCTCCCAGGGCCCCGCTTTCCTCGGCTTTGCCCTTTGAGCCTTCCACGGCTCCGCCTCTGAAGTCCTCCTCGGCTTCGCCATCCACGGCTCTAACCCTTGAGCCTCCCACGGCTCCGCCTTCCACGGCTCCGCCCCTGAAGTCAACCGACAACGAAGCCTCCCTGGCCACCTGACCCGATCCCTGTCCTGTGGTCTCCTCCCAGGCCTCCTGACCCTGTCCCTCCTGAGCCATTCCCTGTCCTGCAGCCACCTCCCAGGCCTCCTGAGCCTTTCCCTTTCCTGAGGCCATCTCCCAGGCCTCCTGACCCGTCCCCTGTCCCGTGGCCACCTCCCAGGCCTCCTGAGCCTTTCCCTGCCCTGAAGCCGCTCCCCAGGCTCCCTGAACCTGTTCCTGTCCTGTGGCCTCCGCCTCAGCCTTCTGACCCACTACCCGTCTGGTGTCCGCCTCCCGACCTCCTGACCCAGCCCCCACCTCGAGGTCATCCCCCTGGTCCCCGTGGTCTGCCTGTTTGCCCCTTGTGCCCCCCTTGGACTGTCTGTTTGCCCCTTGTGCCCCTTGGACTGTCCATTTGCCCTTCGTGCCCTCCTTGGTCTGCCTGCCCACCCCGAGCTACCCCTTCACTCCTGGGACGATAATTTTTTTTGTTGTTGTTTTTCTGTTTAGGAGCGTCTGGAATCCGCCCCTTTGAGGGGGGGGGGGGGGGGGGTTCTGTTACGATTCCCCGTTGTCTGCCCTTTTGTTTCTGTTACGATTTCCCGTTGTCTGTCCTCTGTTTCTCACTTGCCACCTGTCCCGAACTACAATTCCCACAATTCGCGGCCCTCATCACTGCCAGCTATCCCTCATTGTTTTCACCTGTGTATCATTATCCCTGTTTATTTAAGCCCTGTTGTTCCACCACTCTTTGTCAGTTGTTAAATGTGTAATGTCTATGTTTTCCAGGTCGTCAACTGTGTTCCTGCTTGTTCCCTTTGTTGATGTTCATCTTGTGTTTATATTATCCCTTCATGGATGTTTCTTTTGTTCCCAGTGTTTTGTTTGTACCTCATTCACCGTTTTCTATTTCAACAATAAAGCTGCACATAGATCCTCACTCCTCGTCTGCTCCTTCGTCACATATATGTTGTGACAAAAATAATTTATGGCCTATGATTTATGACTTAATTGGTGTACATTTGACAAAGTCGCTTTAAAATGAATAAATGATTAACAAAATTACAATACTTTATCAAACAGGACGCGTTTCTAAAAAAAATATTTCATTTTAGCTATAGCTTTAACACAAAGATTTTTACATTTCTTGTTCAAAGACCTTTCACAAACGCATCCAAAACGGCAATGGAACACGAATGTTGACAGGAACCTCCGTTGGGTGGAAAGTTGACAACACCTCTTCCGGTGGGTGGAGTTTAAGTTTTTCTCTCAACTCAGACTAAAAATAGCGATTGATTAAATATTTCACTAATGTAATCATTGAGATGTTTTTCAAAAACAATGATAAAGTAATGGGTGTGTGTCATTTTATTTATTATTATTATCGTAGGGCATTAAAATTGTTTTTTTATGTTTAAAACATGTGTTTAAATGATGTGTCTTTAATGGGGTGTTAAGATTTTTTAATTTTTAACAAAGTGGTGAAACATTGGTTCTAAAACAGTGTATATTGAATGACATTAGTTAATAAATAGGTTTATTTTACTCAAACACATTAAGGCATTTAATTGTGGCTCTAACAAAACGTATTTAACAAAGCGGTTAAATGTGTTTATAAACAGACGATATTGACTGAGCAATTTCATTCAGATGATCGCTTTAAAATAATGAATAAATGGTTGACAAAGTGTTATTTTACCAGAGACTAAAACGTATTTTAAACCAGATGTTTAGATTGTCGAACACAATAAAGGCACTTTAAAATGAATAAATGATTAACAAACTTAATCTTTGGTCGGGTTATTTTTACTAAACACAATATTTCATTTAGCTGTAGCTCTAACAAAATGTCTTAAATTTTAAACAAAATAACATGCATTATAAAATGTATCTTTAGCACAAAGAATCTTACATATTTCTGTTCAAAGTCCTTTCAATGGATCATCCAAAACTATAAGTTGTTTTATGATCAGTCTGTCAGGCGATGAGACGGCGGGGGTTCGTGGTGGGGGTCCACTGTTAAGTTGTTTTATTGATCAGACTGTTAGGCGCTGAGCGACGGGGGGTTTGTGGTGGTATATTGACAGTCCTTTTAAATGATTCAGGCATAGATTAAACTATCAAATATACCAATGTCGCTTTATTCAGTTTTAAAAGAGTTTTAGCAAAATATACATCCAAGAAGTAGTTACTTTATGAATCACTGTATGCATTTTTGTTCCGCATATCGGGGTTAATCCATAGCTGTGGTTCTTCGCGCACAATCGTCCACTAAAAATAAATACCATCAATAATAATATTATAATTTAAAAAACAGCTACAAACGCTGTAACTATCTCTTTTTTCATTGTAAAAAGCAAGCTGAACGGAATGTTGTTTTTCACTTAAAAATCATATGTTCTTTTATTCTGTAAGTGGTTAAACAGTTATTAGCTATTAGTTATTTTCTACAAAACGTTTTACAATGCTTATACACGTGTATTAATCGGTGTGCAATCTAAAAATGTTTTTATTTTAAGCCATAGTAAAAACTATTTACGTTACACATGCTTTTTCAGATTGAAAACCCAATCCATTTAAAACGGAATGCCAAGCGTATTTTGTATGCAAGTGGGTTTTTCTGTTGAGACATAAAAGAGATATGCATAAATATGTTTAAACTGTTAAGTCATTTTGGAGTGTGGACAAGGATATTTAAATAAAATTTATGACCCCGGTGGGGGATTGTGAGATGGTGTCACAACACATATTTTGTGATCTAGACAATAAGGCGCTGATTGGTGATAGTGGGTATATCCAGAGCAGCTCCGCCTATTTAAAACAGAATGTCCAGGGTCTGGTGGTCATCTGCACAGCCATTCAGGAACATGTACGAGACGGCAGAGAGTTTCAACACATTATTCCATTTTAAAATGGCATTTATTTTCAAAAGTATGTGTGTTGCTTGTACGATGATTTTTAAATATTTGTGCTTTACAGGTAAACTTACATTTTGGTAAATTGATGTTTAAACGTTTTTATGTAATTCAGGACATATCAACGAATATGAAAACTTGGATCATATTGATCAACTGTGTAAGTTTATGTAAAGATCTTTTTTTTCATGTATTTATATATTAGAAGTGTTTAGATATTATGTGACTATATTCTTTTTATTTTCAGTGACTGAACCGTTAATTAATAAAACAACGGGTCACAGCAAATCCGTCAACAGACACGTGCTGCAAGGTATGTAGGCTATACATTATTTGCGATCTATCTTGATTATGCAATATTAATAAAACAAAACAAAAAAATGTATTTTCTGTGTTTGTAGATATTTCAAACGTTGACATGTCCTCACTTGTCACACAACCTGGGTTCACCACGACAGAACCAAATGCCTCAATTCGCTCCGTTCACGGAGATGCAACAAGGATAGTATTCTGAGGAATTCACAAAGCCCCCGATTACATATTGTATCTCCAGCTGGAAACAGTTCGAGAGGCTATTTTGGAGAAAAAAACAGGGGCGTTTATCAGGAGAACTACCTTCAGTGTTAAACGAGTCAGTTGGTGAGTATGATTTCATGCTAACATTGTTAAAAATTAAAAAAAAAAAATGGTAATCCCTCGCTATGCATATATTCTAGTCTCATTATTTATATAGATCTGTACACTACCGGCTTGCAGATTGATGAAACCCCCACAGCTATCTTCGACGATGCAATTTTCATGAGGGACTGGGATGCCGATATTTTCAGCAAGGATTCTATTCCAGACAACAGCGATAATGCTGTCTCATCACCCGCTGTCCCCGTGGTATCAGATGAGGAGCTGTTGCTAAACGATGCAAGGGATGTGATTTCGGAGATTAATACAGGGTATGATTGTACTGTCGGTGATACGAATAATCAGAGGTACGTGGAAGAGACGGCGCTGATTGTTGATGAAACTCTGCCATCAAATCAACAAAACTTTTCCCATGATTTGTTGAGTGAACTTTGTGAACAGAATCGAAGGGCGGACGAGAAGCTGGACATTATTTCAGATAATGTCAAACATCTTTGTGACTGTTTTCACATGGTGATGACAAAACTCAGAAGACCAAGGAACTCTTATAAGGATTATCCTCGATCGGGTTGGGGCCAATCGAGAAGTATTAAATAAATATGATCGTGTGCTCCAGGATGGCTACAGAGAATGTCAACTAATGGTAACGCTTTTATCAAACATCAATAATGCTGTCATAGATGGTAGAAAATAACTAATTGTGTTTATGACTGATTTGTGTTAAAAGGGTTTTGTTTTTGTGTCTTATTTGGTTGATTTGTGTTACGTCCCGTGTGACTTGTGTTTTTGAGTATGTTGGTTTTTGTGTTCTCTCTCTCCCTCTGTTTCTCGCAGCTTACTTTCATTTTCAGCAGTCGCGTATGGTATTCTCATTGGACCTTGCGTGTCTCCACCAGTGAGGGCGGGTATGCGGGCTATAAAAGAGCGCCTGCGTGGAAAGCGGAAGATAGACTGATTGATTCTTCCTTTGTTTGATGCTTGCATGTGCGTTCGTTGTATTGTTTGTCCTGTATAACTGTGTTAATCGGTAAATGTTTATGGTAAAGTCTCTGTTCTTTGATCCTTAATGTGACGGCCCATTCGGTCCTTTTTCTTCGTTTTCTTTCTTCGTGTAAATTAACTGATGGTGAAACTGATGCTATTAAACGGGAAAAGGAAAAGGACAAGTAAGATATCATGTGATATACATGTGCCACACTGAGGGTTCAATTGTGTTAGTGACACGTGCCACCCCCTGTATTTTTGGTTAGATTAGGAGTGTTTATTTCTCTTTAGTAAGATTGGTTATTGTTTTTATTTATTTGATTTGGCACGGTCTAAGTTCTTTTCATTTTCCCCTTTTCCCTTGTGTAATTTATAGTTTTGGAGGCTTGGCCCATGCAGAGTTATATATTTTTGTAAATTAATTTAAAATACTTAGTATGGGATATTTGTTCTCCCATTATTCTTTATAATAAATACTGATTCTTTACCCCATATTAAACTTGTTTGATGCGATTTTGCTTCCCATGTACATGCACAGTGTTTTTTAATGTTGCACCCTATTTCCCCTAGACCTAAAAGGGTTTGTAACAATTTGTGATTGTTTTTTCATAAAGTAGATTTGTGTAGTTGGTGTATAATCAGTGGATAATAAACCTAAATTGAAAAAATATTTTCAAATATGGCGAGTAAAAGATTACGTTCAGACGATGAATTGCAAGATTGTCAACCAGACTTTGAACAAAACCCTTCTGCAAGAACTAGATACGATCATTTGTCAAATATTGAACAGCTACAAATCATAATTGATCATCAGATGGATGTTTTAGGCCCTACCTATTTGGATTTAAATGCTAGATTAGAGTCTATTATTCAAACGCGGAGAAGAAATGTAAATTATTCTAATAATGACAAAGACTGTGAAATGTTAAATAATTCGCTAGAACCATCATTACACAGTTCGACAATGTCTAATCTAAACGCTGCAGAGACACAAATATCAGACCCATCACACTCTAATGTACGCAAAAGATTAGAAGATCTGATCAAATATAATGACGAAATGGTCTCAACCCCTTCGATTCGATTAGAAGCGATGATAAAAATGCACGAGGTTGATAATAATGCGGATGATTTGTATGTTTATGCAGTACAGACTGGCGGTGTAGGCAATATTTCATCAGACATGAATGCGCCCCATGTGAGTTTAAGTCAGAACGATATTGAAGCATTGGTTAGAAACGGAGGTGTTGTAAACGAATTCACAATTGTACCAAGACCACGTTTCAATGGCATAGAGATACACAGAACTCTAAATTTAAGGGAATTAATATCTACAGACCTTGCTACATACAGTACATCTGTGCATAATGCATTGTCGGAGATGGTGTCATTTTCCAGACAGATGGGCGGTGAATCCAGAGAGGCCCCAGTCTGAAATCTGATGTAAACTGTGTATTATCACCTTGTAATGACTACAACGAAAACATTTTTTTTTTTTACAATTTGAAAAAATGATGCAGAGCAATACGAAAGTGATGGCTGACGACAGTTTGCAGTTACACGCATCCATAGCCAGAAGTAAGAACAGTGGTGCTCGTCGGAAGCTGGTTGATATAGCACATGATGACGTAATTAGAAGAAAACGAATGCATTTATTCTGTCCCGTCAATACGTCAAACAACCTGTGCTTTTCAATATGCCTTGCATATGTTCTCGACTCGCAGATTTCACATGACATCTTAGAAAACATGAGTAAAACAATTCCGATTGCTGGCGGTTTCACACCTCACTGTGAACGTGCTTTAGACATAACATTTTTTGTCTTTCACAGGTCAAGCGATGAAAAGTTAGAAAAATATAAAACTTCTGATGAACCACATCCCAAAACAGCACATCTTTACATTCATGATTCTCATTTTTACATGATAAAGAATCTGAAAGCATTTATAGGGTCACCATATGTGTGTGCTTTCTGTTACACAGGGTGTATGAGCAGACAGAATCATGACTGTAAATATGTGTGATCTGTTTGCAATGATGGTGAGTGCTACAAGCAGCCTAAAAACACAATACACTGTCAGGACTGCTTACGCTATTGCAGATCTAGCTACTGTTTTAATGCCCATAAAATAGTATCCCCTACAGATGATGATTGTGGTAGATCTACTTGCGATACTACAAAATATTGTCATAAATGCGGTAAACGTTACCACACTGCAGCCAAAACCCCCAAACCTCATAACTGTCCAAATAATAAGTGTGGGGATGATGTAAGCCGTGGAGGTCAACATGAGTGTTTCATACAGCCTACCCCTCCCAAGGAATATACAGATCGTTACATTTTCTATGATTTTGAAACATGATGTGATAATGGAAAGCATATTGCTAATTATGTTTGTACCATGACATTGATGGTGAGACATTTGAATTTGGAGGTGAGGGCTGTGTGAGACAACTCGTTTGTAGGTTTAGACAACCAAGATACAAAAATTGCACATGGATTGCCCACAATGCAAGCAGATTCGACAACTTTTTTTGGAGTATTTTTGAAATGCAGGACTCCAACTTAACATAGTAATGCAGGGATGTAGAACCATTTTCATGTATGGTGAGACTTTTAGGCACCGTTTTATTGATTCTTACTCATTCCTCCACATGGCTCTGTCTAAGACGTCTTCTGCGTTAAATTTGCAAAATAAAGAAAAAGGATTCTTTCCTCACTATTTCAACAGACAGGAAAATCAGACTTATATAGGTCCATTCCCTGCGAAAAACTACAACACCATGACGGATAGTACCAGGGCAAAATTTGATCGGTGGTACGCAACAGTCGATGGCAAAGTCTTTGATTTCAATAAAGAGATTGGCCTCTATTGCATGAACGACGTCGTTTTATTACGTGAAGCATACATACAATTTAGAGAAGAGTTCCTGCGATGCACACAGGTAGATCCTTTCAGCTACCTGACTCTTGCTAGTTGCTGTATGGGTACTTTCAAGATGCAATTTCTCTCTAGAAATACACTGGCTCTTACGCATAATAATGCATATGTCAATCAGTATAAGACATTCTCTAACATTTCTATTGAATGGCTTGAGTATGTGAAAAAAACCCCGTGATCTAGACATTTACCATGCCATAAATCACGGCGAAGTGAAATTTGGAGGGTACTTTGTTGATGGATATTACGAAAAAAGGTGGTGTACGAAGAACTCTAGAATTTGCCGGATGTTTTCACCATGGTCACGAGTGTCGTGACTATGCAAATCCTCTGTCAAATATTCCTTTTGGAGTGCTCAGGAGGCAGTTTAATGAAAAGATTGATGTTTTGCAGAACGCATACTGTTTAGACGTTAAGGTGATGTATGAGCGTGTATGGAAGAAACTTAAGCAAACTGGCCCTCATGTAACTGCGTTTATGACCACTTATTCAGCACCTGAGACACTGAAACCGCGTGATGCACTCTTTGGGGGGTGTACAAACGCTTAAAAGTTGTACCACAAAACTGCAGAAAATGAGAAGATCAGATATGTTGATTTCACAAGTCTTTATCCTTATTGTCAGGCTCGAAAATGTTACCCTGTTGGACATCCTGAAATAATCTTCAAGGAATTTGAAGCCCTTGAAAATTATTACGGACTTATTAAGGCTACAATGCTATCCGCCCGAAAACTGCTTCACCCTGTGCTCCCTTACAGATGCGCCGGGAAACTCATGTTTCCTCTATGCAGAGCATGCGCTGAGAAACAAATCAATGTTACATCTTGTACGCATACAGATGAGGAGAGATCTATCTCAGGCTGCCGGTGAACATTGAAATGGTATATTGTAATGGAAGTCTCAGAGGTGTGGCACTTTGCAGAGAAATCAGAAACACTGTTTTCCGATTATGTAAAGACCTTTCTGAAGTTTAAACCGCAGGCCTCAGACTATCCCTCTCACGTAGTCAACGAGTCAGACAAAAAGGCCTATATCGATGATTACTTTAAAAAAGAAGGGATTAAACTCGATCCTGCAAAGATCTGTCACAACCATGCGCAGAGGTCTATCAACAAATTGTTGCTGAATAGTCTGTGGGGGCGTTTTTCAATGAGAGAGAATCTACCCACTTCTAGGCTTTTGAAAGACCCAGAAGACATTGCTCACACCATATTTGCCTGTCAGTATGACCTTAAATATTTCACATTTGTGTCTGATGAAATTGCGCTGGTGAAGTATCGTCACGACGATGGAGCCATGTACAACACACGATGTGAATATATTTCTGGGTGCCTTTACAACAGCACACGCATGGCTAGAATTGTATAACCTTATGGATAAACTGGGTGACAGATTGCTGTATAGCGACACAGACAGCGTTATCTTTATCTCTAGAGACGATGACTGGGAACCACCTCTGGGTCTTTATTTAGGAGATCTGACTGATGAAATAGGCAATGATGATTACATCACAGAGTTTTGCTCAGGAGGGCCTAAAACATACGGATATCGCACTGCGAAAGGTAAAGTGTGCATGAAAGCAAAGGGTATAACTTTGAATGCCGTAAATTCCATGGCCATTAGATTAGACACTTTGATTGGTCTTGTTGACAATTATGTAAAATCGCATGACACCAGACACATACTCGCCTACACAGACAACATCGTGAGAAATAAAAAGAACTTCACTTTGCAAAACAAGTCAGTTGTTAAAAAGTTTCAAGTGGTGTATAATAAAAGGCAGCTATTCCCTGATTATACAACGCTACCATATGGCTACTTATAATTTTTTAAACCACTGCAGTGTGCGGGAGGTTGATGGTTTTGATTTTAGACTTCAACATCCTTTTTCATGTGTAATAAGTGGTCCTTCAAATTCTGGAAAGTCTTTTTTTGTAAAAATGTTGTTGGAAAATGCTGTAAATATGATTTCTAAAAAGACTGAAAACATTGTGTACATTTATGATTGCTGGCAACCACTGTATGATGAACTGTATAAAATGTATAATATTAAATTTGTGGAAAGAATACCGCAATCTCTGAATGATGACGTTTAATTACCTGTCAATTTGACAACCATCTGTTGATAATTGATGACATGTTGGAGGCGAGTGGATACTCTGAAGTGGAAAAGTTCTTCACTCAATACGTTCACCATAGAAACCTCAGCGCTATTTATATTGTGCAGAATTTATTTTTCTAAGGTAAATCCAGCAGAACCATCAGTTTGAACACAAATTATTTTATATTGTTTAAGAATCCTCGTGATAACAATCAGATAAATGTGTTTGGAAAACAAATGTACCCCGGAAATACAAAATATTTTATGGAATGCTACCAAACAGCCTTTTGGATACCTCATGATAGACTATAAAGCAAAAACCACTGAACATTTTCGTCTCAGAACAGGACTACTTTCAAACCACCCAGTAGTTTACGTTCAAAAAAGAAAACAGAAACTTTTCCTAATTTAATGGGGACAACTCTGTAAACATAAAATTAACCTGCTGATATTTTTTCAATGTCCTGTACACATTTTGTAGCATCAGTGTTCAATTTGACCCCAGGCTCTTTTAGCTGTATAAAACAGAAGAAATATTAAAATTTCACACACATTTGTTTTGGTTGTTTTATTGAGGTCACTATAACATGTTATAATTTTATAATGTTCATTATAATTTTACATATTCAATATTATATTCAAAAAACTTCCCTCTGTTTTAGGGCTCTAACCTAACATAACCGTATCTGTAGTATTGTGAGAACACTAGTAGTTCACATGACATGGGGCATAATTTTCATGAGAACTTTGATGTTTCCCATGCCGTGGGGGAGGGATAAACATAATTTTTGCGAGAACTTTGATATTTCCTGTGCCATGGGGGAGGGGAAAACATAATTCTCATGGTTTACCGAGCAAACATTATAAAAGCATGAACAGAAGCCTTCTAAACCATTTCTCTTTGTGCTCTGTGTGCTCTCTATGTTCTCCATCTCTCTCTCTCTCATTTGAAAATGACATCTAAGCAAAGCTTTTCTGTCAATGAGATTTTGTCACAGTTTTTTGACAGTGAAAGTGACATAGAGGAGAATGTGTCTGAGACCGATGATAATATTGAGGAGGACCCTGATTATGAGGCATCCTCCTCAGATGAGAATGAGACTCCTAATGTTGACTCTCCTGTTGTCTCTCAACCACACACAAACCCATTACCTTCCAAAAATGGAAAGTTATCATGGTCCCGCTCACCACCTGAACGACAGGGTAGACTTAGTGCTGCTAATGTCATCAAAATGGTTCCAGGGCCCACTAGATATGCTGTCAGCCATGTCCAAGATATAAAATCAGCATTTGATCTTTTCATCACACCATCAATTGAAAAGGATGTACTTGAAATGACAAACTTAGAGGGTAGGTGTGTGTATGGGGACGGTTGGAAAGACTTCGATGTGACTGACTTGCAAGCCTACATTGGGTTGCTCATTTTGGCAGGAGTCTACAAGTCAAAAGGAGAAGCAACAGCAAGCCTATGGAATGCTGACACTGGAAGGGCAATATTTCCAGCCACCATGTCTCTAAAGACATTCCATGTTTTCTCCCGTGTCATACACTTTGATGACAAAGAACCAAGACAGGGCAGACGAGAGCGTGACAAACTCGCAGCAATACGGGATGTATGGGACAAGTGGGTCCAGCGATTACCCTTTCTTTACAATCCAGGCCCCCACATCACTGTGGATGAATGTCTGGTTCCATTTCGTGGGCGCTGTCCTTTCAGACAATACATACCAAGCAAACCAGCCAAATATGGCATAAAAATATGGGCCGCATGTGATGCACAGTCCAGCTATGCCTGGTATATGCAGGTGTACACGGGTAAATCTCCTGGAGAAGCACCTGAAAAAAATCAGGGCATGAGGGTGGTACTAGACATGGCTGAGGGACTGAATGGCCATAACATTACATGTGATAATTTTTTTACATCGTACGCCCTGGGTGAAGAACTGCTAAAAAGGAAGGTTACCATGTTGGGGACAGTGAGAAAAAATAAGCCAGAACTTCCCTCTGAGCTTCTTGCGATGAAGAACAGGAAGGTAACATCTTCAATGTTTGCCTTCGCTGAAAAAGCCACTGTCATCTCCTATTGCCCCAAGAAAGGGAAAAATGTCCTGCTAATGAGCACTATGCACAAAGATGTTGTTCTGAGCACCAGAGAAGACCGAAAACCACAAATGGTGCTGGATTACAATGAGACAAAGGAAGAGGTTGATAATTTAGACAAGGTTACAGCCACTTACAGCTGCCGACGCATGACTGCCCGTTGGCCCCTTGTCATTTTCTTCAACATCCTTGATGTGAGCACCTACAATGCCATTGTGTTATGGAGTGAAATAAACATGGACTGGAACAGCGGAAAACTGAGTCGAAGGAGAATTTTCCTGGAGCAGCTGGGTTACTAGCTAGTGAAACCTCACATTGAGAGAAGACGGTGCCTTCCAAGAGCATCAACAGCTGCTGCAACTGTTGTGAAGGACATCCAAATGGAGACGCACTCTCCATTGGTTCAAACTGCAAGCAGGAAACGTGGCAGGTGCCAGGTCTGTCCCAACAGAAATGACACCAAGACCAGCAACACTTGTGTGAAATGCAAAAAATACATCTGCAAGGAGCACACACACTTCCTGCACATCATGTGCAAAGTAGTGCAGACAAAAGGCTGGAATGTACCTTATGGCGAGCTGTAGAAAAAAAACAATATGCTGTTCATATTCTGTCTATGCTGTTTGTATTCTGTCTAACTCATATTTTTGCATAAAACACTTACAGTCTCATAAAACAATTCCTGACAAAATGCTCAAATTGACTTTTTATAGGTGGTTTTGTAAATCTTTCTTTCTTTAATTGTTATGTGTTCCTTACTGTTGTTCTGATGGTAATGATGTTCTGTTTTAGAAATAAAATCCTTCTGAATGTGTAACCACTTGACTTGACTTTAAATTGTTTGTTTTTCTTGTGGTCAAATTGACCCCACACATTATGTATGTTGCAATCCTTGTTAACTAAAAGGACTGTTATGTGTTCCTTACTGATGTTTTGATTGTAATGATGTTCTGTTTAAAAATAAAATCCTTCTAAATGTTTGAAATTGTGTTTGTTTTTCCCGGGGTCAAATTGACCCCAAACATAACTCGTGTTACTATCCTTGATAAAATAAATAGTTTTTCTTTCCAAATGTTATAGATTAGAAAAATCTATACTTAGAAATATTATAAAACAAATAAAACACCAAAAATATATATACTTTTCCAATTTTAGGTCAATCAGTAAGATTTTATGGTGATTTGTAAATTTGTCCATAGTCGTGCAATGGGTATTCTGGATGTATAAGGGGTGGGGAGGGGGGTGATGGGTGGATGTCAACTTAAAAGTTTATTTAAGTAGTCAACAAAGACATAAATTACCTGAGACACAAACCTTTGTAAAAAAAAAAATAAATAATATTCTGGAGGTTTAAATTACTGGGGTCAAATTGACTCCAGTGGGTAAAAAATGTTATCGGATTTGAGGGTAACAGGAGGGTTAAAGCGACCCCAATGCAAAGGCATCTTATTATGCAATCAGCATCTGATGAGCTCATATTAACATTGTGTGAGGTAGCTCTTAATGTTCTCTATGGCACAATTCCACTAACGACCCAGCAACACTGCCAGTTGAAGAGGAATTCCACTAACGACCCAGCAACACTGCCGGTTAAAGAGGAGAAGGACTGAAATTAAATACATAGCCAATAAAAAGATTGGTGTGTCCAGAAAAAAATGCATGATCAACCAGAACGGAGGATTTCTTTTCCGCTCTTGAGCAAAGCAGTCCCCTTTATAACCAGTCTGATAACATCTAAACAAGGTTGAAGATGGAGTATGCTGAGAAGTTGTTTTTAGTTCCTCAAAATCAAATAGATAAACTAAAGATGTCCAATACCCGAGAATCTATTCAACAAACCGTGGAAGAAGATCTGGATGTTGCTATAAGAAATATTTTGTATAAAGTCAATTTGGATACTCATGAGAAGGCCAAGCTTTACACCTCAGATTTACAAATATTTTTAACAGTAGTTAAACAGGGTGATTGGGACAGTAACACCTTAACGCTTGCATTACCACCCCCCGATGCATCTCGCAAAGACCCATCTGTTACCCCTGTTAAAGATGGGGGGGGGGGGGGGGGGGGGTCATTGATGTTGTTGCTGATGTGTTGACAAATTTACCATTGAAAAGTGTGAAAAATGCAAGATACATCATGGATAAAATGTCTAAAACCAATGAAGTTTCATCTTGGAATGATAAGGGGAAGTTTGTATTTAAAGGTATTACTAAACAGGGATCACACGTGTTGGATCTTGTAAAGAGTGTTACAGCCCCACATAATTTTTGGGATGACTGTAGACCCCATGGATGGACTGAGTTTTTGCAGGCAATTGCTACTTTAAACATCCCCTATTCAACAGTTCCAAACCATACGTTTAGACATGTAATAAGTTCATTTAAAACCAAACCGTCTACATCATCCTCTATGGTACAAAGAATGTATTTAAGTACACCTTCTTCTAAGGATTCAGAGGCATCAGCGTTTAAATCACCGTCTCATGATCAAAACATTTGGTTTTCATTTTTATGTTGTATAATTTTTATGTTCATATTTTTTTTTACAAATTAATCATGTGATATTCAATAAAGCTATGACATTGGTACATTTTGGCATTGTACTCTTTTTATTTATTAGAAACATTCATTTTACAAATCATTTATTTAACATAAACGTTTCACCCATTTGCACACATTGAATATTAAATGCGGTACTATTACAATGAGTTATCCTTAGTTTTTTCACAAAACGTGATACAAACTCATCATTTTTAATTAAATCATCACTATAAAGCATCATAACATCATCATAATCACAACCTCAAATCATATGATATAGGAAGAAAACACAACGATGACCACATGTGACAGACATAAAATGCTGAACTTGTTTAGCAGAATATTGAATGTGTGTTGGATTCCTTTTTAGAAAGTCAATGATTGACACAGGAAAATGAATAAAATCAGGATTATTACCGAAACTGTCAAAGAAAAATGCTGAACCATCCTTATATATGTAAATAGCCAGCCAGTGTTCCCCGGGGAGGTGTGAAGGATGTGTGTTGATTATGGCAGACGTGGGTAATGTTCTTAACGGATCCTTCAGTAAATGATCACAAGGTAGTACACCAAGAAAATGTGTGTTTTGTGTGATTCTCTCCATAACTGCAGTAAGTTGCATGGTGTTCATGTTTTCAATTAATAGTAGTCAACAAGCACCTGCCTTCGGTTAGAAACTTCAATGATGTTGTCAAAAACAGCATAAACAATCAGATTAATGGTTCTTGGAAGCAGTTGTCTGAACCGCACTTCTAGTCTGATATTCCCAGACTTAACAAGCAAGATGTTTTGGCCGCAATCTTCGTCTGGAGTGAGGTTAAAACCATAAAGGGTATAACCCTGCAGAAAATCTTCTCTGTCGATTACCAACACTTGGTTTTTAAGATGTCTTCCAGACGAAAGCGCCAGCTGGTAAAATTCTCTCACTGCGGTACCTGTCCTAAAGTCGGGTTGTAATGGTTTAGTGGGGTGTTGCTGTCCATCCACATAAACAGCTAGAAACTCCAGATCGTAATGCTTAAATGCAAAAGGATTTTTATCATATGCCCCTGTAAAAGCATCATTATCGACCATACCCAATATGATAGATTTGGGTAACATTCCTAAGAATATGTTTTCCTGGTTTGATACACGGCCTCCAGCTGGTATGGAGATATTTTTCAGGCAGACCCTATCAATGGGGTATTTGGCGGTGGTTGAGAGTAGTGCTTGAGTGTGCCCCAGTCTCACTCCTGGTGATACTGATACTTTTTTAACAAACAGGGATGCTGTCAAAATATTTAGTTTGTATGCTATAGCATCACTCCTCATTAGACAAAATTCATCTTTGCCTCTTGTCAGATGGATTTTAATGTCCACCCCACATTAGTTTTTCTTGAAAGAAAATATCATTGTGTATGAGTGATAAAAGCTCGACTACTGCACTTTCATTGCTAAAGGCAGCCCTCTTTGTCAGACCATTGTTTCCCCTGCCGGATCACCTTCATCCATATGGCCTGCAGAATCTTTGTAAAATAAACCTGCTGAGAAAACGTTTTCCAGTGTGTCTTTACCATAGTTTAAAAGATATTCTATAATGCATCGATAGGGGTACGTGTTTGTACTCTGTGAAATTAACCTATCACCAAGTGATACCAAGTGATCAACCTGTGAAAAAATAGTGTTTCCTGGATAATTGACCAGTCCAACAGGAGTCCCATCTCTGATATTTGAACCGTCCGGATTTGTGATTTTAACACGCATGTAAAGTAGTGTATTATTCAAATCTATATAATCGTCAACATTCCCTGCTATGAAAAACTCCAAGGGAGCGCTGTCTGATATTGCAGATAGAGGAGGGAATCATCGGTACTGTAAACAGATCCAGTTTGGATTTAATACACTCTTTGGACATGGTATGTAGCAGAGTCATGGTTTAGAGTATAGTTTTAACAGATCTCTTAGCTGATCCAGATAAGACGCGCTTCACAGCTCTCTTTCGTCTTTGTTGTCTAAATGCAATTTTCTTGGTGGGTTTCCTGGTTTTCTTTACCGCTTGACCACTCCTCCTCCTCCTCACTCCAGGTGGTTTAGACCTCCGTTTATGTAACATATCCATTAAACCCGACCCATCTTGAGATTTATTGTTATTAAAGTAATGTCATGGCATTGGTGACAACGTCACTGACTATGTTTTTAGCAGCATTTTTAATGTGTGGTTTGGCTATGCTGAAACCTCTTTTTAACAACGGAAGAGCCATTCGAAGCAAACCCCTGAAAAGGCCTCCGAGACCTGCCCCATACATAACACATCCGCCCGCATACCCCGGCATTCCACCGCCTACTTGTTTTTTATAATAGTTTACATAATGAGTAGGATCCATTTGGTATGGGTTATAATACACCATTTTTAAAGAATCGGTTGTTTCACAGTTCTGAAGTGTAGTTTAACAACAACTTTACCATAAGAAAACGGCACTTCCCTGTTGCTGTCGTCTTTGAGTTCAATACAAATCTCTCCAATAGAATTTTTATTCACTGACACGTAGTGCACTCTGTCATATGCAACACTGACCATTTCACGATCCCATCCGGTTATATGTACACATCTCAAAAGCGGAACGTGCGCATTCCCCACAGATTGATATTCAATAACATCTGTGTACAGGTACATGGTGTAAAATCCTCCATTTATGTCGACTTGGTGTAAAATTATGTACACTGGTGTAAAATTGGTTTTGGTGCGTTCATTTCCAGTATGCTCATTTGCAGATTCCAATGGTTTCTTCAGTATTACACCTAAAATAATGGTTAGTTTACCATGGAATGTTAAAGATCTTCCTGGTGGCGCTGTTATGTGCAATGTGACATAAAACCCTGCTTCATCCATGACTGTTTACTGCAGAAATGAACTCAGGTGCCAAATGTATATTTTTATATGCTTTAAGAGGTCTGTAGATCTACAACATCTTTTTCATTAACCCAACTGTCAAACTTCGGAGGCCATCCCACCCACCGTACGAGTACCATGGTTCTTTTACCATGCTTCTTCTTGTCTAATATCTTTTCTACTTTAAAAGCTTTGTCCTTGTCCACAATAATTTTTTGTAGCTCCTCTTCATAAAATGATCTGTCGATAACGTCACCATCAAGATAGTTTGTAGACTGGTGGTTGACGTGGTATACATTTGGTTATAGTGAAGAACTCCTCTGTGTAGTTTTGTTCATACCCCTTGGTAAAAGGACCACTCATCTTCGATATTCTAACCACGTCGCCGATTTTGTATTTAAATACAGGTGTCTTGTTACACACATTACCATACAAATTGTCATAGACGACCGGTTCATTTTCTTTGTTGACATCTACAGGCCTCATTTTAATACTTCTGTGATAACTACTGTTGTATCCTTGAATGTCTTGTAAAACATTGATGTAGCGTTTAGAGTTTATAGCTGTTAAATAACGCCACATTCGCCCTTTTATTGTTCTATTAAAGCATTCAATAACGCTTGCCTTCAATTCACTCCCCGTGCTGAAATGGTTAATGCTGTGCTTTTTAGTTAGTTGTTGGAAATGCTTGTTAAAAAATTCCTTCCCCTTATCAGTCTCAATTTTCTGAGGGACTCTACCCTCTTGTAGTATTGAATTAAATGCATTGGCCACCGCCATTCCAGTCTTGTTCTTTATACAACGTACCCATGCATATTTGCTAAACACGTCTATACATGTAAGCAGCAATTTAGTATTGTCATTTTCCATAGAATATATTGACATATCTACCAGGTCCATTTGAAACTGTGTATCAATACCATAAACAATGACCCTATTCCTTTTAAAATTATGGTGTAGTGGTCTGTGGAGTGTATAAGCATCTTGACTGGCTAACCAGTCTGAAACTTCTTTATCACTTAGCAAATCACCACTTTCCTCTAATTCACCACGTTTTAATCTATTTACATCCCCTAAAGAGCCGGGGTTTGGTGGCGTGTAGTACACCTTATGCAGTTGCTCGGCCATGTTATCAGATCAGACACCACGTAAATAATGAAACAGTGACTCTATAAAAGCATCCTTTTATTTAAAATCAGGGTTAATCACAGGGCACAATACGTGGTTAAATAGTTAAAATAGAGAACCAACATCAACCAATGTCGAGATATTGTAGGAAGTTAACACATGTATCAGCATTTTTGTCAATTAGGTAATTAACCAGAGTATCAACATTTTCAAAGACATACCTATCACTCTGATCGTTTCTTGACAAAAACATCACACACGTATCAGTTACATGTGTACATAAGCATACTATATCGGCAATTTTAAAGACATTATCGTGTTCAAACAATGAATTTAGAATGTTTTTAAGCAACACACAGGGCAAATCATTCTGGCAGGCATAGAGTTGTATCATTTCAGTCCAGTTGTTTGATAGTCCTCTGACCATGTCCATGTGCTTCTTTAGACACATCAGCCGTTTGTTAATATAGGATTAATTTACAAGCTTGTTTTGTCCAAAACGCTCATCATTAATGATCTTATACAGCATATTGGATATCTCACATTGAAGTCGATTTCTCAGAATAAATGTAATCAGTCTAGTAGCACCACAGCAGTTACCCATGTTAGCGTCAAAATAAGGATCCAGCCGAACAGACTTTCCACCCGTCCACAGTGTCATAGACAGCCTGTTCACAGCTTTCATTCACCAGTTTCTCACGGATTTCATGCTGTCTCTGTAGAATGTGTGGCTCCTCTCTTAGTTCATACAACACACCTTCGACAACTCCATGGATTCTCTGAGGATGCAGTGTCAATCCAAATGGTTTTAAAGCCTGGCAGATGATTTGATTTAACATAGGTTTAAACAGTTTACTGGAAATTTCTTCAAAATGTGTGTAAACGAAATACTTGTCAGGATCAAACAAACACGTGTGCTGTATCTGACTGGGGTGATCCACTTCAAAACCATAGCACAACTCTTTTAACTTTATGTCGAGGAGATAATCCAGAATGACCACTATGACTGCTTTTATGAAATTTAACCCCTTCACACAAATAATGCCATCCGTGTCGTCATCTCCCTTAAGACCCGCTACGTCTATGACTGCTTTTATAAAATTGAACCCCTTTCCACCAATAATGCCATCCGTGTCATCATCTCCCTTAAGAGCTGCTGCAACCATGGCTGAATTTATAAAATTGAATCCCTTTCCACCATTATTGCCATCCGTGTTGTCCGGTGGTGATCCTGTTAGCTTAACATGTTTTACTGATGTCAGCAGCCCACAATCATCCTTATCCTTAGCCAAAATAGGATGGTCCTGCAAATGTGCATAGTCAGGGGTCAATACACTGTCTGTAGTAATCTGTGCTGAGGCTATTTTGATTGTGGCAGACTCTGAGGACATGTGTAATGTTAGATGTACTTGCCTTAGCAGATCCATTCCCAATATAGTACCACTATTCAAAGGAGCACACAACAGAGGTGTAGTTAATACCTTTGGGCCTAACTAAACTTCAGTGTAGGAAGTCTCATACAAAGCTGAATCATTTCCCACTACATCGGTTAAAGAAAGCTTGGTTCCCCGTCTGTCGCTCACTTCGACGTTGTGTTGAAGTGACACTAGGGGTCTCTCTTGAGCGCCGAATATGCCTCTGATCTATGAAAAAAGGCCAATGAGAGTTGGCGAACAGTATTTGCATACCCCGCCCCCAGACATACGGGTATAAAGGCGAGGGAAATACAGACGTTCATTCAGAAATTTTCTTTGGAACCGATGGCGCCGCTCACAGCCTCAACCCCCCCCCGGTTCCGTTTTTCCAGGTGGTGCATTGCGAGCTGACGTCTTCGTGGAGAGTCCCCCCTCTCCACTCGTCACAAGCCCTGCTTGTCCGCCGAGCGGCCCACGGGTATACAACGATTCCCCAGGTGGATAGGGCTGTTGCACTCCATCTATGCCTCGGAAACCCTACCACCTGGCGGGGTCGTCCTATACTCCAAGACCTGTAGGATGACATCCTCGTTCACCCCCAAAGCCTACAGCGCCGCGGGACAGGCCGCTTCCGCCTTGCATGCCATGGCCATCCTGCAAGTCCACCAGGCCATGGCGCTCAGGGATCTGCATGAGGGTAGCCCTGACCCTGATGTGCTGCAGAAACTGTGCTCAGCGACCGACCTCACACTCAGGGCCACGAAGATCATGGCACAGGCACTCGGGCAGACGATGGCCACCCTTGTGGTCCAGGAATGTCAACTGTGGCTCAACCTGGTCGAGATGCGTGAGGCCGACAAAGTTCGCTTCCTTCAACGCCCCCCTCTCCCAGTTCGGCCTCTTCGGCAACACCGTCGAGGGCTTCGCCCAGCAGTTCTCCGTGGTGAAAAAGCAGACGGAGGCCATCTCTCACATTCTGCACCGCCGCAAACCTGCCGCCACGGGCCCTAACCTGGCCGCTCGCCGAGGGCGTCCCCCTGCAGCCAAGAAACCAGCTCCACCTCAACCCGGGCCCAGCTCACAGCCCCAGCGTCGAGCACACCACAGGAAGCAGATGCCCCCCGTCTCCCGGACCCCCTGGAGGACACGTAAGGCTCCCAGGCGCTCCTGAGACGGACGACCCAGGGACCAAGATGTTAGCTCCGGAAATGGTAAGACCACTCCAGCCTCCGGTGGAGGGCTGGGAGGAGAATCTTTTGTTCAATTTTCATTTGCCGCCCCCCCCCCAGACGGGGCTGCGGTACCCACAAAGAGCTATTTCCTTTGTCTCTGGGTCACCTGGCCCGCAAATGCCGTTCTCATGGCACTCTACCACCAGATCTCAACAGTCCCGGCCTCCTGGACATGGACCACCCATCTCCAGCCCCACGACTGTTCCCCGGCCGGCCGGTTCTGACGAGTCTAGAGGATGCCTACCCTGGACCTCCTCCTCTCCCTGCCGGGTGTGCGGAGCAAGGTAAGTGCTTTGAGTCTTTTTCTTGGGAAGCTTCATCACCTCCCGACACTGCCCTACCTGCTCCACCCCGCTGCGAAGCCCCGCCGGGTACGTCAAAATTAATCGTCCCTTTGGTGCCCCTAGCGCAGAGGTTGGACGCGTGGCTCTCACTTCCCAACCCGTCTCGCTGGCTGGCCCGGACCATTCGACTCGGTTACGCAATTCAGTTTGCCAGGCCCCCTCCCCTTCATGGGCGTCCGCTTTTCCACAGTACACTGTGAACATGTCCAGTCCCTGCACGTGGAAATCGCCACTCTTTTACTCAAAGATGCGATAGGGCCTGTCCCTCAAACCGAGATGAAGAAGGGTTTCACCAACCCTTCATCGTACCCAAGAAAGGCGGTAGCTTACGGCCAATCTTGGACCTGCGAGTTCTCAACCAAGCGTTGCACAAACTCCCGTTCAAAATGCTCATGCAGAAACACACCTTAACCTGTGTTCAGCATCTAGATTGGTTCACAACAGTGGACCTGAAGGACGCATACATCCACGTCTCTATTCTGCCTTGACACCGCCCTTTTCTGCGGTTCGTGTTCGATGGCCAGGCGTATCAGTAAAAAGTCCTCCCCTTCGGCATGTCTTTGTCCCCTCGTGTCTTCACAAATGTCGCAGAGGCAGCTCTTGCCCCGCTCCGAGAAGTCAGCATCCGCATTCTCAATTACCTCGACGACTGGCTCATCCTGGCCCACTCGCGAGAGTTACTATGCACTCACAGAGACCAGGTGCTCAGGCACCTCAGCCGTTTGGGGCTTCAGGTCAACTGGGAAAAGAGCAAGCTTACTCCAGTCCAGAGCATCACTTTTCTTGGTATGGAGTTAGACTCGGTCGCAATGTCAGCACGTCTCACCAATGAGCGTGCGCAGTCAGTGTTGAGGTGCCTCGCCGCCATCAGGCCAGGCACAACGGTCCCCTTAAAAATTTTCCAGAGGCTCCTGGGGCATATGGCGTCCTCTGCGGCGGTCGCGCCGCTGGGGTTGATGCATATGAGACCGCTTCAGCACTGGCTTCAGACACAAGTCGCTGCGTGCCACTCACATCCCCGGCAACTTCAATGTGATAGCAGACGCGCTGTCAGGACAACGCTTGCCTGGCGGAGAGTGGAGGCTTCACCCCCACTCGGTTCAGCTGATCTGGGAACGGTTCGGCAAGGCCCAGGTAAACCTGTTTGCCCCCCGAGAGACCTCCCACTGCCCGCTCTGGTATGCCCACTCAGAGGCTCCCCTCGGAGCAGATGCACTGGCTCACAGCTGGCTGGGGGGGCTGCGCAAGTATGCATTTCCCCCAGTGAGCCTACTTGCACAGGTGCTGTGCAAGGTCAGGGAGGACAAGGAACAAGTCACTCTTGTGACTCCTTACTGGTCCACCCCGGCCTGATTCTCGGACCTTGTACTCCTCGCGACAGCCCCTCCCTGGCGAATTCCCCTGAGGAAGGACCTTCTTTCTCAGGGACGGGGCACGCTCTGGCATCCACACCCAGACCTTTGAAACCTCCACGTCTGGCCCCTGGACAGGATGCGGAAGGTCTAGCTGGTCTACCACCCATGGTAGTAGCCACAATCAATCAAGCCAGAGCCCCCTCTACCAGGTAACTCTACGCCCTGAAATGGTGCCTGTTCGTGAATTGGTGTTCTTCCCGGGCAGAAGACCCACAGAGGTGCGCAGTTAGGTGAGTGCTCCTGTTCCTACAGGAGAGGTTGGAGAGGAGGCTGTCCCCTTCCACCTTGAAGATGTATGTTGCCGCTATCGCAGCTCAACACGACCCAGTAGACGGCAAGTCTCTAGGTAGGCACGACTTAATTATCAGGTTTCTAAGAGGTGCCCGGAGGTTAAATCCCTCCCGGCCAAACCTGTTCCCCTCCTGGGATCTCTCGGTGGTACTAGCCGGTCTTCAGAGATCCCCCTTCGAGCTGCTAGAATCAGCCGGACTCAGGGCCCTCTCCCTAAAGACGGCCCTGCTGATCGCGCTCGCCTCCATCAAGAGGGTCGGGGACCTGCAAGCGTACTCTGTTCACGACACTTGCCTGGAGTTCGGTCCGGCAGACACATATGTGATCCTAAGACGCCGACCAGGCTATGTGCCCAAGGTTCCTACCACGCCCTTCAGAGATCAGGTAGTGAACCTGCAATCACTGCCCCGGGAGGAGGCAGACCCAGCCCCCTCACTGCTGTGTCCAGTACATGCCTTGCGTGCTTACCTGGACTGCAATCAAAGCTTCAGGTGCTCTGAACAGCTCTTTGTCTACTTTGGGGGACAGCGGAAAGGGAACACTGTCTCCAAACAGAGGCTGTCCCACTGGGTGGTGGATGCCATCCTGCTGGCCTATCACACACAGGCCATGCCACCCCCCCTACGGGTTCGAGCACACTCTACAAGGAGTACGGTGTCCTCGTGGGCACTGGCTAGGGGTGCCTCCCTAGCAGACGTTTGTAGTGCAGCGGGTTGGGCAACACCTAACACCTTTTACAATCTCAGGGTTGAGTCAGTCTCGTCCCGTGTTTTCTCAGGTCTGAGCCAGTAGAACTCGGTACACGCTGACGGTCTGACCAGGTGAATCACTTGCGTTCAGTGCCCTTTCCCTCAGCCGAGATAAAACAGCGCGCCTTCCTTCCCAGGAGATTCCGACCCAGTCCACTACGGGTACCCCAGGCTACCCTGTACTGGAATAGGTGCTCCACAGGTCAGGCCTCCTACACGAACTCCTCCTGTGCGTATTTCCACGGTACGGTCACCTTACGACCTGACCCGCGTTTCCCTTAGGCAGTTCTTCGCTGCCCTCCGGTCACCGTGTTGTAGCAACTCCCCCCTCATTGAGGCTGGATCTACCACCATTTTTCCCACATGTGACCGAAGAGGCCATGTGATGTATTTTTGCCACCTTTACCTCCCCTTTTTGGGCAGGTGTGGCCTCCGCAGAGTCTTTTCCCCCTGACAGAATAGGAAACCGGGTAAGACCCCCTTCCCAGCGATGCGGTAAGGGCCCCGGCTGCTCTTGCTCTGTGCCGAGTAACATAGAGAGAAAAGAGGCCCAGCCAGGCTTGGCCCGTTCCCAGGTTGGCAAGCGTCAACTTGTTCCCCTCTAGGGTAACCAAAAGGATTCCGACAACTTTTGGGGGGCATTGGGGAAGGGTACATGCAGTCTGAAACACAGTTGGTTGCTTGTGCACGTGAAATACCTGCCCGCTCCTGTGTCAGCAGTACACGTACACAGCTCAGCACATGGCGTGATTTAAAGTGGACCCCTAGTGTCGCTTCTTCGACACAACGTCGAAGTGAGCGACAGACGGGGAACGTCTTGGTTACGTATGTAACCTCCGTTCCCTGATGGAGGGAACGAGACGTTGTGTCCTCCTGGCCACGTCGCTATGTCAAGCCGCTGAGGTGGCCAGACACTCCCGGCTCCTCAGAAAAATCCTGAATGAACGTGTGTATTTCCCTCGCCTTTATACCCGTATTCCGGGGCGCGATATGCAAATACTGTTCGCCAACTCTCATTGGCCTCCGTTCCATCAGGGAACAGAGGTTACATACGTAACCGAGACATTTTCTGATATGGAATACTTAGGTGTAATTTCTGCACCTGTGTCTAACAAAAAAAAATCAACCTCTTTTTGCTGTATGGTTCCATTCACAAAAATTATTTTATAATTTTGGTATATTACAGGGGAAAGCACTCACAGCCCCAACAATGAGTTTTTTTGTCTGCTCTTTCTGCTCTTGTTGTGCTTTCAAAATTGCCTTGTGCAAGCTGCCCTAGGATTTCAGTAGAAAGATTAGGGACTGCTCAAGGGTTGTAAGGAGGCTGGGCAGGGGAAGGGTTATGCTGTGCATTTCTCCTTATATCTTTTTGCTTCTTTCTACACTCTTTCACCTAGTGCCCTGATTTTCCACAGTAGTTACATTTTCCCTCTCTCCCAAGAAATCTGTGTTCTTGTCTATTTTCGATGTTAGAATTACTCAGTGATGCTGCTGAAAGTTTCACTTTTACCCAGACACCAGAGTCTCTTTCCCAAGTAGCCAACCTGCCAAAATTGTTTCACAGAGTTTCGTTGGACCATGTCAAATCTAAGAAAGGCAGTGCATTTCTGTATTCTACTAAAAGATCATCAAACCATGTACGGACCAGTGGTCCCTTATCATCTAATACACTCTCAGTATTATTGGCTATTCCACTGTATGCAACAGCTGATTGACAAAATCTTTCTGTATGTTCACTTATGGATTTTTCCTTTTCTTTTGCACACAACTAATGACTCTAGACCAGTCAACCTTTGGTTCAATAATGTTCTTTAGTACTCATAGAACTCCCTCTTGCAAATCGTCTTTGCTGCCACGCATGAACACAGGAGTATCAAAAGCAGTTTCAAAACTATTAAACTCAGATTCATTCAAAATCTGTGACATAAATTGGGTTATTTCAATTAGAGACATGTCATAGAGTCATGCATATTCTTAGTTAAAGCTCTCCTAAACTCAGAAAAGTTAGCACATGCCGATGGTAAATTCTGAGCGGGTCTCTCTATTGCCTCAGGGCCAAGGGCTTTGATGACTGTTTTCACCTAGACAAAAGGAGATCCGGAGGGAACATTTTCAATCTCTTCTATTCCACCCTGAGATTTTCTCCTTGCTCCACACACTTCAATAGCATTAATTGTTTTATCAATTAGTTCAACAGTGTCATTGATTGGCAAATCATCGCCCTCAGTTCTAAATAGAGACTGTGAATCAGGATAAATCTTATCTGGCTGCACAGTTTGTCTCTCATTAACTTTGTTTGATAATTTGTTATGGCCCATTTTCTTTGTTAAAGAAGATACTCTAGCTCTTAATTCTTTATTTTTCTCTTCTAGTTCAGCAATATGCTGAATTTGCTCTACAGCTTTAGCTAAGCTGAATTCTCTGTGGCAACAGATTATGCCTTTTGTGTTTTTCAATGTCAGTTAGCAGTAGTAGGAACCCTTCCCAGACACTGGAGATACATCTGCCCTTAATCCAATCAGCATAACTATATCACTCAGACTACTTCATTATCATAGAGATAAAAGCATTAAACCAAAAACACCTAAACCATTATATTTGCATTTGACTTATATTGTTGCTTCTCTAAACTACCATGTCCAAAATCGGTTTGAGGAACATAATGAATAGTTCAAGGTGTTGCCCTGGCCTCCAAATTCCCCATATCTCAATATGCGCATGCACGTCCTTGAGTTGATTTACAGGTAATGTCTGTATCGAAAAGGTGATTGGATTTATACATGTAAGGTGGAACTTCCTTTCTACATCCGTTGACCGTTGGGTATTTCAATTTCTCCTATTCACTTTGATAGAAGTGGGTGTGATGTCTGTCAGAGACCGACAGAGGCGGAAAGACATCTTTAAAAAGACACGTCCTGAAAAGGACGTTCAACGCCTGCTGTGTATTGCTCTTTTATGAGTGGGAACTCAAACTCTTTTAGAGAAAATATACTCTTTTAGAAGTAGAACACTCATTTAAACAGAAAGAAGCGCTGTCGAAGCGCCCAGGGGCATAAACTGCACAGCATGCAGAGAGAGAGGCGCCAGCTGGAAATGCGCCGTGCGGATCCAACAGCCACGCTTCTCGCTGATAAAGGTGAGTGAAACAGGAGTGTGTTTCAGCTGCTTGTGGTACAACCATTTGGCTCCGAAGAAAAATTCGGACTGGCATTCGCTGCCCCGCTTCGCTTTATACCCATATGTCCGGGGCGGGGCATACAAATTCTGTCTGCCAACTTGACATTGGCCTTTTCTCAGGTTCAGAGGTACGACTCGGCGTCCGAGAAGACCCCTTTCAAGTCAAGTGGTTTTTATTGTCGTTTCAACCATTTACAGTTAGTACAGTACACAGTGAAACGAGACAACGTTCCTCCAGGACCATGGTGCTACATAAAACAACATAGAACAAACACAGAACCACATGAGACTACACAGACTAAATAAAATACCTATATAAAGTGCACGTGCAAAAGTATGGGACAGTACAATAAATTTCTAACAATGAACAGGATAGACAGTGCAGCGCCGACCAGTACACAGTAGTGCAAAAAGATGACAGTTACTAAATACCAAATATAAACATAACATACTATGATATAGTGTTCTATGCACATAGCAGTTATTGAGGTAGCAGACAGTTATAAAGTGGCAGTTGTTAAAGTGCAACTCAGGACACGTGTGTGTGTGTGTGTGTCAAACCAGTCTCTGAGTATTTAGGAGTCTGATGGCTTGGGGGAAGAAGCTGTTACACAGTCTGGTCGTGAGGGCCCAAATGCTTCGGTACCTCTTGCCAGACGGCAGGAGGGTAAAGAGTTTGTGTGAGGGGTGTGCGGGGTCCTCCACAATGCTGGTTGCTTTGCGGATACAGTGTTTTATGTAAATGTCTTTGATGGAGGGAAGAGAGACCCCAATGATCTTCTCAGCTGTTCTCACTATCCTCTGCAGGGATTTGCGGTCCGAACCGGTGCAAGTCCCAAACCAGGCAGTGATGCAGCTGCTCAGGATGCTCTCAATAGTCCCTCTATAGAACGTTGTGAGGATGAGGGGTGGGAGATGTGCTTTCCTCAGCCTTTGAAGAAAGTAGAGACGCTGCTGGGCTTTCTTGTTAATAGAGCTGGTGTTGAGGGACCAGGTGAGGTTCTCCGCCAGGTGAACACCAAGGAATTTGGTGCTCTTGACGATCTCCACAGAGGAGCTGTCGATGTTCAGCGGGGAGTGTTCACCTTGTGCTCTCCTAAAGTCAACAACCATCTCTTTTGTTTTGTCGACATTCAGGGACAGGTTGTTGGCTCTACACCAGTCCGTTAGCCGCTGCACCTCCTCTCTGTATGCTGACTCGTCGTTCTTGCTGATGAGACCCACCACGGTCGTGTCATCGGCGAACTTGATTATGTGATTCGAGCTGTGCATTGCTGCACAGTCTGAGTTAGCAGAGTGAACATCAGTGGACTGAGCACACAGCCCTGGGGGGCCCCAGTGCTCAGTGTGGTGGTGGTGGAGATGCTGTTCCCGATCCGGACTGACTGTGGTCTCCCAGTCAGGAAGTCCAGGATCCAGTTGCAGAGGGAGGTGTCCAGGCCCAGCAGGTTCAGCTTTCCAATCAGGTGCTGAGGAATTATTGTGTTGAATGCTGAGCTGAAGTCTATGAACAGCATTCGAACATATGAGTCATTTTTGTCTAGGTGGGTGAGGGCCAGATGGAGGGTTGTGGCGATGGTGTCATCCTTTGAACGGTTTGGACAATACGCAAACTGCAGTGGGTCCAGTGAGGGGGCAGTTGGGTCTTAATGTGCAACGGGACGGTAGTCATTGAGGCAGGACACTGAAGACTTCTTCGGCATGGGAATGATGGTGGTGGCCTTGAAGCACGTTGGAACGACGGCGCTGCTCAGAGAGATGTTGAAGATGTCGGTAAGAACATCTGTCAGCTGGTCTGCACATCCTCTGAGCACTCTGCCAGGAATGTTGTCTGGTCCAGCGGCCTTCCGTGGGTTGACTCTACATAGTGTTTTCCACACATCCGCCGTGGTGAGACAGAGCACCTCGTCGTTGGGAGGAGGCCTTTGGCCCTTGTGTCACTTCCTTCGACACTGCGTCGAGAGAGTGACAGAAGGGGAACATGAGATAGAACTTAGCAATGGCAACATTACTGTGATGTCATTGATGTTGTGATTGTCCTTCAGCAGTCACAGGTGATACATGCTGTTATGTCATCATAATATACTGTGGTCCTGACCAATCAAGAGTGAAAAATAGTGATGTCAACTTTAGCATTGTGACAAATAAATGCATTTTTGATAGATCTGTCCATAGCAGTGTTTCTGAATCTCTTTCACCAGAGACAAATTTGAGGGAAAAAGTGGTTTCTAAGTGAACACGTATGGCATGTAATCTCAGTTAAACCGGCCTTGAACAGTCTTTCTACATTGGACGCTTTGCAATGGCTTTAGGCTGTCTACACTGGACATGTAGAAATGAAAAAATCATGTGCAGATAACACAGACCAGTCAGTTATGAGGTCAGTCAAATATTAATTGGATAAATAACCTGTATCCTATTTTACTTTCAAAAGAAATCTATTGCAATATACATTTACTTATTATTAAATTATTACACATGATATTATACACATCAGATATTTTGTAAGTGAAATCTTTTTATTTAAGACAGGATAATAAAGTGGCTTAAGTACCTCTGGATGCAAGGACACCCAGTTCTATTTCTGATGCGTTCCAGTGTTGACAGTATCATTGTTTACAATGGGAGCAATTTGCTTTTGACAAAATGTTAAGAGTCCATTGTATTCAGGGTGTTATGCTACTCCCTGTCATAGTAGTATTTTACAGTAAGAGTGCTTATAGAGTGTTTCTTCAGAGTGTGTTCGCTGATTTGGTCACATTATCATCTGATTTGTTTGTTAAATTATGTGTGGTTGACTTGTCAAAGCTGATACTGTACATGACTGACATGAGATTCAGTTGGACACCTCTAACTGCACATATAACATCCAGAACTATAGTTGAACACTACAGTCAAATGTAAATGTCTTATTTAATAACACGTGAAATAACTGGACATTCCTACAATACAGCAATATGTTAAAAAAAATAATAAATAAACAGAGTTTAAGGCTTTGGGGTTCTACCTGGTCATTGTGTAGGGATTTGGTTGAAATGAAATAAATAAGGGCTGAACATAAACTGCTGAAGTTAACTGAAACAACAACATTCAAATATTGAAATACAATCACAAACATTCTTGGTACAATTCATCATATTTCTATTTTATGACATTCAAAATTGGCTAAAAACTAAACTAAATAATCTACATTGGTGATTAATCTCAAATCATGAGGTAAGACTTTGCAAACTGATTTTACATTGTGGACGTTCAATTGTTTCTACATGCAGTTATATTTGTACAATCATTCTTACCTATAATATTGTACATCTTTTTATTTATTTTGGTGAATTTGTGAAAAATAGATCTGCTGAATCAAAGATAATGGATAACTCCTCAAACACTTTCTACACAACTTTGACTTTCTTGCTTTCATCTGACCACAATTAATTAAAGGAATAGTTCACCCAAAAGTGGAACCTCCATGTCGTTCCAAACCAGTATGGCTTTCTTTCTTCTGTGGCGCATAAACGGATGTTATCAACATGTCCCTGCAATGAAATTGAATGGGGACTGCTGATATTGAGCTCCATAAAAGTAAAAGGCACAAATGCACTATATTCCGAGTCTTATGAAGCTCTGTTTTCCAACTGCCATGTTCTGATTGTCATGTGAGAAGCAGTAACGTCAAGCATTATTGACATCAAATATAGTGTGAGGTGACTTTATGCAGCATATTTGAAAATAAGTGAAGTCAAATAACATTTAAGAGAGGGTAAGATTTTTGGGTGAATATGAACTTATCTGGTCTGGTCTATTCCACACACAAAACTACTGTATGATGTCAGCAGGCTTTCATGGTGCTTTTTGTACTTTTAAAGGCACTAATATACTTATAGAAATATCTGAGAAATATCAGGTGTGACGTGATTTTGAACAAAATCTGGCATAAATAGAAGGTGCTTTTAAGTTTATTGCGGTGCTTCAAAACAGAATGCCAGCATTATCTTTTTTCTTTCCTTTCCTTTCATGAAACGAAATAAAGGATTCATTCTAAACTCCTCCGTTCAGAGAGCCTACTCTGCTCTGATTGGTCAGATGTCCCAGTCTGTTGTGATTGGTCTACCTCTTAGTGTAGTGTTTGAGGGTAGGTCAAAGCTGTTTGTGAGCAGCCAATGAAGACAAGAGGTGGGTTTTTGTTACCAAATTATGTAGGTTAGTACAGGAATTAAGTCTGGAATTACTAACGACTCATTTCAGGTGTTCGAATCGGTTCTTTCTTTTGGGAGTCAATAACAAATAATAATTTGTCGTGCACTTTGACTTTTGAAACATTGCAGACTTTTTTACATCCACAAATAGCTATATAACACACTACATGAAATGTAATATTTAAAAAACCATAATAGATGCTCTTTAATTAGATTGTGGTGCTTTCCAAAAAAGATCAAAAACATATATTTAGAAGATGTACGTGTGCTATCTGGGACTGGAGTGCAGCGTTGCCACCATTTTATACACAATCCGTTTTCATAAACCAGTACACAATTATCGATGTCTTTCTTTAAAAAAACAAGTCAACAAGTCAAAAACAAGATTCTATTCACATAAAATACAATAGCAGATGGTAACCGGTGAATATTAAGTCCACGTATAGCGTGTTAGCATTACCGCCATCAATGCAGAATGTAAACATATAAAATTACACATTGTCTACTGCATATATGTTACTTTCAACAATCATCAATTGGTTAAAGAGCTTCTTTCACTGATCACATGTTTATTCTGTTTATAGAATGAGGCATGAAGTCATTGATAACACATTTTAATGTCATATTAGTTGATGTTGTAGATGTAGTCTGTAGGCCAGCATGTCATATTTAAATGCAAAACGCCTCCCCCAGCGGCGTGGGTGGTGTCCAATTGTTCACAAACAGTGTACCGTTGCTCGGCTGTTCAACTTTTTTTCTAGCTTTGAGCAAAGAACGAAGAGAGACTTCGCCATGACTGTATTGATGCCTTTAGATATTGTTAGCCTCAGCCCCCACTTACTTTTATTGTATGGAAAAGAGCATTTTTAACATTCTTCCAAACAACTTATTTAGTGTTCCACAGAAGAAAGTCAGTACAGATTTGAAAAAAATTGAAGTACAGATTTGGAATAAACTGAGTGAATAGTGAAAGAATTAAATTTTTTGGTTGAACTATACTTTTAACACTTTCCTAAACAACTGATCATAAAACAACACTGAACTACAGGTCTGTTTAGGACTAGCAAAGCTCAAAAAACATAATCCTAAAACCCTAATTATGAAGTTCATTGATGTCCTACAGACACAGCATCCAGCGTCCCACAAATCCATATGATTTCCTTTAAAAGTGTTTATCTCACAGGCCGCAAGGCATGGACCAGATTTAGAGGAATATTCCGGTTTCAATATAAGTCAAGCTCAATTAGCAGCATTAGTGGCATATTGTTGATTTCCACAAAAATTCATTTTCACTTGTCCCTCGTTTATTATTTATTTTTTAATGCAAAAAATCTGGGTTACATTGAGGCATTTACAATGGAAGTGCATGGGGCCAAACTGTAAATGCTGAAATACTCACTGTTTCAAAAGTAAAGCCACAAGCCATAATGTCAACATGCTGTTAGTGTGATAAAATTGCTTACTAACCTTTTCTGTGTAATTCTGTTTCTACTTTTTTGCCATGACAATGCATACACATTCCATGATAACACATAGAACATTTACATTTTAAACATTTAGGTCTTTGAAATGGTGTATTTTCATTCACTTGTAAGTGCAGTGCCTTGCTGTAACTGTTTGTTTTTAATATATATATATATATATATATAAATGAGAGATTCATTGAAATTCATTTTTGTGGTAATTAGCATTATGCTGAAAATGCTTTTGAACCCATAATATTTCTTAAAGAAGTTCCATTCTGTAGGAAACGTCATATAAGTGCACATCTGTTATGATATCATGTAAATGATTTCAGTCTTGACTTTCATAATGTGTGACCCATACTGCTGCTGACTAGTCCTTTAACATTAGTTACCGGTCTGACATCATGTAGCTGTTTGCGTCTGTCTATGAATGCAGCGAGTCTGGCGGTGTCAAGTGGCGTTTTGGAGTAATCTCCGCTGTGAGCACTGACCCAAGGGTGCTGCAGACACGTGGCTGAGCTCGGTCTCTTCCGTGGGTCCTGGTGAAGCATGGACACAATAAAGTCTCTGGCAGCCTGGCTCACCCCGCAGAAGTACTCTTCAGGAAAACAAAAGTCCAGCCTGCAGATGTTGACGCAGGTCTCCTCTAGACTCTCATCCAGAAACGGCGAAACACCGCTGAGCATGACATAAGCCAGCACTCCCATGCTCCACACGTCTGTGGAAAGGGACACTGGAGTGCCCTGGATGAGCTCAGGAGCAGCAAACTCAGGGTTGCCCAGGAGCAGATGCACATAGCGGTGAGCCGAGATCTGCACAGCATCACCCAGATCTGTAAGCTTCACGCAGGGTACTGGCACATGCAGGTCCACCAACAGGTTTTCAGGCTGTAGGAGAATAAAGAGGTAAAGACTCAGACTAACCTGTACATTCCATGTCCATGTTGGAGAAGCTACTGAAATTCTAAAGCTATACACTAAAAATTATTAAAGATTCTCAACCCTCTGGAGATCCTCCAGGTACCTTTTAAAGGAGCTTCAAACATTCTATAGGGTCATACCTCATGATCCCAGCCAACCCATCTGTTGACCACAACCTCACTATTCATCTTGGTTCAACTACACTAATACCATGCAGAACAGCCTGGAACCTGGGAGTGGCGGTAGAAGGCCAGCTTAATTTTACCGCCCACATCTCATCAACTGCCCGGTCTTGCAGATTCACACTTTACAACATCAGGAAAATTAACCTTTTCTGTCTGAATATTTATAAAAAAAGATTGAACTTTCAATTCATCATCACAAAGGTATGCCAAATTGTATGTAGCGCGTGTGGTCACTTTTACGAAAATGGTTATAACTCTTAAACGAAATTAGATATTATCACCAAATTTGGTACACTTAAGAATGGGGTCATTCTGATTAAAAGGCATCTGCCTCTTGGTGTTGCAATAATAATTAAAAACATAAAATGGCTCTAACTATGGAACCGTTAGTCCAGTCAACTTGAAATTTTGCATGAAGTGTCATTATCCAAGGTGCAATCAAGACGTACGAGAACAGTCACATGTGTTTAAAATCATGGCTGCCATCAACCAATCAAATTTCAACGGCTATTAGATAGGGTTAAAAAAAGGCCAATCAGAATGAAATGTGGTAGGCCTATTTGTCTCTTGGCCCAAGAGTTCTGTGCAAAATGTGAAAATAAATTGGCCACCGGGAGGCGCTATCACTTTTTTCATGCGTGTAAATGGTTGTCTATATGGCTGTGTTTCACACAAACACACATTATTCATACCATATGATTGATCTCTTTTATTCAGAACAACTTTGCTATACTGTTTAGCTTTGACCTGTAGTTTTGCACCAAAACCCAATGTTAAAATTGTTATAATGACCCTCCTCTACTTAGATTGCTCAGTAAATATTGATCCATGATATTTCATATTTAAGCTTTCATAATCATCACCTTCATTCAGAAAAAATATGCCAACAATTTGCCAAGCAAGTCTCTAAAATTAGTTTGATTTAACATGGAATAAACGGATTTCAAGAGCCTCAATGACTTTCACTTATGATTGGGTTTTTGAAGGAACCAATGGCAGTCCTTACAGGAACTACGAGAAAGTTTCTCAGAGTGCTGAAGAGGTTCTCCAGAGGGTCCCAGTGTTGCATCTGTGGAACCCCAAATGGTGCCCTGTGAATCTTTAAATTTACACTTTTAATTTAATTTATACAGTGCACAACATGCTATACTACACTGTTGAAAAAAACACACAAAAAAAACACACAATAACAACTATTGAACAGTATCTTTAGTTTGTACCATTAGAGTTATACTGGTACAACTTATGTATATCTATCACAGATTTCAGATAATTTATTTCCAAAATCAGACAAGTATTTAATGGGCACAGAATAAATAAGAATCAATTTGAGGATTACGTCCAAAGTATACTCCGTTTTCTTCATGCTGCTATGTCTCACGCACAGTTAACGCAATACATATTTGTCTGCATTCAACCCAGGTTGATACTTTGCACAGTCTGTGCAAAGTACAAGGGTATACTAAGTTTTTCCTGGTGCACAGTCGAGCGCAAACCATACGCTACTCACTGCCACGGAGTGAGCGGGCGTTTTTAAATTATTCCTATTGGAGCTGAGTGACATGCTCAAGGTGGGGATTGTGGGATTGACTGTGGAGCAGAGCAAGTGTTAAGAGCAGTTTATGCACATTAAGAGTGAAATCACACCATTATGTTTCATTCAGACTTAAATTGACTTGATTGCATGCATTCATTGTGGCAATGCTGTGGCTGGGTAAACAACATTTTAATAAATCAACACATTTATATACTTTGGGCACTCAGAAATAAAGTATATATATATATATATATATATATATATATATATATATATATATATATATATATATATATATATATTAGGGCTTTCAATCAATTGAAATTTTTAATCGAATTAATTACATGGTGTCCCAATTAATTAATCTCGATTAATTGCATATACAAATATTTGCTGAGAAAGCCCCTTATAACAATAACTCAATATATAATGATTATACATATTTATATCAATATATAAAGTTATCTTTAAATATTTAAAAATTATATATATATATATATATATATATATATATATATATATATATATATATATATATATATATATATATATATATATATATATATATCAGGGTTTCCGTTGTCCGGTAATTACCGGACATTGGCCGGGAAAAAAATGAAATGTCCGACTAAATTAAATCTCTCCGGTCAAATTGTCCGATTAAAATTGCCTAATAATCCCGCCCCCCTAACACAATCTGAATTTGAGAATAAGCCTAAAATGTATCCAGAGTGGACCAAGCTCGCCAAGATAGCCTGTGTAATCCCTGTCTCGAGTGTTCCTGCAGAGAGGGGGTTCTCGCTGCAGAATCGGATCAAGACGAAGCAGCGAAGTCGCCTTGCAGAGAACAAGGTTACGCGGCTTATGTGCATTGCAAGTTGTGGAGAGACACTGGGAAGTTTTGATTTTAAGTTGGCAGCTGCACAATTCAGCACTGCAAAACAGCGTAAAAAGTAGCCTAAAATGACGCGAGACAATGTTATAGGCCTAGTCATTTGTTTGTTCCAGTTCATTTGACAAGGAGTCATTTCACGGTGGCCAATTTAAATGTTACCAGCTAAATGAGACATACTGAGAGTGTATAATTAAGTTCGCTTGAGTAAAAACAATAGGCTACTATTCAGATATTTTATGTGGGGAAGGGGGATTGGTTTGTTAAACAATGAATGTGAAACGCCAATCGGACGTTCATGTTTTTTTTCCGTCTATTTGAAAGTTAGGCTAATAAACATGTTGCATTCTATACGGCCTGATTATGTCATTTTTTAAGTTACATAGCCTGCCTCCAGTTTTCCTCAACTTGACTAATTAAGAGGCGATATTTGACCGGCATATCATCAAAATGTCCGTAAAACGAAACCTCTGCCGGTCACTTTGACCGGCACCATTTTTTTCTAGCGGAAACTCTGATATATATATATATATATATATATATATATATATTCAGATAATTAAAATTATGATAATTATAATTTATTATGAGGGCTTGTTTAAGGGCCCGTCAATTTACACCTACGTCAGACGTCTAGGGTGTGTTGCGTCATAAACATAAAATGTTTAGGTCACTGTGTCAAGTTATATATAATTTAATAATCAGTCTTTAAACACATCTTGATATCCCTTAGATCGCATTTGTGCTCCTTCGAGTGTTTTGAACACGTAACGCATGTTTGTGGATCGAGTAGTGACACTGCCTACTGAAGTGTTTTCTTCACTGTATAAAGTGTGCATTGCTCATGATGCTGAAATTTCACTTACTGCCCTCTGGAGTAAACAGGTGGTACTACAAGCTTGCATTTCTCAGGGATCTTCCTTATTATGGTTCGTGGGCATGCGATTAAATACGTAAATTTTTTAACACGTTATTTTTTGTAAAATTAATCGCACAGAATTAATGCATTTAATCGACTGTCCTAATATATATATATATATATATATATATATATGATTATTTAATTGCTTGTGTACTAAAAGCAATCCTAGACAATACAATTTTGCTGTACAAGTTACAGACACGCCCTAAACCAGCAGCTCTCTAGCGTTCTGAGTAGCATTGAGAAGATTTCTAGTATGCCAGTGGACACGTTCAGTCTTTCAAAGTACTCTTTTAGGGTGCCTACACACCAGAATTAATGCTGTGTTATGGAATGCTGTGAATGCATTGATTTCAAAGGGGATGGTGCATCGGAAGGACAGAGAGGGAAAATGCAATAGTGAAGCTCGACATGCAACCAAAAGTTGAAAACGTTTCAACCTTTGCTGCAACGCACTCTGGTGTAGGCATCCATTGACAAATGGGATCTCGGAGAGACGGGACTAGTTGCACTGTGAAATTGGAAAAAACATGCAAGCAGGTTTTGTATACATTCCTGTCCTCTATTATAATTCTCTGTCAGGCTTAAAAGTAGTTGTGCAGATAAAGCCTGGAGAAGAATTTATTTTATATAGCCATCTCTATCCGTGACCTCCTCTTCCCTTCAAATCAATCAAATCAAATCAATCAAATCACTTTATTGTCACACTACTGTGTACACGAGTGCAACAGTAGGTGAAATTCTTGTGTGCAGTTCCGAGCAACATTGCAGTAATGACAGTGACGAGACATAAACCACTTTACAATAACAACATATTTACACAAAACAATTTACATAACAAATGTACACATACCTACACAACAATTTACATATCAAATGTACACAATACACACAATATAGAATACACATACACTAGATAAGGGTATAAATATATATATATATATATACACACTAACTGAATTGGGAGCGAGAATATATTGAAAGAATGAGGATTAATAAAGTGCAGTGCTGATTGTTGATTGTGAGGGATCAAGTGTTCAAAAGTCTTATTGCTTGTGGGAAGAAGCTGTCATGTAGTCGGGTGGTGCGGGTCCTGATGCTGCGATACCGCCTGCCTGATGGAAGCAGTGAGAGCAGCCCATGACTCGGGTGGCTGGAGTCTTTGATAATCCTCCGAGCTTTATTCACACACCATCTGTTATATATATCCTGGAGGGAGGGAAGCTCACCTCCGATGATGTTTCTGGCCGTTCGCACCACCCTTTGCAGGTCTTTGCGGTTGTGGGCGGTGCTATTGCCGTACCAGGCGGTGATGCAGCCAGTCAAGATGCTCTCAACAGTACTAGTGTAGAACCGTGTGAGGATGTGTTGGTTCATTCCAAACTTCCTCAGCAGTCTCAGGAAGAAGAGGCGCTGGTGAGCCTTCTTCACAACGGCCTCAGTGTGGACGGACCATGTGAGTTCCTCAGTAATGTGGACACCGAGGAACTTGAAACTGCTGACTCTCTCCACTGGTGCTCCATTAATGGTGATGGGGCTGTGTTCTCTGTGTGGTACCTTTGTGGTACATGCCTTCTAAAAATACTTTTCAGAATCCCATGCGTCAAACACTCCATCTGAGCTTTTCCTAGAGTGTGAGCGCCCTTAGCACAGTCAACAGCAGGTACACACACCAACAACGCACAAACACGAGGACTACTCACGTTACTAGAAAAAGTACTGTGCCTATGGCGCAATATACCTCAGAATGGTCTTTTACCATAATAAGATGAAAACAGTCATAATTCATTAATGGATACATGTGCTCACAATTTTGAAAACAGCTGAGCTGAGCGAATATTTCAGTAGTGTGACATGTAGTTATGTTCATAGAGTCACTAGGATGATACACCAGTAAGTACATTTTTCTACGTGTTCAGTACGTGTAATACTAGAAAAAGAAACTCAACTGAATTCAAAGCATTCAAATTCACAATTGCATGCTGCTGAGTACACATGTGATTGTGTAATATTTCACCTTGAGGTCCAAATGAGCAACTCTGCAGGTATGCAGGTGCTGCAGAGCTTCCAGTGTGTCTTTAATGAAAAAAGCCACCTTCTCCTCCATTAACTCATCATGAGCCACCAGATAATCCAACAGACGACCGTCCTCAACTCTAAACATATAAACACAATCATAGCACTGAATGCAGTCTATAAAACCAATTAAATAAATACTTAAGATAAATAATGCACTATTAAGGCCACAAATTAAACATCAAAATGTTATAATAATTCATTTTAAGAAAATTATGCAAAATAATATTAAACAGAATTGTCCCACTCTGACTTAATTCAGATATTTTTGTCAATAAATTAAAGAAAATTTATTGAATTAGATTCAATACAAAAACAAAAAAAAACATAAAAATAAAAAATGAATACAAAAAGTAAATAAAATGAAAAACCATATCATTACATTTTTTAGTCTATAACTGATGTGTGTAAAAGAATATCCATTATTTTAACGGAAAAAGAATGTAAAAGTGCTACAGTGAAAAACGTTAATTGGTTAACAGGGAGTTACCTTAACAAACACATTAAAAATTATAATAACTATAAAGGCATGATTTCTATCACTTTATTCATTTAAACTGCACATTGTGGACCAAGACATTTCAGCATTTTCTGTTACAGCATCATTTTCTTTAAAGCTGATCTAAAATGATGTTTTTAGTGCTAAACTAATAAAAATTACTTGACAAATATTGTAAAAAAAAGAAGCTTTTATTACACGTAAAAACTATGATTTTATCATACAAAAATTATATTATGTTTTAGAAAATAATAAATGTACTTCTACAGTAGACTACTGTTAAAATTACAGTGAAAAACTATAATTGGTCATTCCCATAATTCCCTTCATGACCCATCACATTTCAATATATTTTATGGAAATAAATGCTGCTTCTTATTTTTGATATCAGTTATGCACAGTGGGGTGTTATATGTTATATTTGATGTAGTTTAGTTATTGTTTATTGGATTATTTTAGTGTCACATGTGTAACCCTGATGGTGTTTAGTGTTTGCATGAGTAACACTGTGCACTGTCTCTACTTGTGTTTTAGTAATTTCTCCTGGAAGAGCCACTCTTGATGAACTTTAAGTCATCATGTGGCCTTTTGTTACTATGGCATTTGTGAAAAGCGGGAGGTATCCAGAGGGTTGGTATATTAAAGTTTACATCATTTAATATTATAAACAGTAGTGAACTGTAAAACACACAGCAACAAAAATGACATCCCATAATGCCTGAAACATAGACCACAGCTGTCGGTATTTTACTGTAAATTTAACAGATTTGTATTTTTGTATTTATTTATTTGCAGTATGGGCTGTAAATGTAAGTGTATCTGCAACATATTAACTTACAGCTCAAGAACCAGCATGTATGCTGTGGGCAATTCATAGGTGTCAACTAGCGCCACCAGCTGTGGATGTTGGACGTGACGCAAGATATCAGCTTCGTGGGCCACCTGCTCTTTCTTTTGCATCTTCTTATTGACAAACTTCACAGCAACCTCCTTCTTACTGGATTTACTCAGACACCTCCTGACCACAGAGAAACGACCTCTACAACAGAGCAGAGTAAACATGAGAGAAATTCTGTTATTGTTATTATTAGGGTGAAGGGCATTTGGTTGCATTTCAATGAAGGTAAAAACTGTTTACCGTCCAATTTCACATATTTCTGTGAATGCAGATTCAAAGTTGTCTTTCCACTGGATTCCAGTGCCATCATATATCGAGGCTTTATAGAAGGGAACAAATTTGGTGCAAAAAATAAAATAAAAAAACACCACAGGTTTTAAACAGATGAATCCAATGTTGAGAATAATGCATTCATTTGAATGAATTTACTGCTATAATTTTAACTAAACAGTTACTGTTCTAAAAATATTGTTACTTGTGATATTTACAGGATTTCAATTAAAATTACAATATATTTAGACTTGAAGGACTGAAAGGACAATTTGGTGTCTACACTGATGAGTCGAGGCATGGATTCTACAAGACCCCTGAAAGTGTCATGTGGTATCTGGCACCAACACATTAGCATCAGATCCTTAAAATCCTGTAAGTTGTGAGGTGGAGCTGCCGTGGATCGGTCTTGTTGGTCTAGCACAACTCACAGATGCTCAATCTAATTGAGATCTGGGGAGTTTAGAGGCCAGGGCAACACCTTGAACTCTTCATTATGTTCCTCAAACCATTCCACTCAAACAATGCGTGCAGTGTGGCAGGATGCATTATCCTGCTGAAAGAGGATTACCATTGCCATGAATGTGTTTAGCTGGTCTGCAACGATGTTTAGGTAGGTGGGACATGCCAAAATTATGTCCACATGAATGACAAGACCCAGGGTTTCCCAGCAGAACATTGCACAGAGCATCACACTCACTCCATCGGCTTGTTGTTTTCCCACAGTGCATCTTGGTGCCATCACTTCCCCAGGTTAATGGCACACACGATCGTACATGGCCGTACATGTGATGTAAAAGAAAACAGGACTCATCACACCTGACAACCTTCTTCCACTGCTCCACAGTCCAATTCCGATGCCCGCGTGCCCATTATAGGCACTCTCGATGGTAGACAGGGGTCATCATGGGCACTCAGACTGGTCTGTGTCTACACAGCGGTGTGCGATGCACTGTGTGTTGTGACACATTCCTCCCATTAACATAAACATTTTTGTTACTTGTGCCACAGGAGACATTCTGTTGATTTGGATCAGACAGGATAGCCTTCATCGCCCTCGCACATCAATGAGCCTTAGGCGCCCAACACCCTGTCGCCGGTTTGTGGTTGGTCCTTCCTCGGATTACTGTCAGTATGTACTAAACACTGCTGATCGAGAGCACCCCACAAGCTGTGCCATTTCAGAGCCAGTCATCTGGCCATAACAATTTGGCCCTTGTCAAAGTCGCTCAGATCTCTACCCCTGCCAATTTCTCCTGCATTCAGCATGTTGACTACGAGAACTGCTTTATATGGTAAATGTCTAAACAAGTTTAATAACTTCCCAAACTCTTTATGAGTCACACAATATGTGATTGTGATCCTCACCTGTGCTGGGTAACATCACCATGTTTGAGGGTTCACTGGGTGGGCTGATACCCCAGGGGTTACTGGCACTGACCCTGAACTGATAATGCCCACCAGGAATCAGATTCTCAATCTTCACACACACATCTGCAGTGGAGACCACCGACTGCTGCCACACCAGAGAGTCTACATTCAAATATACATACTTAGTGTGGTTAAAACACAAAGCTAGAACTTTGTTACCTTCATTAATTTGTTTTTAATGATGAATCTTTATAGGCTTTACAGATTTTAGGATGTTTCAGTAGGTGAATAGAGAAAAGGAGACATATCCATTTATAATGCATGAACATACTGTAACTTAAGTCTGTAAGATTATCTTTGCAATAATACTAGACAAATTCTACACTTTTGTTGCAGTTACTTTTACTCCAATCTAGCTACAGTGTTAGTCAAGGTTCCTCTTCTGTCACTCACTCGATTGTAGTGACACAAGGGGTCTCTTCTGAGAGCCTCGCGTACCTTTGAATTTGAGAAAAGGCCAATTTCAAATTGGCAGATAGAATTTGCCTGCCCCGCCCCCGGACATACGGGTATAAAGGGGAGCGGGTGAGCGAATGTCAGACAGATTTTTTCTTCGGAGGCAATCGGTTGTGCAACAGCAAAGCTGAGTTCACCACTGTTCCACTCACCTCTACTGGCGAGAAGCACTGCTGTTGGATCTACGGCGCATTCCAGCGGCTTTCTCCTCTCTGCACGCTGTGCAGTCCACGCCCCTGGGTGCTTCGACAGGGCTTTCATTGCCTGAAAGAGTGTTTCTCCTCCTAAAAGAGTTTGAGTTTCCACTCATAAAAGAGCAATACACAGCAGGCGTTGAACGTCCTTTTCAGGACGTGTGTTTTTCAAGATGCCCTTCTGCCTCTGTGTAGTTCCTGGATGCGGTCAATTTCTCTACACTTCTGACGGTCATAAAAGCTGTCTTGTGTGCCTGGGCTGCGAACACACACAGACAGCGTTTTATGAATGGTTCATGTTCTCAGTGCGAGAACATAGCCATCACAACATTGCGGTCACTGCTTTATTTTCTCACTAGAGAAAGCCAATTCAGCCACCCCCTGTGTCGTTCCTACTTCCCAAGGGATTGAGGATGACCCGGCTGGTGCTGAAGGCGATTCAGAGATGACGACGGGCTTGGCTTCGCCAGATAAAACCCCACGAACCACCTGCCCCCCGGCACGCTTGCTTGCTTCCGTCTGAGCTCGGGATGAGTGTGGCTTGCCTCGTGGCCAGCCGGCATTATCCTTCGAGCTCCCACTGCATCGGATAGCGTCGCAGCTGCGTCTGATGCTGATGACTCACCGCGGCAGCCAACTTCGGGTCCGCTCGCCCAGTCTGAGCCTGACGCACGGGCTTTCCCGGGCCGCCATGAGTGCGAGGTGGACTGGAAACCTCCGCCCCCAGGTGGTCCAGCTGATAAGGGACCGGTTCGGCAGGGCACAGATAGATCTCTTTGCCTCCCAAGACAACTTGATTTGCTGGCACACAGCTGGTCCCGGGGGCTGCGCAAGTACGCATTTCCCCCAGTGAGACTTCTTGCACTGGTGCTGTGCAAGGCCAGGGAGGACGAGGAACAGGTCACTTTAGTGGCTCCTTTTTGGCCCACTCGGATCTGGTTCTCGGATCTCACGCTCCTTGTGACAGCACCTCCCTGGAAAATTCCCCTGAGGAAGGACCTCCTTTCTCAGGGACGAGGCGCCCTCTGAAACCACGCCCGGACCTCTGGAACCTCCAAGTCTGGCCCCTGCACGGGACGTGGAAGACTTTAGCGGTCTACCACCTTCTGTCGTAGACACAATCAACCAAGCCAGAGCTCCCCCAGGCACATTTAAGCTCTCAAGTGACGTCTGTTCACAAATTGGTGCTCTTCCAGATCTGAAGACATGCAGAGATGCGTAGTTTGGTCAGTGCATTCATTCCTGCAGGAGAGGTTGGAAGGGAGGCTGTCCCCATCCACCTTGAAGGAGTATGTTGCTGCTAACCCTACCCCGCCAAACCTGTTCCCCTCCTGGGATCTCTCAGTGGTCCTCTCAGGCCTTCAGAGACCTCCCTTCGAGCCTCTTGATTCAGTTGAGCTCAAAGTTCTCTCCTTGAAGATGGCCCTCCTGATCGCGCTCACTTCCATCAAGAGGGTTGGGGACCTTCAAGTGATCTCTGTCAGCGACACTTGCCTGGAGTTCGGTCCGGCAGATGCTCATGTCATCCTAAGACTGCGACCAGGCTATGTGCCCAAGGTTCCTATGACCCCCTTCAGGGTTTAGGTCATGAACCTGCAAGCGAAGCTGCCCTGGGAGGAGGCAGACCCAGCCTCTTCGTGGCTGTGTCTGGTACGTGCTTTGCGTATCTACGTGGACTGCACGCTGGGCTTTAGATTCTCTGAGCAGCTCTTTGTCTGCTTTGGCGTATGGCGGAAAGGGAACGCTGTCTCCAAACAGAGGTTAGCTCATTGGGTTGTTGATGCTATTTCCCTAGCCTATCACACCCAGGCCGTGCCCCCCCCTTACGGGTTCGAGCACACTCTACGAGAAATGTGGCGTCGTCATGGGCACTGGCCCATGGCACCTCCCTAGCAGACATCAGCAGAGCAGTGGGCTGGGCAACACCCTTGTTTTGACAGGTCCAAGCTGGTAGAACTCTGTAATACGGAACAACCGACCAGGTGTTCCACTTGCACCTTGCGCCCTTCACCAAGCTGATCCAGTGCGCCTTCTTTCCCAGGTGAGTCAGCAAGCTTTCGCTCCCTGGATGGTCTTCCTCCCTTGCCCTCTGGCCACTAATTCAGTGGAGGAATTCGCCGCCAGACCCACCACGAGTCGAGTGCTCCTGGGCTTGGGCTCCACAGGCATAGCTCCCACTTCAGGCAACTCCCTGTGGTGTATTTTCCACGGTACGATCCCCCCACTGGCAGGACCTGCATCTCCCTTGGGCAGTCCTCGCTGCCCTCCAGTCCTTCGCTGTGTCTGTAGCAACTCCTCCCTTATCAGGCAGGATCTACCACCGTACCACGTCCAGGGGTGGCTTGACAACCACCGTGTGTATTTGCCACAAGGACCTCCCCCCAGTCTGGGCAGGTTGTGGACTCCACAGTCCTTTTCCCCCTGAAAGAATAGGAACGGGAAGGGACACCTTCCCCGCCGCATCTGTTGCGTTAAGATAGCCCCAGCCGTTTTTACTCTATGACGAGAAACGTAGAGAGAGAAAAGGCGCGCTGACCGGTTGTCTCCCATACAAGTCATATCGCCTGTTCCCATATGGTTACTGGAACCTAAGAGCGGTATATGACACCTTTTATTGGGGGTGTTGGGGAGGGTTACGTGCAGCCGACCCAGCTGCTTCTAGCACGCAACAGCCTGCGTGTACCTGGCTCAGCAGCCACGTAATACGGTGCACCAGCTCCCATTTATACCTGTATGTCTGGGGGCGGGGCATGCAAATTCTGTCTGCCAACTTGACATTGGTCTTTTCTCAAGTTCAGAGGTACGTGAGGCTCTCAGAAGAGACCCCTTGTGTCACTACAATCGACACAACATCTCGTTCCTTCCATCTTGCACATCAACAGTCATAACTTAGTTAATCATGACCATTTTCCACCCTCTCTCTGATCCGTGTAAATTAAACAGTGTGTTTGTAAACCTTATTTTGTGTTCTGGTCATTTTGACCCGGATGACTTTTTTCTTACAATATTTTTTTACTTAATACAATTTGAATAAAATTCCTTGACTTACTTCACATATGGTATCTGAAAACACACACACACACACACACACACACACACACACACACACACACACACACACACACACAATAACCAGCCATTGGAAATGAAAGGATTAGACTACAAAATACAGAAATATTAAGTGTTCAGGAACATTCCAATCCTACAGATGATCACATATATGGATGTGTTTGTATACACAAAGTCCTCAGACATTTGCACATGCACACACAACACACACACACTCACTCACGAACTCTCTCTCTCTCACTATCTCTCTCTCTCTCTCTCTCTCTCTCTTACACACACACACACACACACAATGTGTGTTCAGCACCCTTGTGTGCATCATCTTTCTATGTACACTGTTTGAGGAATATTTTAAGATCTACTCATAATATTATGTTGTGTTTGGGCTCATTTGAATTGTGATATTCTGCTATAAATTACGATATGTACTTGTTTATGTTATATGTATGTGTCAGGAAGTAATAAGGAAAAATGTAACAAAAAGACTTTTGTTTATTATGTGTGTCTTTGGGAATTTCATACACTAATACTCATTGCAGTTTGGCCTCTGAGTGGAAGAAATTTGCTCATTTCATTCTACAAATTGAGACCTTCCCAACAATATATAACACATGGCTATCTCATCTTTGTAATGGTTTTATCAACACTGAATATAATTGTTAAGATAACAAATTTGCAAATGATGACAACAAAAAAAAATTTAAAAAAATTAAAAAGCATTATTTAGGAATCTGAAGAATCAACAATATGCATTGTAAAGTCAATATTCTAAGCTTTAAATGACACCTATTTTATTCAGACCAAGCAAGTGGTTATTCATTTATTAAGTAATTATAATTTTTATTTTTTTTTACACTTTTTTTTAACACTTTTCAACATACCGTTGCATTTTAACAACGAAAAAAGCAATTTTGCTTGTGATATATAGGTTAGTTATTATTATTATTACAGTAAATATTTGATTTTACTATACAGTCGTAATATATTTCTGTTGCAATTTCTTCAATTTCAGGTGTCTAGCTTTTATTTTGACATGAGCTTTCATTTTTATGTGTGGTTTGATGGAAGCTTCACTTCTGATGGATCAACATTTCGCTACATGGCGAGTGATTGTTAAAGTGCAAATGCTGTGATTTATCTACATACATAAAGTCTACATGTGCTTCACAGTGCTCTGTGATCTCTCATACAACACGAATGATTCTCATAGTCTGGAGTTTCCAGTATATGAGCGGTCTGCTTCACACATTCATTTAAAGCTCATGCTGCTAATTCAGACTAAGATTGCAGCATTTCGCACTACACACTAGGGCATATCACAATTTTAATTTGATTTATTGTGCATTTCAGTGTAAAAGGAGTAACAGAACATGAATCATGCATTCCTGATCACTGTATTACATCATTATTTACTACTAAATTTACGGCATGATTTTGGACCCAAAACCCCAGGAACTAGAGCTCACACATGCCCATACGTTTTACAACACTTCCAGCTTCAGCCACTGGGGGCAGTGAATATAATTTCCGGTAAGCACAGACAGATTTCAGCAGCAGAACTTTTGAGCTACTGTCACTGAATTCACAGCACGATCAGTCTGGTTCGTCAAGCCATTTCACAGGGCCTTCAAAATTTGTCTGTTATTAGAAATCTCTGGCAGTGGTTCTCCCAGTGGATATCTGTCAGTTTTGTTAAGCTGGGACTGTTCATGTAATTGTTTACCTTCCTGTCTGTATTCCACAGTGTAGCTGGAGATGGCTGAGTTTCCTGAGCTGGACAGAGGAAGCCAGTGAACTATCACAGCTGTGCTGCTGGCTTCCTGTGCCACAGGCCGAGCAGGGGCTGCTGGGATACCTGCACCACATCACAATTGCCAGTAAAACATGCTGAAAGATCAGCTGAACATTTCACATCTTTATCTCTTCATGACTCTTCACCTTGTACTTTAATAGAGGCAGATGATGAGGCAGTGCCGTGCTCATTAACAGCCACACAGGTGTAGATGCCAGTGTCCTGTGGCATCAAATTACAGATTTTCAACACTATATCACCTGTGTCCCTAGAGATCAACAGAGAGAGAGAGAGAGAGAGAGAGAGAGAGAGAGAATAAACTTATTTTACAGTTGAAGTCAGAAATTCACATACACCTTAGCCAAATACATTTAAACTCAGTTTTTCACAATTCCTGACATTTAATCATAGAAAACATTCCCTGTCTTACATCAGTTAGGGTCACTACTTTGTTTTAAGAATGTGAAATATTAGAATAATAGTAGAGAGAACGATTGATTTCAGCTTTTATTTCTTCACATTCCCAGTGGGTCAGAAGTTTACATATACTTTGTTAGTATTTGGTAGCATTGCCTTTAAATTGTTTAACTTGGGTCAAACATTTTGGATAGCCTTCCTCAAGCTTCTCACAATAAGTTTCTGGAATTTTGGCCCATTCCTCCAGACAGAACTGGTGTAACTGAGTCTGGTTTGTAGGCCTCCTTGCTCGCACATGCTTTTTCAGTCCTGCCCACAAATTTTCTATTGGACTGAATTCAGGGCTTTGTGATGGCCACTCCAATACCTTGAACGGTAGCTGCAGATCTGGCGCCAACTGTAATGGATGTGGAGAATTCCTCAAGAACAGTTTACAGCTGAACATAACCAGCCGCACATGGAAGGGATTTTCGCAGTCAAAAAGGACAATTACATGATCGTGTCATGTGAGTTTAACTTGCTCAAGCCAGATATCAGCATTAATCCTGCCTCTAATTTGAAGAAACATATCAATTTAAATTTCATATTTCTGCTTACTAGATTCTGTGTGTCTATAATGTAGCCTGTAAATAAACTATCTATCACTGAGGGCTGCTGTGAGAGATTAAGGCAATGTTATCAATAGGGTTGAGCAATAAAATTATCTAGATGTTTATTGGAAAAAAGAGAGATGTCCTCCATCAAACTTTTGAGTAGTTTTCTATATTTAAACTAAGTTTTACATCTAGATCAGGGGTGTTCATTACTTCAATCACGATAGAAAGTGCACCACTGGTTGGTTGATCTAGATGAAATTTAAAAGATTTACTTTTTATTTCCTGACGTCTGTAGCTGCGTGTTGTTTGATTGACAGACGGCTAATGTTTGAGCGCTATTGCAGGTTCTTCACTAAATTATCAAATACACTTCATAATTCTGCCAATGCCCGTCTTGGTGAGGATGTAAAGTAAACACAGTCGTTTATGTCTAAAGTGAATTTAAACAGTGGGACAAAAAGTGTATTTGCATCTAAATATTGGACTTGAAGTGTACATGTAACCAAACTGAGCACTGTCTACTAGGCTATGTCATAAAAAGGCTATTAATCAAACAACAATAACAAAGAAATGAGAAAACCACTTACTACTTTTGGCTCAAAAACTTCAGTAGCTTTAAAAGTATTAATGTAATAGAATATTTTTTTTTATATATATATATATTTATTTATCATTTATTATTAATAATAATATTTTTTGAAAATATTGTTAGTTTTTTAATAATACTGACCACTGATGTAGAGAGTGTGTTCATTTGTAGAATAAATTACCAGGAAAGCAGAGATTATAAAATAATCTATAATTATGCTTGGCCTTTATAAAGATCAACGTTTGTAGAGCAATACTTCAGCAGAATATTCCACCAGTCACAAACTTCAGAAAATTGTGCATCATGCATTAGAATGAGAACACAACTATTTATTGGCTTAAAAGATCCAAGAACTAAATCAACGTTGAACATTGTATCTCAAAAGGAGGACAATGTGCCCCCCACCCCCATGTGCTACTTAAAGAAATAATTCATACAAAAATGAAAATTCTCTCATGATTTACTCCTCCTCATGCCATCTGTTTTTGACTTTCTTTCTTCAGAACACAAATTAAGATTTTTAGAAGATTATTTTAGCTCTGTAGGTCCATTCAATATAAGTGAAGGGGTGCCAAAATATTGACACTCCAAAAAGCACATACATACAAGCAGCAAAGGTAATACATACAACTCCAGTGGTTTATTCCATGACTTCAGAATTGATATGACAGGTGTGGGTGAGAAACAGATCAATGTTTATGTATAATACATTTATAAAAACTTTATTTTTGGAATCAGATTCATGTAGTGTTTATTATAAATAAGTGATGTATTTTAAAAGTTGGTGTACAGTGTTCATTATAATGGGTCATAGGTTTTACAACTCAATACTCACTACACTTTTAAATGAGCTACTCTTTTACTCTTGAGTAGTTTTTAGGACAGCTAATTTTACTCAGACATTTTTGGGGAAGTAAGTACTCTTTCCAGCCCTGCTTCTGACCCACTGGAATTGTGATATAGAATTGTGATATATTGTTTTTCTGTACAAATATTAAAAAAATCCTTAAAACAAGATCAATTTGATTAATCACTGCATAAGATTTTTAGGTTTTTCAGAGAATGTATTTTTAACATGTGTATTTTGTCTTACTGTACTGGCAGAGTTTTTATAGTCAAAACAGGTGAAAAAATGTACCAGTGCTGAAGAAGTAATCCAAAGTATTTAGAATACGTTTTTTAGAAGCGTTCTAGTAGAAGTGTGTGTAAAATCCATAATTTATTCCAAGTGTTGTATTCATACTTCTTGCATGAAGCAACATGTCTGTCATAATAAATGGATCATTGCAGTATTGGAGGGAGACTGGGAAATATTCATGTGGTCAAATTGAAGTCAATTAAGATTAATTTCTATAGCACTTATATAGTTGAGTTAAGAGCTGCTGTCAGTGACACAAGGCAACAATGCCACAGAAAAGCGAGGGTGAAAAGAAACCTCAGCAATCATGAGACAATTATATAACAATACAATGAGACTTATGAGGTCTCAAGTGCACAATTTCCCACAAAATATTTATTTGGTGAATATAATTCAGAAGACATGATGTGAATAAACCTGAATGTACAACATTTCTTTGATCCATTTACCAAAACACCACTCACCTGGACGTCACTGTCTTAAACTCAAATAAACAACAGCACTTCAACAGAGAACACACTGCAGGACTAAACTGCAACTAGAGCACTATTGTTGAAATTTAAAAAGGTTTTTTCACTATCTTTTCAGTTTCAATCTTGTGATCATAGTGTGTGTTGTGACTTATTAATTATCTGTACCTGATGTTGATAGTAAATCTGTTATTGTTGACCAGCAGACTTTGATCGGGTCCTTTCAGTGTGATGGTGGGTTTGGGTCGAGCGCACACTTTACAGCACAGCACCACCGTCTCCCCCAGAGCACACGTCACATCTGCTAGAGGGGTCAGGAACTCGGGAGCCACTTCATTAAACATACAAGACATGATTACAGTCAGACCACACACTTCATTCAATAAAACACACAACAGGATTAATACCAGACCAAGCATCCACTAACAAAGAAGTATCAGAGAGTACCATATATATGATGACTATTTCTTTTAGTTTCCCCTTCCATCTCAGCTTATAAAAAAATAAGGTAAATACACATATTTACTACATATTAATAATATGGTTGGCAAATTCAGATTTGAAAACAAGCTTCAGGTGCCATGTACATGTCCCATTCAACGATACATTCTAAAGGGAAATACAGAAATACTGAACATCACAGCTATGGAGGACCAAGTCTGCCAATATTAAAATAAATAAATATATTTGCAAAAAAAAAAATAATTGAAATAAATGAGTATTTATACTTTTATTTCCTTATTTAAGTATTTATACATTTATTTATTTCCTAATTTATTTATTTAATCATTCATTTATGTTCACATTTATATACTGTATTTCCACATTTACTAATTTCTTCATTTATTTGGCCGTATGGTTATGAGGGGATGTGTTTTGTGCCCAAATGTGAATCTTGGAAGCCACAGTGAAATTTTTGATGAAAAAATGTAATGTGAGTCTACAGACTTGAAATATAGCCACAGATGAGCATGGATGTAGGTTTAGAAAGGATAAAATATACATGTGAACAGAGTCACATAGGGAATTCAATTGTTGAATTGTTGAATGAATGAATAAGAGGTTGGCGATCTGTCTAAAATTTGAACTCAGTGTTTTTTATCACTGTAACTATTTATCTAAGGAGATCCTGTATGAATTTAGGATTTCTAAAATGACTGGAATTAAACTGAAAATCTTGGCAGACAATCTGAAACCACAACTTGAACAGATCTGATAAGACTCTTTGACATGGACAAAATGCAGTGTTCACGTGAAATGATCCAGTATTAAGGTTGTTTCACATATACTCTGTTTTAAATGAATAAAGTTCAGTTAAATTTAACCAAAAATGGAAACAGCTGCAAATGACCTCAGTGCTTTTGGTGTTCACAATGTAAGTGGACTAAAAGAGGACCCAGTTTCTTTTTTGGTCCTATTAGCATTGATGTGATCTCAGACCTCTGTATGTCATTAATGTGACCTCTTACTGTATGTAATTTGGCTAACAAAACATTTGCTTACATAAATTGTGATTATGATAATAAATTGTCATTCTTCTTAAGGTGCATGTGTGCTGAATACACATACACCTTAAGTAGTAATTGTGGCAGCGGGGGCGTGGTCAAGCGCCCGTCCGAGGGGAGAAAGCGGTAAGGGCGCTTGCACCTGAGCTAAATTATGTCTAACACCTGTCTCTAATTTCAGTGAGTACGGGGAGAGCGGCATAAAAGAGCATCAGCACCTCCAGTTGCCAGAGAGAGAGTCAGGGAACAAGAGTGCTGCTGTGTTACACTGTTTGTTACACTGCTGCCGAAACCCGGGAACAAAAATTTTCCCTAGTGATGGAAGTCGCCCCAGAGAGTCCTCGCAGTTGACGGAGGTCCTCCAGTCCCTCGCAGCGATGCACCAGAACCATCAACAGACCCTGCTTGGGCTCCGGCAGGACCAAGACCGTCGATTTTTTGAGATCCTGCGGGCTCAAGCAGAGGACCGGCATGTGATCTGGAGTCTCCTCAGCCAGGAGGTCGCTCTAGCCCCACCGCGACCCCGGACCCCCGCGCCTCGTTGCCCCGCCCGCCTTACAGAAGATGGGGGCGGCGGACTATCCCGAAGCCTTCCTCGATCTGTTCGAGCGGACTGCTGAGACTTGGGGGCTGGCCGCACGATCAGTGGGCAGCCCACATCGTCCCTCTTTTGTCCAGGGAAGCCCAGCTCGCGGTGCAATAACTGCCGGCATCGAACCTCCTGGCCTATGCAGACCTGAAGAAAGCCATTTTGCAGCGGGTTGGTTGGAGTCCGGAGGAGAACCGCCAGCTCTTCCGCGGCATGAAATTGGAAAAATACGACTGCCCCTTTGCCTTTGCCCAACGGCTCCGTTACGCGTGTCGGAGGTGGCTGCTAGAGGGGGACAGTGACGCCGAGGGAATCATCGATCAGGTGGTGCTGGAACAGTTCGTGCAGCGGCTGCCACGAGGAACGGCGGAGTGGGTCCAGTGCCATCGCCCGGCGTCACTGGAGGACACTGTTCGGCTCACTGAGGACCCCATGGCGGCGATCCCGAGAGCGGACGAGCTCTCTCTCTCTCTATCTCTCTCTCTCTTCCCCTGTGTTTTCCCCTCCGTCTTCCTCCTCTCGCTCTGTTCTCTCTCCAGGGCCCGTTCCTGCCCCACGCAGGCGAGGAGGATACCTGAGGCCAGCTCCCCGGCCATGGGAGACTTCACATTCCCCTTCCCCGGCCTTCAGCCGCTCTCCCCCTCGGGTGGGGGTGCCCACCAACACATGTACGGGTGTAGCGCCTGGGCCAGCTTGTTGGAGATGCGGGGACCCGGACCACTTCCGGGATCAGTGTCTGCTGATGGAGGTGGGGACGGTGGTGCGGGTCTCCGATTTCCCGCAGGCTGCCCCCAATTGGGCTAGAGCGTACCGAATTCCGGTAAGAATTCAGGGGGGTACTTACCAAGCGTTGCTGGATACAGGTTGTAACCAAACCACCATCCACCAACGCTTGGTTCAACCCGAAGCTTTGGGCACTGTTAAGCTGGTGAGGGTGAGGTGTGTGCATGGGGATATTCACAAATATCCGATGGTGACCCTACTGATTAAATTAAAACCATAGAGTGGAGGCAGCGGTTAGTCCCCGCCTTTACCCATCTGCTGATTTTGGGGACCGATTGGTCCAGCCCGGTTGTTCTTGTTCCCAAGAGCGATGGGTCTATGCGGTTCTGTGTGGACTATAGAAGTCAACGCGGTGTCTAAATTTGATGCGTACCCAATACCTCGAGTTGATGAATTGCTCGATCAGTTAGGTACTGCTCGCTTTTATTCGACCCTGGATTTAACAAAGGGTTATTGGCAGATCCACCTGACACCAATTTCCCGTGAAAAGACAGCCTTCACCACGCCGTTCGGATTACACCAATTCGTGACACTTCCGTTCGGTTTGTTTGGAGCCCCGGCCACGTTCCAACGTCAGATGGACCGTGTCCTCCGGCTGCATTCGGCTTATGCCGCTGCCTACTTGGATGATGTTATAATTTATAGTAACGACTGGCAGCGGCATATACAACATCTGAGGGCGGTCCTGAGGTCGCTGTGACGGGCGGGGCTCATGGCAAACACTAAGAAGTGCGCAATTGGGCGTGTGGAGGTGCGGTATCTGGGGTTCCACTTGGGTCATGGCCAGGTGCGTCCCCAAATTGACAAGACCGCAGCGATTGCGACTTGCCCTAGACCTAAGACCAAAAAGGAGGTGAGGCAGTTCCTGGGGCTGGCTGGCTATTACAGAAGGTTTGTGCCTAATTATTCGGACGTCACCAGCCCGCTGACTGACCTCACTAAAAAGGGGGCTCCAGACACGGTCCAGTGGTCGGAGCAGTGCCAACAGGCGTTTACACAGGTGAAAGTGTGTAACTCCACCCCCTCCACCACCTGCGAGAGTATGGCCCCCAGCCCTCTGTGGGGGGCCGCTTTTACATACTCCTAACTTCTCTCTCCCCTTCTTATTACAGACGGACGCTTCAGACAGAGGACTGGGGGCCGTACTCTCGCAGGTGGTGGAGGGGGAGGAGCGCCCGGTGCTGTACATCAGCCGCAAGCTTTCCTTGAGGGAGATTAAGTACAGCACCATAGAAAAAGAATGTCTGGCCATCAAGTGGGCGGTCCTCAAGCTCCGGTACTACCTGCTGGGGCGGGCCTTCACTCTCTGCTCGGATCACGCCCCACTCCAATGGCTCCACCGCATGAAGGATACTAACGCCCGGATCACCCGTTGGTATCTGGCTCACCAGCCCTTTAAGTTCAAGGTGGTCCACAGACCGGGGGTGCAGATGGCTGTCGCTGACTTCTGACTTCCTCTCCAGAAATGGGGGGGGGGGGGGGGGGGGGGGGGGTGGTAGGCAGGCCAGATGGCGCCCCAGCCTGAGTCGGGCGGTGGGGGTATGTGGCAGCGGGGGTGTGGTCAAGTGCCTGTCCGAGGGGAGAAAGCGGTAAGGGCGCTTGCACCTGAGCTAAATTATGTCTAACACCTGTCTATAATTTCAGTGAGTACGGGGAGAGCGGCATAAAAGAGCGTCAGCACCTCCAGTTGCCAGAGAGAGAGTCAGGGAACAAGAGTGCTGAGCAATCCGAGTTAGTTTGCTACCATAATGTATAATCAGGACATTAATGACGTGAAAAATTACTATTACAATTTGATTTTTTTTTTCTTAAACTACTTCAAAGAGTTCTCATCAAAAAATCCTCCATGTGCAGCAATGACAACTTTGCAGATCCTTGACATTCTAGCTGTCAGTTTGTCCAGATACTCAGGTGACATTTCACCCCACACTTCCTGTAGCACTTGCCATAGATGTGGCTGTCTTGTCAGGCACTTCTCATGCACCTTACAGTCTAGATGATCCCAATAGGCTCAATGGGGTTAAGATCCTTAACACTCCAATTATCTGTTGTTCAATGTCTGTTTCTTTGCCCACTCTAACTTTTTCTTTTTGTTTTCCTGTTTCAAAAGTGGCTTTTCTTTGCAATTCTTCCCATAAGGCCTGCACCCCTGAGTCTTCTCTTTACTGTTGTACATGAAACTGGTGTTGAGCAGGTAGAATTTAATGAAGCTGTCAGCTGAGGACATGTGAGGCGTCTATTTCTCAAACTAGAGACTCTGATACTTATCCTCTTGTTTAGTTGTACATCTGGCCTTCCACATCTCTTTCTGTCCTTGTTTGTCTTTGAAGACTGTAGTGTACATCTTGGTATGAAATCTTTCGTTTTTTGGCAATTTCAAGCATTGTATAGCCTTCATTCCTCAAAACATTGATTGACTGATGAGTTTCTAGAGAAAGCTGTTTCTTTTTTTGCCATTTTTGACCTAACATTGACCTCAAGACATGCCAGTCTATTGCATACTGTGGCAACTCAAATACAAACACAAACACAATGTTAAGCTTAATTTAATGAACCAAATAGCTTTCAACTGTGTTTGATATAATGGCAAGTGATTTTCTAGTACCAAATTATCAATTAAGCATGATTACTCAAGGACAAGGTGTTGGAGTGATGGCTACTAGAAATAGGGCCTGTCTAGCTTTGATCAAAAATTACTTTATTCAAATAGTGATGGTGCTGTTTTTTACATCAGTAATGTCCCGACTATACTTTGTGATCAGTTGAATACCACTATGGTGAATGCTAATTTCCTTCCGAAACAGCAAAATCTGTACATTATTCCAAAATTTTGGCCACCAGTGTAAATGTGAAAATAAACGTATAAATATTTATTTATATCACATTTGAAAATGTATTTATTTTATTTTTATGTACAGTTCTTTATACATTTTTTTACATTCTTTGCTAATATATGCATTTATTTATTTGTAATACTGACAGACTTGGTCCTCCTTAAGCTGCGCTCACACTGCCAGCTACTTTGTCACTGCATATCACCAGTGGCTGGCGGTTAGGTCGCTAGTGGTGTGTATGGAGTTTCTTTACAATTAATATTATTATTAAAATATCAGAATCACTAATATTACCATAATACCAGTGAGCTCTACCATCTTCTCTCTTATTGACTGTCGCTCCCATAAGTCGCTCTTCATTTGCATAAAGTTAAACATTTATCAACTTTGTCGCGTCGCTAGACACGCCCACTTTCGTTCGCCAAAGGTCACGGTTGCACGTGTTGCCAGAAGTCGCCAGCTCTCATTGAAAATGAATGATATGGGGTCGTTTTGTCGCTGACAGTGTGATCGCAGCTATACACCGTGTGTGTACTTTATAAATAAACTCACCCTCTTGGATGAAATTTGGGTTCAACAACTGCAAAACAGATAGATGAGTGTTACATGTGCATTTGTTTTACACACACACCATAAATCACCAACTTTCACCACACACAACAGGAAGAAACGCATTGTATGACCTCAGTTACTATAGAGAGCAGCACCATCAAATGAGATCAAATGTGTTATAGCTTAGACACAAGCTGTGTTTGGAATGGCACACTCACAATAAGGTAAATAGCAATATGCTGTATTTACAAAAATTAGAACATTGTGTGGAAGACTGTATCAAATAATTAGAATAATATTAACCACAGTGTTGAAATTTGTAATTAATATTTTTCTTGACAAATTATTTGATATTTTTAAAAGTGTGATCTCACGAAATTACGACTATGGTGACATTTTTGCATAGTCAATCCGTGCATCTTATCACATAATTTTATGGTGCTTCCTTTGTATCGCAAACACACTTTTGATCACTTGCGAACAAGATTAAAAGTCATGCACTATAGTAAAATTGTTTATATGTCATAAGATAGCATTGTGTGAGAAACAAAGTGAAAAGTTTATTAACTGATAATTTGCCATTTTACTTGTGATTTGTGTGAAAGGGAATAAAAGACAGTAGTAGCGCTGCTAGTGTTCATTTCACCAGGAAACTTCAACAAACTATGTCAAAATCATTTTGCTAAAATATAGGTAGAATATTGTGATTCTATGAGGCCAGGTTGCAATTCATCTGCTAGTCTGAATTAAAATGTGAAACTACAGAGATCTTTACTTTACTCACTGACTTAAACATGCTTCATAATGAGGTCATGTGACAACAATGTAGTAATTGCTACATTTATCGCTGAATACTGTTTCAGTATTTTAAAGCCTCAACTGTTCACCATTAAACTCAGTTCTTCACAGATCACGAGAAACCATTGAACTGCTAAGCAGCATGCACTGAGAGCAGTGCGTCTACCTCCATACTAGTTTTGGGGTCTAGTTCATCTTCACAGTCGGACTCATCTGAGCTTCGGGTATCCTGTGATTCAGAGAGAGACGTTAAAAACCTCACAGCACAAGCATACAGTGGGACAGAGTTTATAAGTCTATAAAAAGTCCAGGTGTATATTAGAAGAATAAAACTATCCTCAGTTAATGAATGTTATTAATGACACAACTGTTAGACTAAACAAATGGAGAAACTGACCTACTTCACACTGCAAACTATATAATATAATGTATATAGTTATATGTATAACTGTGTGTGTATATATATATATATTTATTAAGGCCAAAAGTATTGAAAAAAAAAATTGGAAAAACCTATTTTATACTGCATACTTTTATTAAATAGCTTTGAGAGCTGATTCTTCTGTTTCTACATTTTCAAGATCGTAAAAAAAACAAACAAACATGGTTATTGAAACCTGCTGAGTGACCATTGGTGTCACGCTGTCATTAGACAAACCGAAGTAAAGTCAGTGCCGTATCTTAGTTTATTTTCACACAAGTGAGGGTGCACACACGCACACACACACACACACACACACGCGCGCACACACGCGCACACACACGCGCCTCATCTTCTTACTCACTTTTACAGTGACCTTGTTGCTGAGAATGTCTTTAGGCTTACGTAGTCCATTCTCAACCTTAATGTCACTTTTGAGCGGTGTGCTGTTCTTCACAGCACACTTGCGAGCACGAAGCGTGTTCCATGACAGAGACTTCCTGTTGTGTCGAAACATCAAGCAGTCAATCCCAACATATGCTCATGGAAATGTAACCATGAGGAAAAGCAAATTAAAGCTCTTGAGGGGGAAAATAATTTCAGGAGGTTAATAAAAGAAGGCCACAAAACAAACAGTAAAATCAGCAAGATATATGTCATGTTACTGCATAAAAACATATAGTGTAAGAAAATTCATATTAAAGCAATAATTCTTTCATAAGACATTCAGACATTGTGTCCAAATACCACGTGTATTTCAGTATTAATTTGAGAATTCATTATGATAAAACCCACAAGAATCAAGAGGAATGTAAACTATTTTATTTTATTTCTATTTCTACATATATATCTAAATGAATTGATATACTTACACCAAAGTGGACACACGGTTTGTGTAAGAGCAGAAGCTTCAATTTAAACACATTTGGCTAAAAGTTTATCATTTGAAATCACAGCACAAACTGCTTCACACACAAACCTTTACTGTCAAGGACTGGTGAGGTTAGTACAAACACAAAATAAATGTTCTACACACTACATTATGAAAATAAGGAAATTCAATTAATAAATCAAAATAAGGTGCACCATTTCTATATTTCAAATGAGATTTGGGACTTCTTAAAAGGTCTGAAAATTTTAATAAATTTAACTAGTATAAGCATTTACTTTCAATTAACATTATAAAACATTAAAAAAGTCAAAATAAAACAGGATTCACTTGACTAAGTCATGTTAAGCCATGCGCATGTCAACATTTTATTTTACATTTTTAATATAATACATTTAAAATGATTAGTTACACTACAACAATGCAACTGTAGTTCTATTGCACAAACCTGACTTCATTAATAATGGTTCAGTTAAATAGTGCAAAATGCTCTTTACAGGAATGTGCTAGAAACAGCAAACAAACCAACAGTATTTACATTAAGTGGCCGATGTGATACTGTAGAAGAAAAAAAAAAACTCAACAAAAAGAGAGAGAAAAAAATACTATACGAAAATACAACAAATAAACAAATAAACAACTTATAGAAAATTGCCATAGACAACAGAATATACAGAATGTTCTCCATGAGGATAAACAGGCCAATTCCTTCACAAGGTCTTTCCTTCCTCTCTCTCTTTTTTATCTTTCATTAAGAAAATTACAAGAAATATATCAACAAAAAACAAAGAAACAATAAAAAACAGGTTGTTAGGAACTGAAATAAGTGTCCAAACGTGTCCGTTTCCACACTGATGTAAGATTCCTTGCAAAAGTGTAAAAAAACAAAATTTCTTTCTTTGCTTTTTTACATTTAGCCCAGAAAAAAAAGCTCAACATATTTAAACTTCTTTTGCAAAAGGGTCCAAAACATCCATATTAGTTCAAACAAATTAGGATGTGGGTGTTCACAAGACCAAAAAAAAAAGTCTTTAAGCAATCCAATCAGAGTTCCAGTTAGTGTTGATTGACACTTACTTGATGTTTGAGTCTGCAGTAGTATCTATGATGGTTTTTATGACCGGGCCCAGGACGTGTCCCGGCACCCAGCCCTCAGCTGCTGGTGATTGGCTGTTAGCGGGACGGTACACCAGATACATGTTCTGCTGGTTAGTGGCCAGTATCTGCACCGTCTCACCCTGCGTGACACAGATCTCGTTTTCTTTCAGTGCATTATAGTCCTGAGTCACCATCAAGGAGGATGTACCATTACAACCCACACCGTCATGTTGCTGCATGCAAAACACACACACACACACACACACACACACACACACACACACACACACACACACACACACACACACACACACACACACACACACACACACAAACAAACAAACAAAAAATGTGTATGGTTAAAATGTCATATGTCAAGCAAACCTCACATCTCAGCTATCAAAACGACATTCAGAATCTTAAAGCCAAAGTGTATAATTTCAGCACCACTAGCGGCACCAAACAGTATTGCAACTGTTGTTTCACAAACACTCCCTCATCTGTCGTTGGTTCTATATGACTACAGAGGACAGTTGTGTAATCTAAAGCACATGCTGAAATTCAAGGTTGTTTTAAGTGTGCTAAACCTGGCAAGCACCCTACAGAGAGGCAGTAAATCTAGGCAAGAACACACTAATATTTGAACAACAGCAGTTCATTTCTAAACAGTGCAGAAGAGTGAGTGTGTGTGTGTCAACAGTGCAGATCAGGCAACTCCCCAAACCAGATATTCTGTTTTAAAATGCAGGTACATATAGTTTCATAAAAAATATTCCTGGCATATCCCTAACAACCTGTCTTAAAATCCAGTTTACAACTGAACTACAGTGTCTGCCACATAAAGCTGAAGTTTGTAATTTTTGCACCATTAGCGATACCAAATGGAATTGCGAAAATGAACAGTTTCAAAACAGCTTTTTGAATACGCCACCCATCTGCCGTTGGTCAAACAAAGAGAACAATGAGAAACAGATTAGTATTTAGGTCTTTTTTTACTATCAATCTCCACTTTCACTTTCAAATTCTTCTTTTATTTTTGTTGATTCACATTCTTTGTGCATATCACAACCTACTGGGCAGGAAGGAGAATTTATAATAAAGAATCTGATCTGTTTCACACCCACACCTATCTGACACATGACACTGAAGTCTTATGGATTACTTTTATGCTGCCAGAGCTGAAATATTCTTCTAAAAATCATATTTGTGTTCTGCAGAAGAAAGCAAGTCATACAGGGGTGGTATGAGGGTGAGTCAATGATGAGATAATTGTCATTTTGGGGTCCCTTTAGATGATGTGGGCTATTGGTTAATGTGAATGTTAAAGTCAAAATTATTGAGAAGAAATATGAAAACAAGCATTTATTTGGTTGCAATAACCAGGAATATGTATTAGGAAAGTAAATATGATCCATTTTGAGTTCATGTTGACTTTAAGGCCTATTTTGACAATAATTGTTTTACATGAGGATATATAACATAGAAATCTCAAATATTTAATCATATTACAGTTAATGTTGTAGCAACTGTTACTTTATGGAACTATCAGTCATCTGCAAAAATCAATGCTGATAGTTTTTTTATAAAAAATTATTATATTTGTATTATTTTATTTGCATTATTTTATTATTTAAAATTATTATTCCTCCATTTCTGGCACCGGAGGTGTCTTAGCGACCTCTAGAGGAGAAATCTTTAACTCTGCGTAGTGTTTCTTGTGCCACATGACTAGACGATGCACAGAGCCCAATATTTCATACTTAAGTTGATTTAAAACATTTACAGAACAAAGCCAAGTATATATACATGTTATCATTATATATATTCATGATACAATAAATAATTTAAAGACAAAACCAAACTATTTGTCAATTTGCTAATTTTTTTAATAACTAATTGCTGCATTGGAGAACAGTATATTTTCCAAAAACGTGGGAGAGCATGCTAAAATTAGCTGGTTTGAACAATGTTGCAAAGTCAAGGTAGAAATATGTTAATAATAATTTAATGTTAATATTCATGTTGATTTTGACTAAAGGTGACTGAGCACAGACATTTCAAAATAAGAGTCTTTGGTGTATTGCAGGCTTTTTTTAGAGTCAAAAGTCCCACTTTATGCACTAATTCTCACTTTTTCTGTTTATGATTAGGATTTTGGTTGCACAATAAACTGCATCTGAGATTTTATTCATTCTGGTCTCTATGTCTGTGCCTGTCACAATAAGGAAAGTGTAAGAAAAGTTTGACTTTTGGCTGATTAACTGGTTATCTGCCTTTACCAAAGCTTAGTTATTGACAAAATCCACTATTGGTCAACTTCTAGTTCTAGCACAGACTGACTGTCTTTGGAATGCCAATTTGGAATTTCGATCTTTCATAGCTCATGCACCTGCAGGACAGTCACAATGTCAGAGTGTGTTTCAGCAAAGGTTAAAATATTCTCAACATTTTGTTAATTGGTATAAATCCTTGCGTTTTTCTCTGAACATCCTCCTGACACACTATTTCCATTGAAATCAATGGATTTGCTGCATCTCTGATGAACCGTAACTCTAGATGAAACATGCTTCATCTCATCAGTGCTGTGTTCTCACCCTGGGGAAGTGGTATAAGTCATGGCAGGAGCTGCCGTTTGAGGTAGGTAGCTTCAGTGGGGTGGAGCTCCGTCCAGACAGAGTGGGTTTCTCTGCTCCCAGTGATGCAGTAGAGCTGGGCCGGCTGTTGGACTGACCCGCTTGTCCACTGCTGGATGAGTTACGGGTCAGAGACTGAGAGCCGCTCCGCTCCTTCTGATACTCGATGGGAGACTGCAGAGCTGTGGAGACATGTACAAACACATTGCAGAAAAAGCTTGAAAGGACACTTTCATAAAGAACTTTTTTTAACATTCAATAATTACAGTGATTATTCACTGCTTGGTCTCAAAGAATCACGTTACCATAACTATATTTTTGCAAAATTATTTTTAGGTGGCTCATTGTATGTATTGTTTCCTGGTTAAATGTGATACTGAAAGGCGCTACAACAACAACAATGACTGCTATTCACGTTCAACACTTCACTAAATTAACAGTTCTTAAACACTTAATTTTCAATAGTTTTTCTCACACAATGCTATCTTAAGACTTACACAATGCTGTCTTTTATGACACTATTGGTTAGGTTTAGATTTAAGGTTTAGAGGGTAAGTTTTGTTGTTTTAAAACTTGATAGATCATTAACCTTAAAAACCTTATTTGTTTGGGAGAAAATGTAACTTTCTTTAGCGCCACACAGTGGACATTTCACTTTGGAACTTCTGCACATGCACGTTATAAACCACGTCATGTATATTTGCAAAAAATTTTACCACAGTCACGTCATTTGAATGTGATCAGGCTGGTTAAAGATGTCATGGTGATGGGACGTTGCTCACCTGACAGGAAATTGCTCTGTAAGTCCAGTAGATCAGTGATGTGTTGAATCCACAGCTGTTTAATATCTGTGTTCGCCGCCTGTAGAGTACAACGCTCGGCTGACCCGCGACACGACAGCACAAACTTACATGGGTCGTTTTCAACTTGCTCTTCTAGACCAAGGTAGCTCACCTGCACACCAGACATCATATTAATATTTTTTTTTGCAAGTCAACTTTTTGCACCAAAACCCCCCCATTTAAGTTTTCACAATAATTTGACACACTCTCTCTGACCCAAAAGCCCTTTTCGGATGGATTAGTTTTAAATTTCAAATTAAATGGACCATTTCTTTTTCCTGCTGCACCTTTTACGAACATCCTTCACATGTGAAATGAGCAACAACACTGATCACTGTGTTCCGGTGCTCAAATGCAAGCTTCAAGGTTTGCTGTTGTGTCAATGTAGTTTTTAACTGCCCTATCCTTCAATAACAGCCTCTGTGCAAAGCCGGATTACATTGCGACAGATTCGTAAAACAATCCATACTGAAACGTGCTGAAGAAACTGTTAAGATCAGTCTGAAATGACCACTGATCATTACCACTGGTGTCTGGTTACCTTGATGCTCTTTTTAAACTGATATCCTGGCGTGGTCGAGCCTTTGCGTAAGAGCTCACTAAAGATGATGATCTGCTCAAAGAGGAAGACTCTGCGCTCTTTACTCCGGGACAAAACGCCCGAATCCTGCTCCGTCACGAAGAACGTCTCTTGCTGCAGGAGCTTGCCCTGACTCGTCAACTTACCCTGAAGTACACAAACATACTCATCAGTGTGATATAATATACTGAGTGAATCCACACCATCAACATTTGCATAAATTTAATGATGAGGTTTAATTAAGATAGCTCAAAGATTACTGTGATTTTCCAATTTTCGAGTGTCTAAAAACACCCCTTGCTGTACCACCACCTCTTACAATGGTCTCTCAATACACTGTGCTGTTTATAAAAGGCACAGAATGTGTGGAGGGGAATTGCTTTTAAAGTACCTCAAATCCCTGCAGTCTTCCAAGGTTCATCATGTCATTGCACAGCTTGGGCACCTGGGACATCAGGTCTACTGCTTTCTGTTACACAGGAAACCAAACAACCTCTTTTCACCTCTGGACATACACCAAATTCTGCTTCAACATACTTTAGACAAGTCTAAATTGCACTGCATTGGATTTTGTTTATAAGTTTCTTAGTCAATTAAGTGAGTATTGTAGTTCCCCTTCTGTCACTCACTCAACGTTGTATCGTATGAAGTGACACAAGGGGTCTTCCTTGGGAGCCTCGCGTACTTCTGAACTTGAGAAAAGGCCAATGTGAAATTGGCAGACACAATTTGCATGTCCTGCCCCCATACATACGGGTCTAAAGGGAAGCAGGCATGCATCTGTCAGTCAGATTTTTTTTTCAGAGACGAGCGGTTGTGCAACAGCAAAGCTGAGTTCACCACTGTTCCACTCACCTTGACTAGTGAAAAGCACTGCTGTTGGATCTACGGCACGTTTCCAGCTGGCGTTCTCTCTCTCTGCACGCTTTGCTGTCCACGCCCTTGGGCACTTAAACAGTGCTTTTCATTGCCTAAAAGAGTGTTTCCTTCCTAAAAGAGTTTATTTCTGAAAGAGTTTGAGTTTTCCACTCATAAAAGAGCAATACACAGCAGGCATTGAACGTCCTTTTCAGGACGCGTATTTTTCAAGATGCCCTTCCGCCTCTGTGTAGTTCCTGGATGTGGTCGATATCTCTCCAAGACCGACGGCCACAGACGCTGCCTCGTGTGCCTGGGCAGCGATCACACTGAGGCGGCGTTCATGGATAGTTCATTTACTCACTGCGAGAACATGACCATGGCAACGTTGCAGTCGCAGCTCTCATTTCTCAAGGTGCTCTTCCCATGGGATTGAGGACGACCCGGCTGGTGATGAAGGTGATTTGGGGATGATGACGGGTAAATCCCCACACACCACTCGCCCCCCGTCATGCTCACTTGCTTCCGTCCGAGCTCAGGATGAGTGCGGCTCGCCTCACAGCCAGCAGGCATTCTTCCTTGAGCACCTAGAATTGGATAACAACATCGCTGCTGCATCATCATCCAGGCATCTGACGTGGAGTACTCGACTGGGCTGCCGCCTTCGACCCAGCACGCTCAGTCTGAGGCTGACTCGCAGATGACCGACATGCTTGCCCGTGCTGCCGTGAGCGTGCCGTGCCGTGAAACGTCCGTCCTCCCACAGCCTTTGCGGCTTGACGACTGGTACCCCATCTCCAGGACCCCTTCCAGGACCAGATAAGTTCCGAAGCGCTCCTGAGATGGGCAACTCAGTCAGATGTTCGATCCGGAGCTGGTACCAAGACCACTCCATCCCCCGGTGGAGGGCAGGGAGGAGAATCCTTATTTTCATTACTTTCATTTGCTGCACTGCCTACGGGCTGCGGTACCCACATTCTCAATAAAAGGACCTCCAGGACCTTCCAGGACCTCTTCCTCAGTCTCTAACCCTCCCCCTACTGGGTGCGTGGAGCAAGGCAAGTTTTGAGTCTTTACTCAGCACCCAAGCCTTGGGCGCTCTCTTGCCTCCCGACGTGCTGTTACCTGCTCCCCCCCGCTGCAAAGCCCCACCCGGTACGTCAAAAGCGATCGTCCTGTTAGTGCCCCTCATGTGGAGTTTGGACATGTGGCTTTCGCTGCCCAACCCGTCGCGCTGGTTTTCCAGGACCATCCGACTCGGCTACGCAATTCAGTTCGCCTGGCTCCTGCCTCGTTTCGTCGGTATTTGCTCCACCTCCGTACACTGTGAATAGCCAGCGTTTTACGGGCAGAGATCACGACTCTGCTTCTCAAGAATGCCTGTCCCCGGCACGAGGGTTCCTCTAAAACAATTTCAGAGGCTCCTGGGGCATATGGCATCCTCAGCCGTGGTCAGCCGCTCGGGTTGATGCATAGGAGACCGCTTCAGCACTGGCTACAAACTCGAGTCCCGAGATGGGCATAGCGCCACAGCACATACCGTGTGAAAATCACCCCCTCCTGCCATCAGACTTTCAACCCTTGGACAGACCTCTGCAGCAGGTGTCCAGATGTGTCGTGTTCACCACAGACGCCTCTCAACCCTACCCTCTGGTATTCCCTGACAGAAGCTCCTCTCGGGACAGATGCGCTGGCACACAGCTGGCCCCAGGGGCTGCGCAAGTACGCATTTCCCCCAGTGAGCCTCCTTGCACTGGTGCTGTGCAAGATCAGGGAGGATGAGGAACAGGTCACCTTGGTGGCTCCTTACTGGCCCACCTGGACCTGGTTCTCGGATCTTACGCTCCTCGCAACAGCACCTCCCTGGAAAATTGCCCTGAGGAAGGACCTTCTTTCTGAGGGACGGGGACCCTCTGGCACCCGCGCCCAGACCTCTAGAACCTCCACGTCTGGCCCCTGGACGGGATGTGGAAGATCTGAGTGATCTGCAACTTGCAGTCATAGACACGATCAACCAAGCCAGAGCTCCCACCACCAGGCAACTCTAAACCCTAAAGTGGCGCTCGTTCGCGAATTGGTGTTCTTCCCGAGACGAAGACCCATAGAGATGTGCAGTTCAGTCAGTGCTTTCATTCCTGCAGGAGAGGCTGTAGGGGAGACTGTCCCCCTCCACCTTAAAGGTGTATGTGGCTGCTATCGCGGCCCACCACGACGCTGTAGATGGCAAGTCCTCGGGTAAGCATGACTTGATTATCAGGTTTCTTAGAGGCGCGCGGAGACTGAACCCTCCCCGGAGACGGTCCTCCTGATCGCGTTAATCCTGACCTGCAAGCATTCTCTGTCAGTGACACGTGTCTGGAGTTCTGTCCGGCACATACATTATACTGAGGCCGCGACCGGGCTACGTGCCCAAGTTTCCTACTACCCCCTTCAGGGTCCAGGTCGTGAACCTTTAAGCGCTGCCCCAGGAGGAAGCAGACCCAGCCCTTTCATTGCTGTGTCCAGTACATGCTTTGTGTATCTATGTGGACCACACGCAGAGCTTTAGATGTTCTGAGCAGCTCTTTGTCTGCTTTGGCGGATGACGGAGAGGGAACGCCCTCTCCAAACAGAGGTTAGCTCACTGGGTCGTTTGCGCCATCTCACAGGCCTACCAGACCCAGTCTGTGCCTGCCCCCTTGCGGGTCCAAGCACACTCAACAAGAAGTGTGGCATCCTCGTGGGCAGTCTTGTCCCATGTTTTGTCAGGTCCAAGCCGGTAGAACTCGGTAACGCGGCACAACCGTCAGGGTGTTCCACTTGCACACAGCGCCCTTCACCAAAGTTGATCCAGTGCGCCTTCTCTCCCAGGTTAGCTACTAAGCGTTGCTTCCTGGATGTTCTGCTCCCTAGCCTCCTTCAGCAGAGCAATTCACGTCTAGATCCAGTACAAGCCACAGGTGCTCTGTACTGGTGTAGGTCTCCACTGGCTTATTTCCCTCCTCAGGCAAACTCCCCATAATATATTTTCCGTGGTACGGTCTCCCTTGGGCAGTCCCACTGCCCCCAGTTGCCGTGCTTGTAGAGCTCCCCTTCACTAGGCAGGACCTACCACCGCGCCACTCCAACGTATGGCTTCACAACCCTCGTGGTGTATTTGCCACATGTTACCTCCCCTTAGTCTGGGCAGGATGTGGCTTCCGCAGGGACTTTTCCCCCTGAAAGAATAGGACCAGGAAAGACCACCTTTCCCAATGCATTTCATAGCGCTAAGATAGCCCCAGCCGCTTCACACCCTATGCGAGAGACATAGAGAGAGAAAAGGCCATGGCTGCCGGGCTTGCTCCCATGCTAGTCATGTAGCACCTGTTCCCTCCTCAGGGGTGCCGGGAACCTAAGATCTGTATATGACATCTCTTTTGGGGGCATTGGGGAGGGTTACGTGCGGCCAACACAGTTGCCTCTAGTACGCAGCAGCCTGCTTGCAACTGTCTCAGTAGTTCAGTGTTTTTGAATGGGACCCCTTGTGTCACTTCATTTGACATAACGTCAAGTGAGTGACAGAAGAGGAACAACATGGTTACTGTCGTAACCTCCTTTCCCTGGGACCGAGACGCTGTGTCCCTTCTACCACCGCACTAGACCTACAACTGTAAACGGCCATGCCTTACTCTCGGCTCCTCAGTGCAAAAACCTGACTGACAGACGCATGCCCGCTTCCCTTTATACCTGTATGTCCAGGGATGGGACATGCTAATTCTATCTGCCAATTTCACATTGGCCTTTTCTCAAGTTCAGAAGTACACAAGGCTCCCAAAGAAGACCCCTTATGTCACTTCATTCGACACAACGTCTCGTTCCCTCCCTCAGGGAACAGAGGTTAGGACAGTAACCATGACGATATACCTTTACCTCTATATCCTGACAATCCAGTCCAGCCTTTGAGCTGTATTTCAAGAAGTCCTTAAGAAATAATAATAGAAAAAGAAGACATTAGAAAATCTGAAACATTGAGATTTTTTTTGTATATATTTTTTTTATTGTTATTATAAGTCCAGGGACTGGTTGCAGCCATGCATATGTTACAGATACAACTTAGATAATCTATAGTGTAAATGGGCACAAAGTTACAATTTGCGTACTACTAAATATTTGAGCGTTGCACCATTACACGTAAGTGAAACGTAAACCTATGTATAAACTAAATATTTACAGAAGCCTCTAACCAGGAGTAACAGAAAACTGATTTAATGACATCAATCAACTAGCATGTGCCACTGGCATGCAAAGTTCAACACGTACCGGATAAAAAAAGATATTAAAAATGAATACATGTAATTTTATAAATTACTATTTTTTTTTTAAAGAAAAAAAAAAGAAAAAAAGATTCAGTCTGTTGATTTAGAATATATTTATTGCCCTAAATATAATATTTATTAAATATAACTTTTTGTACATATTATATTTCAATGGAAATTTACTTGATTACAGCTGACAGTTTAGTGAGAGTAAAAAAAAGATTTGAACATCAAACGTAACATGATAAAATGGAAATGCATGGCTTTTCAGCACTCCAATTTACACATTTAAAGGCTACTTTTGGACCAATAAAGGAAAACGTCACATTGTGCGACTACTACACTTTGATTTATGGTGAGCTTTCAAACTACTAGCTAAGTCTTGCTTTAAGAACTGGTGGGGCAATAAATTTAAGCACTGACTTAGTTAAAATATTTAGCATTTACTATGCCCTAGGTTTGAATGTTATGCCCCAACATAAAGGGTTAAATGTTATGCCCCAACTTAAAAAGTTACAGTGAGACACTCACAATGGAAGTGAATGGGGCCTATTTTTGGAGTGTTTAAAGGCAAATATGAAGCTAATAATTTTTACATAATTTTTTCTGTTAAAACTTGTGTATTATTTGAGCTGTAATATTGTTTAAAACATCATTTTCAGTCATTTTAGTGTTTGTTGACATTACATTGTCATAGCAACGAAGTTGCATGTGACGAGGAGGAGGGAGGGGCCGGGCCATGAGTGTGCACAATCGGGTTAATCAGCTGAGGAGAGGGATAAAGACAAGCCGAATGCAGCAGTTCGAGAGTGAGAGAGCCAAGCGCAGCTGCTGTGTGTGTGTTTATGTTTGTGTCTTTTTACTTGTGTGTTACTTGTAAAAATTTGATATATCTTAACACAGAAAAGTTAAGTAAGCGAATTTATTGCCCTAAAATCATGTTAACATGCATATTGCTTACATCTCGTGTCTATACTCGAAATACTGAATACTGTTTTACTCCAAACAGTGAGTATTTTCATGTTTACAGATTGACCCCCATTCACTTCCATTTTAAGTGCCTCACTGTAACCCAGATTTGTGCTTTTTTAAAGAAATGAGGGGAAAGTATTTTTTGTGGTAATCAACATTATGCCACAAATGCTGTCAATTAAGCTTAACTTGTATTGAACCGAGAATATTCCTTTAAGTGAGACTTTGGTGCAACCTTACTCAAGACCACAGACTTTTTTCACTTCACCTTTAATAACAGTTGATATTTGGTGATTCTCTGAATGGGCTTAATGAGGAAATCACTGATGCTTAGTCTTGAGTTAATGTCTTGCTGAATCCCCTGAGAACCAAAAACAAACACAATAGTAGGGTACAACGGGGCTAAAGGCACACCTTAAAGACATTTACCACACAGCTGGGATAAAAGGCTCCCTTACTTGACGTAAAATGCCCCAGGGGGTTATAGTGGCATAGTGTACATACTGCGGCAAAAGTTATAAGGTACAATTTGTCAACTTATGCAAATACTTTTGAGACAAAAATATTTTTTTTTGTAACAAATAGAGATTATGCTTAATCAGAATAACCAATTAAAAAAAGGGTGCATCATTTCTTGTTCATTTCAATAATTTTTGACATTTCATAACATTTTAAGTATTCTATAATCTAATTAATCTCCATTGTGATTGTATGATTCAATGTGAGCCCAGTTTGATTTTTTATTATTTTATCAAAATATCAAAACTATTCACCCCACTTAAAAAAACAATGTGTTTAATAGTGGGCCTTTAGCCCCTGCAAAAGGGGGGCTTTTTTTTTTTTACCCCAAATGCTATCCTTTCCATTTTTGGACAGTTATTGAAATAGTTTTGATATAATCAACTTGAACAAAATTGGAAATGACAAATATAACATACTTACAAGCAACATATTAAATATTAGATCAAATTGTCTCAAAATCAACCTTTGGACATTACACGCAATGATCTCGTGGAAAAGGAAAAATTGGCAGTTCATAGTATTTAGGAAAGTACTGAGGTCGTTTTTTATGCTATTTAGTGTTTTGGGAGAAAATAAAATCAAAGGAACCATTTGCCCCATTGTACCCTATAAACTTGAAATGCTGGATAATTTTAATTATTTAATTGATATTTTAAAAGTGATTGTGTTGTAGTAAAAGAGCACATTCAAGGTGTGGTTTACCTCGAAGTATGAATCATACTCTGCAACGATAAATTCAGATTTGGGTTTGTTCTGGCAGTAAATCACATACATGTGTAGTCGTCTTTCCTGCACAAAAAACAGAAAACACTCCATAACTGATGCCATCACAAACATAAAGCATTGAGAGCTGTCAAACACTCACTCACGTGTTTACTGAACAGTCCGGGTAGCTTTTCATGATCTTCAAGACATTTTTCCAGTTCACCCACAAAGAAACTTCAGAGTGCAATAGAAATACAGCATTATAATTCCATTACAGTAATTTACCAGGAGAAACACATTTGTCTCTCCCAGTGTAAAATGAGCTGATGAGGACCAGAGAGACTCACTCTTTGTGCCAGTCATAGATTTGGTGAATATTTCCAAAGACGATCTTGTCTTTTCCTTTCATATCATCAGGAACTCCTTTCTCCTCCATTGTCTTCATAAAACCCTACAGAAACAGATGATTTAATCCACATATTAGTTTCCGCTCAAAACACACACAGACATAGCTGATAAAGGCAACAGTAATTCACATTGTTGTCTACGGCACCAGTGATAATGAAGATAGCATGTGCACCCAGAGTAAATACTGAAACACTGATGATGTCTTACGGCAATGCAAACTAGTGATGACACAGCAGAGGATATCAAGGCAATGCAGAGGAGGATGTTAATGGCTTTAATCTTAAGAGCAAAGCCACATGTACACTATAGTGAATTGTGAATAGTGAATAAATCGAGATATTTACCATCCATTTATATTTCTTACAGGCCATACCTAGTTTCATAGAATGAATATTACTATTACTACATTTTTGCAAACAGAGTTTTACATGCCTTGTCCTACATTTTGCCACAGTTTCCTGGTGAATTGAGCACTAGAGGCGGTACAACAGCAGTGCGTTTTATTAACTTTCAGGCATCACCAGTACAACAGCTGATTATGACTTTATAAACACTTATTTTTCACTATTTCACACACACTGCTATATCTATAAATATATACTCTTGCGCATCATTTGAAAAAAGATAAATTTTAACCAATATGATTAGCTTCCACTGTCGGTCACCTGATAGAGTGATAGACTCAAAACTGGGAGGGCTGTGTTCGAGCCCAGTCATGAATGTAAAATGTCACGTAAGATGAAAAATTCATAGAAGCGAAACAAAATTATGTGGTAGCTTAAAAAAAATGCACTTTTCATGTCACATTTGCTTTTAGAACACAATTGGTTAGGGATAGGTGTTGATTTAGGGTAGGGATGCCTGTTTTGTTCACCTCTCATTTATCTTTTAGTACACTCTTGGATAAGTTTAGGTTAAAGGTTAGGGAAGTGCATTTTACTAATTAAAACCTCCAAAAGACACCATTTCACTTGCTTCACTGCAGCCAAACATGTAATACAGCACGTAATTTTGGTTTGCAAAAATGTTCCATGGTCACATAATTTTCATGAGATCAGGCGACATGAAACATTTTTTTATCAATAAAATGTATACCATCCATATGATAATGGAATTAATTAGCTGTTTGGTTTTTAATGTTAGAGCAGACAGAAGTTTTCTTTAGTAGAATGTTTATGTCTTTGACTGGAATCACTCATGTCAGTTACATCAGGGAGGGACAGACTATAATTTTTACAGTTTGGTTTAAATTTTGCATGTTTTATTTGCTTGCTTTTGGTGCTTAGAGGGTTAAAGGGTTAGTTCACCCCAAAATGAAAATTCTCTCTTCACCCTTAAACCCTCCCAGTCTTTCCTCAGCAGAGGGAAGTGAAGCATATTTCAGCTCTGTGTATCCATACAATGTAAGTAAACGGGTGCCATCAGTCTTCTGGCTGTTTGATGATCCAAAAGTCATATTAGGCAGCATAAAAGTAATCCACACGACTCCAGTCACATGTGACGTTTGTTCCCCTGATGTAAACAATGTGCGTGCTTCCGTCTACTTCCGTGTGAACGAGCCATCACGCTTAAGTTACGCGGCAGCTCCATGATACATCAACTGCTGGCAGGAAGCGTTTTTTTTAAAGTTAATAAAGTTTTAATTATCAATTTATTTTTTACACAAGCTTATCGGTTTGCTTCAGAAGTCATTAATTGATGGACTGGAGTCAAGTGGATTACTTTTATGCTGCCTAAATATTCCTTTTGGTCCGTCAAACAGCCAGCAGACTGATGGCACCTCTTTACTTTTATTTTATAGACATACAGAGCTGATATGTGCTTATAAAATCTTCACTTCGGTTCTGCTGAGAAAAGACATACACATCTGGGATGGCTTAAATGTGAGTAAATCATGAGAGAATTTTCATTTGGGTGAACTAACCCTTTAATTCTGGATTTTGTAAATAATCCCACACAAGAGTACTTTAAGTCAAACAGGTTCATGTTAAAGCATAACACACCTTCAATCATTGGATTATGTAATGTTGACAGGTTGTTAGGTATTCTCTGTTGTTATTTTTTTATATATGTTGTTCTTACCTCCACCACGATACCTAAATCCTTCACATAGTCTTGTTCTGTCTGAATTAATTCATTCAGAACAAACCTAAAACAGAGGACCATTATTAAAGATTATGAACAGTCAAGATAAAACAATACGGCAGTATAAAAACATAAATAGCATGTAAATATTTTTGTATACTTCTTATAGATAAGGCACATCACACAAGGGTGTTAAATACATTAAGAATTTAAAATAAAAAGGTGTTAAATGTTTTTAATTTAGGCATTTTTGCTATCTGTCTCATGCTCTCATACTCAAGAGTTGCGAGACTTCCTGGCACAGCCTTTAGGAAACTTAACTGGTCAAATGAAAATGTATATTTGCAATATTTATGGTTTTGTTTGACTAATTATATAAAGATATCAAAAATGTTCTCCACATTGTCCAGACTTCCTCTGAGAGCAACCTGTGATTCAGTTCCTATGATCTGGAATCAGTCCTGTAATGTTTGGAGTATTTACTCATACAACAAAATCAAATGCGTGAAGAGAGTGAATCTCTTACATGCGTCCCCGCAATGCTTTGGCTTTCTGTTCCAGCTCAGGGTTTCTGGGTGGTGTTGGGCTCTGGTCTGCTGTGTTTGCTAAACTAATTCCTAGGTAAGACCCTGACTCCAGCGTCTAGAGGAACAACAGAAACCCACACACACATGATAACAAAAAAATACAAGAGACTACAGTCAATTTACAGTCTGTGTTTGGAGAGGTCAGGCTTGATTAGCATCAGCGACAGCACTGCACTACAGCTACACCATGCCAACTGCACAAAAGACTCAGCTTGAGGACATAGGTAATAACATCCAGCACAGGCTGTTTTTATCACAGAAAGCCTGAATGTTATGACAGTTTTGGACTGTCAGTATCTGTTGCAAAAACATTAAATATGGTTGTGAATAGTTAGTCATGAAATCAGCCTGCATCCCAATTTACTTTAACAATAAATGTTCCTAATCTTATTGTGCACAATTCATCAGGTCATAAAACATATATAAGAGAGTGCATTTCATCTATACATTGACACAGCACTACTACTAAGGCTGAACGATTTAGACAACAAATTAAATTACAATTATTTTGAAAAATATTGCGATTGCATTTTGAAATACAATATGATTAACGTAAAAAAATAAAAAATGAATCTGATTCCTTTGAACCAAAATAGGAAATAATGTTTTTCACACTTCTTAAAAAGCAAAATTTATAAAACGTTAAAACACAGATGGAAAAAAGTAGTCTCAGCCCACTTTTCAGAATTTTTTGGAAATTGAGTGTCAACTTGAATATTATTCAGTGATTTTGTAATATTATACAAATAATAATTATTATGAATAATAATAATAATAATAACAACAACAATAATAATAATTATTATTATTATAATTCATTTTACACTGGCCACTGTCCTGCAGAGTTTAGCTCCAACCCTAATCAGACAAACCTGAGGAAACTAATCACGGTCTTGATTACTTGAACAAATTAAGGGCAGGTGTGTTTGATTAGGGTTGGAGCTAAACTCTGCAGGCAGTGGCCCTCCAGGAGCAGGGTTCCCCATCCCTGCTCTAGGTGGTGCTTTTTTGGCGTGAACATTTTCAGCCTTTATTTTGTTATTTTATGTAACATAAATGCTGTGGTATTCTATGAAAAGCTCCGATTGTAAGCTTTCAAATGATACCTCATATGTCTGACTTATGAATCCGGGAACTTTAACGTTTTAAAGTGTAAACTTATTTCGCAATATAGCGCCCCCCAATGGACATGATGTGCACATACTGTAAGTGCAGCATTAAGTGCAGCGCATTTGGAGCAACTTATTTCTTTAATTGAATCACAGACTTTGTGGTTTGATAATCGCACTAGGAGACATATTGCGATTTTTATATTATTTTGATTAATCATTTAACCCTAGTTACTACAGTGTATAGTACAAAAACACTATACAGCACACATCAGCATATTTACATTCAACAAAATCTTTCAAATCACTGCCTCTAATTAACAAGGTCATGTGTACAGCCTGAGTGTCACAGTCATATTAAAACAATACAAAGTCACACACAGAGCAAAAGCAATGTGTTTTAGTATGTGATACCATGGGTGCAAGGACACTAGTGCATGAGTTAATGATAGTCTCAGAGCAAGAGAAAACAGAAGGGAAGAGGGGAGAATCAGGATATTAGTTGATCAAATCTGTCAGCATGTGTCAGGAATGGAAAGCTGGCCTGGGGTCAGTCACTTACCATCTTAGTTTTAACCAGTTTCTCTATAGCACTGACGAGTTCAGCAGCGCTGGGTACGTCAACCGAATACTGTCGAGAAGCCAAAAGCACAGATGAGTGTACGACAGCAGGTGAGGAGGAGAGAAAAGTTAGCACAGGAGGAAAACACATACAGTCAGATAAGAACAAGAGGTGTTCAAGCCCAGTAAACAAGCTTTGGTTTGGGAAGGAGAGAAGCAGAGGCCATGCAAACAGATTGTGGGCTCTTTGGTGTTGTTGACAGAGGTTTGTAAATACATGAATTATTAATATGAATAGTTCACCCAAAAATAACAATCATTTACTCACTTTCATGTCCCTCTAAACCTGTATGACATTCTTTCTGCTGCGGAACACAAAATGTGATATTTTGAAGAGTATACAGTATAGTGACCAGGGGCTGTCAAGCTCTAAAAACAACATCAAACTATTATAAAAGTATCATAAAAGCAGTCCATATGACTTATGCAGAGTTTCAAGGGTTAATTTTAAAACCTTTTTCACTACAGATTACAGAATACATGCTGTAAAATATCATTGGTAATGTTTCATACACATTCTCAGAATTGTTTTTTTCTTATGCAGTGTTGCTTTTAAAACAAGAAAAAGCAAATTAATCTTTTTTTTAAGGATTTTTAGATATTTTTACAGGAAAACAATACAAAAATTCTCATAAAGAATAAGAGTTTTGCTCTAATATCAAAGGTATTACTAGAGAGAAAAAAATATTGATCTCACGTGGATTTTCTGGCAACATTTTTTACTCCCCAACCCTGCCTATGCATTACATTCCAAGGCATCTGAAGCCACACAATAGCTTTGTTTGAGGAACAGACCAAAGTTTAAGTCACTATTGACAGAAAATGTTCCCATTTCTTCATTTGAATTATCATGATATCAGTTGTTAAGATTTATCTTTTACCGTTACTTTTAAGTTAACTTCACTTTTGAAGCTTATTATTAATAGTAGATAATATATCAGTTTTTTAACAGACTAATCGGTGCCGATAGTTGCTTTTTGGAGCTATTTGTTATCTGCAAAAATCTATGCAGCTAGTTGCCCCTAGTTTTTTTTTTTTTTGCCGCTAGTGTTCCTCAATCTTTCATCATTGCCAATTTTCATCCATATATTTTCCTTACTTCATTACATACTGTATTTTGTTATTTTTATTAGATCAAGTATCTAAATTAAAGCAAGGACATGGAATTAAAAATTGGACTATATGGAAACACACCCCGTCATACCACATACATCTTGTTTCTATCTTTATAATTAGTGAACAATAATATTTGTTATTCCTCATTAAATCTGTTGAAACCCTTCATCTGTTTAATATACTGTATTAGTGTTGTTAAGGCACCAAAATGTCAGTAGTCGGTACAGATACAAGTGAAATTACATGGTTCTTGATACCAATTTCTGTACCACAGGATAAATATTATAACACAACAATGTGCTACTGAACACACCAGTTTAGCCTATTTAAAAAGTTACTTTTAAAGGTCAATTAAAAATTAAAAGAAATGCATGTTTCTTTCCAGTGTTTCTCAATCAAGGATGCATTGCTTAAATGTTTTAAAGTAGCGCCATTCTGAAATCTGTTTTATTCTTTATTCCTTTTTTATTATTATTATTTACCAGAACTACATGTTTTAGAGTTTAATTTAATATCATCATCAAAATGGTGCATTATTAATTTATTCTTAAAAAATTTTAACAAGTGAAAATATATATTTATATAATTAAATCACAGCATTTGTGCTTTAATCTCAACTCAGCTTTATTTATATACATTTAAAACAACTGAGTTGACCAAAGTGCTTCACAGTAATACAATTTAAAACAACATATTAAAATTACCACATACACAAACACCAGTAATCATAAATACAATCACACCAAAACTGTGTCCTACATTTCATTTGTCAGACTCAAGGAAGTGTAAAGAGATGAGATTTCAGACACAAACCGTTTATCCGGAAAGTGAAGATATAGGCAAAAAGTATGTCATAATAAAAACAAAATATAAAAACAAGGTTTCAAAATATAAACTGTAGAAAACATGTTGAAAAGTTCTATTTTACATGTGCTGCATGGTTCAGAGTAGATTAGTGCTCTGCTCTGTCATCTCATAGAACGTGAATTATTCTCAATGTCTGTGCAGTTTTTAGTGGATGAGCAGTTTATAGCAATTTATACATTCATTTAAAATAAGCAGCTCATCTACACTAAGATTGCAGCATTTAGCAGTTCAATAAATCACACTAGGACATGTCACGATTTTAATTTGATTAATTTTAGTCATACTTCAGCTAGTACCGGATTGAGTGGGTGCTCGTAACAACTGGTGTTATGGATCAACTGGATATTGTGTTAACTGGGGAATAAGTCTTTTGGCTTATTTTATGTGTGGTTTCATATGAATATGTAAACAGAAAAATAAAAATATTACATGCATTATAGATCTGATATGAATAAAGAACATAATTACATGATGCCATCACACATACAAAAAGACGGTACATAAATCGTGGAATTAGTGTTACAGATTTGCATATCATGTAACGTGAACATTTATTGCACAATAATTACAAATTAAATATGTCGTGTGCATCTATTAGTAGAGTATAAAGCCGTTTTACACATACATGTATATGTGGTACCTGCAAGTTTCCTATTTATTCCCAATGAGAGAGGCAGCAGAACGGAGGCGGCTCTACATTCACCAGAATGGTTTATGTTTTTGTGGCTGCCACATGTCATTGACAAATCAGAGGTAGCTGTAATCAACAGGCATTTAGCTTTTAATTGGTTAGTTCCATTCAGAACACTCTGAAATCGCTCCCCACTCCCTATGTAGTGCCCCATGTGGCATTCACTATAAATACAGTGAGTAAATGAGAGAGAGAATTCGCTCATTCACATTTATTTAGGCTGTGTTTTATTCGTGGTTAAAAAATTTTATGGAGAAATAAGGCATTCTATGAAGATATATAGCAATATAAACAAAATATAGTGTAATTGGAGAAGAAAACAATGACAGTGAACTTACTTTGGTCAAATGGATGCAATGTTATGAATGACACAGAAAGCCGAACTCATCCATCCATCAATTTACCGTTAATCCTATGTAGGGTTGCAGGAAGTGAATGCGACAAAATTAACTTCCAAATTGAATGTGCAATTTTTCTCCTTCAATCTTGCATGCTCTGTTGCAAGAAGGCGTGTATAATCTTGTGAAACCAGACATGGCACTATAAGTTTAAAAATGTGCAAATGAGTTTTGAGAATTCTGGTGAAGGGGAAGATTTCCAGTGAATAACAACTTAATTTCGGTCTGTTTTTCATACAGTGCTATTATACTGGAATCTAGTCCATGACTCATTCGGACAACTTTTTTATGTGACTCCTTTTATTTAGTTTATTATTCCTTCTTATTTAGTGTTGGGAAATCACATTTTAGTGAGTCAGTCCTTTCAGACGGTTCATGCAAATTAACTTGTTCACATTAATGATTCCCTGGTTCACAAAGCCTAAAAGTGACTTTGCCGTCTTTTTTAAGCAAAATATTTAGTTAATTGCTGCTGTTTATCACTATATTGCAATTCTGTTATAAAAAATAGGGTATTTTCTAGTTTATTTGTGTATATTATGAATGAACGTAATTTTATGTAGTTCCCAAATTTGTATAACCCTTAAGAAAATTTCACAAAATTATTTTACTTTAGTAAAAAAAATTATATAGATCCTTTAGTTTATCTCAAATACCACAGTTAAACTATGGTTACTGTAGTAAAACTATTGTTAATTTTCGAATGTCACCCTTATTAAATATGTAACTATCAGGTAATATCATTGAATTCTATCAGAACTTTTGAATGCAGAATTAAATTATAAAGTATATTATGTATTATATGATTGTTCTTTGATTTTCTTCTTTAAATAGTTTCAATGTAGTTAGCTACTTTTTGTTAGTAACCTGTAGTGTAGTTAACTACTTTTTTTAAAAGGAGTAACTTGACTGCATTTTAACTACTTTAAGTTATAAGTAGATTGTAGCTGAGGAAGCTACAGTTTCAAAGTGTCTTGACCAACACTAATTTCCACACTTTGTAACCGAATGTGAATATATGCCGATGAGATTTGAAAGCTCCGGTGGAGGGTACGGTTTTCAGTGAATGAAGACTTAAATTTTGGTCTGTTCCTCACAAAAGCTATTGTATGGCTTCAGAAGATTTGAAATGAAGCTCATGAGTCATATGGACTTCTTTTATTATATACATTTTCTGTTCCAGAAGAAAAAGTCATTTGGGTCTGGAACAAGATGTGGGGGAGTAAATTATGACAGAATGATCGTATTTGGAAGAACTATCCCTTTAAGAGCTTCACAACTAGTAATAATTTAAAGGAAACCTGTGAATGTTTCTGCATTGAAATTACAGGGTGAATTTTTGGTTAGTTGGCTGTAAGATAGGGAGCCTCCACCCAAACAAAAAAAGAGTCAGTAAGGTCAATGTGTGTGTGTGTGTATGTGTGTGTGTGTGTGTGTGTGTGTGTGTGTGTGTGGAGGCAGGTAGAGATCATTATGAACACATGATGAGTGACATGGTGTGTATTCTGTACATGAATTACCCAGTCCCTGCCTATGACATCACTGTATGCTCTTCCCCCTATGACCTGTACCTTTTCTTCCTGAGCGGAGGGGTCTTTGATGATCTCCATGGGTGGAGGCAGCGGGGTGTGTGACTCATCCTCAGGTTCCTCCTCTCCTCCGCTGTGCATGCCTAAAGAAGATTTGGAGAGTGTTCCCTCTTCTTTACACACTATCTAGAGACACAAAGACAACACATTCAAACTGAGCCATTAGGCAAATTAATGCTGGAAGTTACAATAGCAGATGTTAACCTGCATAATTACCCATCTCTCTGAAATAATTGATTGCGATTAGTCAATTGTGGTATGCTACAGTCAAACATTTTTGTACAATGACTGCTAAACTATATATTTGACCATTGTTTTGGATAACCAATTTCTGACCCTAACCTTAACCCCTAACCCTAACTCTTCTGATTCTAAAGTTAGGAACATAAAGAGCTATGTAAAATAGCTGACATTTACACACAATTATTACTTATGATTATTATCATTATTAAAAGTAATTGTGTATTGAACATGGTTCCCCTTCTGTCACTCTCTCGACGAGTGTCGAAGGAAGTGACACAAGGGGTCTTCTCGGATGCCGAATCATACCTCTGAACTTGAGAAAAGGCCAATGTCAAGTTGGCAGACAGAATTTGCATGCCCCGCCCTGGACATACGGGTATAAGGGGAAGCGGGGCAGCGAATGCCAGTCAGAATTTTTCTTCGGAGCCGAATGGTTGTACCGCAAGCAGCTGAAACACACTCCTGTTTCACTCACCTCTACCAGTGGGAAGCATTGCTGTTGGATCCGCACGGCGCATTTCCAGCTGGCGTCTCTCTCTCTGCACGCTGTGCAGTTCACGCCCCTGGGCGCTTCGACAGCGCATCTTTCTGTTTGAAAGAGTGTTCACCTCCTAAAAGACTACATTTTCTCTAAAAGAGTTTGAGTTCACACTCATAAAAGAGCAATACACAGCAGGCGTTGAACGTCCTTTTCAGGACGCTTCTTTTTAAAGATGTCTTTCCGCCTCTGTGTAGTTCCTGGATGTGGTCGATTTCTCTCCACTTCTGACGGTCATAAGAGCTGCCTTGCGTGCCTGGGCTGCGATCACACGCAGGCAGCGTTTTATGAATGGTTCATGTTCTCAGTGCGAGAACATAACCATGGCAACATTGCGGTCGCGCTTTCTTTTGTCATGAGAGAAAGCCACTTCAGCCGCCCCCCGCGGCGTTCCTTCTTCCCACAGGATTGAGGTCGACCTGGCTGGCGATGAAGGCGATTTGGGGATGACCACGGGCTCGGTTTCGCCGGGTAAATCCCCACGAACCACCCGCCCCCCCAGCACGCTTGTTTGCTTCCGTCCGAGCTCGGGAAGAGTGCGGCTCGCTTCCCGGCCAGCCGGCATTTTCCCTTGAGCTCCCGGAATTGGATGACGACATCGCCGCTGCATCGGAGAGCGTCACAGCATCGTCTGATGCTGACGGCTCGCCTGGGCTGCCACCTCCGGGTCTGCTCGCCCAGTCTGAGGCTGATTTGCAGATGTCCGCTATGCTTTCCCGGGCCGCCGCGAGCGCGAGGCTGGACTGGAGATCTCCGTCCCCCTCCTCTCGGCTACTCGATCGGTTCCTGGGGTCACGGCGCTGCTTATAGCCATGCCCCCCCTTGGTTCCGTCGTTCCCGGAAGTGCATGACGAGCCAACGCGGTCGGAACCGCCATCCGCTTGTCCGCTCTCACTACCATGGATGGCGGAACACCGCCACCTGGCGGGACTGAACGGTACTCCTCTCCAGAGCCGTAGAATGACGTCATCATTGACCTCAAAAGTCTACAGCACCACTGGACAGGCCGCCTCCACCCTGCATGCCATGGCTCTCCTGCAAATTCACTAAGCCAAGGCACTCAAAGATCTGCACCTGGGTAGTTCCAACCCCGATGTGCTGCAGTAACTGCGCTCTGCTCCAACCTTGCTCTCAGAGCTACGAATGTCATGGCGCAGGCACTCAGGTGGACAATGGCCACACTCGTGGTCCAGGAGCACCACCTCTGGCTGAACACGGTCGAGATGCATGGCGTTGACAAGTCACGATTTCTCAACGCCCCCGCCTCCCAGCTCGGCCTCTTCGGCGACACCATCGATGACTTTGCCCAGCAGTTCTCGTGGTGAGGAAGCAGATGGGGACAGTTTCTCACATCATGCCGCGGCGCCACCCAGTCAGCGCGCCCGCGCCCCGCCTGCTCGCCGAGGGCGTCCCCCCCTGCGACGAGAAAGCAACAACAGGTAGCTCCGCAACCCGGGCCCAGCTCTCAGCCCCAGCGTCGAGCACCTCACAGGCGGTGTACGCCCCCCATCTCCAGGACCCCCTCTCGGACCAGAAATGCTCCAAAGCGCTCCTAAGACGGACACCCCAGGCAGTCGGATGTTCGCTCTGGAGATGGTTTCAAGACCACTCCGTCCCCCGGTGGAGGGCCGGGAAGAGAATCCTTGTTTTCACCTGCCACACCGCCTTCGGGCTGCAGTACCTACAGAGTGATTCCCTCACTCCCTGGGTCATTCAGCCGGTGTGTGCCGTTCTCACGGCACCCCGGCCCTACATCTCTCCAATCCCGGTTTCCCGGACGCAGCTCTCTCGCCTCCGGCCCCACGACTGTCCAACCCCAGCAGGCCAGCGCTGACGCCCTCTCGGGACCTCTTCCTCAGTCTTTAACCCGCCCCCCTTTCAGTTCGCCCTGGCTCCCGCCTCGTTTCAGCGGTATTCGCTCCACTCTAGTGCGCGGCCAACAAGCCAGTGCCTTATGAGCAGAGATTTTTACACTGCTCCTCAAGGACGCGATAGAGCCCATCCCTCCAGCCTAGATGAAGAAGGGTCTCTACAGCCCTTACTTCATCGTACCCAGAAAAAGAGGCGGGTTGCGAGTTCTCAACCGGGCCCTGCTCAGACTCCCGTTCAAAATGCTCACGCAGAAGCAGATTCTCACCTGCGTTCGACAGCTAGATTGGTTCGCGGCGGTAGACCTGAAGGACGCGTACTTCCACGTCTCTATTTTGCCGCGACACCGACTCTTCTTACGGTTTGCGTTCGACGGCCAGAAGTATCAGTACAAGGTCTTCCCCTTCGGCCTGTCCCTGTCCCCTCGCGTCTTCACCAAGGTCGCAGAGGCCGCTCTTGCCCCCCTAAGGGAAGTGGGCATCCACATACTCCACTATCTCGACGACTAGCTCATTCTAGCCCACTCTCGAGAGTTACTGTGTGCTCACAGGGACCAGGTGCTCAGGCACCTCAGCCGTCTAGGGCTTCAGGTCAACTGGGAAAAGAGCAAGCTCACCCCAGTTCAGAGCATCTCGTTTCTCGGTATGGAGTTAGACTCGGTCTCACTGACAGCACGTCTCACCAACGAGCGTGCCCAGTCAGTGCTCAGGTGCCTCGCTCGCTTCAAGCCTGGCACAGCCTGGGGCATATGGCATCCTCAGCCACGGTCGCGCCGCTCGGGTTGATGCATATGAGACCGCTACAGCACTGACTACAGACCCGAGTCCCTAGATGGGCATGGCGCCACGGCACGCATCGTGTGACAATCAACCTCACCTGCCATCAAACTTTCAGCCCATGGACAGACCTCTGCTTCCTACGGGCCGGAGTTCCCTTGCAGCAGGTGTCCAGACGTGTCGTGGTAGCCACAGACGCCTCTCAACTGGGTTGGGGCGCCGTGTGCAATGGGCACGCTGCCGCTGGCACCTGGAAAGGTCCCCGGCAGCGTTGGCACATCAATTGCCTAGAGTTGAAGGCTGTTATTCTTGCTCTACGGAGGTTTATTCCACTAATCCGAGGCAAGCACGTTCTGATTCGCTCAGACAGCACCGCGATGGTAGCGTACATAATTCGCCAGGGCGGCGTGCCCTCTCGTCATATGTCACAATTCGCCCGCCATCTCCTCCTCTGGACGCAGCCGCGACTCAGGTCGCTGCTCGCCACTCATATACCTGGCAACCGCAACACGACGGCCGACGCGCTGTCGCGACAGGTTTTCGCCCAGCGGAGAGTGGAGGCTCCACCCCCAGGTGGTCCAGCTCATTTGGGACCGATTCGGCAAGGCACAAGTAGACCTCTTTGCCTCCCAGGACAACTCCCATTGCCCGCTCTGGTATTCCCTGACGGACGCTCCCCTCGGGACAGATGCGCTGGCACACAGCTGGCCCTGGGGGCTGCGCTAGTACGCATTTCCCCCAGTGAGCCTTCTTTCATCGGTGCTGTGCAAGATCAGGGAGGACGAGGAACAAGTCGCCTTGGTGGCCCCTTACTGGCCCACCCGCACCTGGTTTTCGGAACTCACGCTCCTCATGACAGCCCCTCCCTGGAAAATCCCCCTGAGGAAGGACCTGCTTTCTCAGGGACGGGGCACCCTCTAGCATCCGCGCCCTCTGGACCTCTGGAATCTCCATGAAAAGACCTCTGGAATCTCCATGTCTGGCCCCTGGATGGGACGCGGAAGATCTAGTAAATCTACCACCTGCTGTCGTAGATACGATCAATCAAGCCAGAGCTCTCTCAACCAGGCAACTCTACGCACTAAAGTGGCATTTGTTCACAAATTGTTGTTCTTCCCGAGCCGAAGACCCACAGAGATGCACAGTTCGGTCAGAGCTTCTATTCCTGCAGGAGAGACTGGAGGGGAGGCTGTCCCCCTCCACCTTGAGGTTGTATGTTACTGCTATTGCAGCCCACCACGACGCAGTAGATGGCAAGTCCCTTGGTAAGCACGACTTGATTATCAGGTTCCTGAAAGGTGCCCTTAGACTACATCCTCCCCGGCCTAACCTGTTTCCCTCTTGGGATCTCTTAGTGGTCCTCTCGGGCCTTCAGAGACCCCCATTTGAGCCGCTTGATTCAGTCAAGCTCAAGGCCCTCTCCTTGAAGACGGCCCTCCTGATCGCGTTAGCCTCAATCAAGAGGGTAGGAGACCTGCAAGCGTTCTCTGTCAGCGACTCTTGCCTGGAGTTCGGGCCGGCAATTTCTCACGTTATCCTGAGACCCCGACCGGGCTATGTGCCCAAGGTTCCCACAACCCCTTTCAGGGACCAGGTCGTGAACCTGCAAGCACTGCCTCGGGAGGAGGCAGACCCAGCCCTTTCGTTGCTGTGTCCGGTGCGTGCTTTGCGTACCTATGTGGACCGCACGCAGAGCTTTGGGTTCTCTGAGCAGCTCTTTGTCTGCTTTGGCGGACGGCGTAAAAGGGAACGCCGTCTCCAAACAGAGGCTAGCCCACTGGGTCATTGATGCTATTGCCTTAGCCTATCATGCTCATGGCGTGCCCACCCTCCTGCAGGTCCGAGCACACTCCACTACAAGTGTGGAGTCCTCGTGGGCACTAAGCCATGGCACCTCCCTAGCAGACATCTGCAGAGCAGCAGGCTGGGAAACACCCAATACCTTTGCCAGATTTTACAATCTAAGGGTTGAGTCTGTCTCGTCCCGTGTTTTGTCAGATCCGAGCCGGTAGAACTCGGTAACGCGGCACAACCGACCGGGTGTTCCGCTTGCATCTTGCGCCCTTCACCAATGTGATCCAGTGCGCCTTCTGTCCCAGGTCAGCCACTGAGTGTCGCTTCCTGGATGCTTTTTCCTCCCTAGCCTTCTGGCCTGCGAATTCAGCAGAGCAACTTGCAGCCAGACCCAGTACGAGTCTTAGGGCTCTGTACTGGGGTCGGGCTCCACGGGCATAGTTCCCTCTTCAGGCTAACTCCACGTGATGTATTCTCTGCGGTACAGTCCCCCTCTCGGCGGATCCGCATTTCCCTCAGGCAGCCCCGCTGCCTCGGCCCCGTGTCTGTAGAGTCCCCCCTTCATTAGGCTGGACCTACCACCGCGCCGTTTACCACGTCCGGCTTCACAACCCTCGTGGTGTATTTGCCATACATTACCTCCCCCTGGACTGGGCAGGGTATGGCCTCTGCAGGGTCTTCCCCTCCTGAAAGAATAGGAAATCTGTAGGCCGGACAGCTACCTTGCCTCCGGTCCTGCCTCAGCGCCCGGCACACCGGCGCCGACGAGTTTTGAAGACGCCTCCTTAGGCCTCTTCCTCAGTCTCTAAGCCGCCCCCTGCCGGGTGCGTGGAGCAGGGTTAATGCTTTGAGTCTTCTCTCAGCACCGCAAAGGCTCTCCTGCTCCCCCCCGGGGAATGACCGCCTTCCCCGACATAGGTTGGGCCGCAGCCGCTCTACATCCTATGTGAGAGACATAGTGAGAGAGAAGGCCGCGGCTGTTGGGCTTGCTCCCATGCTAGCATGTAATACCTTTTTCCCCCAGGAGTGCGGGAAAACCTAAGGTGGATATGCTAAAACTCTTTGAGGGGGCGTTGGGGAGGTCGACGTGCATTCGGTTCAGGTGCATCTAACATGCAATAGCCTGCTTTGCCCCTGCTCCGACAGTCACGTCACACGGTCAGTGTGTGGTATTTTTATATGGACCCCTTGTGTCACTTCCTTCGACACTACGTCGAGAGAGTGACAGAAGGGGAACATCTCGGTTACTGTTGTAACCTCCGTTCCCCGAGGGAGGGAATGAGACGTAGTGTTCCTCCTGCCACGGCACTAGACCTAGCACTGTAAATGGCTGTGCTTCATCCTTCGGCTCCTCAGTGCAAAATCCTGACTGGCATTCGCTGCCCTGCTTCCCCTTATACCCGTATGTCTGGGGCGGGGCATGCAAATTCTGTCTGCCAACTTGACATTGGCCTTTTCTCAGGTTCAGAGGTACGATTCGGTGTCCGAGAAGACCCCTTGTGTCACTTCCTTCGACACCACGTCTCGTTCCCTCCCTCGGGGAACGGAGGTTATAACAGTAACCGAGACGTTCTTTTGACATATTGCTGTTGGCAATATTTGATCAAAACAAAAAGACACTGGAGTCCAGTGAACCACACTCGTGCCTAACAACCCACTGTAATGCATGCCCTTGAGTGGTTTATTGCTTTATTATTTGACTTTCAGTGCACTAGCTCATATGTTCTGAAATTTTTCTTGAAGAATTTGCACTTTTGCTCTGGAAGCCAGCAGTCATGGCTAATGTGGTTCATTGTGGTGGGTTTCACGGACTCTGCTCTAAAAACACAGAGGCTCTTTGTAGCAACACATTATATGGCACACAGCTTTAAAGAGTCGGGCTAATCATCACCCTGCCATCTGCCCAGCCAGAGCAGCCCTTTAATAATGCATTAATACAGTACAAAGAACAACAGCGCTACTTTTCTCCAAAGCTAGGATTGCGTAAAAAAAAAGTGAAAATGTGATGGTGAATGAAGGATAGATTATATAATGCAATGAAGTCAACGCTGCTGCCCATCGTCACCACATACTGTTGATCAAGATGTAAACTATCATCAAACAATTTTGTTTGACCATTTTGTGTTAATGCCAATAGCAATATTTGATCCCAGTGCCATTAAAGCATACAATCATGAATTCTATGATATTATGCTTTCATTCCGAAGCCTTGGCTTCAAAATGTAAATTTCTTATATTTTCCACCAGATGGCGGCATTTTTGTCATGTTTAGCCTATGGAGCAAATACATACTTTTTTTCCAATTTTCTGTTTGCTGTACTAAAGAGCACTGTAGGCCAATTGAATAAATGATGCAGCTAAAATTGTGTGTGTTGGTATGGACGTCAGAGTGTGTTTTGAATTTGTGTATGAGAAATGTGTGTAGTGCGTGTGTGTGTAAAAAACAACGGTGGCATTATGTAAACAAACTTGCATTTAATGGGTTAAAATCCTGAAAATGAATGAATGGTAGTTATGATCAGGACTGATATTGGTTAAAAAAAAAAAATCAGTGAAAGTAGAAAATAATATCAATATACAGTATTTTCATGGCAGTTTTTAATAAAAAATAATAATACATCAAAATCAATGGTGTTGCTAATCAATGAGATATTCCAGAAAAAAAAGTCCCCTTCGTATTTAGTATCTGGAAAATAATTAATTTATGTTTTCATAAAAAAAAAAAATCATTGAAAATGAATGAATATTTGTTAGTTATGATCATGACTGATGTTGGGTAAAAATTATAAACTCTTGTTAAAATTAAGTGGAAAATAATATTAATATACAACATTATTATGGCAGTTTTTAAAAACATTATACATGTTAACAAGATTTTAGTGAGATATTATTACGTACAAATGTTATCTGATAGATAATATATAAAATATTATATACAATAACCCTGTATATAATCAAAAAATTTTGTACTGACAACAAAACGCTGTAATCCTGTTATTGTATATAATTTTACACAGATAAGGTTACTAAGTGAATTATATCAGCACCTTTTAATTTACACAGTTTTTGTGCCGGTGTCTGAACAACATTATTCCTTTAGTGAATTGGGCACTAAACCAGCATGAACAAATAAACAGTCCTTTTACTGGCTGTGAATTCCCTCCAGAGTGCCCAGGTTTCACTAGGAAAAATCTTCTGTCTGGAATTATGGAAAAACAGTATCTATGCTGTTGACTTTGCTTAAATAATGATTTGAGGATGACCAATATAGGTTTTTAAATGATAATTTTACATTGTTGCTTTTGGAACTCATTTAAAAATATATATTTTATATATTTATATAAAATAAGTTAAATAAAGTATATTTTTTATTATATTTATATAACATTATATTAAGCAATAGTCACATATTTCTTTCCAAATTTATACACTTTCACACGTCATTATGCTGTAATTAAACCAAAGAGCCCATATTTAGAATAGAAGAATAGAAGCCCTGGAGCAGATTGGGTCAAGGGCTTTGCTCAAGGGCCCAACAGTGGCATCTTGGTGGTGCTGAGGCTTGAACCCCCAACCTTCTGGTCAGTAACCCAGAGCCTCAACCGCAATGTCATATCCATTAACATTGTGTGAATGAATCCACTTTGACACATTTGCAATTGCATGATTGTTAAATTAAAGTGAAAATGGAGTGCTTTACCATTCAATATCAAAGTTTATCTTTGTTCAATTATATTTACACAGATGTTTGGCACGAGCCTCTGCTGACATCACGCACATCAGAGCACATGAGAAGCGCTTCACACACTCTTCCGGACAGAAGCTGCTCTGGTTGACATCCGTGGTGCGACTCAGTGACGATCCAAGTTTAACTGAATGACACACAAACGCGCTGCTAAAGGAATTTATACATTTGCTTAAAATTCCCTTATTAAAATTATCCATTAAAATGTGATTGTAATTTGAAGTGCACAATAACTGCAGTTATCGCAAAAAAAAGAAAGAAAACGTGGTTAGATCATATAACTGCGATAAAACAATTATTTAATAATCAGCACAAGCCTGGGGCACTCAGCGAGTATTGATGTTGACTAACACCCACGAGTTTGAATCCAGGGCGTGCTGAGTGACTCCAATCTCCTAAGCAACCAAATTGGCCCGGTTGTTAGGGAGGGTAGAGTCACATGGGGTAACCTCCTCGTGGTCACTATAATGTGGTTCTTGCACTTGGTGGGGCACAGGGTGAGTTGTATGTGGATGCCGTGGAGAATAGCGTGGACCTCCATACACGCTACGTCTCTGCTGTAACACGCTCAACAAGCTACGTGATAAAATGCGCGGATTGACATTCTCAAACGCAGAGGCAACTGAGATTCGTCCTCCGCCACCTGGATTGAGTCACTATGCTACCACGAGGACCTAGAGCGCATTGGGAATTGGGCATTCCAAAATTATAATTTTTTTTACATTTGCCACAGGCCTACAATTAACAGTTACAGGAAACTGTTGAGAGTGAGAGAGAGAGAGAGAGAGAGAGAGAGAGAGAGAGAGAGAGAGAGAGATAATGAAACACCCAAGCTCTTTAATTTGCTTTAATCGAGTGGGGTGGGGGGAGGGCGATTCAACAATTCAACATTTTTCCAGTAACAGCTTCCAAAAAACATTTGTTACCTCCTCTAGATTGTCGTCCTGTAGTTCAGGCGGCCCCAGGTCCATGCTCTTGCGTCCATCTCGTTTCTGCTTCTGTTTGCTGGGGATCTTCTTAATGTTGCTGCCGTGACTGAGGCGCCGGACAGGGCTGGTCAGCCACTTCTTCAGTGTATTTCCAGAGCGCTTGGGTCCCGTTGAACTGCTCTGCAGGGAGTTAAGTGACGCCTGCGGCTGCAACGTGGTCACAGACTCAGTCTTCCCTTCTGGACCGCTAACTGCATAGTTCTCTACAGGATGGAAGAGAAGAGAAGGAGATTAAACATTAGAGATTTTTCAATTAATATTCTGGGTTAAATATGACTAAGTTGAAGTTTTGGTACATGATGTCTGATTTCTCGCTGGTAGACCATCTCAGACCAACAACATAGCAGCTAGAAGCTGGTCATTCCAGCTTAAGGAAGTGAAGCTGTTATTTGGAATATGGTGGCTTGTCCTCCAACATGTCTAGTGCAGACTGTATCATTCAACCTTATTTTCATTTAGTTATGAAATGCTTCTGACCTTTGACAGAACTAGAAAATTGATCATGATCACAAATAATGATCCATACTGATTAATCTGACAAGTCCAAAATTCTTGACACTACTTCTTCTAACTGGAAATCAAACGTCAAATTTACTTGAAATGATGACAGAAATATTTTTAGACCAGAACTGACACACAACATCTGAAAACTGTCATAGCACTTCTGATATTACACTACACACACACAAACTCACAGTTATCGACTGCCCCCCTCAATGAAACCATACATGTCTAAGAATCAGTCTAGACTCTCATTGTGCAGAAGAATCCCTGAAGCTCTCAAAGAAATAAAACACACATCACATCTGGCTCTGATCTACTAACAAAGATAAATTATATAGCTTTGATGTTAAAATGTGATTCATAGACTACTGTAATGTAAATGGTATTTTCTGCAAGTGTTATGTTGAGTGTTTATTTTGAAGAGTCATTCTATCAGAGCTTACTGAATAATTTTTATAATTATAAAGATTTATTCTTACACCTACAGTAAAGGTTTATAATATTATATAGTTAATAATATGATATGGATGCACATATTGAAATTCTGGCCTATACCTAAAAATGTTAAATAATTTTCAAATTATGCCTAAAAACCAGTGAGCTAAAATTTGCTTATTATACAATTTAAATCAGCGTAAGTAGAGGTTGTGTAACTTTTTTCCAGTAATAAACTATGCAAACAGTAACATGTACAACATGTGCTCTTAAAGGGACAGCACTATTCAAGTAATACCTTTAAGTTAGCACTAGATAATGGCAAATTATTAACACATCTGAAAAAGGTGAAAATATAAGTTTAATATCCAACATCGGCCAATGAATATCTTATTTAAACCCATAAAAAATTATCACTGTAATTCGAGTGTGCTACAGGCATGATCCAAGTTCAGACCAACCAACCTTATTCTCCTAGAAAAGAAAGTGCTCAAAATGTTGTGTGTGTTGATGACATCTGTCTGTGTTGAGTTTATGCTGCAGGGCTTAATGGCTGACTCATTAGAGGAAGTGACCTTGAGAGAGTTGATCATAGAGCTTCTGACGGAAACATGAGGGTAAGTACACTAGATAGAACACACAAAAAATCTGAACAATTATGGCTATTATCTGTTTGTAGCACTCAGCTTGCCTGTGTTTGCGGCATTCCAGATCCAGATGAGTGTTTGTGATTGTGTGTGTAGTAAAGAGAGGGCATGATGAGTGCAGGTATTTAAACTGCTCTTTAACACACACACACACACACACACACACACACACACACACACACACACACACACACACACCTCCTGTTGCTGCCTTAGTAACTAATAGAGATTGTGAATGTGTGTGTGTGAGAGAGAGAGAGAGAGAGAGAGAGATGTCTTTGTTCTTTTAAAGTGGTTAAATCACTATTACATATAAGGCAGCATTTGAATCATATGACTACTTTTACTACAAACTAAACCCAAACACAATGAGGAACTCCCATTGACACAAACAGTTGTTAATGGAAGTTGCTTTATGAAATGTTAACGCAAAAAGTAAACTAGACTTTTACATTTTCTGAAGAACATGGCGGGATGCCTGTGCATTACTTCTGGGGCATTCTGGGTGGTTGCCAAGGTGTTGCTATGCAGTTTATAAAGGTATTATGCATGGTTCTGGGCACATTTCTAGGGTGTTCTGGGTGGTTGCTTACTGGCTAGAGTCAAAAGAGACCCAAAGTCTCTATTATAACCTGCTCTCTAGATTTTGCTCAGGTCCCCCCTTCAGTGCAAGTCTAAGAGATTTAGATGTACAGGACGAGTTATGCAAAGTTATATGCTTATGGATTGTTTAAAGCACTAACCCAAAGTATGATCAATAGTGACAATGCTTGCCTTAGCAAACAACACAAACACATCTCTTTGACAGAAATACCACAATGAACAACTGTAAACTAAGGAGTAATATATCTGTGAATGTTTCACAGTAAATGTATCTTCTGTGTTCCTCCAGTCACAGGTACTTCATTGTCTATTTAAACGCAGTTAGTACCACACATGATATCCTTTCAGTAGTTAAGTGACATGGCAACTCCTCTGAATAAGAGTGCAAGAGAGAAAGAGAGTATTTGGGCACTTAAGTCACCAAAATCCAAAATGTCTGAATGTCATTTCAATAGATATCAAACCAAGAGATATTCTCAGAACTGACTTTACTTTTCTAAACCATTCTGCAGTGGCTTTAAAGCGATAGTTAACCCAAAAATTAAAATTATCTCATCATTTACTCACCCTCATGCCATTCCAGATGTGTATGACTTTCTTTCTTCTGTAGAACACAAATTAAGATTTTTAGAAGAATATTTCTGCTCTGTAGGTCCATACAGTGCAAGTGAATGGGTACCAAAACCTTGACGCTCCAAAAAGCATATAAATGCAGCATAAATGTAATCCATGATTCTCCAGTAGTTTAATCTATAGAAGCGATATGATAGATGTGGGTTTAAGTCCTTTTTTAATATAAATTTTCCTCCCTTCCTACAACAAGGTGATATGCACAAATAATGTGAATCGCCAAAAACAAAAGAAGTTGAATGTGAGAGTGAAAGTGGAGATTGATAGTAAAAAAAAAAGACTGATAATATTGTTTAAATGATAATCTGTATCTCAAGCACACTTTTAACATATCACATTGTATTGTTTGGCCCTACAGAGCAGAGATGTTTTTTTGAGTTCAGCAGAAGAAAGAAAGTCATAAACGTCTGGAATGGCATCAGGGTGAGTAAATTATTAGAATAAAAATTTTTGGGTGAAATATTGCATTAAACCAACTTTTTAGTTGATATATAAAGTCAGTTCCCTGCTAGTTCAAACAGGTGTCTTGTCTCTTTGATGTATTTGTTGTGTTTTTTTTTGCATGAAGTGTGCTTGTGCTATGATTATTTAATATAAATGTCACTTGCTTCAATATTTTGCAATTGCAAAGATATTCATAAATTTTTTAGTTATACTTAAGAGCATAAATACTTTTTGGGGCCACTGTATATTCTTATTCTTATGCTATCAAGACAAGCACATGAGTCAGGGTTTCCAGCAGTGTTGTTAACTTGTGACAGTGACTGACACTCCCTCCTCATAAACCAACAACAACAATTTAATAAAAATTAAATAAATAATGATGTAATAATGATATAATGGTTTTCTGTATGTGATTAGAGGTCTTCTACATGACCCGAACCAGATGGGACCTGCAAACCCATTGGGTTTAACTTTAAGTATAACTTTGGGTTTGGGCCAGGTTTGAAATGAAAAAAGTAAAGAAAAAAAGTATAATTAATATGAATACTTTGATCATATTTAATATATTATAATCAATGTTTAATTAATATATAATATTTGTAAAATTTTAATGTAGCTTGTTTTAATGAGATAAATATGTTTGCATGTGCTGCCCCTTCAAAGTGAATGTGCTGGTGCTGTACTGACAACTGTTGTCCTTGGCTCATACACAGAAAACACTATCATGAGCATTGTGCACACTGTTTGTAGCAGATGGCCATGAGCAGAGAGCTAATTCACTATGTAGTGCGAGGCACATACAGACTACATATTTATTTAATGAAATAGCAGCCTTTAATAATCACACTGGGCCATGGTAGCAACCTTTACTGGTGGTGAGAAGCTACCGTCAAAAACACACAGAAACTGAAGGGGCTTCAATTCAAAGTAAAAGCTTCACCAAAATAAAAGCTCAATTTAAATGAAAAAGTATGACAGAAACATATCACGATTCATGAATATGTAATATTCATTGCACTACTATTACTACTACTACTACTAATAATAAATCAATAGTAATTGTATTATATTTAAGCAATATCTCACATATGCGATGCTCTGTTATACAGCACTTTATTTGACAAAATATAACTCCAATGCATTATTATGGATTGTGCTGTGAGGTTCTGTATAAAATCACTTCATTTGATAAAAGTAATACAATGTTATGCTGAAAATTAATTGTTACAAATTTAATTTGATAAAAATTATAATGGATTAGTTTATTTAGACACCATTTTGAGGGAAAATTTTTAATAAATATACAGTATGGAATTCAGAAAAAATAATAATAATGAAAATAGGTATTGGATTCGGTATTGCAAGTACTGAAAAGGAAGTATCGATACTCATTCTCAAAAAAAGGTATCATGACACCCATAGTAGCAACCATCTTATAAAAGCTCCTGAGGTAATTTTACATTGTGAATATACTCCATTGTGTGTCATGTCTAACAATGCCCTTTAACTGTGAATTTATTCACAATAAAGCAGAGCTTCTCATTCCTCATTGCCTAAATGTATCAGAATTAGTAAAAATAGAGCAAAACGACTATCCATTCATAAACTACATTAGTTGAGCTAGATGGCGTAATTTCAACTCAGATTACTACCTTGTTAATTTGTTGCAATGCGCTCACCTGTGTTGAATCACTCCTAATGATAAACCCTATTTAAGGCCTCATTGCCCTTTTGTTTTTGTTCAGTCCTGATGTTTTCCCTAGCTTTGCCATTCCGAAGGATGTTTTGAGGTTTGTTATTTTAGGAGTCTTCTGTTTGTTCTTGGATAACCAGTTTCTGTTACCTTTAGTGGATTGTGGACTTCTGGATTCATCCTTTGCATTGCCTCTCAAGGAGAGATGTTTGAGTTACCATATGGCACGCTAACCTAAAGTGCTGCCCAAGACTGTACGAGAATTCTAAAAATCTTGAGTTTATCCTTTGCTCTTTATTTCAGAGCAAAGGATAAACTCAAGATTTTTGGAATCTCGTTGTTCCTTATTCCTCAGCATTTGGATTCCACCTTCCCCAGTGGTAGAGTGGTCTGCTTCTCAGACACACACTCCACAGACCCGGGTTCGATCCCCAGCTGGATCATAACAAACATACAATTATTATCTGACCCTTTAAGCTTGGATGGGCCCGCCAAAAAAAGAAATGGTCAAAATATTAATAATTACAGTCTTGACCAACACAAAATAAACAAGTGCTGAATTTTGCAGACAAATCAGTGTTCAGTTTTGATAATTTATATAAAAAAAAATGCACTGTAAATAAATTTGCCAAATAAAAACATAAAACTCATCAAAACATGAAAAGCTCTCAAAGAGTAGATTCCAACCTATTTGTTTTACTAACAGACAAAAAATATAGCGAGATAGCTATGTATATGTCTTTGGCAATTATGTTTGTGTTGCTTATATGCTGCATTTTCGCTTATAACCGGTGCTACAGTAGTATACCGATACTAAAACTTCAAAATGCTGGTTGTGCCACAGTATTTTTTATACGGTAATACCGTTAATATGGTAGTACCGTAAATTAGGTTGTAAGTGCAGTAATATATATTATTTTCACTAGACCTATGTCTGATGTCCAAGATTTGGAATTATTTGGGGTTTTGGCTGAGAAGACCGGGAAAGCCCATCTGCCGTGAATGCCTACAGAAATTTAAAGTCATATTGGAAAACAACAGCAACCCTATTAAACACCTCCAGACACATCCCACTGCATCTGCAGAATTCACATGGGTTAGTGGCACTTCATTTAACCTAAATGCTTTAACTTAACATTTACAGATTTACCGTTTCTCTGAAAAAAATCGAACGCTGCACTCATTTACTTTTTTCCCAATTACAAATGCATGGTGGCGTTAACTTTGCACTTGTGATTACTGCCAATGGTCTCTACCATCTTAAGGTTGTGATGCTTTTGTGAAACGCAGCCCAGATCGGTTTGATCAATTCCCTGAGGTGTGCGATCAAACCGGTGTGTGTGTAATCTACATTCATGCTACTATTTACCAGGAGAGAGGAGATGACGTGGATGTAATAATGAAATTAAGAATGTATTAGGCAACAAGTTAGTCCATTTGAACAATCTCCCCGTTCATCCATCAGTTATTTTCACCACTTCCACAGCAACAAGTGGAATTTATAAGAACCACCTTTGCTGTGTGTAACGCGGGGTTAGGATGGGCAAGGAGGAGGCGAGAACCGGCTTGTCAATATAAATAACACACACACAATGGACATGTTCGTGATTGATGTCTCTCTCCCGAACCGTCGTCACCGGCCGCCTTTATCCCTCGCACGCCCCATCAGGCCGATTGGGGACCGGGTGTGCGACATTCCTGCCCGGCCCCACCCCCCTCCACTCCACACTGTGTTAAGAATTAACACACTATCATGTGGTATCGTGATACTACTTGTTATCGTGATACACAAGCTGGTATAGTATTTTAACATATGATTATGGTATCGTGACAGACCTAATTTGTAGACGGTATATGATATAAGTTTTAGTACTATTTGCCTATTTGTCATTAGACAACATTTTATAGGGAATTGTCGAGAAGAGAGTGGGAGAATGAAGGCACAATCTCTTAATACCACAAACTTGTGTGCTTCTCGAGCCAGTGGTACTATTTAAATGAGATTGTGTTGCACACGGTCTATTATTGTTGAAACACAATGGTATGTTACAACAAAATGAACTGTGATTGGTCATCTACATGATTATCGGCACCGATGCGGTGTTTGTAAACTAATCAGCCAATGGGGAAAATGTATCGGCCAATGTAGATTATTTAAAATTACCAAATGGCTGCAGCAATATATCGGTTGGCCACTAGTAAATAGCAACATGCTTATTAGAAAGAGCTTCATCTCTTCAATTTTCCTCAAAGTCTGGAAACCAAAACTTTTAACTCCAAACTACTGCTGAATATTCTTGTAACTATAACATGAAAACACACACAAACCATTTATAGCCTTTCTGAGCATTTACACTAAACATTTCTCTGTGACTGTGGCATATGATGACATCACAAGTGACATACAGTATGAAGTGTTTTTGAACCCCATCTTTCTCTGCATCTCAGATCATCACTGATCCTCCACCTGACTGTCTAATGTTCAGACAGAGACCTGGAGAGGCTTACAAGCTACAATGCCTTGCTCCCACTGTGAAATTTGGTGGAGGATAATTGATGATCTGGGGGTGCTGGTATCAGGCAGATTCGTCTTTGTGAAGGAAGCATGTATCAAGCCATGTACAAGATTATCCTGAAAGAAAACTTCCTTCTGCTCTGACAATGTTCCCAACTCTGAAGATTGTTTTTTCCAGCAGGACAATGCTCCATGCTACACAGCCATGTCAATCAAGGTGTGGATGGAAGACAAAACCTGTCAATGCCAGCCCAATTTCCAGACCTGAACCCAATTAAAAACCTCTGGAATGTGATTTAGTGGAAGATGGATGGCCACAAGCCATCAAACAAAGCTGAGCTGCTTGAATTTTTGCGGCAGGAATGGCATAAAGTCACCCAACTGCAGTGTGAAAGACTGGCAGAGAGCATGCCAAGACGCAAGATGCCAGACGCCTGATTTTCAAGCTGTGATTGAAAATCAGGGTTCTTCCACCAAATATTGATTTCTGAACCCTTCCTAAATTAAAATATTAGTATTGTGTTGTTTAAAAATTAAGATAAAACAGTTAGTTTTGGTCCTCAAATCTGATTGGACGAGAGACGTTCCATGAGCATTGATGGTCTGACGCGTTCCATGCAAATCATATATATATATATATATATATATATACAGTATATATATATATGATTTGCATGGAACGTGTGAACTGTTTATGTGTTCTGATCTCTGCCTTGGTTGTTGACTTATAACATCAGTTTTTTTTCTGTTAAGAATCTTGTGTTAAATATCGTATGTATAAAATTGAAATGGGAAGAAGAAAACATAGCTTGGCTTATTTTATTGAAAAACATTGCAAAAAGAGACTCTAAATATATATGTGAAGCTTTGTCAGTTTTTGTTTAATATGTACACCCCTTATGAATATAATTTGGTTCACATTTATACTGTATACAGTATATATTATATTTGTCTTTAAAGTTGAAGCGTGAAAATACTGCTGCACTAGCACCACCAAAAAGAACAGTAAAAATAAATGTTTTCAAACAGATTTCCGAATAAACCCTCCATCCTCCATTAGTTGAACAAAAAAATTGTCCAACCCTCAACTAACACTATTGGTTGAGCCAATGCTGCTTTATCAGGCTGGTCAGGATACACAAAAAACACCCCAATATTTTGTTTTAAAAATGTTTAAAATTTTCTGAAAAATCTACTTACAAATGGTTTAATTAGTTCACTGTGTAAACCAAGCTGGGAAAGGAGAAAGTATTTGAACACAAAAGAACATACACTGTATAGGCCTACACTGTATGTTTGACGTAGATATTCAATAAGCATTAAGGATTTTAAATAGACAACTAACCTATTTGTACATGTGTAACTTGTACTATTATGTTGCAGATGCTGCAATTTCCATACTGATCCGCTCTGTTAGTTTTCCTTTTGTTAAAACGTTTTTGCATTTTGCAGCAGAATCTTAATATTAATTACTTTACGCACACCATCCAAAGAGAGCAGAGGGGAGGAGCTATGAAAATCAGACACTAAAATAAACCAAATATTAAAAGGCTCTCACTCACTGAAAGCACACATGCTTAAACTAAAGCTCACAGTAAAGAGAAACTGTTAAGATGAGTCATACAGTTTGCTCAATTATGTATTGTACCAAGTTTGGACACACCTAAAAATTTATATATATATATATATATATATCCATCCATCCATCCATCCATCGTCAACTGCTTATCCTGTACAGGGTCGCGGGTGCTGGAGCCTATCCCAGCTAACATTGGGCGAAAGGCAGGGTACACCCTGGACAGGTCGCCAGTCCATCGCAGGGCCACACATAGACAGACACACACACACACTCACTCACAATGATGACATCATTGGATGCATATGTAGCAGGGCTATAAATAGATGCGTCACAGGTGCAGGTATTTTGTCTGAAGAGCAATCCTGGGGTAATGAGGCAATGAAGCGCAGCATCTCGTTCTGCTTTTATCAGGGAACAGGGGTTACAGTTAAGTAACCCGAGACGTTCCCTGTCAAAAAGCTACACTTTGATGCTGCGCTGACATAGCACTTTGGGAACGAGAATACCCACGCCGCCGCACCTTGGATGTCCGGACCCCTCACGGTTGTGTAGTGTGCTCACAAGAGTGCGAGAGGTCTCAGACATGAGTTTGTGATTTTGACTCAAGGACATAAACCTGGAGTGGCATGAACATCCAAACTATAAAATCTTATGAATGTGTGCGGAAAGGACCAGCCGAGGGACACCTCTAGCCACGGCTTTAGAGGAGGCGACCCCTCTGGTAGAGTGAGCCCTGATACCTACTGGCGAAGCTTGACCGTGCACCAATTGATTATTGCTAAACCCAGACACAGGGGGGCTGGGTGACTCAGAGAGAAGTAGAGGGGACATTGCGCTGTCTGTTGAGAGGCGAAGAGGTCCACTTCTGCCCTGTAAAATCTCACCCAGATTTGTTCCACTACCTCGGGGTGTAGTTTCCACTCCCCCTTCAGCATTTTCTGTCTGGACGGTAAATCTGCTCCCACATTCAGGCATCCAGGGATATAAACTGCCCTGACGGACAGGAGCTTGCCCTGAGCCCAAAGGAGAATCTGACATGCCAGAGTGTTCAACTGGCATGAACGTAGACCTCCTTGACGATTTATGTAAGAGACAGCTGCTGTGTTGTCCACCCACACCAGGACATGGCAGCCTCTCAAATGCTGGAGGAAGTATTGCAGGGCCAGAAATACAGCCATCAACTCAAGGCAGTTGATGTGCCAATCGAGCTGATGACCCTCCCATTACCCTTGAGCTGGACGAGCACTTAAGACCGCTCCCCAGCCCGTCAGGGAGGCGTCTGTTATTAGCAACCAGATTTATAACTGGATATTCAGAATTGATTTAACCATTTCCTGTTTGATCCCTCATAATATACAGTAGATGAGGCAATGGTTACATGCAAAATACATATGTTAATGAGCTGATAAACCGAGTAAAAGTACAGCGCATTATCAATGAATGCAGTGAAACCTACTCTTACCTTTGCCTGCTGGGAAAAAGCAGTCCATCTCCACACTGCTGCGAGAGTGAGAGATACACAGAGCATTGCTGGGAACCAGTCCCTCCTGAGGAGGGGTTCGATCTGTGGTCCGCACCAGACACCAGCCCGGACGCTCACTGGGCCGCTCTAACAGCTCCACGGTCTGACCTGTCTGGATACTGAGCTCAGATGCACTCCCTGACACGAAATCCTGCATGACCACTGTCAACTCACATCCTCCAGAGAGCTAGAGACAGAGAGAGACAGAGAGAAAGAGAGTATTTAAATAAAATGTAGATTTAAGATGCGTTTTCTTTTCATTTGTCCCAAATACCACACTGATAAAATAGACATTTGTCCTAAATTTAATGCATTTAAACATTTCATTCAGTAACTGTGATCAAGTGTATCGTGTGTGTGAGTGTGTGTACATGTTCATACTACATTTTGGGGACCAAATGTCCCCACAAGGATATTAAAACCTGAGATCACCTGGGGCCCAGCCAGCGGTTCCCACGAGGGAAATGGCTTAATAAACATACTAAATGTACACTTTTTGTCAATTTTGAAAATGTAAAAATGCACAAAGGTTTCTTTGAGGGTTAGGTTTAGGGGTAGAGTTAGGGGATAGAAATGATCGTTAGATCTGTATAAAATACATAAAATGCATGGCAGTCCATGGAGAGTCTCCACAATGATATAAAAAACAGGTTTGTGTGTGTGTGTGTGTGTGTAACCAGAGCTGGACAGATTACTTGTGAATTGTAATCAGATACTGATATCAAATTCCATGTCAAAAAATGCAATTAATAACATAATCTTGTAGATTACTTTTTTGGGATAATCTAATCTGATTACTTTTGGATTATTTCCAATTTAATTCTATTTTATTTGATGTCTCATGAATTTGATTAGGATAACCTTGTATCATTTTAACATAAAGGTATAATAAGAAAGAACATACTCTATTATTTATTACAAATAAAAACAGCCTCACAAAAAGAGCTCCTTATGATATTTTTAAAAATGCATTAAAAATTACAAGAATGAAAATACAATAAAGATTAAATCTAACAGCAATGACAGTGCATGGCCAAAGTATATAATTCAAAACACTGAGACATCAAGTTCATTTTAAGTGCATAAAACAATATAAAATTACAAACACTCATTGGTCATAAAAACAACATAAAATTATTATAAAATGAACATAAATTAATGACCATAAAATCAACAGCAATGAAGTTGCTATGTATATCAGTGGTATGCTGATTTAGAATAAAAAATGCTAAAGAGAACGATTAGTGTGATCAATAAATTAACAATTTACTGCCATAGCCTTCTTAATATGTAATCATATAATTCATAAAAAATAACTGTAGTCCAAATACAAATATTTAAAAATGAATCCAATTACAAGTACTTGAATTTTGTATTCTGATTACCTAATTCAGATTAGCCTACAATTACTAGCGATCGTAATCAATTACTAGCCAGCACTGTAACAACACTGAGAAAAGTTTCACTTTAAGGTTGCATGTATGACATGTGTAAGTGTAATATTGTGGATTTACAATTTTTTTCCCTTAATCTGGCAACGTATCTCAGGGGATACGCATACTACTAAATGGGCTAAATAAAAGCATGACCAATGAATAACTTAATTTGCAAGCCTCACCATTTTTCTTCCATTTCTGGACAGGTTGGATGGTAAAAGTAATTAATAAACACATGTTTCAATAGTTTCCTCTCAAGAGAGGGTGTTTGTGTCTTGAACAAATATACATTTCATCCACTGTCTTATCATGGAGAGGTAGCAACTCTCAGACCATATAAGGACATTGAGTAACAGGAAATGAAAAGAGTGTTTGTAATGCTGGTAAAATCTAGCAGGATAATTCAAGATCAGATTGTCACCTGCTCAGAAAATTAGGTAAACAGGCGGATGACACAAACAGCTGTAGTTAATCACATACATTAAACCCAGACTTCTGCTGAATGACCCAACAACACACAGAAGAACTCTTTAATAACCAACAGACTGAGACACAAAGAACACAAGGCCTTACTGACGAGTGACTGAAAGTAACCCGTGTTGACTGTCCTGCTCTCCGTCAAACACACACAAACCACTCTAATCTCTGGTGAGATGGTGTGCAGCCTCTGCATTTCCTGTATATTCCACTCTTTCCTTTCTCTGCCACCAAAACCTGCACTGGTAAATCATCACTGCAGTAATCAAATCTCATTTTCAAACAAATTACAGAACATTGCTCCTCACCCAAATAACTCTACTGCTGCATCTTCATACGAAGATGCTTTTTCATTACTGTAGGGATACCGACACAAAAGCATCATTTGAGCAAAGATCAATAAGTAACAGGATGCTAAACACAAAGGTCTGGTTAAAAATATAAATATTTTTTAAATGTGATGCATCCATTTAATTTTTGTCTGTTATCTTATCCTCATGAAGACATGAAGGCAGTGAGTCCTGACACAGATAAAAAAAGCAGCTTGGAAAATCCTAGTTCACCAAAAAATTTAAATTTTCTCATCATTTACTCACCCTCATGCCATCCCAGATGTGTATGACTTTCTTTCTTCTGCTGAACACAATGAAGATTGTTTTAGAAGAATATTTCAGCTCTCTAGTTTTATTTTTAAAAAAAGTTTACATTTTGAAACTCTAAAAGCACAAAAAGTCATCATAAAATAATCCATAAGAATCCAGTGGTTTAATCAATGTCTTCAGGAGCGATATAATAAGTGTGGGTAAGAAACAGATCATATTAATATATGATACATTAATATAAATTCACCACTTTCACATCCTTCTTCTTTTGTGTTTGGTGATTCACATTCTTCTGCATTCTGTGCATATTGCCACCTGCTGGCAGGGAGGAGAATTTAAAGTAAAAAGGATATGTATTTAGCCATTGGAGTCTTATGGAGTACTTTTATGCTTTTCAAAATTTTGGTTACCTTTCACTTGCACTGTATGGACCTACAGAGCTGAAATATTCTTCTAAAAATCTTTTTGTGTTCTGCAGAAGAAAGAAAGTAATACACATCTGGGATGGCATGAGGGTGAGTAAATTATGAGAGAATTTACATTTTTGGGTGAACTATCCCATTAATCTGATGAAGATACTACCATTCTCTTAATGAGATCTAACAATTAACAAAAAACATCTTTTAATAAAATACACCATAAAAATCTAGATTTGCATTTCCTGAAAAAAATAGCAGTGATTGTGGGGCAGTAGAAGAATAGTGTTAAAGTTTTAGATAAGAGCATAACAGTGTGTACATGCATCACAGGAGATTTATGCAATTTTTATGTCATTTTTTTCTGAGATTCAGTGTGATTTCCAGCACATCTCAAATTCTGTATTGTGTTTAACAGAATTCTGATGGAAAATATATATTTTTTACGTTTTTCCAAATACAAAGGCCAACTCCTTTGGCTTACTAAGGAACATTTCATAGCTAACATTTTAAGCATCATAAATGCACACAAATAATATTTTCGCACTATTGCCGTAATTTGGCAGAGCAATGTTTATTTCACTATTTGTTTATATCACCATAGTTTTAAAAGTGTAATAATTAGTATTTTATCATGTATTTTCCGTAAATAGAAAGTAATTGCGAGTTTTAAATTCCTTAGTCTTAATTGTCTTGAAGTTTTCAAAATCCCAAAACAGATAGCACACCTAAGGCTGAAATGATCTACAAAGCAAAGCTTGAATGCAGCATGTTCAGTATTACATTAAGGAATTTTTGTTATGCCATTGTCTTAATGTCTGCTAGACTCAAAGCTTTTATTTCTTTATATTCTTGATCATATGCTTTCATTAAAAGGGTCAGTTTCTCTCAAATCACAGACACATGAACAGTGAACCAAATGGTTGCAGGTAAATGATCATACAAGTGCAACAATGACACTCTAAATGTAGCCATTGTTATTTTTTTTATGGAAGCTGAGTTCTGGTTATGTAATGAGAGACTATTATCATAGCTAATCCAAGGGTCACATGCATAACAATTAGAATATAAAATCCTCATACAACCCTTATAGACACATACTGTATACATCAGCAGCTTTCCTTTTTTTAACCAATCAGAAAATTAGTAGTCAAATATACCTAATGTATTACTTACTAAGCATAATAGCCATGACACATAAAGAAAAACAATATTAATTTGAGAAATGTTGTTTATTATATATATATATATATATATATATATATATATATATATATATATATATATATATATATATATTAAAGCCAAAATAAGAAATTATATTGACCAATATTCACAAAATAATAACTATTTTGTTGAGGGGGTCAATAAGATAAAGTGGGCGTGTCAAGTTGCAGCAACAGTAATCAAATGTCCCATTCCATTTTGTGCTGCATGTTACTCTGGCGCTGCCAAAACACAAATAAATGGTTTAGAAAGTTCACGTTAACACACCCAGTGTAGACAGCCTCAAGCTGCTGTGTCGCATCAATGGACGAGCCCGGTGTAAACAGGGTGTCAACACACAGTCATGATATTTGAAAATATTCATGAATGGAACTTAATTTACTTAATGTTTTTTATTGCATGTTTAAACACAAAAAATATTTAAAATAGTCCAGATGGGTCCCCTTTGGTGTTCAGGAATAGTTAGGCTACATTAGGCCTTGTTTGTCCTTCTCTTTATGTTTACGAACTGAAGCAGCAGTGGGTGGGGCCAAGGGTGGATTGATTTTAAATAGGCGTTAATGTTTGTACCCCAAGTAACGTAGGGTTGTCGCGGAAGTAAAAAATGAGGCATTTTTGCAGCTTGGTTTCAATAAATTATTTTATTGCATTGAGGATTATGTTTTGAGTTCTGAAATTTACAGGATGTTTTTATATAAGAAAGACCTCTTATATGTCAAAATATCAAGTAAAATGTTATTCCTCATGACATGACTTTAATATTTTGCCTTTCAACATAATATATTTTATAACAAAAAATTTTAAATTTCAACCGGGAAGTTTCTGAAAATTGGTTGATTTGACATGGAAAAACCCTATATAAAAAAGAAAAAAGAATTGTGACACATTTTGGTCATAGTGAATGTGCTGAACTTCAAAGTGTTTACTCTGCAAGGACACCTGTGTGAACTTGAGAAGAAATTTCTTTACACTTCCACTAAAAACACTGCAACACCAGTTGCTTAAAAGTTACAAAGTTACATGTCAAATTGATATTGATGCATCGATTTAAGAATTAATAATCATTGTGTCCTCAGCGAGAATTGATGCTGACTACCACCCCTGGAGTCGTGATTTCAAATCCAGGGTGTGCTGAGTGACTCCAGCCAGGTCTCCTTAGCAACCAAATTGGCGCGGTTGCTAGGGAGGGTAGAGTCACATGGGGTAACCTCCTCGTGGTCACGATTAGTGGTTCTTGCTCACAATGGGGCATTCTCCTCCGACTGAGATTCATACATGGCTGATTTTGAGGGGCTTGAACGCTGTTAGCCAAACAGAATAGTGGGTGTTTACGTAAAAGTTTTAAGGAGGCACAAAAACTGAGCATTTCAGACGGAGGACAAGAGTCAGGGTGCAAAATGATCATATATTACTAAATTATGAAATTTTGTAGCAAAAAAACATTGATTACATAATCAGTGGATGGTGAAGATAATACAACTATATAAAAAAAGAGCATTTAATGATCTCTTTAATAATTATGAATTGTTGTAAAATAATAAAATCTAATCAGATCAAATTGTGACCAAATTTCACAATGCATCATAATCGTTAGGTAAAATATCGCATCGAAATGTCGAATCGAAGTCAACAAAAATTATTGCGGTTTTGTATTGTATTTGCATTTTCTGTTGAAGACAAAAAAACTATAAAAACAAACGAATAAAACCACTTAATTTACAACCAGACTGATCTCACTGTGAATTCGGCTACATTAGGTCGAGAATTCTGTGACTATCACAGTCTGTTTTTCAAATTGTATTTTTAATGTATTTTCTCATCAGAAAACAGCAGTATCTTTCATTTATTTTGCTAGCCTCTGCTAGCTTGCAAAAAGCCAACACAACTCTGCTTCTCATAATTCTGTTTCCATGATAACAGCAACTACTCAGATTGGTAGATCTTGCTTCAGGATTATGGGTAGTGTAGTTCTGCACAGGGAATTCGGCAATTAAACATGTCTTTTTAGATTTTTTTTTTTTAATAAAGGTGAAATCACACACTTGTGGCTTCTACAAAACATATACAGTATCATCAATAAACTTCATGGTAGGTCTTTCTTAAAACATTTATAATAACATTTCAATATACTACATTATTTTGCTAAAAATCAATGTCTCTATGGAGATTCTGAATGACATTGACTGTTGAGTTCGATATTTACAAAACGCAAACAAAACCAGCTTTATGTTGAAATGTCATTGAGCATATAGTTGGTCAGCAGATGTGATTGGTCTGTTTCCTTGTTCGCAATCTCGCACCATCTGCTTGGCAGAGTATCAGGTCGCTGTAGCGATAGCAAGGAAAAGCGTGTTGCTAGGAAATTTCTGGTCTCAGAAGGAGACTATTGCATTTCAGAAAGGACATGGACGTCACAGGGGCTTCGTGTGAAAGGTCTGGCGGGCAGCAGGGCTTTGTCATGGAGATCTGAGAATCTGGAAGCTTTAACTTTCACTCACAATTATTCAGAAGCTGAGTATGTGAGCTGACTGAGAATTTGGTTAGACATGACACCTTCAAACATACAAGAGAACAAAGCAAATAATCTGAGCTGTCTAAATCCTGGTTTATGTCTAATTTATATGCTGCTAAAGGAATAATTTACCCCAAAATGAAAATTCTCTCATTTACACATCATCGTGTCATTTATTTACTTTATTTGTTGATATTTTTGTGCAAGCATGTGCTAAGTCTAGGCGTAAGTGTTGGTGAAACTGCACGTGCAAAGTGCTAATGGGCCTGGTCAAGTGCAATATAATTCTGATGGTTATTGCACCGTCCTATTATATATTCCATATGTGATTGATATCTCTTTGATATAGCCTGCATGTTGAATGCCCAAACTGCAAATGCAGGAACTGAGTTTAGACTTTGCATCGAGAGTAGATTTCTCAGGAAAATAGCAAATTGCGCTTTGCACAACTTCATTAATAGGAGTCTAACGATCCATTGGTCTGGTACAAAGCATCGATCAAATAACCAACGATGTGATGTTATTGATACAACATGTAAACACTGATGTTTATTTTTTTAAGATGCACCCTTATTTTAACACTCTAATGCCAGCCACGTCTATATGCATTTCTGTCATGCGATGCATCAACCAAATGATATTCATCTCACTTTATAAGCTCAAAATATGCTTCTCATGTGGGACACGGATGTGTGCAGAGTGATTGAAGTTGCGCTCTGCTCTATCCGTGCACACATTAAATCGGGCTTCCCTCTAAATCGTGGCACATGCGACCATTTGAGTTCTAAATGAGAATTTTTTATTTTAAAGCGATATGGATCAATTCAAACATTTTAAACGACTACATTACATAGCCAAGACATTCTGAACAGAATTAATGAGGGAAAGAGAAAACACTGACCTGCACCAGCGTCAGTTACAGGACTTTTCACGTAAACACTCTTACTAACATTTATCATAGTAAAATGTACCAGAATTTTTGAATACATCTGTGGAATTTGTAACCATGAAAAAACACAGATAGCACATACTCTCCTGTCGGAAACAATTAGTGGGAATGCAAGTATTTTGGATTGAAAGATTTGCTTGACTGTTGAAGAGATTGTCACTGTAGTGTTTACATCATTCCATAAGGCAATGAGCTGTCATCAAAGATTGATGATCTTTATGTGTGTGACTTTATTTTGTTATATAAATTCTTTCAACAACTGAAGTACAGGAAGAGCTCAAAATATAAAATATGAAAATTATATTTTGGTTGCATTTGTGAGATAATAAATGTTATTGATTGTGTAAAATAGGCACATAATATCATAATATCAATCACAGACCTCTGAATTGAATCAAATTGAAATCGAATTGTGGCAGACTTTGAGGACTCAGATTGCTATATAAGATCGTATCGTGATGAAACTGCCGATTTACACCTCTATTCAATAACAAACAATAAACTCACATTTTGCACACATACACCCACATATAGCACAAACACTCCCACCCATACCGACTTTCTCTTTGCGCTGGCACATATTGGATAAGGAGTAGCATATGGTCATTTTGCATAGTGCTGCGCCTAGCACGGTCACAAAAATAAACAACTTTATGTGGCTCGTAGAACAGCTCAGTTTCCTAGTTAAATAAACACTAGAGGCACTAAAACAACAATGACTTTTATTCCCTTTCACACAAATTATAAGTACATCATCAGATTATAAACACCTGCTGTTCATAAAGCAGGGGTCGGCAACCTTTTTGACATGAAGTGCCATTTTTTATTTTCCTGGTCAATGCCCCAAACTGTGCAAAAGTCTTAGTCACATAAGATGTTTCACAAAAGCATTTGTCTTAAGATGGTTATTTATATCTTCAGCTTTTGGTTGTCAATAGGAAATATAAATGTTAGACTCCCAAATATTACTTTTGCAAATAGAAAAGATTAGAATAGAAGAACAGGGAGCCCTGCAACAGATGTCTTGACCCCCATAAAGCCCCCCACTGAACATCGTGTCAGTCTGAGATTACATGAATATACAGAAACAATTGAGAGAGCCTAAATATATAGAAGAACTGTGGTGAATTCTCCAAGAAGCTTGGGACATCTTATCTGCCAATGTAACAGGTTAAAGTTGACAAATGCTTTTGTAATTTTTCTTTCTTTGTTTTGTGTATATGTGAGTTTATTTCACCAAAATATTGTATTGTTCAGTTATTTTATGGTAGTTTATAGGTATTGGGAGAGTTAATAGTTGTGTAAGTGCGCCCTCTATCGGAGAGTGGCTAGAGCCATGGTTATATACTGATTTCTCGCGTTCTTTTCTCAGTCTCAGTCTACTTGACTGAGAGAGGTACGTGTGTGTATCAGTGCAATATAAATTCGAAATATACCTGTTTTAATTTTCGTTTTATTGCACATGGTAATCTGTATGGGTATTTTATAATGTGTGCACATATTTTTAATTGAGATGTGTCAAGAATCTTGTTGTTTTGAGAGCTTAAGAAATTGCTAACATAGCTAACCTCATGTTTTATTTTGCTGTATGCTAGCGCACGCGTTTCTATCTTCTTGTGATGTAGTTTAGATGTTTCAGTTGTTCTTTCTTTTAATATTAGGCTGATTCTGATCGAATATAGAATGCTGAACTTTTGCTCTCTTTGAAATTGTACAGGTATGTACTCCCAATATCAGATTTAAAATATGTGTTCATTTAAAAGTTTTCTTGTATCGATTTATGTTTAATGGCGCTGAACAGCTCAGATGTGAAGTGCGTACATTTTGTTTTGTGCATATTATTGTATGTATTATGTTTATTTTTCATAATAGTTTTTATGTATTTTATTTTCAAATTTTGTGTATGACTAAAAGTACAGTCTGCGTTCTACTTGACTGAGAGAGGCTGATTCTGATCGAAGATAGAATGCTGAACTTTTGCTCTTTTTGAAATTGTACAGAATAAAGCGTCTTGAAGGAATGTCAGCGTCCTGTCTTCAGTGCACCGGAACACAACGCAGTAATCGGCGAAGTGCGAGTGCCGCCGGTTACACCAACAACCAACAAAAACTGTGTCCAGGTGTACCTAGGAGAATTGGGGCTGTTTAAAAGGCAAATATTGATTTAGCTTTTTTATTTTAATGTCATTATTTTTGAAGACATCCTCACTATGTAACATTTTTCAAAAGTGCCTAAAACTTTTGCACAGTACTGTAGATACTTATATATATATATATATATATATATATATACACCTACATACATACAGTGTTGCATAGCAGAGCATCACAGTATTAATGAAAGCATCTATGAAAACTTTTATTTAGTACAAGAGCACTCTTGCTAAAATATAATGTAATTATTATTAATATATTTTTATTGTTATTATTATTATTTTTATTATTAGTTGTAGTAGTAGTAGTATTTGTTATTACTACATTAAATATAGTATTCTACTATACTGTGGTAATATAATACTGTCACTTTTTTTCAATTTCAATCATATAGTTAAAATGTAGCTTTAGAAAACTGAATTAGCCCTTCTCAGTTTGTATGTTTAAGGACAGTTTCTCACCTCCAGATAAGCAGTTTGCTATATGGTGTAATGTGCTTATTAAACCACAAAAGGCTGCGATTTAGTTCTGCAAATACATAGTCTGCATATGCTGGGCTCTTCAAAGTAAATACTGCAAGCGCTCTGCTCTCTGTCATTTATCACACACACACACACACACACACACACCCACACACACACACACACATACACAGTGTGCTTGATGGTCATGATGTTTGAGCAGCCGGCTTTACACATTCACTTTGAAGCATACAGCACATGCAAACTTTTGTGGTTTAATCATTACACTAGGACATATTACTATTTTAATGTGATTTATTGTGCATTTATTTTATTCCAAATATGTCAAATTTTGTGACATTGCAAGTTTTTTGTTAATTTAATTTTTATGAGTGGATTTTGTGATTCAATCCGTGTTTTCCGCATCGCGGAATTCATAGGGCCCTACAAAATGTATTTAGTTCTGCTATAAACTTGCTCCACCTCATTACTTTTCAGCTGATGTCACCAAGGCCTCACAGGATATTTGTTAATCTCATGTTTATCTTGGAAATGTGTCACATTATGAAAGTGCAATTAGTTACGAATGCCATTTCATGTTGATTTATCAAGTATCAATAGTTCAAATGGTTTCATATACCCCCATCAAAGCAAAAACAAAGACAAAAAGTAAAGGCCAAGCAGCTTTATGACGTGCACTTAAATATGATAGTAAAAAGGGAGTGTTTGGATGATTATATTAGCATAAGTCAATGGCATTAACAGCCTACTTCCTGCCACTGCTCTGGATCTCACAGTTTAACATGTAGTTTAAACTCCTCATGGAATGTGAACAGACAGACATACACATTAAAATACTAACTTAAAAATTAAACATTTATAAATTGCTGTACTGTCTAGCACAGACATTTCACACACTCTTCTAACATCTGAGGAAAAGATGTGCTGAAATAAAATCCAACTACATACTGTAATACACATTATATCATACTAAAGCACAAGTGATACAAGTGAACGAAACATATGATAGAGCTAATAACAATACAAAATTAGGAAAATACACTTCCAAAAAAACACAAAGTATTCAATTCCCCATTCACACTAAACAGAACCACAGAAAGGAGATGTTTCCATAACACAGTTCTCTGGCTTAAAATGCTATCACAGCATATTGCACAGAAAAGGAATAATTCCCACACCTTTAACTAGCGTGATCACAGACGACTGGCTCAAACACTCTGTCAATAAATTTCTGATATCTCTCTCTCTCTCTCTCTCTCACACACACACACACACACACACACACACACATAAACACACACCTTTAAACTATATTTGGCTCACAGAGTGAAGAAATTAATAGAAAAATGGCACTTACACGGCTGCTCTCTTTGAAGAGTTTAAAACTCATCCACTTTGGCATTACGATTTGACTGTCCTCTTTACATGGCTCTCCCTGTCCTTAACTCACTTTCTCTCTCTCTCCCTTCACCCCTCCCTCTCTTTATGTATCTTGTTGAGTTCAATGTTCAGAGGTTAAACACTCAGTAATGGAGCTCTATTCTGCTCTGCAATTGTTGCTCAATTGTCTTTGTCTTTGGTATCCACCTGTGCTCAAATTTGTATGTCAAATCAAACCATCTCAAAACATTGGTCGAGACGCAGACACTGTATAATTTTAACTCAGTTGATAATTTATAATCACATGTTTATCTAGGATCCACAACGAAGAAAATGACTAGTAAAATTTGGATTACTTAATTTTTCTTTCACAAGTTTATTTCAGTAACTTTTAATGGTGTAAATCCAACTTAAATATATCAGTTTCTACAGTAACTTTTACTTTCAAATTTGAAACGATGGTATTAGGAATATAATGTTCTGTACTTTAAAATGTTATGATCAAGTTTCACATTTTGAACATATAAGGTACCCTGTGAGCGGATATCACCTTAACAAACACATCACCAAACAAGTAATGGTGCAACAAACACAGTCCACTACACTTGGTCATCATGATAACGGTAATCATTTACAAAATCATGAATGGGTGATTTTGAGTAGAAACCCCATGTCAAACGTCTAGGTTACTGTTGTATCCTCCGTTCCCTGATGTGTCGAAGAAGCGACACTAGGGGTCTCTCTTGAGAGCCTTATGCATCTCTGAACTTTGAGAAAAGGCCAATGAGAAATTGGCAGACAGAATTTGCATGTCCCGCGGACATATGGGTATATACGAAGGGAAATGTGTCTGTTCATTCAGGATTTGTCTGAGGAGCCGACAATGAGGTTCGGCTGCAACAGTGGCTCGGTTCAGCGACATGGCCGGGAGAACACAACGTCTTGTTACCTCCATCAGGGATCGGAGGATACAACAGTAACCTAGACGTTCCCGTCTGTCGCTCACTTCGACGTTGTGTCAAATTTAATCACGCCATGCGCTGAACCGTGTACATGCGCTGCTGACACAGGTGCGGGCAGGTAGTTTGCGTGCCAAAACAACAGGCTGTGCCAGACTGCACGTACCCTTCCCCAACGTCCCAAAAAATCGTCAAAACCTTCTGGTTCCTTACATCCCGATATGGGGGGAACAAGGCGATGTGCCAAGCCAGCTGTGCCTTTTCTCTCTCTGTTTCTTGCATAGAGTTAAAGCGGCTGGGGCCATCTTAATGCTATCACACGCATCGGTGAAGGCATTTTTTTTCCAGTTCCTATTCTTTCAGGGGTGGAAAGACCCTGCTGAGACCACACCTGCCCAGACTGGGGGAGGTAAAGTGTGGTCAAATACATCACGTGCTTTTAGGGCACATGTGGTAGATCCTACCTCATTGGGAGGGAGGAGTTGCTACAAACACGGCGACCGGGGATCAGTGAGGACTGCCCAAGGGAGACACGGGTCCGCTCGCAAGGGGACTGTACCACGGAAAATACACAAAGAGGGATAAGTCCACATGGGGTCCCGACCTGTGGAGCACTTATTCTAGTACAGGGCAAATTGAGTACCCGCATTGGGTTTGATCGCCAAATTCTTCAGCTTCCACAGGGAGGAGTCATCCAGGGAGCCAAGTCAGTGGGATCTCCTGGGATAAAAGCGCACGGTATTGCCTCAGCGGAGGGAAAAGGCGCTAGGTGCAAGAGGTACACACGGTCAGTTGTTACTGCATTCTACCGGCTTGGACCTGAGAAAACACAGGATGAAACCGACTCAACCATGAGATTAAAGGTATTGGGTGTTGCCCAACCCACTGCTTTGCATATGTCTGCTAGGGAGGTGCCTTTGGCCAATGCCCACGAGGATGCCACACTTCTTGTGGAGTGTGCTCGAACCCGCAAGGGGGCGGGAACGGCCTGGGTGTGATAGGTTTCATTCAGACAGCATTCCCTTTCCGCTGTCCACAAAAGCAGACAAAGAGCTGCTCAGAACGTCTAAAGCTCTGTGTGCAGACCACATAGATACACAAAGCATGTACCGAACACAGCAACGAAGGGGCTTGGTCTGCCTCCTCCCGGGGCAGTGCTTGCAGGTTCACTACCTGGTCTCTGAAGGGAGTCATAGGAACCTTGGGCACGTAGACGGTCATGGTCTTAGGATCACATAAGTGTCTGCCGGACCGAAATCCAGGCAGGTGTCACTGACAGAGAACGCTTGCAGGTCCCCGACCCTCTTGATGAAGGCAAGCGCGATCAGGAGGGCTGTCTTTAGGGAGAGGGCCTTGAGTTCGACTGATTCTAGCGGCTCGAATGGGGGGTCTCTGAAGGCCCAAGAGGACCACTGAGAGATCCCAGGAGGGGAACAGGCTTGGCCAGGATGGATTCAACCTCCAGGTGCCTCTTAGGAATCTGATAACTAAGTCGTGCTTACCCAAAGACTTGCTGTCTACAATGTAGTGGTGGGCCGCAATAGCGGCTACATACACCTTCAAGGTGGAGGGGGACAGCCTCCTCGCCAACCTCTCCTGCAGGAATGAGAGCACTGACCAGACTGCGCACCTCTGTGCGTCTTCAGCCAGGGAAGAACACCAATTCACGAACAAGCGCCACTTCAGGGCGTAAAGTTACCTGGTAGAGGGAGCTCTGGCTTGGTTGATCGTGTCTACGACCACAGATAGTAGGCCAGCTAGATCTTCTGCATCCCATCCAGGGGAAAGATGTGGAGGTTCCAGAGGTCTGGGAGCGGATGCCAGAGAGTGCCCCGTCGCGAAGAGCACCAGATCTGAGAACCAAGTCCGAGAGGGCCAATAAGGGGCTACCAGAGTGACTTGTTCCTTGTCCTCCCTGACCTTGCATTGCACCTGAGCAAGAAGGCTCCCAAGAGGAAATGCGTACTTGCGCAGCCCCATGGGCCAGCTGTGTGCCAGCGCATGTGTCCCAAGGGGAGCTTCCGTTCGGGCATACCAGATCAGGCAGTGGGAGGTCTCTCGGGAGGCGAATAGGTCTACCTGTGCCTTGCTGAACCATTCCCAAATCAGCTGGACCGACTGGGGGTGAAGCCTCCACTCTCCGCTGGGTGAATGCTGCCGCAATAGTGCGTCCGCTATCAAGTTGAGGTTGCCCGAGACTTGAGTCAAGGAGACAACGGGCAAGTTGTGACATGTGACGGGGGCATACGCCGCCTTGGCAATTTATGTATGTTACCGTGGTGGTGCTGTCTGATCGGATCAAGATGTGCTTGCCCCGAACTAGTGGGATAAATCTCTGCAGGGCAAGAAGTACAGCCAACAACTCTAGGCAATTGATGTGCCAGTGCAGTGGGGGCCATTCCCAACGGCCCGTGGCTGTGTGCCACTTGCACACGGTGCCCCAACCCTGTTTGGAAGTGTCTGTGGTGATCAGGACGTGTCGGGAAATCTGCTGCAAAGGGACTCCTGCCCATAAAAAAACAGAGGTCTGTCCAGGGTTTGAAAGTTTGGCGGCAATAAACAAACTGTGCGTGCCATGGCGCCATGCTCGTCTCGGGACTCGGGTCTGGAGTCAGTGCTGGAGCGGTCTCATATGCATCAACCCCAGCGGCGTGACTGCTGCAGAGGATGCCATATGCCCCAGGAGCTTTTGGAAATGTTTTAGGGGGACCCACGTGCCTGCCCTGAATAAGGTGAGGCACTTAAGCACTGACTGCGCGCGCTCGTTGGTGAGGCGTTCTGACATTGAGTCCGAGTCTAACTCCATGCCAAGAAAAGAGATGCTCTGAACCAGGGCGAGCTTGCTCTTTTCCCAGTTGACCTGAAGTCCTAAGCAGCTGAGGTGCCTGAGCCTGGTCCCTGTGAGCGCATAGTAACTCTCGGGAGTGGGCCAGGATGAGCCAGTCTTCGAGGTAGTTGAGTATGCAAATGCCTGCTTCGCAAAGCGGGGCAAGGGCTACCTCTGTGACCTTCGTAAAGACACGAGGGGACAGGGACATGCCGAAGGGGAGGACCTTGTACTGGTACGCCTGTCCATTGAACCGTAGAAAGGTTCGATGTCGAGGCAAGATTGAGACGTGGAAGTATGCGTCCTTCAGGTCTACTGCTGTGAACCAATCTAGATGTCGGACGCAAGTTAGAATGTCTTTGCGTGAGCATTTTGAATGGGAGTTTGTGCAAGGCCTGGTTGAAAACTCGCAGTCCAAGATCAGTCGTAAGCCGTTGCCTTTTTTGGGTATGATGAAGTGAGGGCTGTAGAAACCTTTCTTCATCTCAGTTGGAGGGACAGGCTCTATTGCGTCTTTGAGTAAGAGAATCGCGATTTCCGTGCGCAGGAATTTGGCATCTTCGCCGCTAACTGCGGTAAAGCGGATGCCCCAGAAGGGGGGAGGAGGCCTGGCAAACTGAATTGCGTAACCGAGTCGAATGGTCCTGGCCAGCCAGCGTGACGGATTGGGAAGTGAAAGCCACACGTCAAAGCTCCGTGCTAGGGGCACTAAGGGGGCGATTACTTTCGATGTACCCGGCAGGGCTTCGCAGCGGGGCGGAGCAGGTAATTCGGCGTCGGGAGGCAAAAGCGCTTCCCGAGGCTCTGGTGTTGACAGAAGACTCGAAGCACATACCTTGCTCCCCACACCCTGTAGGGGGTGGGTCAGTGACTGAGGCCGGGGGGGGCAACAGTCGTGCGGCTGGAGGCGAAGGGTCTGTATCCAATCTGCCGGGATTGTTGAGGTGTGGCACCTGGGTGCCGTAAGAACAGCATTTGCGGGCCAGGTGACCCAGAGACGGAGGAAATTGCTCTTTTATTGGGAATGTGGGTACCGCAGCCCGAAGGGGGTGCAGAAAAGTAAATAAACTCAACTGATTATTCTCCTCCCGGCCCTCCACTGGGGGACGGAGTGGTCTGCTTACCAGCTCCGGAGCAAACGTCTTGGTCTCTGGGTCGTCCGTCTCAGGAACGCTTGGGAGCCTTCCGGGTCATCAAGGGGGTTTGTGAGACGGGGGGCGTGTGCTTCCAGTGGGGCGATCGACACTGGGGCTGAGAGCTGGGCCCAGGTTGAGGCGGAGCTGCACACTTCTTGGAAGCCACAGGAGGATGCCCTCGGCGGGCAGACAGGGCACGCCCCGTGCTGGAAGTGTGACGGGGCATGATGTGGGAGATGGCCTCCATCTGCTTCTTCACCGCTGAGAACTGTTGGGCGAAGTCCTCGACGGTGTCGCCGAAAAGGCTGAACTGGGAGACAAGCGCATTGAGAAAGCGTGCTTTGTCTGTTTCGCGCATCGCGAACAGATTCAGCCATAGATGACGTTCCTGGACCACGAGGGTGGCCATCGCCTGCCCGAGTGACCACACTGTGACCTTCGTGGCCCTGAGGACGAGGTCGGTCGCTGAGTGCAGTTCCTGCAGCACATCGGGATCAGGACTACCCAAGTGAAAATCTTTAAGTGCCTTGGCCTGGTGGACTTGCAGGAGGGCCATGTCATGCAAGGCGGAAGCGGCCTGTCCGGTGGCGCTGTAGGCTTTAGAGGTCAGTGGAGACGTCATCCTACAGGCCCTGAAAGGGAGCACCGGGCGATCCCTGGCTGTGAGCTGCACGCAGACCCGAGGAACCAATCAACCAGCCACGAAGGCTGTGGGGAGGATGGAGGATTCCAGTCCAGCCCCACACTGACGGCAGCCCAGGCAAGCATGTCGGCCATCTGGGTGTCAGCCTCTGACCCGAAAGTGGCAGCCCAAACGAGTCTTCCGCGTCAGACGGCGTAACACTCTCGGATGCAGTGGCGAACTTATCATCCAGCTCAGGGGGCTCAAGAGGATAGGCGGACTGGCCGTGAGGTCAGTCAACGAGCGTGCTGGGTTGGGGGGGTGGTTCGTGGGGACGTACCCACCGAAACCGAGCCCGCTGCCATTCCCAAATCGCCTCCATCGCCAGCCGGGTCATCCTCAACCCCGCAGGAAGAAGGAGCGACGCGGGGGGGTGGCTGGAGTGGTGGTTCCTTCTTAGGAAGGAAAGCTGCGACTGCATTGCCATGGTAAGGTTCACGCAGTGAGAACACGAACCATCCACAAATGCTGCCTTGGTGTGATCGCAGCCCAGACACACGAAGCAGCACCTGTGACTGCCAGGAGCAGAGAGAATTCGACCGCATCCAGGAACTACACAGGGGTGGAAAGGCATCTTTATAAAGACGCGTCCTGAAAAGGACGTTCAATGCCGCTGTGTATTTCTCTGTATTAGCAGCGCTGTCGAAGCGCCCAGGGGCAAAGCTGCACTGCCGTGCAGAGAAGGAAAAAAGCCGCTGATATGCGCCGTAGCTCCAACAGCATATGCTGATATCAAGAGATGAAAGAAAACCAATTGGGACTCAACCAGTTGGCTCCGAAGAAAATTTCTGAATGAACAGATGCATTTCCCTCCTTATATACCCGTATGTCCGGGGGCGGGACATGCAAATTCTGTCTGCCAAATTCTCATTGGCCTTTTCTCAAAGTTCAGAGATGCATAAGGCTCTCAAGAGACCCCTAGTGTCACTTCTTCGACACAACGTTGAATTGAGCGACAGACAGGGAATTCTAGTTATCAAACATCAAACATCAAACAACAAAATAAATAATAACAGTGGAAATTATACTCTCAAACAATGTAAAGCGCATTTATTATTTCAGTCCAGTGCATGCTGGGAATACCAGCATTAAAAAGTTAAGAAAAATGTACTTATATTATTCAAAAAAGTACTAAAATCAGCAAATACAATGTTTTTCAACTTGAGGATGCATTGTAAAGATAACAAACAATCATAAATAATATTTACTTATAAGCGAGATCATTAATTTCAACTTATTAGTCTGAATAAAGTACAAATGCAGAATTTACTTAACATGCTCAAGTTCATGCTCTAATGAATTTAATCAATGAAGAAAGTAGATTTTTTTAACATTTACTTCACAAGTAGTTTCCCTCTGGAACACCATGATGACTTAGGTGGAAAATCCTTGAATTAAACCGCAAAAATGTAAATGATATAGAGTATAGTATATGTACAGTATTTTTTAAACATGGCTGTTGGGGGCACTGTCATTTAAGAGAGCATTTGATTGGACAAAAATCAGTGTAGTGCAAGATGATTCATCAACATTTTTTGTCTGATTTTGCAGAAGAGTATGACTGTACATTTTAAATGCATCTATCTGCTAAAATGTAATTTTGCCAAATATTAGGAGTAGTAGCATATAGATGACCTCAAAACTAATAGGCCCAGACCAGATGTCACCAAACTGTCATTTTGATTTCAATGCAGTCTTATATCTATGGCAGGTCAATTCACCCGCCATGACATGAAGTTAATAAATGACAGTGAGCCAGCTGTGCATGTATCTCTGCTTAGCTCAACGATTTTTATGTGAGCATATCCAACTCTGCTCAATTGTGTGTGTGTACCTAAGCAGTGCTTCCGTGTGTGTGTGTGTGTGTGTGTGTGTGTGTGTGATGGTCTTGTGACATGCTTTGAGCACTGAACAGTGCAGATAAAAGCTTCATTATGCAGTACGATGAATGTAATTTGCTCAGTGTACAGTGATAAACAGACTCTGAGCTGATGTGAGTGAATGAAGGCAGCTCTTATTCCACAGAAACAAACACACACATAGCGTCCTCATCTCACATTAGCCTAAAAACACTCCAAAACACAGAGAACAACTTCTGCTGCAGTGCTCAACTCAATTCAGGAACCTAAAAAAATATTTTTTTGTGCAATTCCATTTGGTGCCACTAGTGGTGCAGAAATGAAAGCTCTACTGAGGTGAGATATTAAGACACTACTAGAGGCATCAAATTGAATTTTGTAAACACATAATCCCATCCCAAACTCACACCATTTCTTGAGCCAAAACTGAATGTGTTTACATCCATGATATTGAACTGGTTAAGTTTAATAAGCTAAAAACATTGTGTGAGGTCATGTAAACACCTTAACTCTCCTATGGTATTAAAAATGGCACCTCCATTTGGTTTTCACTGTAATTTTTGACAGGAAGGGTCAGATGTGTAACCCTTTTTTTTGATGATAATAATGATAATGATTCTTCTTCCTGCGTTTGTTTTGGGATTTTATGCTATTTTGATTTCTTATTTACATGTACATTTTTACATTTTACCATTAATTTGCATATAAAAATAAGCACATTTTTGAAATAAATAAATAATTAACTACACTTGTATAAGTTGAAACATGAAGAAAATATGACAATGTGACATAAATTGCAGCCAGATTGCTGCCATCTGCTGAAAAATATAAATAACATGACTTGAAAACCTGTTCATGCAGTAACAGCCAGTAGATGCCTGTAGCCACCTACTGTGTAGTCTGATGACTTGTTGTAGCCTAGTTTTATATTTTACCACAATATATGCATTTGGAGATATATATATATATATATATATTTAGACATTATTTGTCAAAGTTTAGCATTTTAAAACTGATTTGAAGTGTCAGTTTTTGCAGTTAATGTCATTATGCTTGCAATCAAACCTGCCATGGTGTTACAAAGAGGATACAGATTATTTAATTTTTTTTATAATTTATTTCAAACATAATTTAATAACTCAAAGTAAATGCATAATAATGAAGAGAAAATTAAATCAAGAAACAATTAACTTCAAAATTCTGCAAATTCAATTAGAGTATAAAAAAAGGAGCAGGCAGGTACTTGACGTGCCAAAACGACCAGCTGTATCAGACTGCATGTACCCTTCCCAATGCCCCATTAAGTCGTCGGAACCCTTATAGTTACACTAGACAGGGGAACAAGGCGACGCTTGCCAACCTGGGAATGTGCCGAGCCTAACCGGGCCTCTTTTCTCGCATAGAGCAAAACGGCTGGGGCCTTTACATGCATCGTGGGAAGGGGGTCTTAACCAGTTTCCTATTCTTTCAGGGGGAAAAGACCCTGTGGACCACACCCGCCCATAGAGGGGGAGGTAAAGTGGCGAAATAAACCACATGGTCTTTTAGGTCACATGTGGGAAGTGGCGCGGTGGTAGATCCCGCCTCTTCGGAGGGAGGAGTTGCTACAGACACGGTGACCGGGGGGCAGCGGGAATTGCCCAAGGGAGACGCGGGTCCACTCGTAAGGAGACCATACCGCGGAAAATACACACTGGAGGAAAGTCCCCATAGGAGCCCTAACCTGTGGAGCACCTATTCCAGTACAGTGTAGATTTGAGTACCCACAGTGGATTGGGTCGGAGAATTCCTCCGCCAAATTGCGGACCCACAGGGCTAGGGAGGAGTCATCCAGGGAGCCGAGTGAGTGGGCTCTCCTGGGAGAAAAAGCTCACGGTATTACCTCAGCCGAGGGAAAAGGTGCTAGGTGCAAGCGATTCACCCAGTCAATCCGTCAGCATGTTACTGAGTTCAACCGGCTCGGACCTGAGAAAACACGGGACGAGACTGACTCTACCCTGAGACTGTAGAATCTCGCAAAGGTATTAGGTGTTGCCCAACCCGGTGCTCTGCATATGTCTGCATATGTCTGCAGGGAGGTGCCTCTGGCCAGTCCCCACGAGGACGCAACACTCCTTGTCGAGTGTGCTCGGAACCGCAAGGGGGGGGGGGCATGGCCTGGGTGCGATAGGCCAATGAAATAGCGTCCACCACCCAATGGGAGAGCCTCTGTTTGGAGACAGCGTTCCCTTTTCCGCTGTCCACCGAAGCATACAAAGAGCTCCTCAAAGCGTCTAAAGCTCTGCGTGCGTTCCAAGTAGATACGCAAAGCACGTACCGGACACAACAACGAAGGGGCTGGGACTGCCTCCTCCCGGGGCAGGGCTTGCAGGTTCACTACCTGATCTCAGAAGGTTGTGGTAGGAACCTTGGGCACGTAGCCCGGTCGTGGTCTTAGGATCACATGTGTGTCTGCCAGACCAAACTCCAGGCAGGTGTTGCTGATAGAGAATGTCTGCAAGTCCCCGACCCGCTTGATGGAGGCGAGCGCGATCAGCAGGGCCATCTTTAGAGAGAAGATCCTGAGTCCAACTGATTCTAGCGGCTCGAAGGGGGATCTCTGAAGGCCTGAGAGGACCACTGAGAGATCTCAGGAGGGGGACAGGCATTGCCAGGAGGGATTTAACCTCCGGGCGCCTCTTAGGAACCTGCTAATCAAGTCGTGCTTACCCAAAGACTTGCTGTCTACTGCGTCGTGGTGGGCCGTGTTAGCGGCTACATACACCTTCAAGGTGGACGGGGACAGCCTCCCCTCCAAACTCTCCTGCAGGAAGGAGAGCACCGACATGAATGTGCACCTCTGTGGGTCTTCAGCCCGGGAAGAACACCAATTCGCAAACAAACGCCACTTCAGGGCGTAAAGTTGCCTGGTAGAAGGGGCTCTGGCTTGGTTGATGGTGTCTACGAAAGCAGGTGGTAGATCAGCTAGATCTTCCACGTCCCATCCAGGGGACAGACGTGGAGGTTCCAGAGGTCTGGATGCGGATGCCAGAGCGTGCCTCGTCTCTGAGAAAGTAGATCTTTAAGCAGGGGAATTTGCCAGGGAGGGGCTGTCGAACCAAGCCCGAGTGGGCCAGTAGGGAGACTTGAGTCGCTGCTGGATCCAAAGGAGGAGACAATGGGCAAGTTATGACATGTGGCGGGAGTGCACGCCGCCTTGCCGATTTATGTACGCCACCACGGTGGTGCTGTCTGATTTTATCAAGCCGTGTTTGCCCTGAACTAGCGGGAGAAACCTCCTCAAGGCAAAGAAAACAGTCAGTGCATTTCAGCACTGACTGCGCGCACTTGTTGGTGGGCGCGCTGACATTGAGACTGAGAAAGAGATGCTCTGAACTGGGGCGAGCTTGCCCCTTTCCTGAGCACTTGGTCCCTCTGGGCACATAGTAACTTTTGGGAGTGGGCCAGAAATAGCCAGTCATCGAGGTAGTCGAGCATGCGAATGCCGACTTCTCGGAGCAATGCAAGGTCTGCCTTTGTGACCTTCGTAAAGACGCGAAGGGACAGGGACATGCTGAAGGGGAGGATCTTGTACTGATACACCTGGCCATCGAACGCGAACCGTAGAAAGGGTCGATGTCGAGGCAGTATTGAGACGTGGAAGTACTCGTCCTTCAGGTCTACTGCTGTGAACCAATCTAGATGCCAGACGCAAGTTTAAATAAGGTTCTGCATGAGCATTTTGAACAGGAGTTAGTGCAAGTCCCGGTTGAAAACTCGCAAGTCCAAGATTGGTCGTAAGCTGCCGCCTTTCTTGGGTACGATGAAGTAAGGGCTGTTTAGAGCCTTCTTCATCTCAGTTGGAGGGACAGGCTCTATCACGTCTTTGAGCAAAAGGGTCACGATTTCCGTGCGCAGGGACTTGGCATGTTCGCCGTGTATTGCGGAAAAGCGGACGCCCGTGAAGGGGGGCGGGGGCCTGGCAAACTGAATTGCATAACCGAGTCGGATGGTCCTGGCCAGCCAGCGAGATGGGTTGGGAAGTGAAAGCCATGCATCCAAGCTCCATGGCAATAAAGGGAAGATTATTTTTGACGTACCAGGCGGGGCTTTGCAGCAGGACAGAGCATGGCTTGGCTGGAGCCAGGGGTCCGTGTCCAGAGGACTGTTGAGGTCTGGCGGCAGAGTGCCATGAGAAAGACATTTGCGGGCCAGTTGACACAGAGACAAAGGAAATAGCTCTTTTATTGAGAATGTGGGTACCACAGCCCCACTTTCTGAGGGGTGCGGCAAATAAAATAAACTCAAACAAGGATTCTCCTCCCGGCCCTCCACCGGGGGACGGAGTGGTCTTCTTACCATTCTGGAGAGAATATCTTGGTCTCTGGGTCAATCGTCTCAGTAGCGCCTGGGAGCCTTCCGGGTGCTCGAGGGGGTCCATGAGACGGGGGGCGTGTGCTTCCTGCGGGGTGCTCGACGCGGGGGCCAAGAGCTGGGCCCACGTTGAGGCGGAGCAGCACATTTCTTAGCCGCAGGAGGACGCCCTCAGCGAGCAGACGGGGCATGGCCCGTGGCGGCAGAGTTGCGGCGGGGCAGGTTATGTGAAATGACCTCTGTCTGCTTCTTCACTGCGGAGAACTGCTGGGCAAAGTCCTCGATGGTGTTGCCAAAGAGGCCGAACTGGGAGACCGACGCGTTGTACTCAATCCCGTGAGAAGGGCGGCTGGAGTGGCATTCCTTTGGTTGAAGGAAAGCCGCGACCGCAACGTTGCCATGGTCATGTTCTCGCAGTGAGAACATGAACCATCCACAAACGCTGCCTCGGGTGATCGCAGCCTAGACACACGAGACAGTGCCTGTGGCCATCTGAAGTGGAGAGCACTCTACCGCATCCAGGAAGTACAAAGGGGCGGAAGGGCATCTTTATAAAGACGCGTCCTAAAAGGATGTTCAACGCCGCTGTGTATTGCTCTTTTAGAAAAAAATACTCTTTTAAACTCTTTTAAGTTTGCGCTGTTTAAGCGCCCCGGGGCAAACTGCACTGCTGTGCAGAGAAGGAGAAAGCCACTGATGTGCGCCATAGATCCAACAGCAAATCGATCAGAGGTAAGAGGAATAGGTGTGTGTGACTCACAGCATGCACGACCATTGGCTCTGAAGAAAATTTCTGAATGAAACAGACGCATTTCCCCACCTTTATACCCATATGTCCGGGGGTGGGACATGCAAATTCTGTCCGCCAACTTCTCATTGGCCTTTTATCATAGATCAGAGGTATATTCGGCGCTCAAGAGAGACCCCTAGTGTCACTTCTTCGACACAACGTCGAAATGAGCGACAGACGGGGAACAACAAATGACTTGTAATGACAACAATGACCAAAAGATGGCACTTATTGATGCCCTGGCTCTGTGTGTTCTGCATTGTGATTGTGTTATCATCTCACCCCTTTATTTCTGAGTGTGTGTCTTTGACATTGTGACTGATTAATTGTTTTGTTTTTTGACAAATGTTAAAAAAAGCTCTGTGTTAAAGTCTGAACAGTTCATGCATGTGCAAGTGTGTTTGTGTGTGAATGGGTGTGTATGTTTTGCACTGAGGATGTTTTAGATTCTCACCCTGCATTGTGGCTAATTTATTGATTGTTTTTGACAGCTCAAAAACCAATTGCTCTGTTTTTTTTTAGTTTCACTCATTTTTATCCGGTCGGTCAATTTTGACATTGAATACCAAAGGTGCCGATTTTTTTAATAAATTTTTTTACGACCACTTAGACTTATCGAATCAAGCTCTATTTAAATTTTTTATGTTCAATACACCAAGTCTTGTACTGCTTAGATAAAGGAAAAAAATATATACCATATACAGGTGCTGGTCATATAATTAGAATATCATCAAAAGTTGATTTATTTCAGTAATTCCATTCAAAAAGTGAAACTTGTATAATGTATACATTCATTCCACACAGACTGATATATTTCAAGTGTTCATTCCTTTTAATTTTGATGATTATAACTGACAACTAATTAAAACCCCCAAATCAGTATCTCAGAAAATTAGAATATTGTGAAAAGGTTCAAAATTGAAGACACCTGGTGCCACACTCTAATCAGCTAATTAACTCAAAACACCTGCAAAGGCCTTTAAATGGTCTCTCAGTCTAGTTCTGTAGGCTACACAATCATGGGGAAGACTGCTGACTTGACAGCTGTCCAAAAGACGACCACTTCCACGCACAAGGAGGGAAATACACAAAAGGTCATTGCTAAAGACGCTGGCTGTTCAAAGAGCTCTGTGTCCAAGCACATTAATATAGAGGCGAAGGGAAGAAAAAGATGTGGTAGAAAAAAGTGTACAAGCAATAGGCATAACCGCACCCTGGAGAGGATCGTGAAACAAAACCCATTCAAAAATGTGGGGGAGATTCACAAAGAGTGGACTGCAGCTGGAGTCAGTGCTTCAAGAACCACCACGCACAGACGTATGCAAGACATGGGTTTCAGCATTCCTTGTGTCAAGCCACTCTTGAACAAGACACAGCGTCAGAAGTGTCTCGTCTGGGCTAAAGACAAAAAGGACTGGACTGCTGCTGAGTGATCCAAAGTTATGTTCTCTGATGAAAGTAAATTTTGCATTTCCTTTGGAAATCAAGGTCTCAGAGTCTGGAGGAAAAGAGGAGAGGCACAGAATCCATGTTGCTTGAAGTCCAGTGTAATGTTTCCACAGTCAGTGATGGTTTGGGGTGCCATGTCATCTGCTGGTGTTGGTCCACTGTGATTTCTGAGGTCCAAGGTCAACGCAGCCGTCTACCAGGAAGTTTTAGAGCACTTCATGCTTCCTGCTGCTGACCAATTTTATGGAGATGCAGATTTAATTTTCCAACAGGACTTGGCACCTGCACACAGTGCCAAAGCTACCAGTACCTGGTTTAAGGACCATGATATCCCTGTTCTTAATTGGCCAGCAACCTGGGCAACTATCAGAGCAACCTGGGCTCTCATAACACCTGAGCAGTGCCACAGACTGATCGACTCCATGCCACACCGCATTGCTGCAGTAATTCAGTCAAAAGGAGCCCCAACTAAGTATTGAGTGCTGTATATGCTCATACTTTTCATGTTCATACTTTTCAGTTGGCCAACATTTCTAAAAATATTTTTTTTGTATTGGTCTTAAGTAATATTCTAATTTTCGGAGATACTGAATTTGGGATTTTCATTAGTTGTCAGTTTTAATCATCACAATTAAATGAAATAAACATTTGAAATATATCAGTCTGTGTGTAATGAATGAATATAATATCCAAGTTTCACTTTTTGAATGGAATTACTGAAATAAATCTACTTTTTGATGATATTCTAATTATATGACCAGCACCTGTATACCATAGGAGGGTTAAACAGTGTTCATTTATTGGGGTAAGGTCAAAAACGGTTTAAGCATAAACCAGTTGACACAGGTAGCTTTTTGCCCATTACACTGATGCTGTGTTGCAAGTAAACATATATACTGGCATTCTTAATGGCTAATCCAATGTGTGCAAGTGTTGTGCGCATGACTGCTAATGCATTGACATCAAATACAGAGAACAACCCGATGATTTCAAGTCTCATTAAAATGCAGCTGTCTTGTGTCATATGATTTTTTGAATGCACAGATTTTTGCTAGTTATTGCTAGTATTGGTGTGCATATAAATGTACTCATTGTTGCAATGTTCAAATAAACAAATAACGGTTTTGATAGTAGCACAGAGCCACTGGGAAATACAAAAATTAATATTAAAAATAAAAATATGATTTTTATTTTCATTTTATGAATTATACATCATATCAGGAAACATTTTATGATTTGTGATTTAAAGTTTGACATTTCATTTTCTTAAAATGTAAAACTGAAGCTGCTGAATTTGTTAGAAAAGTGCTGCACTGATGGCTGTAGTGGAAGATTTTAAGGCAATGAATTTACAGATGCAATATCTAACAGAGAGTGTTGGCATGCTGACAGTGTACGACTATAACACAAAAAAAAAATCAAGATAAACTCACTTGTAAATAAACTTGTAATAAATTAACCAAACTTCCTCTTTTGCAAAATAACACAAAAGTGCAGAGTATTGTAAGCATGTATCTGCATAAGACTCAATCAGAGAATAGGTGTATTATGCAGACTATGTTCAGATTCTAGCATGATCCTTTGCCCTCTGCCATCAGAGGAAATCATGCAGGAAATGAACCTCCACCAGACAGACGACAATCTGATAAGGTTGTCAATCTGACAATCTCAGGAAGAAGAGGTGCTGCTGTGTGTCTATACTTAATGCGTTCAACATCCAGACTCAAAGCAGATGTGCCCAAACACATGCCAAATTAATCTGTGTGTTATGCACGAGGCGCTGTCTTCAGATATTGCATGTGTCTGCTATAGATTAAAAGCAGAACAGTGACTGTGTGTGTATTTCTCAGATACAAAATTAAGTCACAATGATGCAGTCATCGCCTAAATAAGCAAACCTCACAACACAAACACACACAACAAAGCATCATGAATGTGCCTAAAACACCAGCACAAATGGTCACTGTTAAGATTACATGTGTTAATGTGTCTTACTTTGTTCTGATAGGACGTCTCATAGTTTTTATGGGGACTGAATCCAGCACACAATTTGAAGTGACTTTGCATAACTGCACATGACTTTCTAACACTGTTTACTGCTCAGGATTGTTATACACATCATGTTGAGCTCTAGCATGACAGCCCCTACTTTAACTGAAGTAGGGAAACCCTGTGTGACCTACACCTCATCACCTGATCCTTTTTGGGGCGGAGTCTGAGGCCAGATCCCTGGAAAATAGTCAAGTCAAGTGGATTTTATTGTCATTCAACCATATACAGTTAGTACAGTACACAGCGAAATGAGACAACGTTCCTCCAGGACCATGGTGCTACATAAACACAGAGGACTGGAGGCCTGGTCTCTGCAGCAAGCCGAGGTGGCATAGCTTCTCCTGCAGATCATCATGCAGCTTGGTTGTTGCATGAATCTTATACTTGAGTAGTGTCTGGCAATGGTAAACACGAACACCGGTTGCTCCGATGTCCATGTGCCGTAACATTCGGGCTAAGTAACAAAAATAGCACCATTTTGGATCTGGAGTGGCCACTGCGTGCTACTGTGCCGTCATCTTGGATCAACATGCATATTAATAAGTAGCCTATATTTGTAATAGTATTAGTATACTACCATGCAGAATGCAACATGTATTCTATGCACAGTGTGCCAGTTTTATGTATGAATGGAACAGCTGGACAACCTACTTAATGTACTAATTATTTTTTATGTTAGACAGTATACTGTACATGGATCCGTATATGTATATAGTTCTTTAACTATATACATATCTATGTATCTATGAAGTAAAGTTTTGTCAATAGGTATACAGTATATATACTTATTATAATACTTATTATATATATATATATATATATATATATATATATATATATATATATATAAATAATTATTTGCCTTCTATCAATGTTCAAATCTGTATGTACATGCATCACAGGAGATTAAGGTTTATTTTTTCTTTCTTAAATTCATACAAATTCCCACCAAGGTGATCTCCAGCACATCTCAAATTCTGTATTGTGTTTAGTAGAATTCTGTGCTGGAAATGATGCTGATGGAAATTACATGTCTAATGTCATGGTTGACTCCTTTGTCACACTAAGACTAATTTCATAAACAACATTTTAAGCATTCTAAATAAACACAATTAAATCATATTTCCCATATTTTGCATAATTCGGCAGAATTACAGCTTGATTGGAAGTGAGGCCCAATCAAAATATTCTGCTCACAAGTGATATTTTAATTTTAAATTTTTTTCAAACATCACTTGCTACATATTTCATCTCAAGCATCCTCTTCACTGACACTTTTGTCCGCTTGGTTAACAAGTACACTAACTTTTGAAAACAAAAAACAAAAACTATTTCTAAGGGGCAAAACTGTTTGGACAAAATTACTGACAAAACAAACAGTCCCACTAAAATATAGCCAAACTCCATATGCACTCTTTTTGTAGCATCCTACAAGGATAATTTACTCAAAAAATTCTGTCACCATCTCTCATTTGTTCCAAACCTATATGACTTTCTTTTTTCCATGGAACACAAAAAGAGAATGTTAGCTTCAGTCACCATTCACTTTCATTGTATGGAAAAAGATCAAATGAAAGGGAAAGATGACTGAGGACATCATTCTGTCAAACATTTCCTGTTGTGTTCCACAGAAGAAATAATGTAATACAGGGTTGGAACAGCATGAGGGTGATTAAATGATGACAGACTTTTCATTATGGTTAAACTATCCCTTTAATATTTACTACTGAAATATAGAGCATAGGTCAGAGGTCAGATAAGAGTGTTTGTGCTGTACCTTGTCACTGTCAACAGTGTTTTGAGAGGTTCTGGAAGCAATGGAGATGGTGTCCGGCTGACTGCTGCCATCACCCTGACTGTCTGCATCCTCACCAGCATCCCTACAAACATACACACATTTTAATTTTCAACAGAAGTGAACACTGTGTGTTCTGTTGAATTTAAAATAAGTGTTCAGTACAACAGGTAAGCATGTCATAGTACAGTATTTATTGTTGAGCTGTGTCTGACCTCTTGCTGTTGTTGCGGGGTTTGACAGGGGTTTTGGGAGCATGGATTGGCTCCTTTAGTGCCCCCTTCAGGTGAATGATCCTTTCCTGAATGACCTCACGAATGTTCTTGATCCACTCTTGCTTCACCTCTATACTGGATGCCTGGAGACAAAACAAACACAATCACACACTTTTATGTCACATGTTTCAATAAAGGGAGAATGTCAAAATTAAAAGACAATGATGCTCTAATTTAGTAAATCATAAAATAATTTAAGGGATAGTTCACCCAAAAATGAAAATTCTCTCATCATTTACTCACTCTCATGCCATCCCATTTGTGTATGACTTTCTTTTTACTGCAGAGCACAAACAACAATTTTTAAAAGAATATTTTAGATCTGTTGGTCCCAACAATGCAAGTGAAAGGTGGCCAGAACTTTGAAGTTCCAAAATGCACATAAAGGCGTAAAAGTAATACACACAACTCCAGAGGTTAAATATATATCTTCTGAAGCTTTCAATTAATATGAATTCTCCTCCCTGCCCAGTAGTTGGCGATAAGCACAACGACTGTGAATCACCAAATACAAAAGAAGATGAAAGTGAAAATAAAAGTGAAAGTGGAGATTTGTAGTAAAAAAAGAAAAAAAAACTTAATTATTGATCTGTTTCTCATCCACATCAATCATATCACTTCATAAAATATGGATTTAAATACTAAAGATGTATGAATTACTTTTATGCTGCCTTTATTTGCTTTTTGGAGCTTCCCAGTTCTGGCCACCATTCATTTGAATTGAATGGACTTACAGAGTTGAGATATTTTTCTAAAAATCTTAATTTGTGTTCTGCAGAAGAAAGTCATGCACACATGAGTAAATGATGAGAGAATTGTAATTTTGGGTGAACTATCCTTTTAATATTAAAATTAACATTAAAAACAGACTGTGAAGTGTACCTTTAAGACAGTTTTGTTGTCTGATGAGGGTGTGCGTCCAACCCAGAGAGCAAATTTACATGGGTCACCCTCCACATGCTCTGTGACACCCAAGTCAGATGTCTGAAAACATCACAACATTACACACAAACTGTAAAAATGTATTCAAAATGACATCAAAGTGCAATACAAAGGTATTAGACTCTACCAATAAACATATTAAAATTATTAAAATGTGTTGTATCCAGTGTTATCTTTTAAATGGGTTATATAATATGAAGAATTTGATATGCAATAGATATCTTCTAATATTCCATTTATTAAAACTAGGCTTGTCAATCTATTACAATCAAATTTTAATAAAAATTAATTACAATAAAAATTATATGCCAAATAATTAATCACAATGAATCAGTTAATCATATATAAATGTTTACTGAGAAAAGCCACCCAAATAAAGATAATTAAGTATACACATATTTAGAATGTTAAACAATTTAAAATATAATACTATATAATAATGACTAAAATGCAGATAATTCAAATACATTACATAATATACATAGTATATTGTGGAAGCAGACAAGTATAACTTTTAAAAAGTGGCTTTAAAAGTTAAAATATTGTTTGTTTTATTTCCATTTCATTGAACATTATTTACTATCATATTACTATTATTGGCCCACTTCTGTCTGTACTATTGTTAATGACTGATCTTTGTCTCATGCATCAGACAGATGCTTTTGGAGCAGCTCACTTTGGTTGTGTCGCATTTCAGCCAAACATAACAGATCTTATTCACATACAGATGTTTTAAGAATACAGTAGCACAAAAGGATGTTTAATTGTTAATGGTTAATTGTTAAAGGTTTAGACAAATAGTGGAAAATGGTCATGAAAGAAACCTGACTAATATTACAAAAGAACTTCAGGGACAACATTATATGCTAAAAAAGTGTAGAATGTGACCTTCGGTTATTAATTTTAGTCTTAATGGATAATTAAAGTCTTAAATGGTGTTTGTGAGAAAATCCAGACATAACCGGAAGAAAAACCCTAGACAAAAGTGGATTTGTTCACACTCACAGACATATTTAACACAACAAGGGCGACAAACATCACACCTGCTTTACACAAATACAATATCTGCACTCACTGCTTACAGGTACATCTGCAAACACTTAACAGAGTAACACAATCTACAAACAAACGGAAATGTGAAACTCAGATATAACTTTGTTCCTGAATGCACCTACTGGATTTCCCACAGGGCTTAGCTGATGTTTATGTCACTGAAATAATATCTGAAGTGATATTAGCATGTTCAAAATGCTAGTGAGCTGCCGTTCTGTCTACTCTCTACTATATGTAGGTAGCAAACCTCAAATGGAACTCATAAGTGACTGCTTTGGAACACTTAATTTGGCACAAACAGTCACTCATCCGCCACAAAGCGGACAAGAGACGTGAATCACAACTGATTCCAATAAAGTCTGACATTAGCATGTTGCTAAGCTAACAGTGCCAGTCTAATAAGCATAAGAAAAATCTGCACAAATACATCTTTATGGTTATTTTTCAGTGGTGAATGAAAATAAGCATTTATAATCAATTATCTACATATACCCACCATTTAGAATTTAATTATTTAAAAAAAAAAATTCCCACCGAGCTCATTGAAATGCATTCTGTGAAGGACACGTGATGCTGCTTTAGAATAATGCAAAACAAGGTATCTTACAAGCCAGCACAATGTTGCTGTCTACTGTTTGAAACAGCTTTTGCATTGAGATTATGGCAACAATATGTTGCTTTAAAATGTCTAGGAAGGCAGCTCACTAGGTTTCGAAACAGAGCTAAAAAGTGTATCTAGTGAGATAATGTTTTTGAAGTACCAGTAATTTGTTCTTGTAGATGTATTTAGATCGTCCCGCCGAGTCTTTAATCTCTTTGCTGAAGACGAGGGAGATCTCGAACAGGAAGAGGTGTCGGTCTCGTCCCTTACGAATCAGCGATTTGGGGTCCCACACCTGGAAGGTATCCTGCAGAATGAGTTCACCATGGACATCCAGATTCTCATCAAAACCTGAGGACACAAAAAGTCATATTTAATATGAGTTATGAAAGTATCAGTCAGATCAAATAATAGGTAAAAAGAGATATGTTAAAAAATCATGGTTGATATTAATTTTAAAGGTCTGCTACCTGACAAAGGACGATGGAACCTTAAAAACAGTCAGGTTTCGGGCCAGGTTTGGGTTTTTTAATTTAAAAATAACAATAATGCTGATTAAATAATAAAAACAATATTTAAGAATAAACTGTCACATAAATAAAGTAAATTATATAATTTTAAAATGTATTATTATTAATTATTTAATAAATTATTATTATTATCAGACAACTAGGGTTTTCTATTATATTTCTATGTAAACGCACTGGACGGACGCCTTTGATCATTGTGTCACCGTGTCTTGCTGTTTTTTTTTTTAGTGTCTCGAACAGGACAGCTGCATTTTTAAGACTATGTGTCAAGTTAAAAACACACCTCGAGACACCAGGGTTCTGTTTCATTGGCTGCTCTGTTGTATGTTGCACATTTTAGCCAACATATTTGGTCATCCAGGTATTCCATTCTTTAGTTTGCTATATACATACTGACCACTGCAGAAGTAGTAAGTGTAGTATAGTAGTGTGCAACTTTTCCTAAAAAAGTCAATGTTTGTTTTTGCGTGTGTCTATGTGTTTACCCTCTAACAGGCTGAGATGCATGGCATCGTTGGCTCTCTTTGGCACACTCAGCATGACCTCCAGCCCATCTTTAATTTCTCCTTTGCCCTCTTCACAACAGGACAGCAGCTCCTGCAGACATACAGAGTGTACTGAACACTACACAACAATTAACACTTTGACCTTCAGTCTGAATGCATTGACACAAAGGAAACAAACACTCGTGTATAATACCTTGAGCAGCAGCTGGTATTTGGTGATTCTCTGCACAGGTTTGATGAGGTATGATGATATAGAGTTGGTCAGACCATGTCTTTTCTGTATCTCCTGCTCAGAACACACAAAACCAATGATCATACACAATAATTATGATATAGCACATCATTCTCATACACACACTAACCTATGCCAACTATTACAACATGCCATTTGAGTTTAGGTGATAACACTTAAAAACAGAAATATGAAAGCAAATGCATATGTACTTACATCATAAAAACTCCCAGCATGTTCCAGAATGAGCTGAATTGAATCTGGTTTATTTTTGCAATATGTGACATAAATATTAAACTTATCAGCCTGAAACACAAAGACACATGCATGATATTAGCATGTCAAAGACAAAGTAAAAATGTGCCCCCAGTTTCATTTTAAACAATTTTAACGAATCTGTCTGTGATTACAGAATGTCAAATACATTTCCAGTTGCACACCTGTTATAATTTCTCATCTGATAAAATGGTAAGCTGGTGCTGAATTATTTACTGATTTTGGCTAATTTAGGCTTACTATTTGAATTGGACAAAAGCCCTGTGTTGCCTGTTTCAATCTCAACATAATCATACACGCAAGTTAATGGTTAAAAAATACAGCAAAAAATTGGTCACTATGTCATAAATATGGTGGATATATCATATCCACTCACTGAGAACTTTATTAGGAACACTATGGCCCTAATAAAGTGGCCGGCATGGTTTTCTTGCTGTTGCAGCCCATCCACCTCAAGATTCGATGTGTTGTGCATTCTGAGATGTTATTCTACTCACTACAATTGTACAGAGTGGTTATCTGAGTTACCATAGACTTTCTGCCAGCTCAAACCAGTCTGGCCATTCTCTGTTTACCTCTTTTTAACAAGGCATTTCTGTCCGCAGAACTGCTGCTTGCTGGGTGGTTTTTGTTTTTCACATCATTCAGAGTAAATTCTAGAGACTGTTGTGTTTGAAAATCCCAGGAGATCAGTAGTTACAGAAATACTCAAACCAGCCCATCTAAAACATGCCACAGTTGAAATCGCCTAGATCACATTTTTCCCCATTCTGATGGTTGATGTGAACATTAACTGAAGATCCTGACCTGTATCTGTGTGATTTCATGCATTGCACTGCTGCCACACGATTGGCTGATTGGACAATCGCATGAATTATTAGGTGTACAGGTGTACCTAATAAAGTGCTCAGTGAGTGTATCTCTAATTTGTAGCTGTACATTTGAATGTAGCTGTACATTTGCATACATGCACAACGCTACTCGTGATAATCAATTCTATAGCAACTCAAATTGCATGCAGGTGTTTGATAAACATATGTTTTACTGACCCATGTGACAAAGCAATGGCCCACATCCTCTGGTAACTGCTCATAATTGATCAGCTCTTTTAGAAATATACTACAACACAACAAAACAAAACAATATGCAAATGAGCGTTAAACTCTACAGCAGCTCATTTCCATATCACATGGAAAACACATAGTCATAGCACACAAATCTCCATATTAATCCTATAATTTTATTGGAAAGCATATTATGTCTCTCTTTATATGTTACAATAAGAGAACCATCTGTATGCTGGTAAAATGTAAATAATTTTGTTAATGTTTGCTTTATTGAAAGTGAAGCAACCGACTTATTGTGGAAGTCGTAAATCTCTTGAATGTTTCCAAAGATGATGTGTTCTTTATTGGCAATTCCTGAAGGTACTTCCTCCACTCCACTGGTCATCTCCCACAGATATGTCTAATAAAACAACACACACAAGAGATGTAACAAAGACCTTTAACTTTCTTTGCATACAATTTTACATTTACACTGTACATGAGCTGTTTTGCTATGAAAAAAAAATAGTCATAATATTTCGAGAATTAGTTGTAATGAAAGTATCATAAAAGTGATGTGGTGGACAACAGCAAATTGGAGTGTCTGGATCTTTGGATACAGCAAACACCACTAACCAGAGATATAACATTGGCTATGCAACTTAGCAGAGTTGTCAATTAGCAGAGCTGAATTTATGGGAAGATTTTGATTCTGTTTGTGAATGAGGTGTGCATTAGTACAGGAGTTTTCAACCTGTGGCTTCCTGTCAAGGGATGCGCAAGATATAGGCGTACACACAAGTGAAAGGAAAAAATAACTGGTACTTCTGTGAATTATATAGGCCCATTTCAAGACATTGTTCAGTATTTGGTAACATCCTCTCATTTTATAGTATTGACCTGAATGCAAAAACCAACAACAATCCAGACCAAGTATACGCTGAGCGGAACTGCACGAATGTCTGTCTAGTTTCCTATATAACCGCTGCAGTGTCCGGACACTTAATAACTGTGCTGATGCACCAAAAGAGCAATGATTTCTTTATAGCTAAATCCTAAACTAAAGTCTGATTTAACCCAATCCTCCACATCCTTTTCATGCATTGAAAAAGATGTTGGGATAATGTACATTCATCCTGTCATTATATAAAATAACCCTGACAGTGTGATCAGGACCCGTTCAATTATACAATTATCATGCAAAAATATTTAACAGCAAAATGCCACAATTGACCAACCACAAGCAAGTATTCCAGAGTGGCTAGTAACAGTTAGTGGAACAGTGCCCACCCAGTTTTTCAGCAAATTCTGATTTGAAGCAAAAAAAACAAACAAACAAAAAAAAATAGATATTTGAAAATCAGACAAAAAGACAAAGATACAAGATGTGTATAGTTAATGTCTTTAATGAGGGATTGAACTATAATTCCATGATGCATTGTGAATGGAGTTAAAGCTACACTATGTAACATTTGGCCCTCTAGTGGTTGAAGCACAAAAGTTACTTGCAAGAGGAACACTTTACTTCAGTTGTGATTAGGCACTGCTCGACTGAATCTCAAGTATTCATGACGAGCTATATTCAAGTTGATATAATGTTATTCACTTAAACAATTATAACTGATATAGTACTTACTTTGAAGAAGATAAACAACACCATTAATTATATTTTAATACACAACTAAATTATATTTCACTACACAATACACATTAATGTTAAATTTTCAATCGTTTATTTGGAGAGATTTATAGACAACTTAAGATGAGCATACATTCATATATAACATATAATGTATAAATACATATACATATATATATATACATATACATATATATATATATATATATATATATATATATATATATATATATATATATATATATATATATAAAGGATAAAATGGCAAGTGTCTGTACATGGATTTATTGCTCCGAAAATACTTTATTGCTTACACTTGCTTGCAACGTTTAGACCACTAGGTCTCAGTCAGGCAAACAAATAAATACAAATAAACCATTTTAAATGTTTCTGCTACAAAGACAATGTCAAGTGACAACTTGTGCATTTCTGTGACTGAGATAAAAAGAAAAAATAGCCCAAGAAAACAGCGGCACAAACCTTTAGAGACACGCAATTTATGAATCTTGAAACTGCAGCAACATTATGAAATACTCATAAGTCAAGAATATTAGTAAGATTTTAACAGTAACTTCACTGAAAAAAAAACGATACTTGTAAACACATTTCGACGTAATGTTTGATTCATAAATGATTGACAAACACTATAAGCTACAACAACCCTACCAGAAAACAAATCCAAGCATTATAGCAACTAAACAACATAAAAGAGTAAAAAACAGTAAATTCAATAGGAGTGATTTTACTCTGTTGCTGTCCTGACTCCTGAAACGGTGACTGGACTGATTGAACAGCTGTCGCACTCGCTTTCCACTTCTCGTGACACAGCTGGATTTTCTTTCGCAGCTTACAGATGTGACGTAAACACGCAAGGACGAATGACATATGCCTTTGTTTTGTGCCAAATCTGACCCGACAGCTCAAATTCGCTCAAAATAAAAATTATTATTGTAGGCTTACTGTAGTGAATCAGGGTAAGACAAGGACATGATTTTGAACATTAATTTTTTATGTACTAACTCAATAATGAACTTTTGTTAATTGTAACCCAAAAAATCTTCCAAAGTGCAGATTTAAAATGATGGGGAAATAAAAAACTGTTGATTTAAAGTTGATGATTATAAGCATTGAAACAATATACTTGAATAAAATGTTAAATAGTTTGGGCAAGTAGTTTATTTAGAGTGTAGGAAGATCAGCTTGATTGCTCCATTCACAGTGCATCATGGGAGAGTAGTTCAGTAGTTCTTAACCAGGAATTCTGCTATTAAACACAATCTTCTTTTTCTTTTCCTTATTTTAAAGGAGTTGAAATAACACTGATAGCTTCAACAGAAGCATATACCATCGATTAACAACCTCAGAGCTACCGATATGTTTTTAAAGGTTAGTTCTCGTTAAAAATCAGTTCCTCTAAGGAAAAAAAAAAAATGGTATTTTTACTTCCAGAACCCGACCGTTGCGCTCTTTTGCTTCTGCCAGCCCGATCTCACATAAAAATTGGCATGCGTGTGACGATTTTTCTTTAGCTGAAATCGGTATATGTTGACCGAATTTGAAAACAGTGCCCCCAGAGGCCAAAGCGGTAAGTGTTTCAGAACGTATAAACAAATATCCAGGAGAGGTTGCAAGTCAGTTGTAAAAATTATTGTTTTCAACTGAAAACAGTGAAGAGAAATGCTTATTTAATTTAATCTACAACCTCCTTATCATGCTCGTGATTGTTTATACAAACGTGATTACTTCCTCGTTTGAATTGGGATTGATCTGTGGTCTCCCATGCAACTGATGCAATGTGCTACCAGTCATGCCATGACGGAAAGTAATTGTTGTTGAGACGTTTTAAATATGTGTGATGGGAGATAAGGCACGTCAGGGAGTCTGCATACTGTTGCTGTTCCTAGGGTACTGGAAACTTCGGAAACAGTATGCCAACTTCCCGTTTGATCATGTTGCTTCTGCTGTGCCTATACAATACAAAAAATTTAAATGATCATCATGAATATGATAGAATAACTTACCTCTAAACATTCATGTAAGTCCCTCACATAGGACTTTTCTGTCTGTAACAGCTCTGCAATTATAAACCTGTAAAAACACAAACAAGAAAGTGATTACAACTGTACATCATATGTCAGTGACAGTACAGTATGACCCCACAGCAGTGTTTTTGTTGTTGTTTTCCTTGAGGCTTTCTTCTTTCCTTACTCTTTCTTGCGGGCTGATTTCCTCTTCTCCTCATTCATCTCATTGTTGGGGTCACGCAGTTTGACCTCGGTGTCAGTCAGACTGGCAGGAATGATATCCAACTCCAGCTCCTTATTATCCTGAAACACACAGGCGCATATATATATATATATATGATTTGTAGATCATCTCAGTTTTAAGGTGGTTCTAGCTCTCTCTCTCTCTCTCTCTCTCTCTCTCTCTCTCTTTATATATATATATATATATATATATATATATATATATATATATATAAAGAGAGAGAGAGAGAGAGAGAGAGAGAGAGAGAGCTAGAACCACCTTAAAACTGAAATGATCTACAAAACAAAGTATGACTGGAGTCTAAAACCCTAACCAAAATGTTTGAGGAACATTAATACAAATAATATTGATACTGTCTAAAAGATTGTATTCAGGTAAGATATTTACAAATGGTGGTGTACCTTAGAGCTGATGCCCAGCGTGTTCTCCAGACTGCAACGATATTTGCCCATACGCAGGGAGAAATCCCTGTAACGCTTGTCCACTGTCGATACCCATTTCTTCAGCTCTGTGACATGCATGTGCCCCTTCTCCACAAAATTATCTGCCAACTGGATCAACATCTTCACTTTCTCCTTAGTTTGCTGTGTGACATACGAATACGATGTGTGTGAGTGTTTGGCTTGATCATTTACAATTTATATTAGTGCAAACAAACAGAAGTTATGTCTAAAGACAGATCTATAAATGTCCCTTGGTCAAAAGTACATGTTTTATTTGGCCTTATGTGACATGTTAGGCTGGTGTGAGAGAGAAGGGAGGTTTGTGTCTCTGTACCTTGGCAGAGATGCGGAACTCTTCATATTCTTTCAGCAGTTCCTGAGTTTTCTCCACTGAGTCTCCAGGGCTGGTGTGCGTGGTGAGGTAGACCTCTCCAGCCTCCTCTATCCACACTAATGCCTAGAGACACCATCAAATCATCATTCAGATCAACACACCAATCACAATCTCCATATATAGTTCTGAAGTCTCTGTGAGATTCCAAACACAAACATAAACCTCTTCCCAAGGTCAAACACTCAACCGAGAATTTTCAGATGAAATGGAAAATTTGCCATTAATCAGAAAACACACAGTTGAAGAAAACCAGATGAAATATAAATATAAACACAGATATTATATTTATACAAACTGGTGCAGGCAGTACTATTTAAAAAATATCACTTTAAATATGTTTATAATGTGGGTAGCACTTTACATTAATATTTCTTTTGTTAAGGGATTATAAAGGGGTTATTAATGACTAATAATTTATTTGCAAATAAATGTCATGCAATGCCGGCCAAATAGTGAGCCACTGCATCTCACCTGTCTTAAACGCTTAATAGCACTTATTCAACAATAGTAATTTATGAAAATGTACCTTAATGTAAAGTGGACACATATGAAGCATTTGTTACGGAGTTGTCAACATTAGAAACCTATGTACATAAAGTTCAGTATGGTTTAATGGTCTTCAGGCTTTATTATATGATCTATGCTGTGAATGGGTATGAAGTCAAGACATTATAATAATTCATATAAACACAAAGCGACTGAAGCAAAATGACATAATCCCTCCTTTTAATCTCACTATAATAGTCTATTTTTGCTGCATTGTGACATAAATCATTTTATGCATTTTATGTTTTAGATTAATACAAGTATCACTGTTTGGAAAGGATCCAATGAAAGCTGCCCCTTTTCTGCATGTTATTATAACTGCATATAAATGATTTATAATGCATTTTTTAATGACTTACAAGTTATTAACGAACCCCTTAATAAACCCTTAACAAATGGAGCATTAATGCATAGTGTTGCCATAATGCCTTTACACTGTTTAGACATTTGTTGACAATGTAGAGCCTTCATCGTAACAATAAAGCTATTTTGAAATTAGAAATAGAAATTGTGAAATTCAAATGAAGCAAAATTTATTATAAAAACAGTTAATTTAGATGTTAACACATGAAGCACATTTTTAGGTTATTATTTTATCAGTGTATAATTAAACAAAATTAAATCAGACTACATTCGGTTACACCAACAAAACAAATTTTTACGAGTCAAGTAGAAATAAAACCAATTGCAGGTTACCACTTTGTAAAGTGTACACATACAGTAGTTATTGATATGCATGCAAATACACAATTTAATGAGTCCTTGAGGCAGTTAGTATGTGAGACACAAGTGCAGTTTAATAAGCAGAGAAACCAGGAGCACAAGAACACAAACAAACTCATTATAATAGCAACGTCTGACTAAAGGGCAAGGCAAACAGTATACACTCACCTAAAGGATTATTAGGAACACCTGTTCAATTTCTCATTAATGCAATTATCTAATCAACCAATCACATGGCAGTTGCTTCAATGCATTGAGGGGTGTGGTCCTGGTCAAGACAATCTCCTGAACTCCAAACTGAATGTCAGAATGGGAAAGAAAGGTGATTTAAGCAATTTTGAGCGTGGCATGGTTGTTGGTGCCAGACGGGCCGGTCTGAGTATTTCACAATCTGCTCAGTTACTGGGATTTTCACGCACAGCCATTTCTAGGGTTTACAGAGAATGGTGTGAAAAGGGAAAAACATCCAGTATGTGGCAGTCCTGTGGGCGAAAATGCCTTGTTGATGCTAGAGGTCAGAGGAGAATGGGCCGACTGATTCAAGCTGATAGAAGAGCAACTTTGACTGAAATAACCACTCGTTACAACCGAGGTATGCAGCAAAGCATTTGTGAAGCCACAACACGCACAACCTTGAGGCGGATGGGCTACAACAGCAGAAGACCCCACCGGGTACCACTCATCTCCACTACAAATAGGAAAAAGAGGCTACAATTTGCAAGAGCTCACCAAAATTGGACAGTTGAAGACTGGAAAAATGTTGCCTGGTCTGATGAGTCTCGATTTCTGTTGAGATATTCAGATGGTAGAGTCAGAATTTGGCGTAAACAGAATGAAAACATGGATCCATCATGCCTTGTTACCACTGTGCAGGCTGGTGGTGGTGGTGTAATGGTGTGGGGGATGTTTTCTTGGCACACTTTAGGCCCCTTAGTGCCAATTGGGCATCGTTTAAATGCCACGGCCTACCTGAGCATTGTTTCTGACCATGTCCATCCCTTTATGGCCACCATGTACACATCCTCTGATGGCTACTTCCAGCAGGATAATGCACCATGTCACACAGCTCGAATCATTTCAAATTGGTTTCTTGAACATGACAATGAGTTCACTGTACTAAAATGGCCCCCACAGTCACCAGATCTCAACCCAATAGAGCATCTTTGGGATGTGGTGGAACGGGAGCTTCGTGCCCTGGATGTGCATCCCACAAATCTCCATCAACTGCAAGATGCTATCCTATCAATATGGGCCAACATTTCTAAAGAATGCTTTCAGCACCTTGTTGAATCAATGCCACGTAGAATTAAGGCAGTTCTGAAGGCGAAAGGGGGTCAAACACAGTATTAGTATAGTGTTCCTAATAATCCTTTAGGTGAGTGTATATATATATATATATATGTATATATATATATACTTATACCATCTAAATAATTTTTTTAAGAGATAGATTCATTAGAAATAGCTCCTTAACTTTTTACAGTGTGCAAAGAGAAACACAGTTAGAAACAAATAAAGTGCAGTTACTCAAACACACACATGAGAAGTGCAGCTCTGTGTACTCACCTGTTTGGCACTGCGTTCAAACACTATATACTGATGACACTCATCTAAACATCGTTTCTTCATCGTCCAGAAATGCAGAACCCTGTTCTCCCTCTGCAGCAGTTCATTCAGGATGGCTATAAAACACATAATGCATGTTTTAGGTCTACATACATAGATGTAACATGTATAAATGAATGTCTGAATAAATGGAGGGAAATTACAACAAGTGAAAACTAGATTAAAAAGTTCGCCGAGACAAACTTTAAGTTGGCTTGTGAAAGTTTGGCCCAGAAAGTTTGAAGAAGTTTGAAGATTAAAGTAGTTTGAAGTTTAAATTAGTTTAAAGTTTAAATTAGTTTAAAGTAGTTTGTCACAGTAACCAGGTGAAGGAAATGAGGAAATTAAATAAAGTCAACCCAGAAGTCTCTACGATTTTCTGTTGCATAGATATGTGATTTGTTACTTGGTTGCTAGGGTCACAATATCTGGTTGCTAGGCAGTTACCAGAGTGATACATATCAAGGCTACTTTCCATTCTGAGTGAAATAAGTCAACCCGGAAGTCTCTGTGATTTTCTTGTGCAGAGATATGTGATTTGTTTCTTGGTTGCTAGGGTAACACCATCTTGTTGCTAGGCAGTTACGAAGATGACAGCCAACAATGCTCCTTGCCATGCTGAGGGAAATAAGTCAACCCAGGATTCTCTGTGATTTTCTTGTGCAGAGATATGTGATTTGTTTCTTGGTTGCTAGGGTAACCATATCTGGTTGCTAGGCAGTTACCAAGGTGAAAGCCAACAATGATCCTTGCCATCCAGAGTGAAATAAGTCAACCCGGAAGTCTCTGTGATTTTCTTGTCAGAGATATGTGATTTGTTTCTTGGTTGCTAAGGTAACCCCATCTGGTTGTTAGGCAGTTACCAAGGTGACAGCCAACAATGCTCCTTGCCATCCAGAGTGAAATAAGTCAACCCGGAAGTCTCTGTGATTTTCTTGTGCAGAGATATGTGATTTGTTTCTTGGTTGCTAGGGTAACCCCATCTGGTTGCTAGGCAGTTACCAAGGTGACAGGCAACAATGCTCCTTGCCATCCTGAGTGAAATAAGTCAACCCGGAAGTCGCTGTGATTTTCTTGTGCAGAGATATGTGATTTGTTTCTTGGTTGCTAGGGTAACCCCATCTGGTTGCTAGGCAGTTACGAAGGTGACAGGCAACAATGCTCCTTGCCATCCTGAGTGAAATAAGTCAACCCGGAAGTCTCTGTGATTTTCTTGTGCAGAGATATGTGATTTGTTTCTTGGTTGCTAGGGTAACCCCATTTGGTTGCTAGGCAGTTACCAGGGTGATATTTCTCAAGTATACTTTCCATCCTGAGTGAAATAAGTCAACCCAGAAGTCTCTACGACATTCTGATCCTAAGATACACATCTTAGTGATTTTGAATGGATGTCAATGGTGTTTTGTTGCTAGGGTGCTTTAAATGGTTGCTAGGGCGTGGCTAAGTAGTTCACATGATGAAAGATGAAGACTGATTACTCACGCAATTAAAACAAAGCAACTATCATGTCTCTAGGACATTCTGATCTGAAGATATCTTACTGTAATTGAAATGAATAAATGTGGTTGCTAGGGTGCTCTAAATTGTTGCTAGGGAGTGGCTTGGCAGCTGCCAATGATGAATCTCCAAAGGCTGCTTGTCAGTATGAATGATACAAACCAACTCCCATGCCTCTGTGACATTCAGAATGGAAGATATCTCTCTTTGGATTTTGGTTGCTAAGGTGCTCGAAAATGGTTGCTAAGGCGTGGCTTGATAGCTTCACAATGATCCTGAGAGACTGATAGGTCGTCTAGGTAAAATGAGCCCGCCCCCTTGTCTCTAAGACACTGTGATCCAGAGTTATGTTCAATACAAAATCTACCATAGACTTAACATTGGGGCAAATTTGGGCAGCTCATGCCCCCCAGGGGTGCAACTTTTACCCCATTGTGAGGTATGTTCTCACAGAGCCTGTCAGCCTCTTCAAATGTGGTAAATCACACGTCTCTGTGAAATCCTCGCTCTGAGCTATGACTCGTCAAAGTTCGGCGCAATGTTAAGTCAATGGGATTTTTTGCCCAATTTTTTGCCCCTGGGGCAATCACCGTACCCCCGATCGCTTATAAAAGTCATAGCACACTATTCCCAAATAATCCGCACGATTTGACGCCTCATTTGTGGGTCTGCGACCAAAAAATTTTGAAAAAAATTCCATTGACTTACATTGGGGCAACTTTGGGCAGCTCCTGCCCCCCAGGGGTGCAACTTTTACCCCATTGTGAGGTATGTTCTCACAGAGCCTGTCAGCCTCTTCAAATGTGGTAAATCACACGTCTCTGCAAAATCCTCTCTCTGAGCTATGACTCGTCAAAGTTCGGCTCAATGTTAAGTCAATGGGATTTTTTGCCCAATTTTTTGCCCCTGGGGCAAACACCGTACCCCCGATCGCTTATAAAAGTCAAAGCACACCTCTCCTCAATGAGCCTCACGATTTGACACCTCATTCATGGGTCTACGCCAAAAGGTGCGGGACGAGTTACGCGCCGAAGTTTTGTACGGAAGAAGAAGAAGAAGAAAAATAAGTATGTGAGATTACAATAGTGTTGCTTTGCAAGCACCACTAACTAGAATGTACATTTCCTGAAGAAAATGTGAGTGGTGCTTGCCGTGGCAAAACTCGTCAAATAGCATTTTCTAACTTGTGTCTAAGCACTAAAATAAAGGTCACAGAATGTTGCTAACACGTGTTTTTCATGATGGTAGCACGTTTTAACATGTTTTAGCACTTCGCTAGGTGAAGCTAGCATGTGTTAGCATGATACTAGCACGTTTTTTGCATGTTTTAGCACTTCGTTTGGCGATGCTAACATGTGTTAGCATGATGCTAGCACGTTTTTAACATGTTTTAGCAATCCCCTAAGCAATGCTAACATGCATTAGCATAATGCTAGCACGTTTTAACATGTTTTAGCACTTCGCTAGGTGTAGCTAGCATGTGTTAGCATGATACTAGCACGTTTTTAGCATGTTTTAGCACTTCGTTTGGCGATGCTAACATGTGTTAGCATGATGCTAGCACGATTTTTAACATGTTTTAGCAATCCCCTAAGCAATGCTAACATGCATTAGCATAATGCTAGCACGTTTTAACATGTTTTAGCACTTCACTAGGTGAAGCTAGCATGTGTTAGCATGATACTAGCACGTTTTTTGCAGGTTTTAACACTTTGCTAGGCGATGCTAACATGTGTTAGCATGATGCTAGCACGTTTTTAACATGTTTTAGAAATCCCCTAAGCAATGCTAACGTGCATTAGCATAATGCTAGCACGTTTTAACATGTTTTAGCACTTCGCTAGGCGATGCCAGCATGTGTTAGCATGATGCTAGCATGTTTTTAGCATGTTTTAACACTTCGCTAGACAATACTAGCATGTGTTAGCATGTTGTTATCACGTTTTTAGCATGTTTTAGCACTTCACTAGGCGATGCCAACATGTGTTACCATGTTGCGAGCACGTTTTTAGCATGTTTTAGCACTTCGCTAGGCGATGCCAGCATGTGTTAGCATGAGGCTAGCACATTTTTAGCATGTTTCAGGGTGTGGCTATGAAGAGTTTTATTGGCTGCTTGATAAAAGAAATCCTCTGAGGGAGAGAGAGAGAGAGGTGCAGGGCTGACAGGCCCTTTTTTGTCTGTGTGTGTGGAAATGTCAGTTGGGATTTAAATTTCTGAACATTCCGCAATGTAAAGTCAATGGGACTTTTTTGGCCGCTTTTTCGTCCGCTGTTCGAACATCGTACACCCGATCGCTTATAAAAGTCATAGCACACCTCTCCTCAATGAGCCGCTCGATTTGACACCTCATTCATGGGTCTACGCCAAAAGGTGCGGGACGAGTTAGGTGCCGAAGTTTTGTACGGAAGAAGAAGAAGAAGAAGAATAACTAGAATGTACATTTCCTGAAGAAAATGTGAGTGGTGCTTGCCGTGGCAAAATTTCTTACCACAATGTCCCACCTACTGCCCAAAGTTGAAAGAGGCCACCCCCATGACAGTAGGATGTTCTGGTGCAGAGATATAGGTGTTGTTCCGTGGTTGCTAGGGAAAACCATCTGGTTGATAGGCAGTTACTAAGGTGACAGCCACCAACGCTACTTGCCATCCTGAGTAAAATAAGTCAACCCGGAATTCTCTACGATTTTGTAGTACATAGATATGTGATTTGTTACTTGTTTGCTAGGGTAACCCCATCTGGTTGCTAGGCAGTTAACAAGGGGCAAGCCAAAAATGCTCCTTGCCATCCTGACTGAAATAAGTCAACCTGGAATCTCTACGATTTTCTGGTTCAGAGATATGTGATTTGTTAATTGGTTGCTAGGGTAACCCCATCTGGTTGCTAGGCAGTTACCAAGGTGACAGCCAACAATGCTCCTTGCCATCCTGAGTGAAATAAGTCAACCCGGTAGTCTCTGAGATTTTCTTGTGCAGAGATGTGTGATTTGTTTCTTGGTTGCTAGGGTAACCCCATCTGGTTGCTAGGCAGTTACCAAGGTGACAGGCAACAATGCTCCTTGCCATCCTGAGTGAAATAAGTCAACCCGGAAGTCTCTGTGATTTTCTTGTGCAGAGATATGTGATTTGTTTCTTGGTTGCTAGGGTAACCCCATCTGGTTGCTAGGCAGTTACCAAGGTGACAGCAAACAATGCTCCGTGCCATCCTGAGTGAAATAAGTCAACCCGGAAGTCTCTGTGATTTTCTTGTGCAGAGATATGTGATTTGTTTCTTGGTTGCTAGGGTAACCCCATTTGGTTGCTAGGCAGTTACCAGGGTGATATTTATCAAGTCTACTTTCCATCCTGAGTGAAATAAGTCAACCCGGAAGTCTCTACGACATTCTGATCCTAAGATACACATCTTAGTGATATTGAATGGATGTCAATGGTGTTTTGTTGCTAGGGTGCTTTAAATGGTTGCTAGGGCATGGCTAAGTAGTTCACATGATGAAAGATGAAGACTGATTACTCACCCAATTAAAACAAAGCAACTATCATGTCTCTAGGACATTCTGATCTGAAGATATCTTACTTCAATTGAAATCAATAAATGTGGTTGCTAGGGTGCTCCAAATTGTTGCTAGGGAGTGGCTTGGCAGCTGCCAATGATGAATCTCCAAAGGCTGCTTGTCAGTATGAATGATTCAAACCAACTCCCATGCCTCTGTGACATTCAGAATGGAAGATATCTCTCTTTGGATTTTGGTTGCTAAGGTGCTCGAAAATGGTTGCTAGGGAGGGGCTAGGAAGTGTTGAGGGGATTCATGATTGGCTGTTTTACTGCCCCAAGTCAAACGAGACCACCCTCGTGTTTCTATGATAATTCAGTCCGGAGATATCCTTTGATCTCTTTCAATGGAAGTCTATGGGAGTTGTTGCTAAGGTGCTCTAAATGGTTGCTAGGGCGTGGCTTGATAGCTTCACAATGATCCTGAGAGACTGATTGGTCATCTGAGTAAAATGAGCCCGCCCCCTTGTCTCTAAGACACTGTGATCCAGAGTTATGTTCAATACAAAATCTACCATAGACTTAACATTGGGGCAACTTTGGGCAGCTCATGCCCCCCAGGGGTGCAACTTTTACCCCATTGTGAGGTATGTTCTCACAGAGCCTGTCAGCCTCTTCAAATCTGGTTAATCACACGTCTCTGTGAAATCCTCGATCTGAGCTATGACTCGTCAAAGTTCGGCGCAATGTTAAGTCAATGGGATTTTTTGCCCAATTTTTTGCCCCTGGGGCAATCACCGTACCCCCGATCGATTATAAAAGTCATAGGACACCATTCCCAAATAATCCGCACGATTTGACGCCTCATTTGAGGGTTTTCGACCAAAAAATTTTGAAAAAAATTCCATTGACTTACATTGGGGCAACTTTGGGCAGCTCCTGCCCCCCAGGGGTGCAACTTTTACCCCATTGTGAGGTATGTTCTCACAGAGCCTGTCAGCCTCTTCAAATGTGGTAAATCACATGTCTCTGCGAAATCCTCGCTTTGAGCTATGACTCGTCAAAGTTCGGCGCAATGTTAAGTCAATGGGATTTTTTGCCCAATTTTTTGCCCCTGGGGCAAACACCGTACCCCCGATCGCTTATAAAAGTCATAGCACACCTCTCCTCAATGAGCCGCACGATTTGACACCTCATTCATGGGTCTACGCCAAAAGGTGCGGGACGAGTTAGGTGCCGAAGTTTTGTACGGAAGAAGAAGAAGAAGAAGAAGAAGAAGAAGAAAAACTAGAATGTACATTTCCTGAAGAAAATGTGAGTGGTGCTTGCCGTGGCAAAATTTCTTACCACAATGTCCCACCTACTGCCCAAAGTTGAAAGAGGCCACCCCCATGACAGTAGAATGTTCTGGTGCAGAGATATAGGTGTTGTTCCATGGTTGCTAGGGAAACCCATCTGGTTGATATGCAGTTACTAAGGTGTCAGCCACCAACGCTACTTGCCATCCTGAGTAAAATATGTCAACCCGGAAGTCTCTACGATTTTCTAGTACAGAGATATGTGATTTGTTACATGGTTGCTAGGGTAACCCCATCTGGTTGCTAGGCAGTTACCAAGGGGCAAGCCAACAATGCTCCTTGCCATCCTAAATGAAAAAAGTCAACACGGAATCACTACAATTTTCTGGTTCAGAGATATATGATTTGTTACTTGGTTGCTAGGGTAACCCCATCTGGTTGCTAGGCAGTTACCAAGGTGACAGCCAACAATGCTCCTTGCTCTCCTGAGTGAAATAAGTCAACCCGGAAGTCTCTGTGATTTTCTTGTGCAGCGATATGTGATTTGTTTATTGGTTGCTAGGGTAACCCCATCTGGTTGCTAGGCAGTTACCAAGGTGACAGGCAACAATGCTCCTTGCCATCCTGAGTGAAATAAGTCAACCCGGAAGTCTCTGTGATTTTCTAGTACAGAGATATGTGATTTGTTTCTTGGTTGCTAGGGTAACCCCATCTGGTTGTTAGGCAGTTACCAAGGTGACAGCCAAGAATGCTCCTTGCCATCCTGACTGAAATAAGTCAACCTGGAATCTCTACGATTTTGTGGTTCAGAGATACGTGATTTGTTAATTGGTTGCTAGGGTAACCCCATCTGGTTGCTAGGCAGTTACCAAGGTGACAGCCAACAATGCTCCTTGCCATCCTGAGTGAAATAAGTCAACCCGGAAGTCTCTGTGATTTTCTTGTGCAGAGATGTGTGATTTGTTTCTTGGTTGCTAGGGTAACCCCATCTGGTTGCTAGGCAGTTACCAAGGTGACAGCAAACAATGCTCCGTGCCATCCTGAGTGAAATATGTCAACCCGGAAGTCTCTGTGATTTTCTTGTGCAGAGATATGTGATTTGTTTATTGGTTGCTAGGGTAACCCCATTTGGTTGCTAGGCAGTTACCAGGGTGATATTTATCAAGTCTACTTTCCATCCTGAGTGAAATAAGTCAACCCGGAAGTCTCTACGACATTCTGATCCTAAGATACACATCTTAGTGATATTGAATGGATGTCAATGGTGTTTTGTTGCTAGGGTGCTTTAAATGGTTGCTAGGGCGTGGCTAAGTAGTTCACATGATGAAAGATGAAGACTGATTACTCACCCAATTAAAACAAAGCAACTATCATGTCTCTAGGACATTCTGATCTGAAGATATCTTACATCAATTGAAATCAATAAATGTGGTTGCTAGGGTGCTCCAAATTGTTGCTAGGGAGTAGCTTGGCAGCTGCCAATGATGAATCTCCAATGGCTGCTTGTCAGTATGAATGATACAAACCAACTCCCATGCCTCTGTGACATTCAGAATGGAAGATATCTCTCTTTGGATTTTGGTTGCTAAGGTGCTCGAAAATGGTTGCTAGGGAGGGGCTAGGAAGTGTTGAGGGGATTCATGATTGGCTGTTTTACTGCCCCAAGTCAAACGAGACCACCCTCGTGTTTCTATGATAATTCAGTCCAGAGATATCCCTTTGATCTCTTTCAATGGAAGTCTATGGGAGTTGTTGCTAAGGTGCTCTAAATGGTTGCTAGGGCGTGGCTTGATAGCTTCACAATGATCATGAGAGACTGATTGGTCATCTGAGTAAAATGAGCCCGCCCCCTTGTCTCTAAGACACTGTGATCCAGAGTTATGTTCAATACAAAATCTACCATAGACTTAACATTGGGGCAACTTTGGGCAGCTCATGCCCCCCAGGGGTGCAACTTTTACCCCATTGTGAGGTATGTTCTCACAGAGCCTGTCAGCCTCTTCAAATGTGGTTAATCACACGTCTCTGTGAAATCCTCGATCTGAGCTATGACTCGTCAAAGTTCGGCGCAATGTTAAGTCAATGGGATTTTTTGCCCAATTTTTTGCCCCTGGGGCAATCACCGTACCCCCGATCGATTATAAAAGTCATAGGACACCATTCCCAAATAATCCGCACGATTTGACGTCTCATTTGTGGGTTTTCGACCAAAAAATTTTGAAAAAAATTCCATTGACTTACATTGGGGCAACTTTGGGCAGCTCCTGCCCCCCAGGGGTGCAACTTTTACCCCATTGTGAGGTATGTTCTCACAGAGCCTGTCAGCCTCTTCAAATGTGGTAAATCACATGTCTCTGCGAAATCCTCGCTTTGAGCTATGACTCGTCAAAGTTCGGCGCAATGTTAAGTCAATGGGATTTTTTGCCCAATTTTTTGCCCCTGGGGCAAACACCGTACCCCCGATCGCTTATAAAAGTCATAGCACACCTCTCCTCAATGAGCCGCACGATTTGACACCTCATTCATGGGTCTACGCCAAAAGGTGCGGGACGAGTTAGGTGCCGAAGTTTTGTACGGAAGAAGAAGAAGAAGAAGAAGAAGAAGAAAAATAAGTATGTGAGATTACAATAGTGTTGCTTTGCAAGCACCACTAATAAGTATGTGAGATTACAATAGTGTTGCTTTGCAAGCACCACTAACTAGATAGGTACATTTCCTGAAGAAAATGTGAGTGGTGCTTGCCGTGGCAAAATTTCTTACAACAATGTCCCACCTACTGCCCAAAGTTGAAAGAGGCCATCCCCATGACAGTAGGATGTTCTGGTGCAGAGATATAGGTGTTGTTCCATGGTTGCTAGGGAAACCCATCTGGTTGATATGCAGTTACTAAGGTGACAGCCACTAACGCTACTTGCCATCCTGAGTAAAATAAGTCAACCCGGAAGTCTCTACGATTTTCTAGTACAGAGATATGTGATTTGTTACTTGGTTGCTAGGGTAACCCCATCTGGTTGCTAGGCAGTTACCAAGGTGACAGGCAACAATGCTCCTTGCCATCCTGAGTGAAATAAGTCAACCCGGAAGTCTCTGTGATTTTCTTGTGCAGAGATATGTGATTTGTTTCTTGGTTGCTAGGGTAACCCCATCTGGTTGCTAGGCAGTTACCAAGGGGCAAGACAACAATGCTCCTTGCCATCCTAAATGAAATAAGTCAACACGGAATCACTACAATTTTCTGGTTCAGAGATATATGATTTGTTTCTTGGTTGCTAGAGTAACCCCATCTGGTTGCTAGGCAGTTACCAAGGTGGCAGGCAACAATGCTCCTTGCCATCCTGAGTGAAATAAGTCAACCTGGAAGTCTCTGTGATTTTCTTGTGCAGAGATATGTGATTTGTTTCTTGGTTGCTAGGGTAACCTCATCTGGTTGCTAGGCAGTTACCAAGGTGACAGCCAACAATGCTCCTTGCCATCCTGAGTGAAATAATTCAACCCGGAAGTCTCTGTGATTTTCTTGTGCAGAGATATGTGATTTGTTTCATGGTTGCTAGGGTAACCCCATTTGGTTGCTAGGCAGTTACCAAAGTAACATCCAACAATGCTCCTTGCCATCTTGAGTGAAATAAGTCAACTCGGAAGTCTCTACGATTTTGTAGTGCAAAGATATGAGATTTGTTACTTGGTTGCTATGGTAAACCCATCTGGTTGCTAGGCAGTTACCAGGGTGATATTTATCAAGTCTACTTTCCATCCTGAGTGAAATAAGTCAACCCAGAAGTCTCTACGACATTCTGATCCTAAGATACACATCTTAGTGATTTTGAATGGATGTCAATGGTGTTTTGTTTCTAGGGTGCTTTAAATGGTTGCTAGGGCATGGCTAAGTAGTTCATATGATGAAAGCTGAAGATTGGTTACTCACCCAATGAAAACAAAGCAACTATCATGTCTGTAGGACATTCTGATCTGAAGATATCTTACTGTAATTGAAATCAATAAATGTGGTTGCTAGGGTGCTCTAAATTGTTGCTAGGGAGTGGCTTGGCAGCTGCCAATGATGAATCACCAAAGGCTGCTTGTCAGTATGAATGATATAAACCAACTCCCATGCTTCTGTGACATTCAGAATGGAAGATATCTCTCTTTGGATTTTGGTTGCTAAGGTGCTCGAAAATGGTTGCTAGGGAGGGGCTAGGAAGTGTTGAGGGGATTCATGATTGGCTGTTTTACTGCCCCAAGTCAAATGAGACCACCCTTGTGTTTCTATGATAATTCAGTCTGGAGAAATCCCTTTGATCTCTTTCAATGGAAGTCTATGGGACTTGTTGCTAAGGTACTGTAAATGGTTGCTAGGGCGTGGCTTGATAGCTTCACAATGATCCTGAGAGACTGATTGGTCGTCTGAGTAAAATGAGCCCGCCCCCTTGTCCCTAAGACACTGTGATCCAGAGTTATGTTCAATACACAATTTACCATAGACTTAACATTGGGGCAAATTTGGGCAGCTCCTGCCCCCAAGGGGTGCAACTTTTACCCCATTGTGAGGTATGTTCTCACAGAGCCTGTCAGCCTCTTCAAATGTGGTAAATCACACGTCTGTGTGATATCCTCGCTCTGAGCTATGACTCGTCAAAGTTCGGCACAATGTTAAGTCAATGGGATGTTTTGCCCAATTTTTTGCCCCTGGGGCAAATACCGTACCCCCGATCGTTTATAAAAGTCATAGCACACCATTCCCAAATAATCCGCACGATTTGACGCCTCATTCGTGGGTCTGTGACCAAAAAATTTTGCAAAAAATTCCATTGACTTACATTGGGGCAACTTTGGGCAGCTCCTGCCCCCCAGGGGTAAAACGTTTACCCCATTGTGAGGTATGTTCTCACAGAGCCTGTCAGCCTCTTCAAATCTCATAAATCACACGTCTCTGCGAAATCCTCGCTCTGAGCTATGACTCGTCAAATTTCGGCTCAATGTTAAGTCAATGGGATTTTTTGCCCAGTTTTTCGCCCCTGGGGCAAACACCGTACCCCCGATCGCTTATAAAAGTCATAGCACACCTCTCCTCAATGAGCCGCACGATTTGACACCTCATTCATGGGTCTACGCCAAAAGGTGCGGGACGAGTTAGGTGCCGAAGTTTTGTACGGAAGAAGAAGAAGAAGAAGAAGAAGAAGAAAAATAAGTATGTGAGATTACAATAGTGTTGCTTTGCAAGCACCACTAATAACTAGAATGTACATTTCCTGAAGAAAATGTGAGTGGTGCTTGCCGTGGCAAAACTCGTCAAGTAGCATTTTCAAACTTGTTTCTAAGCACTAAAATAAAGGTCATAGAATGTTGCTAACATGTGTTTTTCATGATGGTAGCACGTTTTTAGAATGTTTTAGCACTTCGCTAGGTGAAGCTAGCATGTGTTAGCATGATACTAGCACATTTTTAGCATGTTTTAGCACTTCCTTTGGCAATGCTAACATGTGTTAGCATGATGCTAGCATCTTTTTAACATGTTTTAGCAATCCCCTAAGCAATGCTAACATGCATTAGCATGATACTAGCACGTTTCTAACATGTTTTAGCACTTTGCTAGGCGATGCTAACATGTGTTAGCATGATGCTAGCACGTTTTTAACATGTTTTAGCAATCCCCTAAGCAATGCTAACATGCATTAGCATAATGCTAGCACATTTTAACATGTTTTAGCACTTTGCTAGGCAATGCCAGCATGTGTTAGCATGATGGTAGCATGTTTTTAGCATGTTTTAACACTTTGCTAGGCACTACTAGCATGTGTTAGCATGTTGTTAGTACGTTTTTAGCATGTTTTAGCACTTCGCTAGGCGATGCTAACATGTGTTAGCATGATGCTAGCACATTTTTAACATGTTTTATCAATCCCCTAAGCAATGCTAACATGCATTAGCATAATACTAGCACGTTTTTAGCATGTTTTAGCACTTCGCTAGGCGACGCTAACATGTGTTAGCATGATGCTAGCACATTTTTAACATGTTTTAGCAATCCCCTAAGCAATGCTAACATGCATTAGCATAATGCTAGCACATTTTTAGCATGTTTTAGCACTTCGCTAGGCGATGCCAGCATGTGTTAGCATGATTCTAGCACATTTTTAACATGTTTTATGTTGTGGCTATGAAGATTTTTATTGGCTGCTTGATAAAAGAAATCCTTTGAGGGAGAGAGAGAGAGAGACGCAGGGCTGACAGGCCCTTTTTTGTCTGTGTGTGTGAAAATGTCAGTTGGGATTTAAATTTCTGAACATTCCACAATGTAAAGTCAATGGGATTTTTTTGGCCGCTTTTTCGTCCGCTGTTCGAACATCGTACACCCGATCGCTTAGAAAAGATATAGCACACCTCTCCTCAATGAGCCGCACGATTTGATGCCTCACTCAGGGGTCTGTGACAAAAGCTGCAGGAGGAGTAGCGCGCCAAACTATGTGTGGAATAATAATAATTATAACTAGATTAAAAAGTTTGAGTACAAACTTTAGGTTGGCTTGAGAAAGCCTAGCATGAAAGTTTGAAGTAGTTGTAAAAAGTTTGAAGATTTAAGGTTTTTAGTTTGATTTAATTATAAGTAGTGGTTTTCAAAGTTCAAAGTTTAGAGATTATAAAACCATTCAGTCTATCAAATAGATTAGATAGATAGATAGATAGATAGATATTGACCCTCAGATAGATAGATAGATAGATAGATAGATAGATATTGACCCTCAGATAGATAGATAGATAGATAGATAGATAGATAGATAGAGTATGACCCATAGATAGATAGATGGATAGATAGATAGATATTGACCCTCAGATAGATAGATAGATATTGACCGTCAGATAGATAGATAGATAGATAGCTAGATAGATAGATAGTTATTGACCCTCAGATAGATAGATAGATAGATATTGATCCTCAAATAGAAAGATAGATATTTACCCTCAGATAGATAGATAGATAGATAGTCATTGACCCTTAGATAGATAGATAGATAGATAGATAGATAGATAGATAGATAGATAGATAGATAGTCATTGACCCTTAGATAGATAGATAGATAGATAGATAGATAGATAGACAGATAGATAGATAGATAGTTATTGACCCTCAGATAGATAGATAGATAGATAGATAGATAGAGTATGACCCACAGATAGATAGATAGATATTGACCCTCAGATAGATAGATTGACAGATAGATATTGACCCTCATAAAGAAAAATAGATAGATAGATAGATAGATAGATAGACAGATAGATAGACAGATAGATATATTATTTTTTACTTGGTTGCTAGGGTAACCCAATCTGGTTGCTAGGCAGTTTCCAGGGTGATCCTTATCAAGCCTCCTTTTCATTCTGAGTGAATAAAGTCAACCCGGAAGGCTCTACGATTTTCTGTTGCATAGATATGTGATTTGTTACTTGGTTGCTAGGGTAACCATATCTGGTTGATAGGCAGTTACCAGAGTGACACATATCAAGGCTACTTTCCATTCTGTGTGAAATATGTCAACCCCTAAGTCTCTACGATTTACTGGTTCAAAGATATGTGATTTGTTACTTGGTTGCTAGGGTAACCGCATCTGGTTGCTAGTCAGTTACCAGAGTGGTACATATCAAGGCTACTTTCCATCTTGAGTGAAATAAGTGAAACAGGAAGTCTCTATGATTTTCTGGTGCAGAATTATGTGATTTGTTACTTGGTTGCTAGGGTAAGCCCTTGTCGTTGCTAGGCAGTTACCAGAGTGACACATATCAAGGCTACTTTCCATTCTGTGTGAAATATGTCAACCCCTAAGTCTCTACGATTTACTGGTTCAAAGATATGTGATTTGTTACTTGGTTGCTAGGGTGAGCTCTTGTCGTTGCTAGGCAGTTACCAGAGTGATACTTTTCAAGACTCCTTGCAATCCTGAGTGAAATAAGTCAAACAGGAAGTCTCTACGATTTTCTGGTGAAGAGATATATTATTTGTTACTTGGTTGCTAGGGTAACCATATCTGGTTGCTAGGCAGTTACCAAAGTGATACTCATAAGGCTCCTTGCAATCCTGAGTGAAATATGTCAACCCCTAAGTCTCTACGATGTTCTGGTTCAAAGATATGTGATTTGTTACTTGGTTGCTAGGGTAACCACATCTGGTTGCTATGCAGTTACCAGAGTGATACATATCAAGGCTACTTTTCATCCTGAGTGAATAAAGTCAACCCGGAAGTCTCTATGATTTTCTGTTGCAGAGATATGTGATTTGTTACTTGGTTGCTAGGGTAATCACATCTGGTTGCTAGGCAGTTACCAGAGTGATACATATCAAGGCTACTTTCCACCCTGAGTGAAATAAGTCAACCCGGAAGTCTCTCTGATTTTCTGTTGCAGAGTTATGTGATTTGTTACTTGGTTGCTAGGGTAAGCCCTTGTCGTTGCTAGGCAGTTACCAGAGTGATACTTTTCAAGACTCCTTGCTATCCTGAGTGAAATAAGTCAAACAGGAAGTCTCTACGATTTTCTGGTGAAGAGATATATTATTTGTTACTTGGTTGCTAGGGTAACCCCATCTGGTTGCTATGCAGTTACCAGAGTGATACATATCAAGGCTACTTTCCATCCTGAGTGAAATAAGTGAAACAGGTAGTCTCTACGATTTTCTGGTGCAGAGATATGTGATTTGTTACTTGGTTGCTAGGGTAACCCCATCTGGTTGCTAGGCAGTTACCAAAGTGATACTCATAAGGCTCCTTGCAATCCGGTGTGAAAAATGTCAACCCCTAAGTCTCTACGAAGTTCTGGTTCAAAGATATGTGATTTATTACTTGGTTGCTAGGGTAACCCTGTCTGGTTGCTATGCAGTTACCAGGGTGATAACTTGTCAAGCCTCCTTTCCATCCTGAGTGAATAAAGTCAACCCGCAAGTCTGTATGATTTTCTGGTGCTGAGATATGTGATTTGTTATTTGGTTGCTAGGGTAACCCTGTCTGCTTGCTATGCAGTTACCAGGGTGATACTTATCAAGCCTCCTTTCCATCCTGAGTGAATTAAGTCAACCCAGATGTCTCTACGATTTTCTGGAGCAGAAATATATGATTTGTTACTTGGTTGCTAGGGTAACCCAATCTGGTTGCTAGGCAGTTACCAGAGTGATGCATATCAAGGCTACTTTCCATCCTGAGTGAAATAAGTGAAACAGGAAGTCTCTACGATTTTCTGGTGCAGAGATATGTGATTTGTTAGTTGGTTGCTAGGGTAACCCCATCTGGTTGCTAGGCAGTTACCAAGGTGATACTCATAAGGCTCCTTGCAATCCTGTGTGAAATATGTCAACCCCTAAGTCTCTACGATGTTCTGGTTCAAAGATATGTGATTTGTTACTTGGTTGCTAGGGTAACCACATCTGGTTGCTAGGCAGTTACCAGAGGGATACATATCAAGGCTACTTTCCATCCTGAGTGAAATAAGTGAAACAGGAAGTCTCTATGATTTTCTGGTGCAGAGATATGTGATTTGTTATTTGGTTGCTAGGGTAACCCCATCTGGTTGATAGGCAGTTACCAGGGTGATACTTATCAAGCCTCCTTTCCATACTGAGTGAATCAAGTCAACCTGGAAGCTACTATACTGTGGCTATGAAGATTTTAGGTCATTACTTATTGGCTGCTTGATAAAAGAAATCCTCTGAGGGAGAGAGAGAGGGAGAGACGCAGGGCTGACAGGCCCTTTTTTGTCTGTGTGTGTGAAAACGTCAGTTGGGATTTAAATTTCTGAACATTCCGCAATGTTAATCAATGGGAGTTTTTCCGAGTTTTGATCGTCATTTTTAGGAAAACCGTAAGTCCGATCAGTTAGAAAAGATATAGCACACTATTCCGGATTAGTCTGAAGGTCTGTGCCGAGTTTGGTGCATGTAGCTTAAAAGCTCTAGGAGGAGTTACATTTAGAAATTTAGTCTCAGAATAATAATAATAATAACTAGATTAAAAAGTTTGAGTACAAACTTTAGGTTGGCTTGAGAAAGCCTAGCATAAAGTTTGAAGTAGTTGTAAAAGTTTGAAGATTTACGGTTTCTAGTTTGATGTAATTATAAGTAGTAGTTTTCAAAGTTCAAAGTTTAGAGATTATAAATCCATTCAGTCTATCAAATAGATTAGATAGATAGATAGATAGATAGATAGATAGATAGATAGATAGATAGATATTGACCCTCAGATAGATAGATAGATAGATATTGACCCTCAGATAGATAGATAGATAGATAGATAGATAGATAGAGTATGACCCATAGATAGATAGATAGATAGATAGTTATTGACCATCAGATAGATAGATAGATAGATAGATAGATAGATAGATAGATAGATAGATAGATAGATAGTTATTGACCATCAGATAGATAGATAGATAGATAGATAGACAGATATTGACCATTAGATAGATAGATAGATAGATAGATAGATATTGATCCTCAGATAGATAGATAGATATTGACCCTCAGATAGATAGATAGAAAGATAGAAAGATAGATAGATAGATATTGACCGTCAGATATATAGATAGATAGATAGTCATTGACCCTGAGATATAGATAGATAGAGTATGAACCACAGATAGATAGATAGATAGTTATTGACCCGCAGATAGCTAGATAGATAGATAGATTGTCATTGACCCTTAGATAGATAGATATTGACCGTCAGATATATAGATAGACAGATAGTCATTGACCCTGAGATATAGATAGATAGAGTATGACCCACAGATAGATAGATAGATAGTTATTGACCCGAAGATAGTTAGATAGATAGATAGATAGATAGATATTGACCCTCAGATAGATAGATAGATAGATAGATAGATATTGACCATCAGAAAGATAGATAGATAGATAGATAGATAGATAGATAGATAGATAGATAGATATATCATTTTTTACTTGGTTGCTAGGGTAACCCAATCTGGTTGCTAGGCAGTTTCCAGGGTGATCCTTATCAAGCCTCCTTTTCATTCTGAGTGAATAAAGTCAACCCGGAAGTCTCTATGATTTTCTGTTGCATAGATATGTGATTTGTTACTTGGTTGCTAGGGTAACCATATCTGGTTGATAGGCAGTTACCAGAGTGATATATATCAAGGCTACTTTCCATCTTGAGTAAAATAAGTGAAACAGGAAGTCTCTACGATTTTCTGGTGCAGAGTTATGTGATTTGTTACTTGGTTGCTAGGGTAAGCCCTTGTCGTTGCTAGGCAGTTACCAGAGTGATACTTATCAAGCCTCCTTTCCATCCTGAGTGAATTATGTCAACCCGGAAGTCTCTACGATTTTCTGGTGCAGAGATATGTGATTTGTTACTTGGTTGCTAGGGTAACCGCATCTGGTTGCTAGGCAGTTACCAGAGGGATACATATCAAGGCTACTTTCCATCCTGAGTTAAATAAGTGAAACAGGAAGTCTCTATGATTTTCTGGTGCAGAGATATGTGACTTGTTACTTGGTTGCTAGGGTAAACACATCTGGTTGCTAGGCAGTTACCAAAGTGATACTCATAAGGCTCCTTGCAATCCTGTGTGAAATATGTCAACCCCTAAGTCTCTACGATGTTCTGGTTCAAAGATATGTGATTTGTTACTTGGTTGCTAAGGTAACCCTGTCTGGTTGCTATGCAGTTACCAGAGTGATACATATCAAGGCTACTTTCCATCCTGAGTGAAATAAGTGAAACAGGTAGTCTCTACGATATACTGGTGCAGATATATGTGATTTGTTACTTGGTTGCTAGGGTAACCCCGTCTGGTTGCTAGGCAGTTACCAGAGTGATACATATCAAGGCTACTTTCCATCCTGAGTGAATAAAGTCAACCCGGAAGTCTCTATGATTTTCTGTTGCAGAGATATGTGATTTGTTACTTGGTTGCTAGGGTAAACACATCTGGTTGCTAGGCAGTTACCAAAGTGATACTCATAAGGCTCCTTGCAATCCTGTGTGAAATATGTCAACCCCTAAGTCTCTACGATGTTCTGGTTCAAAGATATGTGATTTGTTACTTGGTTGCTAAGGTAACCCTGTCTGGTTGCTATGCAGTTACCAGAGTGATACATATCAAGGCTACTTTCCATCCTGAGTGAAATAAGTGAAACAGGTAGTCTCTACGATATACTGGTGCAGATATATGTGATTTGTTACTTGGTTGCTAGGGTAACCCCGTCTGGTTGCTAGGCAGTTACCAGAGTGATACATATCAAGGCTACTTTCCATCCTGAGTGAATAAAGTCAACCCGGAAGTCTCTATGATTTTCTGTTGCAGAGATATGTGATTTGTTACTTGGTTGCTAGGGTAATCACATCTGGTTGCTAGGCAGTTACCAGAGTGATACATATCAAGGCTACTTTCCATCCTGAGTGAAATAAGTCAACCCGGAAGTCTCTCTGATTTTCTGTTGCAGAGATATGTGATTTGTTACTTGGTTGCTAGGGTAATCACATCTGGTTGCTAGGCAGTTACCAGAGTGATACATATCAAGGCTACTTTCCATCCTGAGTGAAATAAGTGTAACAGGAAGTCTCTACGATTTTCTGGTGCAGAGATATGTGATTTGTTAGTTGGTTGCTAGGGTAACCCCATCTGGTTGCTAGGCAGTTACCAAGGTGATACTCATAAGGCTCCTTGCAATCCTGTGTGAAATATGTCAACCCCTAAGTCTCTACGATGTTCTGGTTCAAAGATATGTGATTTGTTACTTGGTTGCTAAGGTAACCCTGTCTGGTTGCTATGCAGTTACCAGAGTGATACATATCAAGGCTACTTTCCATCCTGAGTGAAATAAGTGAAACAGGTAGTCTCTACGATTTTCTGGTGCAGAGATATGTGATTTGTTACTTGGTTGCTAGGGTAACCCCGTCTGGTTGCTAGGCAGTTACCAGAGTGATATATATCAAGGCTACTTTCCATCCTGAGTGAATAAAGTCAACCCGGAAGTCTCTATGATTTTCTGTTGCAGAGATATGTGATTTGTTACTTGGTTGCTAGGGTAATCACATCTGGTTGCTAGGCAGTTACCAGAGTGATACATATCAAGGCTACTTTCCATCCTGAGTGAAATAAGTCAACCCGGAAGTCTCTCTGATTTTCTGTTGCAGAGATATGTGATTTGTTACTTGGTTGCTAGGGTAATCACAGCTGGTTGCTAGGTAGTTACCAGAGTGATACATATCAAGGCTACTTTCCATCCTGAGTGAAATAAGTCAACCCGGAAGTCTCTCTGATTTTCTGGTGCAAAGATATGTGATTTGTTACTTGGTTGCTAGGGTAACCCCATCTGGTTGCTAGGCAGTTACCAGAGTGATACATATCAAGGCTACTTTCCATCCTGAGTGAAATAAGTGAAACAGGAAGTCTGTATGATTTTCTTGTGCAGAGATATGTGATTTGTTACTTGGTTGCTAGGGTAACCCCATCTGGTTGCTAGGCAGTTACCAGAGTGATACATATCAAGGCTACTTTCCATCCTGAGTGAAATAAGTGAAACAGGAAGTCTGTATGATTTTCTGGTGCAGAAATATGTGATTTGTTATTTGGTTGCTAGGGTAACCCTGTCTGGTTGCTATGCAGTTACCAGGGTGATACTTATCAAGCCTCCTTTCCATACTGAGTGAATCAAGTCAACCTGGAAGCTACTATACTGTGGCTATGAAGATTTTAGGTCATTACTTATTGGCTGCTTGATAAAAGAAATCCTCTGAGGGAGAGAGAGAGGGAGAGACGCAGGGCTGACAGGCCCTTTTTCGTCTGTGTGTGTGAAAACGTCAGTTGGGATTTAAATTTCTGAACATTCCGCAATGTTAATCAAAGGGAGTTTTTCCGAGTTTTGATCGTCATTTTTAGGAAAACCGTAAGTCCGATCAGTTAGAAAAGATATAGCACACTATTCGGGATTAGTCTGAAGGTCTGTGCCGAGTTTGGTGCATGTAGCTTAAAAGCTCTAGGAGGAGTTACATTTAGAAATTTAGTCTCAGAATAATAATAATAATAATAATAAGTTTAAATAGGATTTCAGTAAGTTGGCTTTCTCAAGCCAACCTAATAATAATAATAATAAGTTTAAATAGGATTTCAGTAAGTTGGCTTTCTCAAGCCAACCTAACTAGATTAAAAAGTTTGAGTACAAACTTTAGGTTGGCTTGAGAAAGCCTAGCATAAAGTTTGAAGTAGTTGTAAAAGTTTGAAGATTTACGGTTTCTAGTTTGATGTAATTATAAGTAGTAGTTTTCAAAGTTCAAAGTTTAGAGATTATAAAACCATTCAGTCTATCAAATAGATAGATAGATAGATAGATAGATAGATAGATAGATAGATAGATAGATAGATAGATAGATAGATAGATATTGACCCTCAGATAGATAGATAGATAGATAGAGTATGACCCATAGATAGATAGATAGATAGATAGATAGATAGATAGATAGATATTGACCCTCAGATAGATAGATAGATAGATAGATAGATAGTTATTGACCATCAGATAGATAGATAGATAGATAGATAGATAGTTATTGACCATCAGATAGATAGATAGATAGATAGATAGATATTGACCATTAGATAGATAGATAGATAGATAGATATTGATCCTCAGATAGATAGATAGATATTGACCCTCAGATAGATAGATAGATAGATAGAAAGATAGAAAGATAGAAAGATAGATTGATAGTCATTGACCCTTAGATAGATAGATAGATAGATATTGAACGTCAGATATATAGATAGATAGATAGTCATTGACCCTGAGATATAGATAGATAGAGTATGAACCACAGATAGATAGATAGATAGATAGATAGTTATTGACCCGCAGATAGTTAGATAGATAGATAGATATTGACCCTCAGATAGATAGATAGATAGATAGATAGATAGTCATTGACTCTTAGATAGATAGATAGATATTGACCGTCAGATATATAGATAGACAGATAGTCATTGACCCTGAGATATAGATAGATAGAGTATGACCCACAGATAGATAGATAGATAGTTATTGACCCGCAGATAGTTAGATAGATAGATAGATAGATATTGACCCTCAGATAGATAGATAGATAGATAGATAGATAGATAGATAGATAGATATTGACCATCAGAAAGATAGATAGATAGATAGATAGATAGACAGATAGACAGATAGATATATCATTTTTTACTTGGTTGCTAGGGTAACCCAATCTGGTTGCTAGGCAGTTTCCAGGGTGATCCTTATCAAGCCTCCTTTTCATTCTGAGTGAATAAAGTCAACCCGGAAGTCTCTATGATTTTCTGTTGCAGAGATATGTGATTTGTTACTTGGTTGCTAGGGTAATCACATCTGGTTGCTAGGCAGTTACCAGAGTGATACATATCAAGGCTACTTTCCATCCTGAGTGAAATAAGTCAACCCGGAAGTCTCTCTGATTTTCTATTGCAGAGATATGTGATTTGTTACTTGGTTGCTAGGGTAATCACATCTGGTTGCTAGGCAGTTACCAGAGTGATACATATCAAGGCTACTTTCCATCCTGAGTGAAATAAGTGAAACAGGAAGTCTCCACGATTTTCTGGTGCAGAGATATGTGATTTGTTAGTTGGTTCCTAGGGTAACCCCATCTGGTTGCTAGGCAGTTACCAAGGTGATACTCATAAGGCACCTTGCAATCCTGTGTGAAATATGTTAACCCCTAAGTCTCTACGATGTTCTGGTTCAAAGATATGCGATTTGTTACTTGGTTGCTAGGGTAACCGCATCTGGTTGCTAGGCAGTTACCAGAGGGATACATATCAAGGCTACTTTCCATCCTGAGTGAAATAAGTGAAACAGGAAGTCTCCATGATTTTCTGGTGCAGAGATATGTGATTTGTTACTTGGTTGCTAGGGTAAACACATCTGGTTGCTAGGCAGTTACCAAAGTGATACTCATAAGGCTCCTTGCAATCCTGTGTGAAATATGTCAACCCCTAAGTCTCTACGATGTTCTGGTTCAAAGATATGTGATTTGTTACTTGGTTGCTAAGGTAACCCTGTCTGGTTGCTATGCAGTTACCAGAGTGATACATATCAAGGCTACTTTCCATCCTGAGTGAAATAAGTGAAACAGGTAGTCTCTACGATTTTCTGGTGCAGAGATATGTGATTTGTTACTTGGTTGCTAGGGTAACCCCGTCTGGTTGCTAGGCAGTTACCAGAGTGATACATATCAAGGCTACTTTCCATCCTGAGTGAATAAAGTCAACCCGGAAGTCTCTATGATTTTCTGTTGCAGAGATATGTGATTTGTTACTTGGTTGCTAGGGTAATCACATCTGGTTGCTAGGCAGTTACCAGAGTGATACATATCAAGGCTGCTTTCCATCCTGAGTGAAATAAGTCAACCCGGAAGTCTCTTTGATTTTCTGTTGCAGAAATATGTGATTTGTTACTTGGTTGCTAGGGTAACCCCATCTGGTTGCTAGGCAGTTACCAGAGTGATACATATCAAGGCTACTTTCCATCCTGAGTGAAATAAGTGAAACAGGAAGTCTGTATGATTTTCTGGTGCAGAGATATGTGATTTGTTACTTGGTTGTTAGGGTAACCCCATCTGGTTGCTAGGCAGTTACCAGAGTGATACATATCAAGGCTACTTTCCATCCTGAGTGAAATAAGTGAAACAGGATGTCTGTATGATTTTCTGGTGCAGAAATATGTGATTTGTTATTTGGTTGCTAGGGTAACCCTGTCTGGTTGCTATGCAGTTACCAGGGTGATACTTATCAAGCCTCCTTTCCATACTGAGTGAATCAAGTCAACCTGGAAGCTACTATACTGTGGCTATGAAGATTTTAGGTCATTACTTATTGGCTGCTTGATAAAAGAAATCCTCTGAGGGAGAGAGAGAAGGAGAGACGCAGGGCTGACAGGCCCTTTTTCGTCTGTGTGTGTGAAAACGTCAGTTGGGATTTAAATTTCTGAACATTCCGCAATGTTAATCAATGGGAGTTTTTCCGAGTTTTGATCGTCATTTTTAGGAAAACCGTAAGTCCGATCAGTTAGAAAAGATATAGCACACTATTCGGGATTAGTCTGAAGGTCTGTGCCGAGTTTGGTGCATGTAGCTTAAAAGCTCTAGGAGGAGTTACATTTAGAAATTTAGTCTCAGAAGAATAATAATAATAACTAGATTAAAAAGTTTGAGTACAAACTTTAGGTTGGCTTGAGAAAGCCAAGCATAAAGTTTGAAGTAGCTTTAAAAGTTTGAAGATTTAAGGTTTTTAGTTTGATGTAATTATTAGTAGTTTTCAAAGTTCAAAGTTTAGAGATTATAAAACTATTCAGTCTATCAAATAGATTAGATAGATTAGATAGATAGATAGATAGATATTGACCCTCAGATAGATAGATAGATAGATAGATAGATAGATATTGACCATCAGATAGATAGATAGATAGATAGATAGATAGATAGATAGTTATTGACCCTCAGATAGATAGATGATAGATAGATAGATAGATAGATAGATATTGACCCTCAGATAGATAGATAGATAGATAGATAGATAGATAGATAGATAGATAGATAGATAGATATTGACCATCAGATAGATAGATAGACAGATAGATAGATAGATAGTTATTGACCCTCAGATAGATAGATGATAGATAGATAGATAGATAGATAGATAGATAGATATTGACCCTCAGATAGATAGATAGATAGATAGATAGATAGATAGATAGATAGATAGATAGATAGATATTGACCCTCAGATAGATAGATAGATAGATAGATAGATAGATAGATAGATAGATAGATATTGACCCTCAGATAGATAGATAGATAGATAGATGGATAGATATTGACCCTCAGATAGATAGATAGATAGATAGATAGATAGATAGATAGATAGATAGATAGATAGATAGATAGATAGATAGATGGATAGATATTGACCCTCGATAGATAGATAGATAGATAGATAGATAGATAGATAGATAGATAGATAGATATTGACCCTCAGATAGATAGATAGATGGATAGATATTGACCCTCAGATAGATAGATAGATAGATAGATAGATAGATAGATAGATAGATAGATAGATAGATAGATAGATAGATAGATAGATAGGTATTGACCCTCAGATAGATAGATAGATAGATAGATAGATAGATAGATAGATAGATAGATAGATAGATAGATATTGACCCTCAGATAGATAGATAGATATTGACCCTCAGATAGATAGATAGATAGAGACCCTCAGATAGATAGATAGATAGATAGATAGATAGATAGATATTGACCCATAGATAGATAGATAGATAGATAGATAGATATTAACCCTCAGATAGATAGATAGTTCGAAAGATAGATATAGATAGATTGATAAATAGACAGACAGACAGACAGATAGATAGATAGATCCTTGCAACCCTGAGTCCCATGAACAAAACCAGAAGTCTTTATGTTGTTCTGGTTAAGAGATATGTAATTTGTTACTTGGTTGCTAGGGTAACCCCATCTGGTTGCTAGGCAGTTACCAGAGTAATACATATCAAGGCTACTTTCCATCATGAGTGAAATAAGTCAAACTGGAAGTCTCTACGATTTTCTGTTAAATAGATATGTGATTTGTTACTTGGTTGCTAGGCTATCCCCATCTGGTTGCTAGGCAGTTACCAAAGTGTTACTCATAAGGCTCCTTGCAATCCTGAGTGAAATATGTCAACCCCTAAGTCTCTAAGATGTTCTGGTTCAAAGATATGTGAATTGTTACTTGGTTGCTAGGGTAACCCTGTCTGGTTGCTATGCAGTTACCAGGGTGATACTTATCAAGCCTCCTTTCCATCTTGAGTGAATAAAGTCAACCCGCAAGTCTGTATGATTTAATGGTGCAGAGATATGTGATTTGTTATTTGGTTGCTAGGGTAACCCTGTCTGGTTGCTATGCAGTTACCAGGGTGATACTTATCAAGCCTCCTTTCCATCCTGAGTGAATTAAGTCAACCCAGATGTCTCTACGATTTTCTGGAGCAGAAATATATGATTTGTTACTTGGTTGCTAGGGTAACCCAATCTGGTTGCTAGGCAGTTACCAGAGTGATGCATATCAAAGCTACTTTCCATTCTGAGTGAAATAAGTCAAACAGGACGTCTCTATGATTTTCTTGTGCAGAGCTATGTGATTTGTTACTTGGTTGCTAGGGTAACCCCATCTGGTTGCTAGGCAGTTACCAAAGTGATACTCATAAGGCTCCTTGCAATCCTGTGTGAAATATGTCAACCCCTAAGTCTCTACGATGTTCTGGTTCAAAGATATGTGATTTGTTACTTGGTTGCTAAGGTAACCCTGTCTGGTTGCTATGCAGTTACCAGAGTGATACATATCAAGGCTACTTTCCATCCTGAGTGAAATAAGTGAAACAGGTAGTCTCTACGATTTTCTGGTGCAGAGATATGTGATTTGTTACTTGGTTGCTAGGGTAACCCCGTCTGGTTGCTAGGCAGTTACCAGAGTGATACATATCAAGGCTACTTTCCATCCTGAGTGAATAAAGTCAACCCGGAAGTCTCTATGATTTTCTGTTGCAGAGATATGTGATTTGTTACTTGGTTGCTAGGGTAATCACATCTGGTTGCTAGGCAGTTACCAGAGTGATACATATCAAGGCTGCTTTCCATCCTGAGTGAAATAAGTCAACCCGGAAGTCTCTTTGATTTTCTGTTGCAGAAATATGTGATTTGTTACTTGGTTGCTAGGGTAACCCCATCTGGTTGCTAGGCAGTTACCAGAGTGATACATATCAAGGCTACTTTCCATCCTGAGTGAAATAAGTGAAACAGGAAGTCTGTATGATTTTCTGGTGCAGAGATATGTGATTTGTTACTTGGTTGTTAGGGTAACCCCATCTGGTTGCTAGGCAGTTACCAGAGTGATACATATCAAGGCTACTTTCCATCCTGAGTGAAATAAGTGAAACAGGATGTCTGTATGATTTTCTGGTGCAGAAATATGTGATTTGTTATTTGGTTGCTAGGGTAACCCTGTCTGGTTGCTATGCAGTTACCAGGGTGATACTTATCAAGCCTCCTTTCCATACTGAGTGAATCAAGTCAACCTGGAAGCTACTATACTGTGGCTATGAAGATTTTAGGTCATTACTTATTGGCTGCTTGATAAAAGAAATCCTCTGAGGGAGAGAGAGAAGGAGAGACGCAGGGCTGACAGGCCCTTTTTCGTCTGTGTGTGTGAAAACGTCAGTTGGGATTTAAATTTCTGAACATTCCGCAATGTTAATCAATGGGAGTTTTTCCGAGTTTTGATCGTCATTTTTAGGAAAACCGTAAGTCCGATCAGTTAGAAAAGATATAGCACACTATTCGGGATTAGTCTGAAGGTCTGTGCCGAGTTTGGTGCATGTAGCTTAAAAGCTCTAGGAGGAGTTACATTTAGAAATTTAGTCTCAGAAGAATAATAATAATAACTAGATTAAAAAGTTTGAGTACAAACTTTAGGTTGGCTTGAGAAAGCCAAGCATAAAGTTTGAAGTAGCTTTAAAAGTTTGAAGATTTAAGGTTTTTAGTTTGATGTAATTATTAGTAGTTTTCAAAGTTCAAAGTTTAGAGATTATAAAACTATTCAGTCTATCAAATAGATTAGATAGATTAGATAGATAGATAGATAGATATTGACCCTCAGATAGATAGATAGATAGATAGATAGATAGATAGATAGATATTGACCATCAGATAGATAGATAGATAGATAGATAGATAGATAGATAGATAGTTATTGACCCTCAGATAGATAGATGATAGATAGATAGATAGATAGATAGATAGATATTGACCCTCAGATAGATAGATAGATAGATAGATAGATAGATAGATAGATAGATATTGACCATCAGATAGATAGATAGATAGATAGATAGATAGATAGATAGATAGATAGATAGTTATTGACCCTCAGATAGATAGATGATAGATAGATAGATAGATAGATAGATAGATAGATAGATAGATAGATAGATATTGACCCTCAGATAGATAGATAGATAGATAGATAGATAGATAGATAGATAGATAGATATTGACCCTCAGATAGATAGATAGATAGATAGATAGATAGATAGATAGATAGATATTGACCCTCAGATAGATAGATAGATAGATAGATGGATAGATATTGACCCTCAGATAGATAGATAGATAGATAGATAGATAGATAGATAGATAGATAGATAGATGGATAGATATTGACCCTCGATAGATAGATAGATAGATAGATAGATAGATATTGACCCTCAGATAGATAGATAGATGGATAGATATTGACCCTCAGATAGATAGATAGATAGATAGATAGATAGATAGATAGATAGATAGATAGGTATTGACCCTCAGATAGATAGATAGATAGATAGATAGATAGATAGATAGATAGATAGATAGATAGATAGATAGATAGATATTGACCCTCAGATAGATAGATAGATATTGACCCTCAGATAGATAGATAGATAGAGACCCTCAGATAGATAGATAGATAGATAGATAGATAGATAGATAGATATTGACCCATAGATAGATAGATAGATAGATAGATAGATAGATAGATAGATAGATATTAACCCTCAGATAGATAGATAGTTCGAAAGATAGATATAGATAGATTGATAAATAGACAGACAGACAGACAGATAGATAGATAGATCCTTGCAACCCTGAGTCCCATGAACAAAACCAGAAGTCTTTATGTTGTTCTGGTTAAGAGATATGTAATTTGTTACTTGGTTGCTAGGGTAACCCCATCTGGTTGCTAGGCAGTTACCAGAGTAATACATATCAAGGCTACTTTCCATCATGAGTGAAATAAGTCAAACTGGAAGTCTCTACGATTTTCTGTTAAATAGATATGTGATTTGTTACTTGGTTGCTAGGCTATCCCCATCTGGTTGCTAGGCAGTTACCAAAGTGTTACTCATAAGGCTCCTTGCAATCCTGAGTGAAATATGTCAACCCCTAAGTCTCTAAGATGTTCTGGTTCAAAGATATGTGAATTGTTACTTGGTTGCTAGGGTAACCCTGTCTGGTTGCTATGCAGTTACCAGGGTGATACTTATCAAGCCTCCTTTCCATCTTGAGTGAATAAAGTCAACCCGCAAGTCTGTATGATTTAATGGTGCAGAGATATGTGATTTGTTATTTGGTTGCTAGGGTAACCCTGTCTGGTTGCTATGCAGTTACCAGGGTGATACTTATCAAGCCTCCTTTCCATCCTGAGTGAATTAAGTCAACCCAGATGTCTCTACGATTTTCTGGAGCAGAAATATATGATTTGTTACTTGGTTGCTAGGGTAACCCAATCTGGTTGCTAGGCAGTTACCAGAGTGATGCATATCAAAGCTACTTTCCATTCTGAGTGAAATAAGTCAAACAGGAAGTCTCTATGATTTTCTTGTGCAGAGCTATGTGATTTGTTACTTGGTTGCTAGGGTAACCCCATCTGGTTGCTAGGCAGTTACCAAAGTGATACTCATAAGGCTCCTTGCAATCCGGTGTGAAATATGTTAACCCCTAAGTCTCTACGAAGTTCTGGTTCAAAGATATGTGATTTGTTACTTGGTTGCTAGGGTAACCCCATCTGGTTGCTAGGCAGTTACCAGAGTGATACATATCAAGGCTACTTTCCATCCTGAGTGAAATAAGTGAAACAGGAAGTCTCTATGATTTTCTGGTGCAGAGATATGTGATTTGTTACTTGGTTGCTAGGGTAAACACATCTGGTTGCTAGGCAGTTACCAAAGTGATACTCATAAGGCTCCTTGCAATCCTGTGTGAAATATGTCAACCCCTAAGTGTCTACGATGTTCTGGTTCAAAGATATGTGATTTGTTACTTGGTTGCTAAGGTAACCCTGTCTGGTTGCTATGCAGTTACCAGAGTGATACATATCAAGGCTACTTTCCATCCTGAGTGAAATAAGTGAAACAGGTAGTCTCTACGATTTTCTGGTGCAGAGATATGTGATTTGTTACTTGGTTGCTAGGGTAACCCCTTCTGGTTGCTAGGCAGTTACCAGAGTGATACATATCAAGGCTACTTTCCATCCTGAGTGAATTAAGTCAACCCGGAAGTCTCTATGATTTTCTGTTGCAGAGATATGTGATTTGTTACTTGGTTGCTAGGGTAATCACATCTGGTTGCTAGGCAGTTACCAGAGTGATACATATCAAGGCTGCTTTCCATCCTGAGTGAAATAAGTCAACCCGGAAGTCTCTTTGATTTTCTGTTGCATAGATATGTGATTTGTTACTTGGTTGCTAGGGTAACCCCATCTGGTTGCTAGGCAGTTACCAGAGTGATACATATCAAGGCTACTTTCCATCCTGAGTGAAATAAGTGAAACAGGAAGTCTGTATGATTTTCTGGTGCAGAGATATGTGATTTGTAACTTGGTTGCTAGGGTAACCCCATCTGGTTGCTAGGCAGTTACCAGAGTGATACATATCAAGGCTACTTTCCATCCTGAGTGAAATAAGTGAAACAGGATGTCTGTATGATTTTCTGGTGCAGAAATATGTGATTTGTTATTTGGTTGCTAGGGTAACCCTGTCTGGTTGCTATGCAGTTACCAGGGTGATACTTATCAAGCCTCCTTTCCATACTGAGTGAATCAAGTCAACCTGGAAGCTACTATACTGTGGCTATGAAGATTTTAGGTCATTACTTATTGGCTGCTTCATAAAAGAAATCCTCTGAGGGAGAGAGAGAGGGAGAGACGCAGGGCTGACAGGCCCTTTTTCGTCTGTGTGTGTGAAAACGTCAGTTGGGATTTAAATTTCTGAACATTCCGCAATGTTAATCAATGGGAGTTTTTCCGAGTTTTGATCGTCATTTTTAGGAAAACCGTAAGTCCGATCTGTTAGAAAAGATATAGCACACTATTCGGGATTAGTCTGAAGGTCTGTGCCGAGTTTGGTGCATGTAGCTTAAAAGCTCTAGGAGGAGTTACATTTAGAAATTTAGTCTCAGAAGAATAATAATAATAACTAGAATGTACATTTCCTGAAGAAAATGTGAGTGGTGCTTGCCGTGGCAAAATTTCTTACAACAATGTCCCACCTACTGCCCAAAGTTGAAAGAGGCCATCCCCATGACAGTAGGATGTTCTGGTGCAGAGATATAGGTGTTGTTCCATGGTTGCTAGGGAAACCCATCTGGTTGATATGCAGTTACTAAGGTGACAGCCACTAACGCTACTTGCCATCCTGAGTAAAATAAGTCAACCCGGAAGTCTCTACGATTTTCTAGTACAGAGATATGTGATTTGTTACTTGGTTGCTAGGGTAACCCCATCTGGTTGCTAGGCAGTTACCAAGGTGACAGGCAACAATGCTCCTTGCCATCCTGAGTGAAATAAGTCAACCCGGAAGTCTCTGTGATTTTCTTGTGCAGAGATATTTGATTTGTTTCTTGGTTGCTAGGGTAACCCCATCTGGTTGCTAGGCAGTTACCAAGGGGCAAGACAACAATGCTCCTTGCCATCCTAAATGAAATAAGTCAACACGGAATCACTACAATTTTCTGGTTCAGAGATATATGATTAGTTACTTGGTTGCTAGGGTAACCCCATCTGGTTGCTAGGCAGTTACCAAGGTGACAGCCAACAATGCTCCTTGCCATCCTGAGTGAAATAAGTCAACCCGGAAGTCTCTGTGATTTTCTTGTGCAGAGATATGTGATTTGTTTCTTGGTTGCTAGAGTAACCCCATCTGGTTGCTAGGCAGTTACCAAGGTGGCAGGCAACAATGCTCCTTGCCATCCTGAGTGAAATAAGTCAACCTGGAAGTCTCTGTGATTTTCTTGTGCAGAGATATGTGATTTGTTTCTTGGTTGCTAGGGTAACCTCATCTGGTTGCTAGGCAGTTACCAAGGTGACAGCCAACAATGCTCCTTGCCATCCTGAGTGAAATAATTCAACCCGGAAGTCTCTGTGATTTTCTTGTGCAGAGATATGTGATTTGTTTCATGGTTGCTAGGGTAACCCCATTTGGTTGCTAGGCAGTTACCAAAGTAACATCCAACAATGCTCCTTGCCATCTTGAGTGAAATAAGTCAACTCGGACGTCTCTACGATTTTGTAGTGCAAAGATATGAGATTTGTTACTTGGTTGCTATGGTAAACCCATCTGGTTGCTAGGCAGTTACCAGGGTGATATTTATCAAGTCTACTTTCCATCCTGAGTGAAATAAGTCAACCCAGAATTCTCTACGACATTCTGATCCTAAGATACACATCTTAGTGATTTTGAATGGATGTCAATGGTGTTTTGTTTCTAGGGTGCTTTAAATGGTTGCTAGGGCATGGCTAAGTAGTTCATATGATGAAAGCTGAAGATTGGTTACTCACCCAATGAAAACAAAGCAACTATCATGTCTGTAGGACATTCTGATCTGAAGATATCTTACTGTAATTGAAATCAATAAATGTGGTTGCTAGGGTGCTCTAAATTGTTGCTAGGGAGTGGCTTGGCAGCTGCCAATGATGAATCACCAAAGGCTGCTTGTCAGTATGAATGATATAAACCAACTCCCATGCTTCTGTGACATTCAGAATGGAAGATATCTCTCTTTGGATTTTGGTTGCTAAGGTGCTCGAAAATGGTTGCTAGGGAGGGGCTAGGAAGTGTTGAGGGGATTCATGATTGGCTGTTTTACTGCCCCAAGTCAAATGAGACCACCCTTGTGTTTCTATGATAATTCAGTCTGGAGAAATCCCTTTGATCTCTTTCAATGGAAGTCTATGGGACTTGTTGCTAAGGTACTGTAAATGGTTGCTAGGGCGTGGCTTGATAGCTTCACAATGATCCTGAGAGACTGATTGGTCGTCTGAGTAAAATGAGCCCGCCCCCTTGTCCCTAAGACACTGTGATCCAGAGTTATGTTCAATACACAATTTACCATAGACTTAACATTGGGGCAAATTTGGGCAGCTCCTGCCCCCAAGGGGTGCAACTTTTACCCCATTGTGAGGTATGTTCTCACAGAGCCTGTCAGCCTCTTCAAATGTGGTAAATCACACGTCTGTGTGATATCCTCGCTCTGAGCTATGACTCGTCAAAGTTCGGCGCAATGTTAAGTCAATGGGATGTTTTGCCCAATTTTTTGCCCCTGGGGCAAATACCGTACCCCCGATCGTTTATAAAAGTCATAGCACACCATTCCCAAATAATCCGCACGATTTGACGCCTCATTCGTGGGTCTGTGACCAAAAAATTTTGCAAAAAATTCCATTGACTTACATTGGGGCAACTTTGGGCAGCTCCTGCCCCCCAGGGGTAAAACGTTTACCCCATTGTGAGGTATGTTCTCACAGAGCCTGTCAGCCTCTTCAAATCTCATAAATCACACGTCTCTGCGAAATCCTCGCTCTGAGCTATGACTCGTCAAATTTCGGCTCAATGTTAAGTCAATGGGATTTTTTGCCCAGTTTTTCGCCCCTGGGGCAAACACCGTACCCCCGATCGCTTATAAAAGTCATAGCACACCTCTCCTCAATGAGCCGCACGATTTGACACCTCATTCATGGGTCTACGCCAAAAGGTGCGGGACGAGTTAGGTGCCGAAGTTTTGTACGGAAGAAGAAGAAGAAGAAGAAGAAGAAGAAAAATAAATATGTGAGATTACAATAGTGTTGCTTTGCAAGCACCACTAATAAGTTTAAATAGGATTTCAGTAAGTTGGCTTTCTCAAGCCAACCTAACTAGAATGTACATTTCCTGAAGAAAATGTGAGTGGTGCTTGCCGTGGCAAAACTCGTCAAATAGCATTTTCTAACTTGTTTCTAAGCACTAAAATAAAGGTCATAGAATGTTGCTAACACGTGTTTTTCATGATGGTGGCACGTTTTTAGAATGTTTTAGCACTTCGCTAGGTGAAGCTAGCATGTGTTAGCATGATACTAGCATGTTTTTAGCATGTTTTAGCACTTTGTTTGGCAATGCTAACATGTGTTAGCATGATGCTAGCACGTTTTTAACATGTTTTAGCAATCCCCTAAGCAATGCTAACATGCATTAGCATAATGCTAGCACGTTTTAACATGTTTTAGCACTTTGCTAGGCGATGCTAACATGTGTTAGCATGATGCTAGCACGTTTTTAACATGTTATAGCAATCCCCTAAGCAATGCTAACATGCATTAGCATAATGCTAGGACGTTTTAACATGTTTTAGCACTTTGCTAGGCAATGCCAACATGTGTTAGCATGATGCTAGCACGTTTTTAGCATGTTTTAACACTTCGCTAGGCAATACTAGCATGTGTTAGCATGTTGCTAACACGTTTATAGCAGGTTTTAGCACTTCGCTAGGTGATGCCAGCATATGTTAGCATGATACTAGCACGTTTTTAGCATGTTTTAGCACTTCGCTAGGCGATGCCAGCATGTGTTAGCATGATGCTAACACGTTTATAGCATTTTTTAGCACTTCGCTAGGTGATGCCAGCATATGTTAGCATGATGCTAGCACATTTTTAGCATGTTTTAGGGTGTGGCTATGAAGATTTTTATTGGCTGCTTGATAAAAGAAATCCTCTGAGGGAGAGGGAGAGAGAGAGAAGCAGGGCTGACAGGCCCTTTTTTGTCTGTGTGTGTGAAAATGTCAGTTGGGATTTAAATTTCTGAACATTCCGCAATGTAAAGTCAATGGGACTTTTTTGGCCGCTTTTTCGTCTGCTGTTCGAACATCGTACACCCGATCGCTTAGAAAAGATATAGCACACCTCTCCTCAATGAGCCGCACGATTTGATGCCTCACTCAGGGGTCTGTGACAAAAGCTGCGGGAGGAGTAGCGCGCCAAACTATGTGTGGAATAATAATAATTATAATAATAATAATAAGTATGCAAGAGAACAATAGTGATGCTTTGCCTATGGCAAGCACCACTAACTAGATTAAAAAGTTTGAGTACAAACTTTAGGTTGGCTTGAGAAAGCCTAGCATAAAAGTTTGAAGTAGTTGTAAAAGTTTGAAGATTAAAGGTTTTTAGTTTGATGTAATTATAAGTAGTAGTTTTCAAAGTTCAAAGTTTAGAGATTATAAAACCATTCAGTCTATCAAATAGATAGATAGATAGATAGATAGATAGATAGATAGATAGATATTGACCCTCAGATAGATAGATAGATAGATAGATATTGACCCTCAGATAGATAGATAGATAGAGTATGACCCATAGATAGATAGATAGATAGATAGATAGATAGATAGATAGATAGATAGATAGATAGATATTGACCATCAGATAGATAGATAGATAGATAGATGATAGATAGATAGATAGATAGATAGATATTGTCCCTCAGATAGATAGATAGATAGATATTGACCCTCAGATAGATAGATAGATAGATAGATAGATAGAGTATGACCCATAGATAGATAGATAGATAGAAAGATAGATAGATAGATAGATAGATAGATATTGACCATCAGATAGATAGATAGATAGATAGATAGATAGATATTGACAATCAGATAGATAGATAGATAGATATTGACCCTCAGATAGATAGATAGATAGATAGATAGATAGAGTATGTCCCATAGATAGATAGATAGATAGATAGATAGATTTTGATCCTCAGATAGATAGATAGAAATTGATCCTCAGATAGATAGATAGATAGATATTGACCCTCGATAGATAGATAGATAGATAGATAGATAGATATTGACCATCAGATAGATAGATAGATAGATATTGACCCTCAGATAGATAGATAGATAGATAGATAGATAATGACCCACAGATAGAAAGATAGATATTGACCCTCAGATAGATAGATAGATAGATATTGACCCTCAGATAGATAGATAGATAGATAGATAGATAGATAGATAGAGTATGACCCATAGATAGATAGATAGATATTGACCCTCAGATAGATAGATAGATAGATATAGTTATTGACCATCAGATAGATAGATAGATAGATAGATAGTTATTGACCATCAGATAGATAGATCGATAGATATTGACCATTAGATAGATAGATAGATAGATATTGATCCTCAGATAGATAGATAGATATTGACCCTCAGATAGATAGATAGATAGAAAGAAAGATAGAAAGATAGATTGATAGTCATTGACCCTTAGATAGATAGATAGATAGATATTGAACGTCAGATATATAGATAGATAGATAGTCATTGACCCTGAGATATAGATAGATAGAGTATGAACCACAGATAGATAGATAGATAGTTATTGACCCGCAGATAGTTAGATAGATAGATAGATAGATATTGACCCTCAGATAGATAGATAGATAGATAGATAGATAGATAGATAGATAGATAGATAGATAGTCATTGACTCAGATAGATAGATAGATAGATATTGACCGTCAGATATATAGATAGACAGATAGTCATTGACCCTGAGATATAGATAGATAGAGTATGACCCACAGATAGATAGATAGATAGTTATTGACCCGCAGATAGTTAGATAGATAGATAGATAGATATTGACCCTCAGATAGATAGATAGATAGATAGATAGATATTGACCATCAGAAAGATAGATAGATAGATAGATAGATAGATAGACAGATAGACAGATAGATATATCATTTTTTACTTGGTTGCTAGGGTAACCCAATCTGGTTGCTAGGCAGTTTCCAGGGTGATCCTTATCAAGCCTCCTTTTCATTCTGAGTGAATAAAGTCAACCCGGAAGTCTCTATGATTTTCTGTTGCATAGATATGTGATTTGTTACTTGGTTGCTAGGGTAACCATATCTGGTTGATAGGCAGTTACCAGAGTGATATATATCAAGGCTACTTTCCATCTTGAGTAAAATAAGTGAAACAGGAAGTCTCTACGATTTTCTGGTGCAGAGTTATGTGATTTGTTACTTGGTTGCTAGGGTAAGCCCTTGTCGTTGCTAGGTAGTTACCAGAGTGATACTTATCAAGCCTCCTTTCCATCCTGAGTGAATTATGTCAACCCGGAATTCTCTACGATTTTCTGGTGCAGAGATATGTGATTTGTTAGTTGGTTGCTAGGGTAACCCCATCTGGTTGCTAGGCAGTTACCAGAGGGATACATATCAAGGCTACTTTCCATCCTGAGTGAAATAAGTGAAACAGGAAGTCTCTATGATTTCCTGGTGCAGAGATATGTGACTTGTTACTTGGTTGCTAGGTTGCTAGGGTAACCCCGTCTGGTTGCTAGGCAGTTACCAGAGTGATACATATCAAGGCTACTTTCCATCCTGAGTGAAATAAGTCAACCCGGAAGTCTCTCTGATTTTCTGTTGCAGAGATATGTGATTTGTTACTTGGTTGCTAGGGTAATCACATCTGGTTGCTAGGCAGTTACCAGAGTGATACATATCAAGGCTACTTTCCATCCTGAGTGAAATAAGTCAACCCGGAAGTCTCTCTGATTTTCTGTTGCAGAGATATGTGATTTGTTACTTGGTTGCTAGGGTAATCACATCTGGTTGCTAGGCAGTTACCAGAGTGATACATATCAAGGCTACTTTCCATTCTGAGTGAAATAAGTCAACCCGGAAGTCTCTCTGATTTTCTGTTGCAGAGATATGTGATTTGTTACTTGGTTGCTAGGGTAATCACATCTGGTTGCTAGGCAGTTACCAGAGTGATACATATCAAGGCTACTTTCCATCCTGAGTGAAATAAGTCAACCCGGAAGTCTCTCTGATTTTCTGTTGCAGAGATATTTGATTTGTTACTTGGTTGCTAGGGTAATCACATCTGGTTGCTAGGCAGTTACCAGAGTGATACATATCAAGGCTACTTTCCATCTTGAGTGAAATAAGTGAAACAGGAAGTCACTACGATTTTCTGGTGCAGAGATATGTGATTTGTTACTTGGTTGCTAGGGTAACCCCATCTGGTTGCTAGGCAGTTACCAGAGTGATACATATCAAGGCTACTTTCCATCCTGAGTGAAATAAGTGAAACAGGAAGTCTGTATGATTTTCTGGTGCAGAGATATGTGATTTGTTACTTGGTTGCTAGGGTAACCCCATCTGGTTGCTAGGCAGTTACCAGAGTGATACATATCAAGGCTACTTTCCATCCTGAGTGAAATAAGTGAAACAGGATGTCTGTATGATTTTCTGGTGCAGAAATATGTGATTTGTTATTTGGTTGCTAGGGTAACCCTGTCTGGTTGCTATGCAGTTACCAGGGTGATACTTATCAAGCCTCCTTTCCATACTGAGTGAATCAAGTCAACCTGGAAGCTACTATACTGTGGCTATGAAGATTTTAGGTCATTACTTATTGGCTGCTTGATAAAAGAAATCCTCTGAGGGAGAGAGAGAGGGAGAGACGCAGGGCTGACAGGCCCTTTTTCGTCTGTGTGTGTGAAAACGTCAGTTGGGATTTAAATTTCTGAACATTCCGCAATGTTAATCAATGGGAGTTTTTCCGAGTTTTGATCGTCATTTTTAGGAAAACCGTAAGTCCGATCAGTTAGAAAAGATATAGCACACTATTCGGGATTAGTCTGAAGGTCTGTGCCGAGTTTGGTGCATGTAGCTTAAAAGCTCTAGGAGGAGTTACATTTAGAAATTTAGTCTCAGAATAATAATAATAATAATAATAATAATAATAAGTTTAAATAGGATTTCAGTAAGTTGGCTTTCTCAAGCCAACCTAATAATAATAAGTTTAAAAAGGATTTCAGTAAGTTGGCTTTCTCAAGCCAACCTAATAATAATAATAAGTTTAAATAGGATTTCAGTAAGTTGGCTTTCTCAAGCCAACCTAATAATAATAAGTTTAAATAGGATTTCAGTAAGTTGGCTTTCTCAAGCCAACCTAACTAGATTGAAAAGTTTGAGTACAAACTTTAGGTTGGCTTGAGAAAGCCTAGCATAAAGTTTGAAGTAGTTGTAAAAGTTTGAAGATTTACGGTTTCTAGTTTGATGTAATTATAAGTAGTAGTTTTCAAAGTTCAAAGTTTAGAGATTATAAAACCATTCAGTCTATCAAATAGATTAGATAGATAGATAGATAGATAGATAGATAGATAGATAGATAGATAGATAGATATTGACCCTCAGATAGATAGATAGATAGATAGATAGATAGATAGAGTATGACCCACAGATAGATAGATAGATAGATAGATAGATAGATAGATATTGACCCTCAGATAGATAGATAGATAGATAGATAGATAGATAGATAGATAGATAGATAGATAGAGTCTGACCCACAGATAGATAGATAGATATTGACTGTCAGATATATAGATAGATAGATAGTCATTGACCCTGAGATATAGATAGATAGAGTATGACCCACAGATAGATAGATAGATAGTTATTGACCCGCAGATAGTTAGATAGATAGATAGATAGATAGATATTGACCCTCAGATAGATAGATAGATAGATAGATATTGACCCTCAGAAAGATAAATAGATAGATAGATAGATAGATAGATAGATAGATAGATAGATAGATAGATAGATAGATAGATAGACAGATAGATATATCATTTTTTACTTGGGTGCTAGGGTAACCCAATCTGGTTGCTAGGCAGTTACTAAGGTGATACTCATAAGGCTCCTTGCAATCCTGTGTGAAATATGTCAACCCCTAAGTCTCTACGATGTTCTGGTTCAAAGATATGAGATTTGTTACTTGGTTGCTAGGGTAACCGCATCTGGTTGCTAGGCAGTTACCAGAGGGATACATATCAAGGCTACTTTCCATCCTGAGTGAAATAAGTGAAACAGGAAGTCTCTATGATTTTCTGGTGCAGAGATATGTGATTTGTTACTTGGTTGCTAGGGTAAACACATCTGGTTGCTAGGGAGTTACCAAAGTGATACTCATAAGGCTCCTTGCAATCCTGTGTGAAATATGTCAACCCCTAAGTCTCTACGATGTTCTGGTTCAAAGATATGTGATTTGTTACTTGGTTGCTAAGGTAGCCCTGTCTGGTTGCTATGCAGTTACCAGAGTGATACATATCAAGGCTACTTTCCAACCTGAGTGAAATAAGTGAAACAGGTAGTCTCTACGATTTTCTGGTGCAGAGATATGTGATTTATTACTTGGTTGCTAGGGTAACCCCGTCTGGTTGCTAGGCAGTTACCAGAGTGATACATATCAAGGCTACTTTCCATCCTGAGTGAATAAAGTCAACCCGGAAGTCTCTATGATTTTCTGTTGCAGAGATATGTGATTTGTTACTTGGTTGATAGGGTAATCACATCTGGTTGCTAGGCAGTTACCAGAGTGATACATATCAAGGCTACTTTCCATCCTGAGTGAAATAAGTCAACCCGGAAGTCTCTCTGATTTTCTGTTGCAGAGATATGTGATTTGTTACTTGGTTGCTAGGGTAATCACATCTGGTTGCTAGGCAGTTACCAGAGTGATACATATCAAGGCTACTTTCCATCCTGAGTGAAATAAGTGAAACAGGAAGTCTCTATGATTTTCTGGTGCAGAGATATGTGATTTGTTACTTGGTTGCTAGGGTAAACACATCTGGTTGCTAGGGAGTTACCAAAGTGATACTCATAAGGCTCCTTGCAATCCTGTGTGAAATATGTCAACCCCTAAGTCTCTACGATGTTCTGGTTCAAAGATATGTGATTTGTTACTTGGTTGCTAAGGTAACCCTGTCTGGTTGCTATGCAGTTACCAGAGTGATACATATCAAGGCTACTTTCCATCCTGAGTGAAATAAGTGAAACAGGTAGTCTCTACGATTTTCTGGTGCAGAGATATGTGATTTGTTACTTGGTTGCTAGGGTAACCCCGTCTGGTTGCTAGGCAGTTACCAGAGTGATACATATCAAGGCTACTTTCCATCCTGAGTGAATAAAGTCAACCCGGAAGTCTCTATGATTTTCTGTTGCAGAGATATGTGATTTGTTACTTGGTTGCTAGGGTAACCCCGTCTGGTTGCTAGGCAGTTACCAGAGTGATACATATCAAGGCTACTTTCCATCCTGAGTGAATAAAGTCAACCCGGAAGTCTCTCTGATTTTCTGTTGCAGAGATATGTGATTTGTTACTTGGTTGCTAGGGTAATCACATCTGGTTGCTAGGCAGTTACCAGAGTGATACATATCAAGGCTACTTTCCATCCTGAGTGAAATAAGTGAAACAGGAAGTCTCTATGATTTTCTGGTGCAGAGATATGTGATTTGCTATTTGGTTGCTAGGGTAACCCTGTCTGGTTGCTATGCAGTTACCAGGGTGATACTTATCAAGCCTCCTTTCCATACTGAGTGAATCAAGTCAACCTGGAAGCTACTATACTGTGGCTATGAAGATTTTAGGTCATTACTTATTGGCTGCTTGATAAAAGAAATCCTCTGTGGGAGAGAGAGAGGGAGAGACGCAGGGCTGACAGGCCCTTTTTTGTCTGTGTGTGTGAAAACGTCAGTTGGGATTTAAATTTCTGAACATTCCGCAATGTTAAGTCAATGGGAGTTTTTCCGAGTTTTGATCGTCATTTTTAGGAAAACCGTAAGTCCGATCAGTTAGAAAAGATATAGCACACTATTCGGGATTAGTCTGAAGGTCTGTGCCGAGTTTGGTGCATGTAGCTTAAAAGCTCTAGGAGGAGTTAGATTTAGAAATTTAGTCTCAGAAGAATAATAATAATAACTAGATTAAAAAGTTTGAGTACAAACTTTAGGTTGGCTTGAGAAAGCCTAGCATAAAGTTTGAAGTAGCTTTAAAAGTTTGAAGATTTAAGGTTTTTAGTTTGATGTAATTATTAGTAGTTTTCAAAGTTCAAAGTTTAGAGATTATAAAACTATTCAGTCTATCAAATAGAATAGATAGATAGATAGATAGATAGATAGATATTTACCCTCAGATAGATAGATAGATAGATATTGACCCTCAGATAGATAGATAGATAGATAGATAGATAGAGTATGACCCACAGATAGATTGATATATAGATAGATAGATAGATAGATAGATATTGACCATCAGATAGATAGATAGATAGATAGATATTGACCCTCAGATAGATAGATAGATAGATAGAGTATGACCCACAGATAGATAGATAGATAGATAGATAGAGTATGACCCTCAGATAGAGATAGATAGATAGTTATTGACCCTCAGATAGATAGATAGATAGATAGATATTGACCCTCAGATAGATAGATAGATAGATAGATAGATAGATAGATAGATAGATAGATAGATATTGACCCTCAGATAGATAGATAGATAGATAGATAGATATTGACCCTCAGATAGATAGATAGATAGATAGATATTGACCCTCAGATAGATAGATAGATAGATATTGACCCTCAGATAGATATATAGATATTGACCCTCAGATAGATAGATAGATAGAGACCCTCAGATAGATAGATAGATATTGACCCATAGATAGATAGATAGATAGATATTAACCCTCAGATAGATAGATAGTTCGAAAGATAGATATAGATTGATAAATAGACAGACAGACATACAGATAGATAGATAGATCCTTGCAACCCTGAGTCCCATGAACAAAACCAGAAGTCTTTATGTTGTTCTGGTGCAGAAATATGTAATTTGTTACTTGGTTGCTAGGGTAACCCCATCTGGTTGCTAGGCAGTTACCAGAGTAAAACATATCAAGGCTACTTTCCATCATGAGTGAAATAAGTCAACCTGGAAGTCTCTACGATTTTCTGTTAAATAGATATGTGATTTGTTACTTGGTTGCTAGGCTATCCCCATCTGGTTGCTAGGCAGTTACCAAAGCGTTACTCATAAGGCTCCTTGCAATCCTGAGTGAAATATGTCAACCCCTAAGTCTCTACGATGTTCTGGTTCAAAGATATGTGAATTGTTACTTGGTTGCTAGGGTAACCCTGTCTGGTTGCTATGCAGTTACCAGGGTGATACTTATCAAGCCTCCTTTCCATCTTGAGTGAATAAAGTCAACCCGCAAGTCTGTATGATTTAATGGTGCAGAGATATGTGATTTGTTATTTGGTTGCTAGGTTAACCCTGTCTGGTTGCTATGCAGTTACCAGGGTGATACTTATCAAACCTCCTTTCCATCCTGAGTGAATTAAGTCAACCCAGATGTCTCTACGATTTTCTGGAGCAGAAATATATGATTTGTTACTTGGTTGCTAGGGTGACCCAATCTGGTTGCTAGGCAGTTACCAGAGTGATGCATATCAAGGCTACTTTCCATTCTGAGTGAAATAAGTCAAACAGGAAGTCTCTACGATTTTCTTGTGCAGAGATATGTGATTTGTTACTTGGTTGCTAGGGTAACCCCATCTGGTTGCTAGGCAGTTACCAAAGTGATACTCATAAGGCTCCTTGCAATCCGGTGTGAAATATGTCAATCCCTAAGTCTCTACGAAGTTCAGGTTCAAAGATATGTGATTTATTACTTGGTTGCTAGGGTAACCCTGTCTGGTTGCTATGCAGTTACCAGGGTGATAACTTGTCAAGCCTCCTTTCCATCCTGAGTGAATAAAGTCAACCCGCAAGTCTGTATGATTTTCTGGTGCTGAGATATGTGATTTGTTATTTGGTTGCTAGGGTAACCATGTCTGGTTAATATGCAGTTACCAGGGTGATACTTATCAAGCCTCCTTTCCATCCTGAGTGAATTAAGTCAACCCAGATGTCTCTACGATTTTCTGGAGCAGAAATATATGATTTGTTACTTGGTTGCTAGGGTAACCCAATCTGGTTGCTAGGCAGTTACCAGAGTGATGCATATCAAGGCTACTTTCCATCCTGAGTGAAATAAGTGAAACAGGAAGTCTCTACGATTTTCTGGTGCAGAGATATGTGATTTGTTAGTTGGTTGCTAGGGTAACCCTATCTGGTTGCTAGGCAGTTACCAAGGTGATACTCATAAGGCTCCTTGCAATCCTGTGTGAAATATGTCAACCCCTAAGTCTCTACGATGTTCTGGTTCAAAGATATGTGATTTGTTACTTGGTTGCTAGGGTAACCACATCTGGTTGCTAGGCAGTTACCAGAGTGATACTCATAAGGCTCCTTGCAATCCGGTGTGAAATATGTCAATCCCTAAGTCTCTACGAAGTTCAGGTTCAAAGATATGTGATTTATTACTTGGTTGCTAGGGTAACCCTGTCTGGTTGCTATGCAGTTACCAGGGTGATAACTTGTCAAGCCTCCTTTCCATCCTGAGTGAATAAAGTCAACCCGCAAGTCTGTATGATTTTCTGGTGCTGAGATATGTGATTTGTTATTTGGTTGCTAGGGTAACCATGTCTGGTTAATATGCAGTTACCAGGGTGATACTTATCAAGCCTCCTTTCCATCCTGAGTGAATTAAGTCAACCCAGATGTCTCTACGATTTTCTGGAGCAGAAATATATGATTTGTTACTTGGTTGCTAGGGTAACCCAATCTGGTTGCTAGGCAGTTACCAGAGTGATGCATATCAAGGCTACTTTCCATCCTGAGTGAAATAAGTGAAACAGGAAGTCTCTACGATTTTCTGGTGCAGAGATATGTGATTTGTTAGTTGGTTGCTAGGGTAACCCTATCTGGTTGCTAGGCAGTTACCAAGGTGATACTCATAAGGCTCCTTGCAATCCTGTGTGAAATATGTCAACCCCTAAGTCTCTACGATGTTCTGGTTCAAAGATATGTGATTTGTTACTTGGTTGCTAGGGTAACCACATCTGGTTGCTAGGCAGTTACCAGAGTGATACATATCAAGGCTACTTTCCATCCTGAGTGAAATAAGTGAAACAGGAAGTCTGTATGATTTTCTGGTGCAGAGATATGTGATTTGTTATTTGGTTGCTAGGGTAACCCTGTCTGGTTGCTATGCAGTTAAAAGGGTGATACTTATCAAGCCTCCTTTCCATACTGAGTGAATCAAGTCAACCTGGAAGCTACTATACTGTGGCTATGAAGATTTTAGGTCATTACTTATTGGCTGCTTGATAAAAGAAATCCTCTGAGGGAGGGAGAGAGAGAGAGAGCGACGCAGGGCTGACAGGCCCTTTTTTGTCTGTGTGTGTGAAAATGTCAGTTGGGATTTAAATTTCTGAACATTCCGCAATGTTAAGTCAATGGGAGTTTTTCCGAGTTTGATCGTCATTTTTAGGAAAACCGTAAGTCCGATCAGTTAGAAAAGATATAGCACACTATTCGGGATTAGTCTGAAGGTCTGTGCCGAGTTTGGTGCATGTAGCTTAAAAGCTCTAGGAGGAGTTAGATTTAGAAATTTAGTCTCAGAATAATAATAATAATAATAATAAGTTTAAATAGGATTTCAGTAAGTTGGCTTTCTCAAGCCAACCTAATAATAACTAGATTAAAAAGTTTGAGTACAAACTTTAGGTTGGCTTGAGAAAGCCTAGCATAAAGTTTGAAGTAGTTGTAAAAGTTTGAAGATTTACGGTTTCTAGTTTGATGTAATTATAAGTAGTAGTTTTCAAAGTTCAAAGTTTAGAGATTATAAAACCATTCAGTCTATCAAATAGATTAGATAGATAGATAGATAGATAGATAGATAGATAGATAGATAGATAGATAGATAGATAGATAGATAGATATTGACCCTCAGATAGATAGATAGATAGATAGATAGATAGATAGATAGATAGAGTATGACCCATAGATAGATAGATAGATAGATAGATAGATAGATAGATATTGACCCTCAGATAGATAGATAGATAGATAGATAGATAGATAGTTATTGACCATCAGATAGATAGATAGATAGATAGATAGTTATTGACCATCAGATAGATAGATAGATAGATAGATAGATAGATATTGACCATTAGATAGATAGATAGATAGATAGATATTGATCCTCAGATAGATAGATAGATATTGACCCTCAGATAGATAGATAGATAGATAGAAAGATAGAAAGATAGATTGATAGTCATTGACCCTTAGATAGATAGATAGATAGATATTGAACGTCAGATATATAGATAGATAGATAGTCATTGACCCTGAGATATAGATAGATAGAGTATGAACCACAGATAGATAGATAGATAGATAGTTATTGACCCGCAGATAGTTAGATAGATAGATAGATAGATATTGACCCTCAGATAGATAGATAGATAGATAGATAGATAGATAGATAGATAGATAGTCATTGACTCTTAGATAGATAGATAGATATTGACCGTCAGATATATAGATAGACAGATAGTCATTGACCCTGAGATATAGATAGATAGAGTATGACCCACAGATAGATAGATAGATAGTTATTGACCCGCAGATAGTTAGATAGATAGATATTGACCATCAGAAAGATAGATAGATAGATAGACAGATAGACAGATAGATATATCATTTTTTACTTGGTTGCTAGGGTAACCCAATCTGGTTGCTAGGCAGTTTCCAGGGTGATCCTTATCAAGCCTCCTTTTCATTCTGAGTGAATAAAGTCAACCCGGAAGTCTCTATGATTTTCTGTTGCATAGATATGTGATTTGTTACTTGGTTGCTAGGGTAACCATATCTGGTTGATAGGCAGTTACCAGAGTGATATATATCAAGTCTACTTTCCATCTTGAGTAAAATAAGTGAAACAGGAAGTCTCTACGATTTTCTGGTGCAGAGTTATGTGATTTGTTACTTGGTTGCTAGGGTAAGCCCTTGTCATTGCTAGGCAGTTACCAGAGTGATACTTATCAAGCCTCCTTTCCATCCTGAATAAATTATGTCAACCCGGAATTCTCTACGATTTTCTGGTGCAGAGATATGTGATTTGTTAGATGGTTGCTAGGGTAACCCCATCTGGTTGCTAGGCAGTTACTAAGGTGATACTCATAAGGCTCCTTGCAATCCTGTGTGAAATATGTCAACCCCTAAGTCTCTACGATGTTCTGGTTCAAAGATATGTGATTTGTTACTTGGTTGCTAAGGTAACCCTGTCTGGTTGCTATGCAGTTACCAGAGTGATACATATCAAGGCTACTTTCCATCCTGAGTGAAATAAGTGAAACAGGTAGTCTCTACGATTTTCTGGTGCAGAGATATGTGATTTATTACTTGGTTGCTAGGGTAACCCCGTCTGGTTGCTAGGCAGTTACCAGAGTGATACATATCAAGGCTACTTTCCATCCTGAGTGAATAAAGTCAACCCGGAAGTCTCTATGATTTTCTGTTGCAGAGATATGTGATTTGTTACTTGGTTGCTAGGGTAATCACATCTGGTTGCTAGGCAGTTACCAGAGTGATACATATCAAGGCTACTTTCCATCCTGAGTGAAATAAGTCAACACGGAAGTCTCTCTGATTTTCTGTTGCAGAGATATGTGATTTGTTACTTGGTTGCTAGGGTAATCACATCTGGTTGCTAGGCAGTTACCAGAGTGATACATATCAAGGCTACTTTCCATCCTGAGTGAAATAAGTGAAACAGGAAGTCTCCACGATTTTCTGGTGCAGAGATATGTGATTTGTTAGTTGGTTCCTAGGGTAACCCCATCTGGTTGCTAGGCAGTTACCAAGGTGATACTCATAAGGCACCTTGCAATCCTGTGTGAAATATGTTAACCCCTAAGTCTCTACGATGTTCTGGTTCAAAGATATGTGATTTGTTACTTGGTTGCTAGGGTAACCGCATCTGGTTGCTAGGCAGTTACCAGAGGGATACATATCAAGGCTACTTTCCATCCTGAGTGAAATAAGTGAAACAGGAAGTCTCTATGATTTTCTGGTGCAGAGATATGTGATTTGTTACTTGGTTGCTAGGGTAAACACATCTGGTTGCTAGGCAGTTACCAGAGTGATACATATCAAGGCTACTTTCCATCCTGAGTGAATAAAGTCAACCCGGAAGTCTCTATGATTTTCTGTTGCAGAGATATGTGATTTGTTACTTGGTTGATAGGGTAACCCCGTCTGGTTGCTAGGCAGTTACCAGAGTGATACATATCAAGGCTACTTTCCATCCTGAGTGAATAAAGTCAACCCGGAAGTCTCTCTGATTTTCTGTTGCAGAGATATGTGATTTGTTACTTGGTTGCTAGGGTAATCACATCTGGTTGCTAGGCAGTTACCAGAGTGATACATATCAAGGCTACTTTCCATCCTGAGTGAAATAAGTGAAACAGGAAGTCTCTATGATTTTCTGGTGCAGAGATATGTGATTTGCTATTTGGTTGCTAGGGTAACCCTGTCTGGTTGCTATGCAGTTACCAGGGTGATACTTATCAAGCCTCCTTTCCATACTGAGTGAATCAAGTCAACCTGGAAGCTACTATACTGTGGCTATGAAGATTTTAGGTCATTACTTATTGGCTGCTTGATAAAAGAAATCCTCTGTGGGAGAGAGAGAGGGAGAGACGCAGGGCTGACAGGCCCTTTTTTGTCTGTGTGTGTGAAAACGTCAGTTGGGATTTAAATTTCTGAACATTCCGCAATGTTAAGTCAATGGGAGTTTTTCCGAGTTTTGATCGTCATTTTTAGGAAAACCGTAAGTCCGATCAGTTAGAAAAGATATAGCACACTATTCGGGATTAGTCTGAAGGTCTGTGCCGAGTTTGGTGCATGTAGCTTAAAAGCTCTAGGAGGAGTTAGATTTAGAAATTTAGTCTCAGAAGAATAATAATAATAACTAGAATGTACATTTCCTGAAGAAAATGTGAGTGGTGCTTGCCGTGGCAAAATTTCTTACCACAATGTCCCACCTACTGCCCAAAGTTGAAAGAGGCCACCCCCATGACAGTAGGATGTTCTGGTGCAGAGATATAGGTGTTGTTCCGTGGTTGCTAGGGAAAACCATCTGGTTGATAGGCAGTTACTAAGGTGACAGCCACCAACGCTACTTGCCATCCTGAGTAAAATAAGTCAACCCGGAATTCTCTACGATTTTGTAGTACATAGATATGTGATTTGTTACTTGTTTGCTAGGGTAACCCCATCTGGTTGCTAGGCAGTTAACAAGGGGCAAGCCAAAAATGCTCCTTGCCATCCTGACTGAAATAAGTCAACCTGGAATCTCTACGATTTTCTGGTTCAGAGATATGTGATTTGTTAATTGGTTGCTAGGGTAACCCCATCTGGTTGCTAGGCAGTTACCAAGGTGACAGCCAACAATGCTCCTTGCCATCCTGAGTGAAATAAGTCAACCCGGTAGTCTCTGAGATTTTCTTGTGCAGAGATGTGTGATTTGTTTCTTGGTTGCTAGGGTAACCCCATCTGGTTGCTAGGCAGTTACCAAGGTGACAGGCAACAATGCTCCTTGCCATCCTGAGTGAAATAAGTCAACCCGGAAGTCTCTGTGATTTTCTTGTGCAGAGATATGTGATTTGTTTCTTGGTTGCTAGGGTAACCCCATCTGGTTGCTAGGCAGTTACCAAGGTGACAGCAAACAATGCTCCGTGCCATCCTGAGTGAAATAAGTCAACCCGGAAGTCTCTGTGATTTTCTTGTGCAGAGATATGTGATTTGTTTCTTGGTTGCTAGGGTAACCCCATTTGGTTGCTAGGCAGTTACCAGGGTGATATTTATCAAGTCTACTTTCCATCCTGAGTGAAATAAGTCAACCCGGAAGTCTCTACGACATTCTGATCCTAAGATACACATCTTAGTGATATTGAATGGATGTCAATGGTGTTTTGTTGCTAGGGTGCTTTAAATGGTTGCTAGGGCATGGCTAAGTAGTTCACATGATGAAAGATGAAGACTGATTACTCACCCAATTAAAACAAAGCAACTATCATGTCTCTAGGACATTCTGATCTGAAGATATCTTACTTCAATTGAAATCAATAAATGTGGTTGCTAGGGTGCTCCAAATTGTTGCTAGGGAGTGGCTTGGCAGCTGCCAATGATGAATCTCCAAAGGCTGCTTGTCAGTATGAATGATTCAAACCAACTCCCATGCCTCTGTGACATTCAGAATGGAAGATATCTCTCTTTGGATTTTGGTTGCTAAGGTGCTCGAAAATGGTTGCTAGGGAGGGGCTAGGAAGTGTTGAGGGGATTCATGATTGGCTGTTTTACTGCCCCAAGTCAAACGAGACCACCCTCGTGTTTCTATGATAATTCAGTCCGGAGATATCCTTTGATCTCTTTCAATGGAAGTCTATGGGAGTTGTTGCTAAGGTGCTCTAAATGGTTGCTAGGGCGTGGCTTGATAGCTTCACAATGATCCTGAGAGACTGATTGGTCATCTGAGTAAAATGAGCCCGCCCCCTTGTCTCTAAGACACTGTGATCCAGAGTTATGTTCAATACAAAATCTACCATAGACTTAACATTGGGGCAACTTTGGGCAGCTCATGCCCCCCAGGGGTGCAACTTTTACCCCATTGTGAGGTATGTTCTCACAGAGCCTGTCAGCCTCTTCAAATGTGGTTAATCACACATCTCTGTGAAATCCTCGATCTGAGCTATGACTCGTCAAAGTTCGGCGCAATGTTAAGTCAATGGGATTTTTTGCCCAATTTTTTGCCCCAGTGGCAATCACCGTACCCCCGATTGATTATAAAAGTCATAGGACACCATTCCCAAATAATCCGCACGATTTGACGCCTCATTTGTGGGTTTGCGACCAAAAAATTTTGAAAAAAATTCCATTGACTTACATTGGGGCAAATTTGGGCAGCTCCTGCCCCCCAGGGGTGCAACTTTTACCCCATTGTGAGGTATGTTCTCACAGAGCCTGTCAGCCTCTTCAAATGTGGTAAATCACACGTCTCTGCGAAATCCTCGCTTTGAGCTATGACTCGTCAAAGTTCGGCGCAATGTTAAGTCAATGGGATTTTTTGCCCAATTTTTTGCCCCTGGGGCAAACACCGTACCCCCGATCGCTTATAAAAGTCATAGCACACCTCTCCTCAATGAGCCGCACGATTTGACACCTCATTCATGGGTCTACGCCAAAAGGTGCGGGACGAGTTAGGTGCCGAAGTTTTGTACGGAAGAAGAAGAAGAAGAAGAAGAAGAAGAAAAATAAGTATGTGAGATTACAATAGTGTTGCTTTGCAAGCACCACTAATAATAACTAGATTAAAAAGTTTGAGTACAAACTTTAGGTTGGCTTGAGAAAGCCTAGCATAAAGTTTGAAGTAGTTGTAAAAGTTTGAAGATTTACGGTTTCTAGTTTGATGTAATTATAAGTAGTAGTTTTCAAAGTTCAAAGTTTAGAGATTATAAAACCATTCAGTCTATCAAATAGATTAGATAGATAGATAGATAGATAGATAGATAGATAGATAGATAGATAGATAGATATTGACCCTCAGATAGATAGATAGATAGATAGATAGATAGATAGATAGATAGATAGATAGATAGAGTATGACCCATAGATAGATAGATAGATAGATAGATAGATAGATATTGACCCTCAGATAGATAGATAGATAGATAGATAGTTATTGACCATCAGATAGATAGATAGATAGATAGATAGTTATTGACCATCAGATAGATAGATAGATAGATAGATAGATATTGACCATTAGATAGATAGATAGATAGATAGATATTGATCCTCAGATAGATAGATAGATATTGACCCTCAGATAGATAGATAGATAGATAGATAGAAAGATAGAAAGATAGATTGATAGTCATTGACCCTTAGATAGATAGATAGATATTGAACGTCAGATATATAGATAGATAGATAGTCATTGACCCTGAGATATAGATAGATAGAGTATGAACCACAGATAGATAGATAGATAGATAGATAGTTATTGACCCGCAGATAGTTAGATAGATAGATAGATAGATATTGACCCTCAGATAGATAGATAGATAGATAGATAGATAGATAGATAGTCATTGACTCTTAGATAGATAGATAGATATTGACCGTCAGATATATAGATAGACAGATAGTCATTGACCCTGAGATATAGATAGATAGAGTATGACCCACAGATAGATAGATAGATAGTTATTGACCCGCAGATAGTTAGATAGATAGATATTGACCCTCAGATAGATAGATAGATAGATAGATAGATAGATATTGACCATCAGAAAGATAGATAGATAGATAGACAGATAGACAGATAGATATATCATTTTTTACTTGGTTGCTAGGGTAACCCAATCTGGTTGCTAGGCAGTTTCCAGGGTGATCCTTATCAAGCCTCCTTTTCATTCTGAGTGAATAAAGTCAACCCGGAAGTCTCTATGATTTTCTGTTGCATAGATATGTGATTTGTTACTTGGTTGCTAGGGTAACCATATCTGGTTGATAGGCAGTTACCAGAGTGATATATATCAAGTCTACTTTCCATCTTGAGTAAAATAAGTGAAACAGGAAGTCTCTACGATTTTCTGGTGCAGAGTTATGTGATTTGTTACTTGGTTGCTAGGGTAAGCCCTTGTCATTGCTAGGCAGTTACCAGAGTGATACTTATCAAGCCTTCTTTCCATCCTGAATAAATTATGTCAACCCGGAATTCTCTACGATTTTCTGGTGCAGAGATATGTGATTTGTTAGATGGTTGCTAGGGTAACCCCATCTGGTTGCTAGGCAGTTACTAAGGTGATACTCATAAGGCTCCTTGCAATCCTGTGTGAAATATGTCAACCCCTAAGTCTCTACGATGTTCTGGTTCAAAGATATGTGATTTGTTACTTGGTTGCTAAGGTAACCCTGTCTGGTTGCTATGCAGTTACCAGAGTGATACATATCAAGGCTACTTTCCATCCTGAGTGAAATAAGTGAAACAGGTAGTCTCTACGATTTTCTGGTGCAGAGATATGTGATTTATTACTTGGTTGCTAGGGTAACCCCGTCTGGTTGCTAGGCAGTTACCAGAGTGATACATATCAAGGCTACTTTCCATCCTGAGTGAATAAAGTCAACCCGGAAGTCTCTATGATTTTCTGTTGCAGAGATATGTGATTTGTTACTTGGTTGCTAGGGTAATCACATCTGGTTGCTAGGCAGTTACCAGAGTGATACATATCAAGGCTACTTTCCATCCTGAGTGAAATAAGTCAACACGGAAGTCTCTCTGATTTTCTGTTGCAGAGATATGTGATTTGTTACTTGGTTGCTAGGGTAATCACATCTGGTTGCTAGGCAGTTACCAGAGTGATACATATCAAGGCTACTTTCCATCCTGAGTGAAATAAGTGAAACAGGAAGTCTCCACGATTTTCTGGTGCAGAGATATGTGATTTGTTAGTTGGTTCCTAGGGTAACCCCATCTGGTTGCTAGGCAGTTACCAAGGTGATACTCATAAGGCACCTTGCAATCCTGTGTGAAATATGTTAACACCTAAGTCTCTACGATGTTCTGGTTCAAAGATATGTGATTTGTTACTTGGTTGCTAGGGTAACCGCATCTGGTTGCTAGGCAGTTACCAGAGGGATACATATCAAGGCTACTTTCCATCCTGAGTGAAATAAGTGAAACAGGAAGTCTCTATGATTTTCTGGTGCAGAGATATGTGATTTGTTACTTGGTTGCTAGGGTAAACACATCTGGTTGCTAGGCAGTTACCAAAGTGATACTCATAAGGCTCCTTGCAATCCTGTGTGAAATATGTCAACCCCTAAGTCTCTACGATGTTCTGGTTCAAAGATATGTGATTTGTTACTTGGTTGCTAAGGTAACCCTGTCTGGTTGCTATGCAGTTACCAGAGTGATACATATCAAGGCTACTTTCCATCCTGAGTGAAATAAGTGAAACAGGTAGTCTCTACGATTTTCTGGTGCAGAGATATGTGATTTGTTACTTGGTTGCTAGGGTAACCCCGTCTGGTTGCTAGGCAGTTACCAGAGTGATACATATCAAGGCTACTTTCCATCCTGAGTGAATAAAGTCAACCCGGAAGTCTCTATGATTTTCTGTTGCAGAGATATGTGATTTGTTACTTGGTTGCTAGGGTAATCACATCTGGTTGCTAGGCAGTTACCAGAGTGATACATATCAAGGCTGCTTTCCATCCTGAGTGAAATAAGTCAACCCGGAAGTCTCTTTGATTTTCTGTTGCAGAGATATGTGATTTGTTACTTGGTTGCTAGGGTAATCACATCTGGTTGCTAGGCAGTTACCAGAGTGATACATATCAAGGCTACTTTCCATCCTGAGTGAAATAAGTCAACCCGGAAGTCTCTCTGATTTTCTGTTGCAGAGATATGTGATTTGTTACTTGGTTGCTAGGGTAATCACATCTGGTTGCTAGGCAGTTACCAGAGTGATACATATCAAGGCTACTTTCCATCTTGAGTGAAATAAATGAAACAGGAAGTCACTACGATTTTCTGGTGCAGAGATATGTGATTTGTTACTTGGTTGCTAGGGTAACCCCATCTGGTTGCTAGGCAGTTACCAGAGTGATACATATCAAGGCTACTTTCCATCCTGAGTGAAATAAGTGAAACAGGAAGTCTGTATGATTTTCTGGTGCAGAGATATGTGATTTGTTACTTGGTTGCTAGGGTAATCACATCTGGTTGCTAGGCAGTTACCAGAGTGATACATATCAAGGCTACTTTCCATCTTGAGTGAAATAAGTGAAACAGGAAGTCACTACGATTTTCTGGTGCAGAGATATGTGATTTGTTACTTGGTTGCTAGGGTAATCACATCTGGTTGCTAGGCAGTTACCAGAGTGATACATATCAAGGCTACTTTCCATCCTGAGTGAAATAAGTGAAACAGGAAGTCTCTATGATTTTCTGGTGCAGATATATGTGATTTGTTACTTGGTTGCTAGGGTAACCCCGTCTGGTTGCTAGGCAGTTACCAGAGTGATACATATCAAGGCTCCTTGCAATCCTGTGTGAAATATGTTAACCCCTAAGTCTCTACGATGTTCTGGTTCAAAGATATGTGATTTGTTACTTGGTTGCTAGGGTAATCACATCTGGTTGCTAGGCAGTTACCAGAGTGATACATATCAAGGCTACTTTCCATCCTGAGTGAAATAAGTCAACCCGGAAGTCTCTCTGATTTTCTGTTGCAGAGATATGTGATTTGTTACTTGGTTGCTAGGGTAATCACATCTGGTTGCTAGGCAGTTACCAGAGTGATACATATCAAGGCTACTTTCCATCTTGAGTGAAATAAGTGAAACAGGAAGTCACTACGATTTTCTGGTGCAGAGATATGTGATTTGTTACTTGGTTGCTAGGGTAACCCCATCTGGTTGCTAGGCAGTTACCAGAGTGATACATATCAAGGCTACTTTCCATCCTGAGTGAAATAAGTGAAACAGGAAGTCTGTATGATTTTCTGGTGCAGAGATATGTGATTTGTTACTTGGTTGCTAGGGTAATCACATCTGGTTGCTAGGCAGTTACCAGAGTGATACATATCAAGGCTACTTTCCATCTTGAGTGAAATAAGTGAAACAGGAAGTCACTACGATTTTCTGGTGCAGAGATATGTGATTTGTTACTTGGTTGCTAGGGTAACCCCATCTGGTTGCTAGGCAGTTACCAGAGTGATACATATCAAGGCTACTTTCCATCCTGAGTGAAATAAGTGAAACAGGATGTCTGTATGATTTTCTGGTGCAGAAATATGTGATTTGTTATTTGGTTGCTAGGGTAACCCTGTCTGGTTGCTATGCAGTTACCAGGGTGATACTTATCAAGCCTCCTTTCCATACTGAGTGAATCAAGTCAACCTGGAAGCTACTATACTGTGGCTATGAAGATTTTAGGTCATTACTTATTGGCTGCTTGATAAAAGAAATCCTCTGAGGGAGAGAGAGAGGGAGAGACGCAGGGCTGACAGGCCCTTTTTCGTCTGTGTGTGTGAAAACGTCAGTTGGGATTTAAATTTCTGAACATTCCGCAATGTTAATCAATGGGAGTTTTTCCGAGTTTTGATCGTCATTTTTAGGAAAACCGTAAGTCCGATCGCTTAGAAAAGATATAGCACACCTCTCCTCAATGAGCCGCACGATTTGATGCCTCACTCAGGGGTCTGTGACAAAAGCTGCAGGAGGAGTAGCGCGCCAAACTTTGTGTGGAAAAATAATAATAATTATAATAATAACTAGAATGTACATTTCCTGAAGAAAATGTGAGTGGTGCTTGCCGTGGCAAAATTTCTTACCACAATGTCCCACCTACTGCCCAAAGTTGAAAGAGGCCACCCCCATGACAGTAGGATGTTCTGGTGCAGAGATATTGGTGTTGTTCCATGGTTGCTAGGGAAACCCATCTGGTTGCTAGGCAGTTACCAAGGTGACAGGCAACAATGCACCTTATCATCCTGAGTGAAATAAGTCAACCCGGAAGTCTCTGTGATTTTCTTGTGCAGAGATATGTGATTTGTTTCTTGGTTGCTAGGGTAACCCCATCTGGTTGCTAGGCAGTTACCAAGGTGACAGCCAACAATGCTCCTTGCCATCCTGAGTGAAATAAGTCAACCCGGAAGTCTCTGTGATTTTCTAGTACATAGATATGTGATTTGTTACTTGGTTGCTAGGATAACCCCATCTGGTTGCTAGGCAGTTACCAGGGTGATATTTATCAAGTCTACATTCCATCCTGAGTGAAATAAGTCAACCCGGAAGTCTCTGTGATTTTCTTGTGCAGAGATATGTGATTTGTTTCTTGGTTGCTAGGGTAACCCCATCTGGTTGCTAGGCAGTTACCAAGGTGACAGCCAACAATGCTCCTTGCCATCCTGAGTGAAATAAGTCAACCCGGAAGTCTCTGTGATTTTCTTGTGCAGAGATATGTGATTTGTTTCTTGGTTGCTAGGGTAAGCCCATCTGGTTGCTAGGCAGTTACCTAGGTGACAGGCAACAATGCTCCTTGCCATCCTGAGTAAAATAAGTCAACCCGGAAGTCTCTGTGATTTTCTTGTGCAGAGATATGCGATTTCTTTCTTGGTTGCTAGGGTAACCCCATCTGGTTGCTAGGCAGTTACCTACGTGATACTCATAAGGCCCCTTGCAATACTGTGAGAAATATTTCAACCCCTATGTCTCTACGATGTTCTGGTTGAAAGATATGTGATTTGTTACTTGGTTACTAGGGTAACCCCATCTGGTTGCTAGGCAGTTACCAAGGTGACAGCCAACAATGCTCTTTGCCATCCTGAGTGAAATAAGTCAACCCGGAAGTCTCTGTGATTTTCTTGTGCAGAGATATTTGATTTGTTTCTTGGTTGCTAGGATAACCCCATCTGGTTGCTAGGCAGTTACCAGGGTGATATTTATCAAGACTACATTCCATCCTGAGTGAAATAAGTCAACCCGGAAGTCTCTGTGATTTTCTTGTGCAGAGATAGGTGATTTGTTTCTTGGTTGCTAGGGTAACCCCATCTGGTTGCTAGGCAGTTACCAAGGTGACAGCCAACAATGCTCCTTGCCATCCTGAGTGAAATAAGTCAACCCGGAAGTCTCTGTGATTTTCTTGTGCAGAGATATGTGATTTGTTTCTTGGTTGCTAGGGAAACGCCATCTGGTTGCTAGGCAGTTACCAAGGTGACAGGCAACAATGCTCCTTGCCATCCTGGGTGAAATAAGTCAAACCAGAAGTCTCTGTGATTTTCTTGTGCAGAGATATGTGATTTGTTTCTTGGTTGCTAGGGTAATCCCATTTGGTTGCTAGGCAGTTACCAGGGTGATATTTATCAAGTCTACTTTCCATCCTGAGTGAAATAAGTCAACCCTGAAGTCTCTACGTCATTCTGATCCTAAGATAGACATCTTAGTGATTTTGAATGGATGTCAATGGTTCTTTGTTGCTAGGGTGCTTTTATTGGTTGCTAGGGCATGGCTAAGTAGTTCACCTGATGAAAGCTGAAGACTGATTACTCACCCAATGAAAACAAAGCAACTATCATGTCTCTAGGACATTCTGATGTGAAGATATCTTACTGTAATTGAAATCAATAAATGTTGTTGCTAGGGTGCCCTAAATTGTTGCTAGGGAGTGGCTTGGCAGCTGGCAATGATGAATCTCCAAAGGCTGCTTGTCAGTATGAATGATATAAACCAACTCCCATGCCTCTGTGACATTCAGAATGGAAGATATCTGTCTTTGGATTTTGGTTGCTAAGGTGCTCGAAAATGGTTGCTAGGGAGGGGCTAGGAAGTGTTGAGGGGATTCATGATTGGCTGTTTTACTGCCCCAAGTCAAACGAGACCACCCTCGTGTTTCTATGATAATTCAGTCCAGAGAAATCCCTTTGATCTCTTTCAATGGAAGTCTATGGGACTTGTTGCTAAGGTACTGTAAATGGTTGCTAGGGCGTGGCTTGATAGCTTCACAATGATCCTGAGAGACTGATTGGTCGTCTGAGTAAAATGAGCCCGCCCCCTTGTCTCTAAGACACTGTGATCCAGAGTTATGTTCAATACAAAATCTACCATAGACTTAACATTGGGGCAAATTTGGGCAGCTCCTGCCCCCCAGGGGTAAAACTTTTACCCCATTGTGAGGTATGTTCTCACAGAGCCTGTCAGCCTCTTCAAATGTGGTAAATCACACGTCTCTGTGAAATCCTCGCTCTGAGCTATAACTCGTCAAAGTTCGGCTCAATGTTAAGTCAATGGGATTTTTTGCCCAATTAATTGCCCCTGGGGAAAATACCGTACCCCCGATCACTTATAGTAGCCATAGCACACCATTCCCAAATAATCTGCACGATTTGACGCCTCATTTGTGGGTCTGCGAGCAAAAAATTTTTCAAAAAATTCCATTGACTTACATTGGGGCAACTTTGGGCAGCTACTGCCCCCCAGGGGTAAAACTTTTACCCCATTGTGAGGTATGTTCTCAGAGAGCCTGTCAGCCTCTTCAAATGTGGTAAATCACACGTCTCTGTGAAATCCTCGCTCTGAGCTATAACTCGTCAAAGTTTGGCTCAATGTTAAGTCAATGGGATTTTTTTGCCCAATTTTTTGCCCCTGGGGCAAACACCGTACCCCCGATCGCTTAGAAAAGATATAGCACACCTCTCCTCAATGAGCCGCACGATTTGATGCCTCACTCAGAGGTCTGTGACAAAAGCTGCGGGAGGAGTAGCTCGCCAAACTATGTGTGGAAAAATAATAATAATTATAATAATAATAACTAGATTAAAAAGTTTGAGTACAAACTTTAGGTTGGCTTGAGAAAGCCTAGCATAAAGTTTGAAGTAGCTTTAAAAGTTTGAAGATTTAAGGTTTTTAGTTTGATGTAATTATTAGTAGTTTTCAATGTTCAAAGTTTAGAGATTATAAAACTATTCAGTCTATCAAATAGATTAGATAGATAGATAGATAGATATTGACCCTCAGATAGATAGATAGCTAGATAGATAGCTAGATAGATAGATAGATAGATAGATAAATAGATAGATAGATAGATATTGACCATCAGATAGATAGATAGATAGATAGATAGATAGATAGTTATTGACCCTCCGATAGATAGATAGATAGATAGATAGATAGATATTGACCCTCAGATAGATAGATAGATAGATAGATAGATAGTTATTGACCCTCAGATAGATAGATAGATAGATAGATATTGATCCTTAGATAGATAGATAGATATTGACCCTCAGATAGATAGATAGATAGATAGATAGATAGATAGATAGATAGATAGATAGATAGATATTGACCCTCAGATAGATAGATTGATAGATAGATAGATATTGACCCTCAGATAGATAGATAGAGACCCTCAGATAGATAGATAGATAGACAGATAGATAGATAGATAGATAGATAGATAGATAGATAGATAGATAGATAGATATTGACCCATAGATAGATAGATAGATAGATAGATAGATATTAACCCTCAGATAGATAGATAGATAGATAGATAGATAGATAGTTATTGACCCTCAGATAGATAGATAGATAGATAGATATTGACCCTCAGATAGATAGATTGATAGATAGATAGATATTGACCCTCAGATAGATAGATAGAGACCCTCAGATAGATAGATAGATAGATATTGACCCATAGATAGAGAGATAGATAGATAGATAGATATTAACCCTCAGATAGATAGATAGTTCGAAAGATAGATATAGATAGATTGATAAATAGACAGACAGACATACAGATAGATAGCATAAAGTTTGAAGTAGTTGTAAAAGTTTGAAGATTTACGGTTTCTAGTTTGATGTAATTATAAGTAGTAGTTTTCAAAGTTCAAAGTTTAGAGATTATAAAACCATTCAGTCTATCAAATAGATTAGATAGATAGATAGATAGATAGATAGATAGATAGATAGATAGATAGATAGATAGATAGATAGATAGATAGATAGATATTGACCCTCAGATAGATAGATAGATATTGACCCTCAGATAGATAGATAGATAGATAGATAGATAGATAGATAGATAGATAGATAGATAGAGTATGACCCATAGATAGATAGATAGATAGATAGATAGATATTGACCCTCAGATAGATAGATAGATAGATAGATAGATAGATAGATAGATAGATAGATAGTTATTGACCATCAGATAGATATATAGATAGATTGTTATTGACCATCAGATAGATAGATAGATAGATAGATAGATAGATAGATAGATAGACAGATATTGACCATTAGATAGATAGATAGATAGATAGATATTGATCCTCAGATAGATAGATAGATATTGACCCTCAGATAGATAGATAGATAGATAGATAGAAAGATAGAAAGATAGATTGATAGTCATTGACCCTTAGATAGATAGATAGATATTGACCGTCAGATATATAGATAGATAGATAGTCATTGACCCTGAGATATAGATAGATAGAGTATGAACCACAGATAGGTAGATAGATAGATAGATAGTTATTGACCCGCAGATAGCTAGATAGATAGATAGATAGATATTGACCCTCAGATAGATAGATAGATAGATAGATAGTCATTGACCCTTAGATAGATAGATATTGACCGTCAGATATATAGATAGACAGATAGTCATTGACCCTGAGATATAGATAGATAGAGTATGACCCACAGATAGATAGATAGATAGATAGTTATTGACCCGCGGATAGTTAGATAGATAGATAGATAGATATTGACCCTCAGATAGATAGATAGATAGATATTGACCATCAGATAGATAGATAGATAGATAGATAGATAGATATATCATTTTTTACTTGGTTGCTAGGGTAACCCAATCTGGTTGCTAGGCAGTTTCCAGGGTGATCCTTATCAAGCCTCCTTTTCATTCTGAGTGAATAAAGTCAACCCGGAAGTCTCTATGATTTTCTGTTGCATAGATATGTGATTTGTTACTTGGTTGCTAGGGTAACCATATCTGGTTGATAGGCAGTTACCAGAGTGATATATATCAAGGCTACTTTCCATCTTGAGTGAAATAAGTGAAACAGGATGTCTCTATGATTTTCTGGTGCAGAGATATGTGACTTGTTACTTGGTTGCTAGGGTAAACACATCTGGTTACTAGGCAGTTACCAAAGTGATACTCATAAGGCTCCTTGCAATCCTGTGTGAAATATGTCAACCCCTAAGTCTCTACGATGTTCTGGTTCAAAGATATGTGATTTGTTACTTGGTTGCTAAGGTAACCCTGTCTGGTTGCTATGCAGTTACCAGAGTGATACATATCAAGGCTACTTTCCATCCTGAGTGAAATAAGTGAAACAGGTAGTCTCTACGATATACTGGTGCAGATATATGTGATTTGTTACTTGGTTGCTAGGGTAACCCCGTCTGGTTGCTAGGCAGTTACCAGAGTGATACATATCAAGGCTACTTTCCATCCTGAGTGAATCAAGTCAACCCGGAAGTCTCTATGATTTTCTGATGCAGAGATATGTGATTTGTTACTTGGTTGCTAGGGTAATCACATCTGGTTGCTAGGCGGTTACCAGAGTGATACATATCAAGGCTACTTTCCATCCTGAGTGAAATAAGTCAACCCGGAAGTCTCTCTGATTTTCTGTTGCAGAGATATGTGATTTGTTACTTGGTTGCTAGGGTAATCACATCTGGTTGCTAGGCAGTTACCAGAGTGATACATATCAAGGCTACTTTCCATCCTGAGTGAAATAAGTGAAACAGGAAGTCTCTATGATTTTCTGGTGCAGATATATGTGATTTGTTACTTGGTTGCTAGGGTAACCCCGTCTGGTTGCTAGGCAGTTACCAGAGTGATACATATCAAGGCTCCTTGCAATCCTGTGTGAAATATGTTAACCCCTAAGTCTCTACGATGTTCTGGTTCAAAGATATGTGATTTGTTACTTGGTTGCTAGGGTAATCGCATCTGGTTGCTAGGCAGTTACCAGAGGGATACATATCAAGGCTACTTTCCATCCTGAGTGAAATAAGTGAAACAGGAAGTCTCTATGATTTTCTGGTGCAGAGATATGTGATTTGTTACTTGGTTGCTAGGGTAAACACATCTGGTTGCTAGGCAGTTACCAAAGTGATACTCATAAGGCTCCTTGCAATCCTGTGTGAAATATGTCAACCCCTAAGTGTCTACGATGTTCTGGTTCAAAGATATGTGATTTGTTACTTGGTTGCTAAGGTAACCCTGTCTGGTTGCTATGCAGTTACCAGAGTGATACATATCAAGGCTACTTTCCATCCTGAGTGAAATAAGTGAAACAGGTAGTCTCTACGATTTTCTGGTGCAGAGATATGTGATTTGTTACTTGGTTGCTAGGGTAACCCCGTCTGGTTGCTAGGCAGTTACCAGAGTGATACATATCAAGGCTACTTTCCATCCTGAGTGAATTAAGTCAACCCGGAAGTCTCTATGATTTTCTGTTGCAGAGATATGTGATTTGTTACTTGGTTGCTAGGGTAATCACATCTGGTTGCTAGGCAAGTTACCAGAGTGATACATATCAAGGCTGCTTTCCATCCTGAGTGAAATAAGTCAACCCGGAAGTCTCTTTGATTTTCTGTTGCAGAGATATGTGATTTGTTACTTGGTTGCTAGGGTAACCCCATCTGGTTGCTAGGCAGTTACCAGAGTGATACATATCAAGGCTACTTTCCATCCTGAGTGAAATAAGTGAAACAGGATGTCTGTATGATTTTCTGGTGCAGAAATATGTGATTTGTTATTTGGTTGCTAGGGTAACCCTGTCTGGTTGCTATGCAGTTACCAGGGTGATACTTATCAAGCCTCCTTTCCATACTGAGTGAATCAAGTCAACCTGGAAGCTACTATACTGTGGCTATGAAGATTTTAGGTCATTACTTATTGGCTGCTTGATAAAAGAAATCCTCTGAGGGAGAGAGAGAGGGAGAGACGCAGGGCTGACAGGCCCTTTTTCGTCTGTGTGTGTGAAAACGTCAGTTGGGATTTAAATTTCTGAACATTCCGCAGTGTTAATCAATGGGAGTTTTTCCGAGTTTTGATCGTCATTTTTAGGAAAACCGTAAGTCCGATCTGTTAGAAAAGATATAGCACACTATTCGGGATTAGTCTGAAGGTCTGTGCCGAGTTTGGTGCATGTAGCTTAAAAGCTCTAGGAGGAGTTACATTTAGAAATTTAGTCTCAGAAGAATAATAATAATAACTAGATTAAAAAGTTTGAGTACAAACTTTAGGTTGGCTTGAGAAAGCCTAGCATAAAGTTTGATGTAGTTGTAAAAGTTTGAAGATTTACGGTTTCTAGTTTGATGTAATTATAAGTAGTAGTTTTCAAAGTTCAAAGTTTAGAGATTATAAAACCATTCAGTCTATCAAATAGATTAGATAGATAGATAGATAGATAGATAGATAGATAGATAGATAGATAGATAGATAGATAGATATTGACCCTCAGATAGATAGATAGATATTGACCCTCAGATAGATAGATAGATAGATAGATAGATAGATAGATAGATAGATAGATAGATAGATAGATAGATAGTTATTGACCATCAGATAGATATATAGATAGATTGTTATTGACCATCAGATAGATAGATAGATAGATAGATAGATAGATAGACAGATATTGACCATTAGATAGATAGATAGATAGATAGATATTGATCCTCAGATAGATAGATAGATATTGACCCTCAGATAGATAGATAGATAGATAGATAGAAAGATAGAAAGATAGATTGATAGTCATTGACCCTTAGATAGATAGATAGATATTGACCGTCAGATTTATAGATAGATAGATAGTCATTGACCCTGAGATATAGATAGATAGAGTATGAACCACAGATAGGTAGATAGATAGATAGATAGATAGTTATTGACCCGCAGATAGCTAGATAGATAGATAGATAGATATTGACCCTCAGATAGATAGATAGATAGATAGATAGTCATTGACCCTTAGATAGATAGATATTGACCGTCAGATATATAGATAGACAGATAGTCATTGACCCTGAGATATAGATAGATAGAGTATGACCCACAGATAGATAGATAGATAGATAGTTATTGACCCGCAGATAGTTAGATAGATAGATAGATAGATATTGACCCTCAGATAGATAGATAGATAGATATTGACCATCAGATAGATAGATAGATAGATAGATAGATATATCATTTTTTACTTGGTTGCTAGGGTAACCCAATCTGGTTGCTAGGCAGTTTCCAGGGTGATCCTTATCAAGCCTCCTTTTCATTCTGAGTGAATAAAGTCAACCCGGAAGTCTCTATGATTTTCTGTTGCATAGATATGTGATTTGTTACTTGGTTGCTAGGGTAACCATATCTGGTTGATAGGCAGTTACCAGAGTGATATATATCAAGGCTACTTTCCATCTTGAGTGAAATAAGTGAAACAGGATGTCTCTATGATTTTCTGGTGCAGAGATATGTGACTTGTTACTTGGTTGCTAGGGTAAACACATCTGGTTACTAGGCAGTTACCAAAGTGATACTCATAAGGCTCCTTGCAATCCTGTGTGAAATATGTCAACCCCTAAGTCTCTACGATGTTCTGGTTCAAAGATATGTGATTTGTTACTTGGTTGCTAAGGTAACCCTGTCTGGTTGCTATGCAGTTACCAGGGTGATACATATCAAGGCTACTTTCCATCCTGAGTGAAATAAGTGAAACAGGTAGTCTCTACGATATACTGGTGCAGATATATGTGATTTGTTACTTGGTTGCTAGGGTAACCCCGTCTGGTTGCTAGGCAGTTACCAGAGTGATACATATCAAGGCTACTTTCCATCCTGAGTGAATCAAGTCAACCCGGAAGTCTCTATGATTTTCTGATGCAGAGATATGTGATTTGTTACTTGGTTGCTAGGGTAATCACATCTGGTTGCTAGGCGGTTACCAGAGTGATACATATCAAGGCTACTTTCCATCCTGAGTGAAATAAGTCAACCCGGAAGTCTCTCTGATTTTCTGTTGCAGAGATATGTGATTTGTTACTTGGTTGCTAGGGTAATCACATCTGGTTGCTAGGCAGTTACCAGAGTGATACATATCAAGGCTACTTTCCATCCTGAGTGAAATAAGTGAAACAGGAAGTCTCTATGATTTTCTGGTGCAGATATATGTGATTTGTTACTTGGTTGCTAGGGTAACCCAGTCTGGTTGCTAGGCAGTTACCAGAGTGATACATATCAAGGCTCCTTGCAATCCTGTGTGAAATATGTTAACCCCTAAGTCTCTACGATGTTCTGGTTCAAAGATATGTGATTTGTTACTTGGTTGCTAGGGTAATCGCATCTGGTTGCTAGGCAGTTACCAGAGGGATACATATCAAGGCTACTTTCCATCCTGAGTGAAATAAGTGAAACAGGAAGTCTCTATGATTTTCTGGTGCAGAGATATGTGATTTGTTACTTGGTTGCTAGGGTAAACACATCTGGTTGCTAGGCAGTTACCAAAGTGATACTCATAAGGCTCCTTGCAATCCTGTGTGAAATATGTCAACCCCTAAGTGTCTACGATGTTCTGGTTCAAAGATATGTGATTTGTTACTTGGTTGCTAAGGTAACCCTGTCTGGTTGCTATGCAGTTACCAGAGTGATACATATCAAGGCTACTTTCCATCCTGAGTGAAATAAGTGAAACAGGTAGTCTCTACGATTTTCTGGTGCAGAGATATGTGATTTGTTACTTGGTTGCTAGGGTAACCCCGTCTGGTTGCTAGGCAGTTACCAGAGTGATACATATCAAGGCTACTTTCCATCCTGAGTGAATTAAGTCAACCTGGAAGTCTCTATGATTTTCTGTTGCAGAGATATGTGATTTGTTACTTGGTTGCTAGGGTAATCACATCTGGTTGCTAGGCAGTTACCAGAGTGATACATATCAAGGCTGCTTTCCATCCTGAGTGAAATAAGTCAACCCGGAAGTCTCTTTGATTTTCTGTTGCAGAGATATGTGATTTGTTACTTGGTTGCTAGGGTAACCCCATCTGGTTGCTAGGCAGTTACCAGAGTGATACATATCAAGGCTACTTTCCATCCTGAGTGAAATAAGTGAAACAGGAAGTCTGTATGATTTTCTGGTGCAGAGATATGTGATTTGTTACTTGGTTGCTAGGGTAACCCCATCTGGTTGCTAGGCAGTTACCAGAGTGATACATATCAAGGCTACTTTCCATCCTGAGTGAAATAAGTGAAACAGGATGTCTGTATGATTTTCTGGTGCAGAAATATGTGATTTGTTATTTGGTTGCTAGGGTAACCCTGTCTGGTTGCTATGCAGTTACCAGGGTGATACTTATCAAGCCTCCTTTCCATACTGAGTGAATCAAGTCAACCTGGAAGCTACTATACTGTGGCTATGAAGATTTTAGGTCATTACTTATTGGCTGCTTGATAAAAGAAATCCTCTGAGGGAGAGAGAGAGGGAGAGACGCAGGGCTGACAGGCCCTTTTTCGTCTGTGTGTGTGAAAACGTCAGTTGGGATTTAAATTTCTGAACATTCCGCAATGTTAATCAATGGGAGTTTTTCCGAGTTTTGATCGTCATTTTTAGGAAAACCGTAAGTCCGATCAGTTAGAAAAGATATAGCACACTATTCGGGATTAGTCTGAAGGTCTGTGCCGAGTTTGGTGCATGTAGCTTAAAAGCTCTAGGAGGAGTTACATTTAGAAATTTAGTCTCAGAATAATAATAATAATAATAATAAGTTTAAATAGGATTTCAGTAAGTTGGCTTTCTCAAGCCAACCTAATAAGTTTAAATAGGATTTCAGTAAGTTGGCTTTCTCAAGCCAACCTAATAATAATAATAATAAGTATGCAAGAGAACAATAGTGATGCTTTGCCTATGGCAAGCACCACTAATAATAAGTTTAAATAGGATTTCAGTAAGTTGGCTTTCTCAAGCCAACCTAATTATAACTAGAATGTACATTTCCTGAAGAAAATGTGAGTGGTGCTTGCCGTGGCAAAATTTCATACCACAATGTCCCACCTACTGCCCAAAGTTGAAAGAGGCCACCCCCATGACAGTAGGATGTTCTGGTGCAGAGATATTGGTGTTGTTCCATGGTTGCTAGGGAAACCCATCTGGTTGCTAGGCAGTTACCAAGGTGACAGGCAACAATGCACCTTATCATCCTGAGTGAAATAAGTCAACCCGGAAGTCTCTGTGATTTTCTTGTGCAGAGATATGTGATTTGTTTCTTGGTTGCTAGGGTAACCCCATCTGGTTGCTAGGCAGTTACCAAGGTGACAGCCAACAATGCTCCTTGCCATCCTGAGTGAAATAAGTCAACCCGGAAGTCTCTGTGATTTTCTAGTACATAGATATGTGATTTGTTACTTGGTTGCTAGGATAACCCCATCTGGTTGCTAGGCAGTTACCAGGGTGATATTTATCAAGTCTACATTCCATCCTGAGTGAAATAAGTCAACCCGGAAGTCTCTGTGATTTTCTTGTGCAGAGATATGTGATTTGTTTCTTGGTTGCTAGGGTAACCCCATCTGGTTGCTAGGCAGTTACCAAGGTGACAGCCAACAATGCTCCTTGCCATCCTGAGTGAAATAAGTCAACCCGGAAGTCTCTGTGATTTTCTTGTGCAGAGATATGTGATTTGTTTCTTGGTTGCTAGGGTAAGCCCATCTGGTTGCTAGGCAGTTACCTAGGTGACAGGCAACAATGCTCCTTGCCATCCTGAGTAAAATAAGTCAACCCGGAAGTCTCTGTGATTTTCTTGTGCAGAGATATGCGATTTCTTTCTTGGTTGCTAGGGTAACCCCATCTGGTTGCTAGGCAGTTACCTACGTGATACTCATAAGGCCCCTTGCAATCCTGTGAGAAATATTTCAACCCCTATGTCTCTACGATGTTCTGGTTGAAAGATATGTGATTTGTTACTTGGTTACTAGGGTAACCCCATCTGGTTGCAAGGCAGTTACCAAGGTGACAGCCAACAATGCTCCTTGCCATCCTGAGTGAAATAAGTCAACCCGGAAGTCTCTGTGATTTTCTTGTGCAGAGATATTTGATTTGTTTCTTGGTTGCTAGGGTAACCCCATCTGGTTGCTAGGCAGTTATCAAGGTGACAGGGAACAATGCTCCTTGCCATCCTGAGTGAAATAAGTCAACCCGGAAGTCTCTGTGATTTTCTTGTGCAGAGATATGTGATTTGTTTCTTGGTTGCTAGGGTAAGCCCATCTGGTTGCTAGGCAGTTACCTAGGTGACAGGCAACAATGCTCCTTGCCATCCTGAGTAAAATAAGTCAACCCGGAAGTCTCTGTGATTTTCTTGTGCAGAGATATGCGATTTCTTTCTTGGTTGCTAGGGTAACCCCATCTGGTTGCTAGGCAGTTACCTACGTGATACTCATAAGGCCCCTTGCAATCCTGTGAGAAATATTTCAACCCCTATGTCTCTACGATGTTCTGGTTGAAAGATATGTGATTTGTTACTTGGTTACTAGGGTAACCCCATCTGGTTGCAAGGCAGTTACCAAGGTGACAGCCAACAATGCTCCTTGCCATCCTGAGTGAAATAAGTCAACCCGGAAGTCTCTGTGATTTTCTTGTGCAGAGATATTTGATTTGTTTCTTGGTTGCTAGGGTAACCCCATCTGGTTGCTAGGCAGTTATCAAGGTGACAGGGAACAATGCTCCTTGCCATCCTGAGTGAAATAAGTCAACCCCGAAGTCTCTACGTTATTCTGATCCTAAGATACACATCTTAGTGATTTTGAATGGATGTCAATGGTTCTTTGTTGCTAGGGTGCGTTAAATGGTTGCTAGGGCGTGGCTAAGTAGTTCACATGATGAAAGCTGAAGACTGATTACTCACCCAATTAAAACAAAGCAACTATCATGTCTCTAGGACATTCTGATCTGAAGATATCTTACTGTAATTGAAATCAATAAATGTGGTTGCTAGGGTGCTCTAAATTGTTGCTAGGGAGTGGCTTGGCAGCTGCCAATGATGAATCTCCAAAGGCTGCTTGTCAGTATGAATGATATAAACCAACTCCCATGCCTCTGTGACATTAAGAATGGAAGATATCTCTCTTTGTATTTTGGTTGCTAAGGTGCTTGAAAATGGTTGCTAGGGAGGGGCTAGGAAGTGTTGAGGGGATTCATGAATGGCTGTTTTACTGCCCCAAGTCAAACGAGACCACCCTCGTGTTTCTATGATAATTCAGTCTGGAGAAATCCCTTTGATCTCTTTCAATGGAAGTCTATGGGACTTGTTGCTAAGGTGCTGTAAATGGTTGCTAGGGCGTGGCTTGATAGCTTCACAATGATCCTGAGAGACTGATTGGTCGTCTGAGTAAAATGAGCCCGCCCCTTTGTCTCTAAGACACTGTGATCCAGAGTTATGTTCAATACAAAATGTACCATAGACTTAACATTGGGGCAAATTTGGGCAGCTCCTGCCCCCAAGGGGTGCAACTTTTACCCCATAGTGAGGTATGTTCTCACAGAGCCTGTCGGCCTCTTCAAATGTGGCAAATCACATGTGTCTGTGAAATCCATGCTCTGAGCTATGACTTGTCAAATTTGGCTCAATGTTAAGTCAAAGGGATGTTTTGCACAATTTTTTGCCCCTGGGGCAAATATCGTACCCCCGATCACTTATAGAAGTCAAAGCACACCATTCCCAAATAATCTGCACGATTTGACGCCTCATTTGTGGGTTTGCGGCCAAAAAATTTTTCAAAAATTCCATTGACTTACATTGGGGCAACTTTGGGCAGCTACTGCCCCCCAGGGGTAAAACTTTTACCCCATTGTGAGGTATGTTCTCAGAGAGCCTGTCAGCCTCTTCAAATGTGGTAAATCACACGTCTCTGTGAAATCCTCGCTCTGAGCTATAACTCGTCAAAGTTTGGCTCAATGTTAAGTCAATGGGATTTTTTTGCCCAATTTTTTGCCCCTGGGGCAAACACCGTACCCCCGATCGCTTAGAAAAGATATAGCACACCTCTCCTCAATGAGCTGCACGATTTGATGCCTCACTCAGAGGTCTGTGACAAAAGCTGCGGGAGGAGTAGCGCGCCAAACTATGTGTGGAAAAATAATAATAATTATAACTAGAATGTACATTTCCTGAAGAAAATGTGAGTGGTGCTTGCCGTGGCAAAATTTCTTACCACAATGTCCCACCTACTGCCCAAAGTTGAAAGAGGCCACCCCCATGACAGTAGGATGTTCTGGTGCAGAGATATAGGTGTTGTTCCGTGGTTGCTAGGGAAAACCATCTGGTTGATAGGCAGTTACTAAGGTGACAGCCACCAACGCTACTTGCCATCCTGAGTAAAATAAGTCAACCCGGAATTCTCTACGATTTTGTAGTACATAGATATGTGATTTGTTACTTGTTTGCTAGGGTAACCCCATCTGGTTGCTAGGCAGTTAACAAGGGGCAAGCCAAAAATGCTCCTTGCCATCCTGACTGAAATAAGTCAACCTGGAATCTCTACGATTTTCTGGTTCAGAGATATGTGATTTGTTAATTGGTTGCTAGGGTAACCCCATCTGGTTGCTAGGCAGTTACCAAGGTGACAGCCAACAATGCTCCTTGCCATCCTGAGTGAAATAAGTCAACCCGGTAGTCTCTGAGATTTTCTTGTGCAGAGATGTGTGATTTGTTTCTTGGTTGCTAGGGTAACCCCATCTGGTTGCTAGGCAGTTACCAAGGTGACAGGCAACAATGCTCCTTGCCATCCTGAGTGAAATAAGTCAACCCGGAAGTCTCTGTGATTTTCTTGTGCAGAGATATGTGATTTGTTTCTTGGTTGCTAGGGTAACCCCATCTGGTTGCTAGGCAGTTACCAAGGTGACAGCAAACAATGCTCCGTGCCATCCTGAGTGAAATAAGTCAACCCGGAAGTCTCTGTGATTTTCTTGTGCAGAGATATGTGATTTGTTTCTTGGTTGCTAGGGTAACCCCATTTGGTTGCTAGGCAGTTACCAGGGTGATATTTATCAAGTCTACTTTCCATCCTGAGTGAAATAAGTCAACCCGGAAGTCTCTACGACATTCTGATCCTAAGATACACATCTTAGTGATATTGAATGGATGTCAATGGTGTTTTGTTGCTAGGGTGCTTTAAATGGTTGCTAGGGCATGGCTAAGTAGTTCACATGATGAAAGATGAAGACTGATTACTCACCCAATTAAAACAAAGCAACTATCATGTCTCTAGGACATTCTGATCTGAAGATATCTTACTTCAATTGAAATCAATAAATGTGGTTGCTAGGGTGCTCCAAATTGTTGCTAGGGAGTGGCTTGGCAGCTGCCAATGATGAATCTCCAAAGGCTGCTTGTCAGTATGAATGATTCAAACCAACTCCCATGCCTCTGTGACATTCAGAATGGAAGATATCTCTCTTTGGATTTTGGTTGCTAAGGTGCTCGAAAATGGTTGCTAGGGAGGGGCTAGGAAGTGTTGAGGGGATTCATGATTGGCTGTTTTACTGCCCCAAGTCAAACGAGACCACCCTCGTGTTTCTATGATAATTCAGTCCGGAGATATCCTTTGATCTCTTTCAATGGAAGTCTATGGGAGTTGTTGCTAAGGTGCTCTAAATGGTTGCTAGGGCGTGGCTTGATAGCTTCACAATGATCCTGAGAGACTGATTGGTCATCTGAGTAAAATGAGCCCGCCCCCTTGTCTCTAAGACACTGTGATCCAGAGTTATGTTCAATACAAAATCTACCATAGACTTAACATTGGGGCAACTTTGGGCAGCTCATGCCCCCCAGGGGTGCAACTTTTACCCCATTGTGAGGTATGTTCTCACAGAGCCTGTCAGCCTCTTCAAATGTGGTTAATCACACGTCTCTGTGAAATCCTCGATCTGAGCTATGACTCGTCAAAGTTCGGCGCAATGTTAAGTCAATGGGATTTTTTGCCCAATTTTTTGCCCCAGTGGCAATCACCGTACCCCCGATTGATTATAAAAGTCATAGGACACCATTCCCAAATAATCCGCACGATTTGACGCCTCATTTGTGGGTTTGCGACCAAAAAATTTTGAAAAAAATTCCATTGACTTACATTGGGGCAAATTTGGGCAGCTCCTGCCCCCCAGGGGTGCAACTTTTACCCCATTGTGAGGTATGTTCTCACAGAGCCTGTCAGCCTCTTCAAATGTGGTAAATCACACGTCTCTGCGAAATCCTCGCTTTGAGCTATGACTCGTCAAAGTTCGGCGCAATGTTAAGTCAATGGGATTTTTTGCCCAATTTTTTGCCCCTGGGGCAAACACCGTACCCCCGATCGCTTATAAAAGTCATAGCACACCTCTCCTCAATGAGCCGCACGATTTGACACCTCATTCATGGGTCTACGCCAAAAGGTGCGGGACGAGTTAGGTGCCGAAGTTTTGTACGGAAGAAGAAGAAGAAGAAGAAGAAAAACTAGATAGGTACATTTCCTGAAGAAAATGTGAGTGGTGCTTGCCGTGGCAAAATTTCTTACCACAATGTCCCACCTACTGCCCAAAGTTGAAAGACGCTACCCCCATGACAGTAGGATGTTCTGGTGCAGAGATATAGGTGTTGTTCCATGGTTGCTAGGGAAACCCATCTGGTTGATATGCAGTTACTAAGGTTACAGCCACTAACGCTACTTGCCATCCTGAGTAAAATAAGTCAACCCGGAAGTCTCTACGATTTTCTAGTACAGAGATATGTGATTTGTTACTTGGTTGCTAGGGTAAACCCTTCTGGTTGCTAGGAAGTTACCAAGGGGCAAGCCAACAATGCTCCTTGCCATCCTGAGTGAAATAAGTCAACCCGGAAGTCTCTGTGATTTTCTTGTGCAGAGATATGTGATTTGTTTATTGGTTGCTAGGGTAACCCCATCTGGTTGCTAGGCAGTTACCAAGGTGACAGGCAACAATGCTCCTTGCCATCCTGAATGAAATAAGTCAACCCGGAAGTCTCTGTGATTTTCTTGTGCAGAGATATGTGATTTGTTTCTTGGTTGCTAGGGTAACCCCATCTGGTTGCTAGGCAGTTACCAAGGGGCAAGACAACAATGCTCCTTGCCATCCTAAATGAAATAAGTCAACACGGAATCACTACAATATTCTGGTTCAGAGATATATGATTAGTTACTTGGTTGCTAGGGTAACCCCATCTGGTTGCTAGGCAGTTACCAAGGTGACAGCCAACAATGCTCCTTGCCATCCTGAGTGAAATAAGTCAACCCGGAAGTCTCTGTGATTTTCTTGTGCAGAGATATGTGATTTGTTTCTTGGTTGCTAGGGTAACCCCATCTGGTTGCTAGGCAGTTACCAAGGTGGCAGGCAACAATGCTCCTTGCCATCCTGAGTGAAATAAGTCAACCTGGAAGTCTCTGTGATTTTCTTGTGCAGAGATATGTGATTTGTTTCTTGGTTGCTAGGGTAACCCCATCTGGTTGCTAGGCAGTTACCAAGGTGACAGCCAACAATGCTCCTTGCCATCCTGAGTGAAATAATTCAACCCGGAAGTCTCTGTGATTTTCTCGTGCAGAGATATGTGATTTGTTTCTTGGTTGCTAGGGTAACCCCATCTGGTTGCTAGGCAGTTACCAAGGTGACAGCCAACAATGCTCCTTGCCATCCTGAGTGAAATAATTCAACCCGGAAGTCTCTGTGATTTTCTCGTGCAGAGATATGTGATTTGTTTCTTGGTTGCTAGGGTAACCCCATCTGGTTGCTAGGCAGTTACCAAGGTGACAGCCAACAATGCTCCTTGCCATCCTGAGTGAAATAATTCAACCCGGAAGTCTCTGTGATTTTCTTGTGCAGAGATATGTGATTTGTTTCTTGGTTGCTAGGGTAACCCCATCTGGTTGCTAGGCAGTTACCAAAGTAACATCCAACAATGCTCCTTGCCATCTTGAGTGAAATAAGTCAACTCGGAAGTCTCTACGATTTTGTAGTGCAAAGATATGAGATTTGTTACTTGGTTGCTATGGTAAACCCATCTGGTTGCTAGGCAGTTACCAGGGTGATATTTATCAAGTCTACTTTCCATCCTGAGTGAAATAAGTCAACCCGGAAGTCTCTACGACATTCTGATCCTAAGATACACATCTTAGTGATTTTGAATGGATGTCAATGGTGTTTTGTTGCTAGGGTGCTTTAAATGGTTGCTAGGGCATGGCTAAGTAGTTCATTTGATGAAAGCTGAAGACTGGTTAATCACCCAATGAAAACAAAGCAACTATCATGTCTCTAGGACATTCTGATCTGAAGATATCTTACTGTAATTGAAATCAATAAATGTGGTTGCTAGGGTGCTCTAAATTGTTGCTAGGGAGTGGCTTGGCAGCTGGCAATGATGAATCACCAAAGGCTGCTTGTCAGTATGAATGATATAAACGAACTCCCATGCTTCTGTGACATTCAGAATGGAAGATATCTCTCTTTGGATTTTGGTTGCTAAGGTGCTCGAAAATGGTTGCTAGGGAGAGGCTAGGAAGTGTTGAGGGGATTCATGATTGGCTGTTTTACTGCCCCAAGTCAAATGAGACCACCCTCGTGTTTCTATGATAATTCAGTCTGGAGAAATCCCTTTGATCTCTTTCAATAGAAGTCTATGGGACTTGTTGCTAAGGTACTGTAAATGGTTGCTAGGGCGTGGCTTGATAGCTTCATAATGATCTTGAGAGACTGATTGGTCGTCTGAGTAAAATGAGCCCGCCCCCTTGTCTCTAAGACACTGTGATCCAGAGTTATGTTCAATACACAATTTACCATTGACTTAACATTGGGGCAACTTTGGGCAGCTCCTGCCCCCCAGGGGTAAAAGTTTTACCCCATTGTGAGGTATGTTCTCACAGAGCCTGTCAGCCTCTTCAAATCTCATAAATCACACGTCTCTGCGAAATCCTCGCTCTGAGCTATGACTCGTCAAAGTTCGGCGCAATGTTAAGTCAATGGGATTTTTTGCCCATTTTTTTGCCCCTGGGGCAAACACCGTACCCCCGATCACTTATAAAAGTCATAGCACACCATTCCCAAATAATCCGCACGATTTGACGCCTCATTTGTGGGTCTGCGACCAAAAAATTTTGAAAAAAATTCCATTGACTTACATTGGGGCAAATTTGGGCAGCTCCTGCCCCCCAGGGGTGCAACTTTTACCCCATTGTGAGGTATGTTCTCACAGAGCCTGTCAGCCTCTTCAAATGTGGTAAATCACACGTCTCTGCGAAATCCTCGCTCTGAGCTATGACTCGTCAAAGTTCGGCTCAATGTTAAGTCAATGGGATTTTTTGCCCAATTTTTTGCCCCTGGGGCAAACACCGTACCCCCGATCGCTTATAAAAGTCATAGCACACCTCTCCTCAATGAGCCGCACGATTTGACACCTCATTCATGGGTCTACGCCAAAAGGTGCGGGACGAGTTAGGCGCCGAAGTTTTGTACGGAAGAAGAAGAAGAAGAAGAAGAAGAAAAATAAGTATGTGAGATTACAATAGTGTTGCTTTGCAAGCACCACTAATAAGTATGTGAGATTACAATAGTGTTGCTTTGCAAGCACCACTAACTAGAATGTACATTTCTTGAAGAAAATGTGAGTGGTGCTTGCCGTGGTAAAACTCGTCAAATAGCATTTTCTAACTTGTTTCTAAGCACTAAAATAAAGGCCATAGACTGTTGTTAGCACATGTTTTTCATGATGGTAGCACGTTTTCAGAATGTTTTAGCACTTCGCTAGGCGATGCTAGCATTGTTAGCATGTTTTAGCAATTCCATAGGCAATGTTAACATCTGATGGCATAATACTAGCATGTTTTAGCACTTCGTTAGGCGATGCTAGCATGTGTTAGCATGATTCTAGCAAGTTTTTAGCATGTTTAGCACTTTGTTAGGTGATGCTAGCATGTGTTAGCATGTTTCTAGAATGTTTTTAGCACTTCACTAGGCAATGCCAGTATGTGTTAGAATGATGCTAGCATGTTTTAGCATTTTGCTAGGCAATACTAGCATGTGTTAGCATAATACTAGCATGTTTTAACATGTTTTAACACTTCGCTAGGCGATGCCAGCATGTGTTATGATGTTAGCATGTTTTTAGTATGTTTTAGCACTTCGCTAGGTGATGCCAGCATGTGTTAGCATGATGCTAGCACGTTTTTAGCATGTTTTAGTACTTCGCTAGGTAATGCCAGTATGTGTTAGAATGATGCTAGCACGTTTTTAGCATGTTTTAGCATTTTACTAGGCAATACTAGCATGTGTTAGCATGTTGTTAGCATGTTTTTAGCATGTTTTAGCACTTCGCTAGGTGATGCCAACATGTGTTAGCATGATGCTAGCACGTTTTTAGCATGTTTTAGCACTTTGCTAGGCAATACTAGCATGTGTTAGCATGTTGTTAGCACGTTTTTAGCATGTTTTAGCACTTTGCTAGGTGATACTAGCATGTGTTAGGATGATGCTAGCACGTTTTTAGCATGTTTTAACACTTCAGTAGGCAATACTAGCATGTGTTAGCATGTTGTTAGCACGTTTTTAGCATGTTTTAGCACTTCGCTAGACAATGCCAACATGTGTTAGCATGATGGTAACACGTTTATAGCATGTTTTAGCACTTCACTAGACAATGCCAACATGTGTTAGCATGATGGTAACACGTTTATAGCATGTTTTAGCACTTCGCTAGGCGATGCCAGCATATGTTAGCATGATGCTAGCACATTTTTAGCATGTTTTAGGGTGTGGCTATGAAGATTTTTATTGGCTGCTTGATAAAATAAATCCTCTGAGAGAGAGAGAGAGGGAGAGACGCAGGGCTGACAGGCCCTTTTGTGTCTGTGTGTGTGAAAACATCAGTTGGGATTTAAATTTCTGAACATTCCGCAATGTAAAGTCAATGGGACTTTTTTGGCCGCTTTTTCGTCCGCTGTTCGAACATCGTACACCCGATCGCTTAGAAAAGATATAGCACACCTCTCCTCAATGAGCCGCACGATTTGATGCCTCACTCAGGGGTCTGTGACAAAAGCTGTGGGAGGAGTAGCGCGCCAAACTTTGTGTGGAATAATTTATGCAAGAGAACAATAGTGATGCTTTGCCTTTGGCAAGCACCACTAATAATAAAAATAATAAGTATGCAAGAGAACAATAGTGATGCTTTGCCTATGGCAAGCACCACTAATAATAAAAATAATAAGTATGCAAGAGAACAATAGTGATGCTTTGCCTATGGCAAGCACCACTAACTAGAATGTACATTTCCTGAAGAAAATGTGAGTGGTGCTTGCCGTGGCAAAACTCGTCAAGTAGCATTTTCAAACTTGTTTCTAAGCACTAAAATAAAGGTCATAGAATGTTGCTAACATGTGTTTTTCATGATACTAGCACATTTTTAGCATGTTTTAGCACTTCCTTTGGCAATGCTAACATGTGTTAGCATGATGCTAGCATCTTTTTAACATGTTTTAGCAATCCCCTAAGCAATGCTAACATGCATTAGCATGATACTAGCACGTTTCTAACATGTTTTAGCACTTTGCTAGGCGATGCTAACATGTGTTAGCATGATGCTAGCACGTTTTTAACATGTTTTAGCAATCCCCTAAGCAATGCTAACATGCATTAGCATAATGCTAGCACATTTTAACATGTTTTAACACTTTGCTAGGCAATGCCAGCATGTGTTAGCATGATGCTAGCACGTTTTTAGCATGTTTTAACACTTTGCTAGGCACTACTAGCATGTGTTAGCATGTTGTTAGCACGTTTTTAGCATGTTTTAGCACTTCGTTAGGCGATGCTAACATGTGTTAGCATGATGCTAGCACATTTTTAACATGTTTTATCAATCCCCTAAGCAATGCTAACATGCATTAGCATAATACTAGCACGTTTTTAGCATGTTTTAGCACTTCGCTAGGCGACGCTAACATGTGTTAGCATGATGCTAGCACATTTTTAACATGTTTTAGCAATCCCCTAAGCAATGCTAACATGCATTAGCATAATGCTAGCACGTTTTTAGCATGTTTTAGCACTTCGCTAGGCGATGCCAGCATGTGTTAGCATGATTCTAGCACATTTTTAACATGTTTTATGTTGTGGCTATGAAGATTTTTATTGGCTGCTTGATAAAAGAAATCCTCTGAGGGAGAGAGAGAGAGAGACGCAGGGCTGACAGGCCCTTTTTTGTCTGTGTGTGTGAAAATGTCAGTTGGGATTTAAATTTCTGAACATTCCGCAATGTAAAGTCAATGGGATTTTTTTGGCCGCTTTTTCGTCCGCTGTTCGAACATCGTACACCCGATCGCTTAGAAAAGATATAGCACACCTCTCCTCAATGAGCCGCATGATTTGATGCCTCACTCAGGGGTCTGTGACAAAAGCTGCAGGAGGAGTAGCGCGCCAAACTTTGTGTGGAAAAATAATAATAATTATAACTAGAATGTACATTTCCTGAAGAAAATGTGAGTGGTGCTTGCCGTGTCAAAACTCGTCAAATAGCATTTTCTAACTTGTTTCTAAGCACTAAAATAAAGGTAATAGAATGTCGCGAACACGTGTTTTTCATGATGGTAGGACGTTTTTAGCATGTTTTAGCACTTCGTTTGGCTATGCTAACATGTGTTAGCATGATGCTAGCACGTTTTTAACATGTTTTAGCAATCCCCTAGGCAATGCTAACATGCATTAGCATAATACTAGCACGTTTTAACATGTTTTAACACTTCGCTAGGCAATACTAGCATGTGTTAGCATGTTGTTAGCACATTTTTAGCATGTTTTAGCACTTCGCTAGGCGATGCCAGCATGTGTTAGCATGATGCTAGCACGTTTTTAGCATGTTGTAACACTTTGCTAGGCAATACTAGCATGTGTTAGCATGTTGTTAGCACGTTTTTAGCATGTTTTAGCACTTCGCTAGGCGATGCCAACATGTGTTAGCATGATACTAGTAAATTTTTAGCATGTTTTAGTACTTTGCTATGCGATACTAGTATGTGTTAGCATGTTGCTAGCATGTTTTTAGCATGTTTTAGCACTTCGCTAGGCGATGCCAGCATGTGTTATCATGATGCTAGCATGTTTTTAGCCATTTTTAGCACTTCGCTAGGCAATGCTATTATGTTTTAGCATGATGCTAACACGTTTTTAGCATGTTTTAGCGCTTTGGTAGGCCATTTTATTATGTGTTAGCATGATGTTAGCACGTTTTTAGCATGTTTTAGCAATCCCCTAAGCAATGCTAACATGCATTAGCATAATGCTAGCACGTTTTTAGCATGTTTTAGCACTTCGCTAGGCGATGCCAGCATGTGTTAGCATGATTCTAGCACATTTTTAACATGTTTAATGTTGTGGCTATGAAGATTTTTACTGGCTGCTTGATAAAAGAAATCCTCTGAGGGAGAGAGAGAGAGAGAGAGACGCAGGGCTGACAGGCCCTTTTTTGTCTGTGTGTGTGAAAATGTCAGTTGGGATTTAAATTTCTGAACATTCCGCAATGTAAAGTCAATGGGACTTTTTTGGCCGCTTTTTCGTCCGCTGTTCGAACATCGTACACCCGATCGCTTAGAAAAGATATAGCACACCTCTCCTCAATGAGCCGCACGATTTGATGCCTCACTCAGGGGTCTGTGACAAAAGCTGCGGGAGGAGTAGCGTGCCAAACTATGTGTGGAATAATAATAATTATAATAATAATAATAAGTATGCAAGAGAACAATAGTGATGCTTTGCCTATGACAAGCACCACTAACTAGATTAAAAAGTTTGAGTACAAACTTTAGGTTGGCTTGAGAAAGCCTAGCATAAAGTTTGAAGTAGTTGTAAAAGTTTGAAGATTTACGGTTTCTAGTTTGATGTAATTATAAGTAGTAGTTTTCAAAGTTCAAAGTTTAGAGATTATAAAACCATTCAGTCTATCAAATAGATTAGATAGATAGATAGATAGATAGATAGATATTGACCCTCAGATAGATAGATAGATAGATAGATAGAGTATGACCCATAGATAGATAGATAGATAGATAGATAGATAGATAGATATTGACCCTCAGATAGATAGATAGATAGATAGATAGTTATTGACCATCAGATAGATAGATAGATAGATAGATAGATAGATAGTTATTGACCATCAGATAGATAGATAGATAGATAGATAGATAGATAGATAGATATTGACCATTAGATAGATAGATAGATAGATAGATATTGATCCTCAGATAGATAGATAGATATTGACCCTCAGATAGATAGATAGATAGATAGATAGATAGATAGATATTGACCATTAGATAGATAGATAGATAGATAGATAGATATTGATCCTCAGATAGATAGATAGATATTGACCCTCAGATAGATAGATAGATAGATAGATAGATAGATAGATAGAAAGATAGAAAGATAGAAAGATAGATTGATAGTCATTGACCCTTAGATAGATAGATAGATAGATATTGAACGTCAGATATATAGATAGATAGATAGTCATTGACCCTGAGATATAGATAGATAGAGTATGAACCACAGATAGATAGATAGATAGATAGTTATTGACCCGCAGATAGTTAGATAGATAGATAGATAGATATTGACCCTCAGATAGATAGATAGATAGATAGATAGTCATTGACTCTTAGATAGATAGATAGATATTGACCGTCAGATATATAGATAGACAGATAGTCATTGACCCTGAGATATAGATAGATAGAGTATGACCCACAGATAGATAGATAGATAAGAGTTATTGACCCGCAGATAGTTAGATAGATAGATAGATAGATATTGACACTCAGATAGATAGATAGATAGATAGATAGATAGATAGATAGATAGATAGATATTGACCCTCAGAAAGATAGATAGATAGATAGATAGATAGACAGATAGACAGATAGATATATCATTTTTTACTTGGTTGCTAGGGTAACCCAATCTGGTTGCTAGGCAGTTTCCAGGGTGATCCTTATCAAGCCTCCTTTTCATTCTGAGTGAATAAAGTCAACCCGGAAGTCTCTATGATTTTCTGTTGCATAGATATGTGATTTGTTACTTGGTTGCTAGGGTAACCATATCTGGTTGATAGGCAGTTACCAGAGTGATATATATCAAGTCTACTTTCCATCTTGAGTAAAATAAGTGAAACAGGAAGTCTCTACGATTTTCTGGTGCAGAGTTATGTGATTTGTTACTTGGTTGCTAGGGTAAGCCCTTGTCATTGCTAGGCAGTTACCAGAGTGATACTTATCAAGCCTCCTTTCCATCCTGAATAAATTATGTCAACCCGGAATTCTCTACGATTTTCTGGTGCAGAGATATGTGATTTGTTAGTTGGTTGCTAGGGTAACCCCATCTGGTTGCTAGGCAGTTACTAAGGTGATACTCATAAGGCTCCTTGCAATCCTGTGTGAAATATGTCAACCCCTAAGTCTCTACGATGTTCTGGTTCAAAGATATGATATTTGTTACTTGGTTGCTAGGGTAACCGCATCTGGTTGCTAGGCAGTTACCAGAGGGATACATATCAAGGCTACTTTCCATCCTGAGTGAAATAAGTGAAACAGGAAGTCTCTATGATTTCCTGGTGCAGAGATATGTGACTTGTTACTTGGTTGCTAGGGTAAACACATCTGGTTGCTAGGCAGTTACCAAAGTGATACTCATAAGGCTCCTTGCAATCCTGTGTGAAATATGTCAACCCCTAAGTCTCTACGATGTTCTGGTTCAAAGATATGTGATTTGTTACTTGGTTGCTAAGGTAACCCTGTCTGGATGCTATGCAGTTACCAGAATGATACATATCAAGGCTACTTTCCATCCTGAGTGAAATAAGTGAAACAGGTAGTCTCTACGATATACTGGTGCAGATATATGTGATTTGTTACTTGGTTGCTAGGTTGCTAGGGTAACCCCGTCTGGTTACTAGGCAGTTACCAGAGTGATACATATCAAGGCTATTTTCCATCCTGAGTGAATAAAGTCAACCCGGAAGTCTCTATGATTTTCTGTTGCAGAGATATGTGATTTGTTACTTGGTTGCTAGGGTAATCACATCTGGTTGCTAGGCAGTTACCAGAGTGATACATATCAAGGCTACTTTCCATCCTGAGTGAAATAAGTCAACCCGGAAGTCTCTCTGATTTTCTGTTGCAGAGATATGTGATTTGTTACTTGGTTGCTAGGGTAATCACATCTGGTTGCTAGGCAGTTACCAGAGTGATACATATCAAGGCTACTTTCCATCCTGAGTGAAATAAGTGAAACAGGAAGTCTCTACAATTTTCTGGTGCAGAGATATGTGATTTGTTAGTTGGTTGCTAGGGTAACCCCATCTGGTTGCTAGGCAGTTACCAAGGTGATACTCATAAGGCTCCTTGCAATCCTGTGTGAAATATGTTAACCCCTAAGTCTCTACGATGTTCTGGTTCAAAGATATGTGATTTGTTACTTGGTTGCTAGGGTAACCGCATCTGGTTGCTAGGCAGTTACCAGAGGGATACATATCAAGGCTACTTTCCATCCTGAGTGAAATAAGTGAAACAGGAAGTCTCTATGATTTTCTGGTGCAGAGATATGTGATTTGTTACTTGGTTGCTAGGGTAAACACATCTGGTTGCTAGGCAGTTACCAAAGTGATACTCATAAGGCTCCTTGCAATCCTGTGTGAAATATGTCAACCCCTAAGTCTCTACGATGTTCTGGTTCAAAGATATGTGATTTGTTACTTGGTTGCTAAGGTAACCCCGTCTGGTTACTAGGCAGTTACCAGAGTGATACATATCAAGGCTATTTTCCATCCTGAGTGAATAAAGTCAACCCGGAAGTCTCTATGATTTTCTGTTGCAGAGATATGTGATTTGTTACTTGGTTGCTAGGGTAATCACATCTGGTTGCTAGGCAGTTACCAGAGTGATACATATCAAGGCTACTTTCCATAATGAGTGAAATAAGTCAACCCGGAAGTCTCTCTGATTTTCTGTTGCAGAGATATGTGATTTGTTACTTGGTTGCTAGGGTAATCACATCTGGTTGCTAGGCAGTTACCAGAGTGATACATATCAAGGCTACTTTCCATCCTGAGTGAAATAAGTGAAACAGGAAGTCTCTACGATTTTCTGGTGCAGAGATATGTGATTTGTTAGTTGGTTGCTAGGGTAACCCCATCTGGTTGCTAGGCAGTTACCAAGGTGATACTCATAAGGCTCCTTGCAATCCTGTGTGAAATATGTTAACCCCTAAGTCTCTACGATGTTCTGGTTCAAAGATATGTGATTTGTTACTTGGTTGCTAGGGTAACCGCATCTGGTTGCTAGGCAGTTACCAGAGGGATACATATCAAGGCTACTTTCCATCCTGAGTGAAATAAGTGAAACAGGAAGTCTCTATGATTTTCTGGTGCAGAGATATGTGATTTGTTACTTGGTTGCTAGGGTAAACACATCTGGTTGCTAGGCAGTTACCAAAGTGATACTCATAAGGCTCCTTGCAATCCTGTGTGAAATATGTCAACCCCTAAGTCTCTACGATGTTCTGGTTCAAAGATATGTGATTTGTTACTTGGTTGCTAAGGTAACCCTGTCTGGTTGCTATGCAGTTACCAGAGTGATACATATCAAGGCTACTTTCCATCCTGAGTGAAATAAGTGAAACAGGTAGTCTCTACGATTTTCTGGTGCAGAGATATGTGATTTGTTACTTGGTTGCTAGGGTAACCCCGTCTGGTTGCTAGGCAGTTACCAGAGTGATACATATCAAGGCTACTTTCCATCCTGAGTGAATAAAGTCAACCCGGAAGTCTCTATGATTTTCTGTTGCAGAGATATGTGATTTGTTACTTGGTTGCTAGGGTAATCACATCTGGTTGCTAGGCAGTTACCAGAGTGATACATATCAAGGCTGCTTTCCATCCTGAGTGAAATAAGTCAACCCGGAAGTCTCTTTGATTTTCTGTTGCAGAGATATGTGATTTGTTACTTGGTTGCTAGGGTAATCACATCTGGTTGCTAGGCAGTTACCAGAGTGATACATATCAAGGCTACTTTCCATCCTGAGTGAAATAAGTCAACCCGGAAGTCTCTCTGATTTTCTGTTGCAGAGATATGTGATTTGTTACTTGGTTGCTAGGGTAATCACATCTGGTTGCTAGGCAGTTACCAGAGTGATACATATCAAGGCTACTTTCCATCTTGAGTGAAATAAGTGAAACAGGAAGTCACTACCATTTTCTGGTGCAGAAATATGTGATTTGTTACTTGGTTGCTAGGGTAACCCCATCTGGTTGCTAGGCAGTTACCAGAGTGATACATATCAAGGCTACTTTCCATCCTGAGTGAAATAAGTGAAACAGGAAGTCTGTATGATTTTCTGGTGCAGAGATATGTGATTTGTTACTTGGTTGCTAGGGTAACCCCATCTGGTTGCTAGGCAGTTACCAGAGTGATACATATCAAGGCTACTTTCCATCCTGAGTGAAATAAGTGAAACAGGATGTCTGTATGATTTTCTGGTGCAGAAATATGTGATTTGTTATTTGGTTGCTAGGGTAACCCTGTCTGGTTGCTATGCAGTTACCAGGGTGATACTTATCAAGCCTCCTTTCCATACTGAGTGAAGCTAGTCAACCTGGAAGGTACTATACTGTGGCTATGAAGATTTTAGGTCATTACTTATTGACTGCTTGATAAAAGAAATCCTCTGAGGGAGAGAGAGAAGGAGAGACGCAGGGCTGACAGGCCCTTTTTCGTCTGTGTGTGTGAAAACGTCAGTTGGGATTTAAATTTCTGAACATTCCGCAATGTTAATCAATGGGAGTTTTTCCGAGTTTTGATCGTCATTTTTAGGAAAACCGTAAGTCCGATCAGTTAGAAAAGATATAGCACACTATTCGGGATTAGTCTGAAGGTCTGTGCCGAGTTTGGTGCATGTAGCTTAAAAGCTCTAGGAGGAGTAACATTTAGAAATTTAGTCTCCGAAGAATAATAATAATAACTAGATTAAAAAGTTTGAGTACAAACTTTAGGTTGGCTTGAGAAAGCCTAGCATAAAGTTTGAAGTAGTTGTAAAAGTTTGAAGATTTACGGTTTCTAGTTTGATGTAATTATAAGTAGTAGTTTTCAAAGTTCAAAGTTTAGAGATTATAAAACCATTCAGTCTATCAAATAGATTAGATAGATAGATAGATAGATAGATAGATAGATAGATAGATAGATATTGACCCTCAGATAGATAGATAGATAGATAGATAGATATTGACCCTCAGATAGATAGATAGATAGATAGAGTATGACAGATAGATAGATAGATAGATAGATAGATATTGACCCTCAGATAGATAGATAGATAGATAGATAGATAGATAGATAGTTATTGACCATCAGATAGATAGATAGATAGATAGATAGATAGATAGTTATTGACCATCAGACAGATAGATAGATAGATAGATAGATAGATATTGACCATTAGATAGATAGATAGATAGATAGATATTGATCCTCAGATAGATAGATAGATATTGACCCTCAGATAGATAGATAGATAGATAGATAGAAAGATAGAAAGATAGATTGATAGTCATTGACCCTTAGATAGATAGATAGATATTGACCGTCAGATATATAGATAGATAGATAGTCATTGACACTGAGATATAGATAGATAGAGTATGAACCACAGATAGATAGATAGATAGATAGATAGATAGTTATTGACCCGCAGATAGCTAGATAGATAGATAGATATATAGATAGATAGATAGTCATTGACCCTTAGATAGATAGATATTGACCGTCAGATATATAGATAGACAGATAGTCATTGACCCTGAGATATAGATAGATAGAGTATGACCCACAGATAGATAGATAGATAGTTATTGACCCGCAGATAGTTAGATAGATAGATAGATAGATATTGACCCTCAGATAGATAGATAGATAGATAGATATTGACCATCAGAAAGATAGATAGATAGATAGATATATCATTTTTTACTTGGTTGCTAGGGTAACCCAATCTGGTTGCTAGGCAGTTTCCAGGGTGATCCTTATCAAGCCTCCTTTTCATTCTGAGTGAATAAAGTCAACCCGGAAGTCTCTATGATTTTCTGTTGCATAGATATGTGATTTGTTACTTGGTTGCTAGGGTAACCATATCTGGTTGATAGGCAGTTACCAGAGTGATATATATCAAGGCTACTTTCCATCTTGAGTAAAATAAGTGAAACAGGAAGTCTCTACGATTTTCTGGTGCAGAGATATGTGATTTGTTAGTTGGTTGCTAGGGTAACCCCATCTGGTTGCTAGGCAGTTACTAAGGTGATGCTCATAAGGCTCCTTGCAATCCTGTGTGAAATATGTCAACCCCTAAGTCTCTACGATGTTCTGGTTCAAAGATATGTGATTTGTTACTTGGTTGCTAGGGTAACCGCATCTGGTTGCTAGGCAGTTACCAGAGGGATACATATCAAGGCTACTTTCCATCCTGAGTGAAATAAGTGAAACAGGAAGTCTCTATGATTTTCTGGTGCAGAGATATGTGACTTGTTACTTGGTTGCTAGGGTAAACACATCTGGTTGCTATGCAGTTACCAAAGTGATACTCATAAGGCTCCTTGCAATCCTGCGTGAAATATGTCAACCCCTAAGTCTCTACGATGTTCTGGTTCAAAGATATGTGATTTGTCACTTGGTTGCTAAGGTAACCCTGTCTGGTTGCTATGCAGTTACCAGAGTGATACATATCAAGGCTACTTTCCATCCTGAGTGAAATAAGTGAAACAGGTAGTCTCTACGATATACTGGTGCAGATATATGTGATTTGTTACTTGGTTGCTAGGGTAACCCCGTCTGGTTGCTAGGCAGTTACCAGAGTGATACATATCAAGGCTACTTTCCATCCTGAGTGAATAAAGTCAACCCGGAAGTCTCTATGATTTTCTGTTGCAGAGATATGTGATTTGTTACTTGGTTGCTAGGGTAATCACATCTGGTTGCTAGGCAGTTACCAGAGTGATGCATATCAAGGCTACTTTCCATCCTGAGTGAAATAAGTGAAACAGGAAGTCTCTATGATTTTCTGGTGCAGAGATATGTGACTTGTTACTTGGTTGCTAGGGTAAACACATCTGGTTGCTAGGCAGTTACCAAAGTGATACTCATAAGGCTCCTTGCAATCCTGCGTGAAATATGTCAACCCCTAAGTCTCTACGATGTTCTGGTTCAAAGATATGTGATTTGTCACTTGGTTGCTAAGGTAACCCTGTCTGGTTGCTATGCAGTTACCAGAGTGATACATATCAAGGCTACTTTCCATCCTGAGTGAAATAAGTGAAACAGGTAGTCTCTACGATATACTGGTGCAGATATATGTGATTTGTTACTTGGTTGCTAGGGTAACCCCGTCTGGTTGCTAGGCAGTTACCAGAGTGATACATATCAAGGCTACTTTCCATCCTGAGTGAATAAAGTCAACCCGGAAGTCTCTATGATTTTCTGTTGCAGAGATATGTGATTTGTTACTTGGTTGCTAGGGTAATCACATCTGGTTGCTAGGCAGTTACCAGAGTAATGCATATCAAGGCTACTTTCCATCCTGAGTGAAATAAGTCAACCCGGAAGTCTCTCTGATTTTCTGTTGCAGAGATATGTGATTTGTTACTTGGTTGCTAGGGTAATCACATCTGGTTGCTAGGCAGTTACCAGAGTGATACATATCAAGGCTACTTTCCATCCTGAGTGAAATAAGTGAAACAGGAAGTCTCTACGATTTTCTGGTGCAGAGATATGTGATTTGTTAGTTGGTTGCTAGGGTAACCCCATCTGGTTGCTAGGCAGTTACCAAGGTGATACTCATAAGGCTCCTTGCAATCCTGTGTGAAATATGTCAACCCCTAAGTCTCTACGATGTTCTGGTACAAAGATATGTGATTTGTTACTTGGTTGCTAAGGTAACCCTGTCTGGTTGCTATGCAGTTACCAGAGTGATACATATCAAGGCTACTTTCCATCCTGAGTGAAATAAGTGAAACAGGTAGTCTCTACGATTTTCTGGTGCAGAGATATGTGATTTGTTACTTGGTTGCTAGGGTAACCCCGTCTGGTTGCTAGGCAGTTACCAGAGTGATACATATCAAGGCTACTTTCCATCCTGAGTGAATAAAGTCAACCCGGAAGTCTCTATGATTTTCTGTTGCAGAGATATGTAATTTGTTACTTGGTTGCTAGGGTAATCACATCTGGTTGCTAGGCAGTTACCAGAGTGATACATATCAAGGCTACTTTCCATCCTGAGTGAAATAAGTCAACCCGGAAGTCTCTCTGATTTTCTGTTGCAGAGATATGTGATTTGTTACTTGGTTGCTAGGGTAATCACAGCTGGTTGCTAGGTAGTTACCAGAGTGATACATATCAAGGCTACTTTCCATCCTGAGTGAAATAAGTCAACCCGGAAGTCTCTCTGATTTTCTGTTGCAGAGATATGTGATTTGTTACTTGGTTGCTAGGGTAATCACATCTGGTTGCTAGGCAGTTACCAGAGTGATACATATCAAGGCTACTTTCCATCTTGAGTGAAATAAGTGAAACAGGAAGTCACTACGATTTTCTGGTGCAGAGATATGTGATTTGTTACTTGGTTGCTAGGGTAACCACATCTGGTTGCTAGGCAGTTACCAGAGTGATACATATCAAGGCTACTTTCCATCCTGAGTGAAATAAGTGAAACAGGAAGTCTGTATGATTTTCTGGTGCAGAGATATGTGATTTGTTACTTGGTTGCTAGGGTAACCCCATCTGGTTGCTAGGCAGTTACCAGAGTGATACATATCAAGGCTACTTTCCATCCTGAGTGAAATAAGTGAAACAGGAAGTCTGTATGATTTTCTGGTGCAGAAATATGTGATTTGTTATTTGGTTGCTAGGGTAACCCTGTCTGGTTGCTATGCAGTTACCAGGGTGATACTTATCAAGCCTCCTTTCCATACTGAGTGAATCAAGTCAACCTGGAAGCTACTATACTGTGGCTATGAAGATTTTAGGTCATTACTTATTGGCTGCTTGATAAAAGAAATCCTCTGAGGGAGAGAGAGAGGGAGAGACGCAGGGTTGACAGGCCCTTTTTCGTCTGTGTGTGTGAAAACGTCAGTTGGGATTTAAATTTCTGAACATTCCGCAATGTTAATCAATGGGAGTTTTTCCGAGATTTGATCGTCATTTTTAGGAAAACCGTAAGTCCGATCAGTTAGAAAAGATATAGCACACTATTCGGGATTAGTCTGAAGGTCTGTGCCGAGTTTGGTGCATGTAGCTTAAAAGCTCTAGGAGGAGTTACATTTAGAAATTTAGTCTCAGAATAATAATAATAATAATAATAAGTTTAAATAGGATTTCAGTAAGTTGGCTTTCTCAAGCCAACCTAACTAGATTAAAAAGTTTGAGTACAAACTTTAGGTTGGCTTGAGAAAGCCTAGCATAAAGTTTGAAGTAGCTTTAAAAGTTTGAAGATTTAAGGTTTTTAGTTTGATGTAATTATTAGTAGTTTTCAATGTTCAAAGTTTAGAGATTATAAAACTATTCAGTATATCAAATAGATAGATAGATAGATAGATAGATAGATAGATAGATAGATAGATAGATATTGACCCTCAGATAGATAGATAGATAGATAGATAGATAGATAGAGTATGATTGATAGATAGATAGATAGATAGATAGATAGATAGATAGATAGATAGATAGATAGATAGTTATTGACCCTCAGATAGATAGATAGATAGATAGATAGATAGATACCGTAGATAGATAGATAGTTATTGACCCTCAGATAGATAGATAGATATTGACCCTCAGATAGATAGATAGATAGATAGATAGATAGATAGATAGATAGTTATTGACCCTCAGATAGATAGATAGATAGATAGATAGATAGATAGATAGATAGATAGATATTGACCCTCAGATAGATAGATAGATAGATAGATGGATAGATAGATAGTTATTGACCCTCAGATAGATAGATAGATAGATAGATAGATATTGATCCTTAGATAGATATTGACCCTCAGATAGATAGATAGATAGATAGATAGTTATTGACCCTCAGATAGATAGATAGATAGATAGATAGATAGATAGATAGATATTGACCCTCAGATAGAAAGATTGATAGATAGATAGATATTGACCCTCAGATAGATAGATAGATAGAGACCCTCAGATAGATAGATAGATAGATAGATATTAACCCTCAGATAGATAGATAGTTCGAAAGATAGATATAGATAGATTGATAAATAGACAGACAGACATACAGATAGATAGATAGATCCTTGCAACCCTGAGTCCCATGAACAAAACCAGAAGTCTTTATGTTGTTCTGGTGCAGAGATATGTAATTTGTTACTTGGTTGCTAGGGTAACCCTATCTGGTTGCTAGGCAGTTACCAGAGTAATACATATCAAGGCTACTTTCCATCATGAGTGAAATAAGTCAACCTGGAAGTCTCTACGATTTTCTGTTAAATAGATATGTGATTTGTTACTTGGTTGCTAGGCTATCCCCATCTGGTTGCTAGGTAGTTACCAAAGTGTTACTCATAAGGCTCCTTGCAATCCTGAGTGAAATATGTCAACCCCTAAGTCTCTACGATGTTCTGGTTCAAAGATATGTGAATTGTTACTTGGTTGCTAGGGTAACCCTGTCTGGTTGCTATGCAGTTACGAGTGTGATACTTATCAAGCCTCCTTTCCATCTTGAGTGAATAAAGTCAACCCGCAAGTCTGTATGATTTAATGGTGCAGAGATATGTGATTTGTTATTTGGTTGCTAGGGTAACCCTGTCTGGTTGCTATGCAGTTACCAGGGTGATCCTTATCAAGCCTCCTTTCCATCCTGAGTGAATTAAGTCAACCCAGATGTCTCTACGGTTTTCTGGAGCAGAAATATATGATTTGTTACTTGGTTGCTAGGGTAACCCAATCTGGTTGCTAGGCAGTTACCAGAGTGATGCATATCAAGGCTACTTTCCATCCTGAGTGAAATAAGTGAAACAGGAAGTCTCTACGATTTTCTGGTGCAGAGATATGTGATTTGTAACTTGGTTGCTAGGGTAACCCCATCTGGTTGCTAGGCAGTTACCAAAGTGATACTCATAAGGCTCCTTGCAATCCTGAGTGAAATATGTCAACCCCTAAGTCTCTACGATGTTCTGGTTCAAAGATATGTGATTTGTTACTTGGTTGCTAGGGTAACCATATCTGGTTGCTATGCAGTAACCAGGGTGATACATATCAAGCCTCCTTTCCATCATGAGTGAATAAAGTCAACCCGCAAGTCTGTATGATTTAATGGTGCAGAGATATGTGATTTGTTATTTGGTTGCTAGGGTAACCCTGTCTGGTTGCTATGCAGTTACCAGGGTGATCCTTATCAAGCCTCCTTTCCATCCTGAGTGAATTAAGTCAACCCAGATGTCTCTACGGTTTTCTGGAGCAGAAATATATGATTTGTTACTTGGTTGCTAGGGTAACCCAATCTGGTTGCTAGGCAGTTACCAGAGTGATGCATATCAAGGCTACTTTCCATCCTGAGTGAAATAAGTGAAACAGGAAGTCTCTACGATTTTCTGGTGCAGAGATATGTGATTTGTAACTTGGTTGCTAGGGTAACCCCATCTGGTTGCTAGGCAGTTACCAAAGTGATACTCATAAGGCTCCTTGCAATCCTGAGTGAAATATATCAACCCCTAAGTCTCTACGATGTTCTGGTTCAAAGATATGTGATTTGTTATTTGGTTGCTAGGGTAACCCTGTCTGGTTGCTAGTTAGTTACCAAAGTGATACTCATAAGGCTCCTTGCAATCCTGAGTGAAATATGTGAAACAGGAAGTCTCTACGATGTTCTGGTTCAAATATATATGATTTGTTACTTGGTTGCTAGGGTAACCATATCTGGTTGCTAGGCAGTTACCAGAGTGATACATATCAAGGCTACTTTCCATCCTGAGTGAAATAAGTGAAACAGGAAGTCTCTACGATTTTCTGGTGCAGAGATATGTGATTTGTTACTTGGTTGCTAGGGTATCCCCGTCTGGTTGCTAGGCAGTTACCAGAGTGATACATATCAAGGCTACTTTCCATCCTGAGTGAATAAAGTCAACCCGGAAGTCTCTATGATTTTCTGTTGCAGAGATATGTGATTTGTTACTTGGTTGCTAGGGTAATCACATCTGGTTGCTAGGCAGTTACCAGAGTGATACATATCAAGGCTACTTTCCATCCTGAGTGAAATAAGTCAACCCGGATGTCTCTCTGATTTTCTGTTGCAGAGATATGTGATTTGTTACTTGGTTGCTAGGGTAATCACATCTGGTTGCTAGGCAGTTACCAGAGTGATACATATCAAGGCTACTTTCCATCTTGAGTGAAATAAGTGAAACAGGAAGTCACTACGATTTTCTGGTGCAGAGATATGTGATTTGTTACTTGGTTGCTAGGGTAACCCCATCTGGTTGCTAGGCAGTTACCAGAGTGATACATATCAAGGCTACTTTCCATCCTGAGTGAAATAAGTGAAACAGGAAGTCTGTATGATTTTCTGGTGCAGAAATATGTGATTTGTTACTTGGTTGCTAGGTTGCTAGGGTAACCCCGTCTGGTTACTAGGCAGTTACCAGAGTGATACATATCAAGGCTACTTTCCATCCTGAGTGAATAAAGTCAACCCGGAAGTCTCTATGATTTTCTGTTGCAGAGATATGTGATTTGTTACTTGGTTGCTAGGGTAATCACATCTGGTTGCTAGGCAGTTACCAGAGGGATACATATCAAGGCTACTTTCCATCCTGAGTGAAATAAGTGAAACAGGAAGTCTCTATGATTTTCTGGTGCAGAGATATGTGATTTGTTACTTGGTTGCTAGGGTAAACACATCTGGTTGCTAGGCAGTTACCAAAGTGATACTCATAAGGCTCCTTGCAATCCTGTGTGAAATATGTCAACCCCTAAGTCTCTACGATGTTCTGGTTCAAAGATATGTGATTTGTTACTTGGTTGCTAAGGTAACCCTGTCTGGTTGCTATGCAGTTACCAGAGTGATACATATCAAGGCTACTTTCCATCCTGAGTGAAATAAGTGAAACAGGTAGTCTCTACGATTTTCTGGTGCAGAGATATGTGATTTGTTACTTGGTTGCTAGGGTAACCCCGTCTGGTTGCTAGGCAGTTACCAGAGTGATACATATCAAGGCTACTTTCCATCCTGAGTGAATAAAGTCAACCCGGAAGTCTCTATGATTTTCTGTTGCAGAGATATGTGATTTGTTACTTGGTTGCTAGGGTAATCACATCTGGTTGCTAGGCAGTTACCAGAGTGATACATATCAAGGCTACTTTCCATCCTGAGTGAAATAAGTCAACCCGGAAGTCTCTCTGATTTTCTGTTGCAGAGATATGTGATTTGTTACTTGGTTGCTAGGGTAATCACATCTGGTTGCTAGGCAGTTACCAGAGTGATACATATCAAGGCTACTTTCCATCCTGAGTGAAATAAGTGAAACAGGAAGTCTCCACGATTTTCTGGTGCAGAGATATGTGATTTGTTAGTTGGTTCCTAGGGTAACCCCATCTGGTTGCTAGGCAGTTACCAAGGTGATACTCATAAGGCACCTTGCAATCCTGTGTGAAATATGTTAACCCCTAAGTCTCTACGATGTTCTGGTTCAAAGATATGCGATTTGTTATTTTGTTGCTAGGGTAACCGCATCTGGTTGCTAGGCAGTTACCAGAGGGATACATATCAAGGCTACTTTCCATCCTGAGTGAAATAAGTGAAACAGGAAGTCTCTATGATTTTCTGGTGCAGAGATTTGTGATTTGTTACTTGGTTGCTAGGGTAAACACATCTGGTTGCTAGGCAGTTACCAAAGTGATATTCATAAGGCTCCTTGCAATCCTGTGTGAAATATGTCAACCTCTAAGTCTCTACGATGTTCTGGTTCAAAGATATGTGATTTGTTACTTGGTTGCTAAGGTAACCCTGTCTGGTTGCTATGCAGTTACCAGAGTGATACATATCAAGGCTACTTTCCATCCTGAGTGAAATAAGTGAAACAGGTAGTCTCTACGATTTTCTGGTGCAGAGATATGTGATTTGTTACTTGGTTGCTAGGGTAACCCCGTCTGGTTGCTAGGCAGTTACCAGAGTGATACATATCAAGGCTACTTTCCATCCTGAGTGAATAAAGTCAACCCGGAAGTCTCTATGATTTTTTGTTGCAGAGATATGTGATTTGTTGGTTGCTAGGGTAATCACATCTGGTTGCTAGGCAGTTACCAGAGTGATACATATCAAGGCTGCTTTCCATCCTGAGTGAAATAAGTCAACCCGGAAGTCTCTTTGATTTTCTGTTGCAGAGATATGTGATTTGTTACTTGGTTGCTAGGGTAATCACATCTGGTTGCTAGGCAGTTACCAGAGTGATACATATCAAGGCTACTTTCCATCCTGAGTGAAATAAGTGAAACAGGATGTCTGTATGATTTTCTGGTTCAGAAATATGTGATTTGTTATTTGGTTGCTAGGGTAACCCTGTCTGGTTGCTATGCAGTTACCAGGGTGATACTTATCAAGCCTCCTTTCCATACTGAGTGAATCAAGTCAACCTGGAAGCTACTATACTGTGGCTATGAAGATGTTAGGTCATTACTTATTGGCTGCTTGATAAAAGAAATCCTCTGAGGGAGAGAGAGAAGGAGAGACGCAGGGCTGACAGGCCCTTTTTCGTCTGTGTGTGTGAAAACGTCAGTTGGGATTTAAATTTCTGAACATTCCGCAATGTTAATCAATGGGAGTTTTTCCGAGTTTTGATCGTCATTTTTAGGAAAACCGTAAGTCCGATCAGTTAGAAAAGATATAGCACACTATTCGGGATTAGTCTGAAGGTCTGTGCCGAGTTTGGTGCATGTAGCTTAAAAGCTCTAGGAGGAGTTACATTTAGAAATTTAGTCTCAGAATAATAATAATAATAATAATAAGTTTAAATAGGATTTCAGTAAGTTGGCTTTCTCAAGCCAACCTAACTAGATTAAAAAGTTTGAGTACAAACTTTAGGTTGGCTTGAGAAAGCCTAGCATAAAGTTTGAAGTAGTTGTAAAAGTTTGAAGATTTACGGTTTCTAGTTTGATGTAATTATAAGTAGTAGTTTTCAAAGTTCAAAGTTTAGAGATTATAAAACTTTTCAGTCTATCAAATAGATTAGATAGATAGATAGATAGATAGATAGATAGATAGATAGATAGATAGATAGATAGATAGATAGATATTGACCCTCAGATAGATAGATAGATAGATAGAGTATGACCCATAGATAGATAGATAGATAGATAGATATTGACCCTCAGATAGATAGATAGATAGATAGATAGTTATTGACCATCAGATAGATAGATAGATAGATAGATAGATAGATAGTTATTGACCATCAGATAGATAGATAGATAGATAGATAGATAGATATTGACCATTAGATAGATAGATAGATAGATATTGATCCTCAGATAGATAGATAGATATTGACCCTCAGATAGATAGATAGATAGATAGAAAGATAGAAAGATAGATTGATAGTCATTGACCCTTAGATAGATAGATAGATAGATATTGAACGTCAGATATATAGATAGATAGATAGTCATTGACCCTGAGATATAGATAGATAGAGTATGAACCACAGATAGATAGATAGATAGATAGTTATTGACCCGCAGATAGTTAGATAGATAGATAGATAGATATTGACCCTCAGATAGATAGATAGATAGATAGATAGATAGATAGATAGTCATTGACTCTTAGATAGATAGATAGATATTGACCGTCAGATATATAGATAGATAGATAGTCATTGACCCTGAGATATAGATAGATAGAGTATGACCCACAGATAGATAGATAGATAGTTATTGACCCGCAGATAGTTAGATAGATAGATAGATAGATATTGACCCTCAGATAGATAGATAGATAGATAGATAGATAGATATTGACCATCAGAAAGATAGATAGATAGATAGATAGATAGATAGATAGATAGATAGATAGATAGAGAGATAGACAGATAGATATATCATTTTTTACTTGGTTGCTAGGGTAACCCAATCTGGTTGCTAGGCAGTTTCCAGGGTGATCCTTATCAAGCCTCCTTTTCATTCTGAGTGAATAAAGTCAACCCGGAAGTCTCTCTGATTTTCTGTTGCAGAGATATGTGATTTGTTACTTGGTTGCTAGGGTAATCACATCTGGTTGCTAGGCAGTTACCAGAGTGATACATATCAAGGCTACTTTCCATCCTGAGTGAAATAAGTGAAACAGGAAGTCTCCACGATTTTCTGGTGCAGAGATATGTGATTTTTTACTTGGTTGCTAGGGTAACCCAATCTGGTTGCTAGGCAGTTTCCAGGGTGATCCTTATCAAGCCTCCTTTTCATTCTGAGTGAATAAAGTCAACCCGGAAGTCTCTCTGATTTTCTGTTGCAGAGATATGTGATTTGTTATTTGGTTGCTAGGGTAACCCCATCTGGTTGATAGGCAGTTACCAGGGTGATACTTATCAAGCCTCCTTTCCATACTGAGTGAATCAAGTCAACCTGGAAGCTACTATACTGTGGCTATGAAGATTTTAGGTCATTACTTATTGGCTGCTTGATAAAAGAAATCCTCTGAGGGAGAGAGAGAGGGAGAGACGCAGGGCTGACAGGCCCTTTTTCGTCTGTGTGTGTGAAAACGTCAGTTGGGATTTAAATTTCTGAACATTCCGCAGTGTTAATCAATGGGAGTTTTTCCGAGTTTTGATCGTCATTTTTAGGAAAACCGTAAGTCCGATCTGTTAGAAAAGATATAGCACACTATTCGGGATTAGTCTGAAGGTCTGTGCCGAGTTTGGTGCATGTAGCTTAAAAGCTCTAGGAGGAGTAACATTTAGAAATTTAGTCTCCGAAGAATAATAATAATAACTAGATTAAAAAGTTTGAGTACAAACTTTAGGTTGGCTTGAGAAAGCCTAGCATAAAGTTTGAAGTAGTTGTAAAAGTTTGAAGATTTACGGTTTCTAGTTTGATGTAATTATAAGTAGTAGTTTTCAAAGTTCAAAGTTTAGAGATTATAAAACTTTTCAGTCTATCAAATAGATTAGATAGATAGATAGATAGATAGATAGATAGATAGATAGATAGATAGATAGATAGATAGATATTGACCCTCAGATAGATAGATAGATAGATAGAGTATGACCCATAGATAGATAGATAGATAGATAGATATTGACCCTCAGATAGATAGATAGATAGATAGATAGTTATTGACCATCAGATAGATAGATAGATAGATAGATAGATAGATAGTTATTGACCATCAGATAGATAGATAGATAGATAGATAGATAGATAGATAGATAGATAGATATTGACCATTAGATAGATAGATAGATAGATAGATATTGATCCTCAGATAGATAGATAGATATTGACCCTCAGATAGATAGATAGATAGATAGAAAGATAGAAAGATAGATTGATAGTCATTGACCCTTAGATAGATAGATAGATAGATATTGAACATCAGATATATAGATAGATAGATAGTCATTGACCCTGAGATATAGATAGATAGAGTATGAACCACAGATAGATAGATAGATAGATAGTTATTGACCCGCAGATAGTTAGATAGATAGATAGATAGATATTGACCCTCAGATAGATAGATAGATAGATAGATAGATAGATAGTCATTGACTCTTAGATAGATAGATAGATATTGACCGTCAGATATATAGATAGATAGATAGTCATTGACCCTGAGATATAGATAGATAGAGTATGACCCACAGATAGATAGATAGATAGTTATTGACCCGCAGATAGTTAGATAGATAGATAGATAGATATTGACCCTCAGATAGATAGATAGATAGATAGATAGATAGATATTGACCATCAGAAAGATAGATAGATAGATAGATAGATAGATAGATAGAGAGATAGACAGATAGATATATCATTTTTTACTTGGTTGCTAGGGTAACCCAATCTGGTTGCTAGGCAGTTTCCAGGGTGATCCTTATCAAGCCTCCTTTTCATTCTGAGTGAATAAAGTCAACCCGGAAGTCTCTCTGATTTTCTGTTGCAGAGATATGTGATTTGTTACTTGGTTGCTAGGGTAATCACATCTGGTTGCTAGGCAGTTACCAGAGTGATACATATCAAGGCTACTTTCCATCCTGAGTGAAATAAGTGAAACAGGAAGTCTCCACGATTTTCTGGTGCAGAGATATGTGATTTGTTAGTTGGTTCCTAGGGTAACCCCGTCTGGTTGCTAGGCAGTTACCAGAGTGATACATATCAAGGCTACTTTCCATCCTGAGTGAATAAAGTCAACCCGGAAGTCTCTATGATTTTCTGTTGCAGAGATATGTGATTTGTTACTTGGTTGCTAGGGTAATCACATCTGGTTGCTAGGCAGTTACCAGAGTGATACATATCAAGGCTACTTTCCATCCTGAGTGAAATAAGTCAACCCGGAAGTCTCTCTGATTTTCTGTTGCAGAGATATGTGATTTGTTACTTGGTTGCTAGGGTAATCACATCTGGTTGCTAGGCAGTTACCAGAGTGATACATATCAAGGCTACTTTCCATCCTGAGTGAAATAAGTGAAACAGGAAGTCTCTACGATTTTCTGGTTCAAAGATATGTGATTTGTTACTTGGTTGCTAGGGTAACCGCATCTGGTTGCTAGGCAGTTACCAGAGTGATACATATCAAGGCTACTTTCCATCTTGAGTGAAATAAGTGAAACAGGAAGTCTCTATGAATTTCTGGTGCAGAGTTATGTGATTTGTTACTTTGTTGCTAGGGTAAGCCCTTGTCGTTGCTAAGCAGTTACCAGAGTGATACTTTTCAAGAATCCTTGCTATCCTGAGGGAAATAAGTCAAACAGGAAGTCTCTACAATTTTCTGGTGAAGAGATATATTATTTGTTACTTGGTTGCTAGGGTAACCCCATCTGGTTGCTATGCAGTTACCAGGGTGATACTTATCAAGCCTCCTTTCCATCCTGAGTGAATTATGTCAACCCGGAAGTCTCTACGATTTTCTGTTGCAGAGATATGTGATTTGTTACTTGGTTGCTAGGGTAACCGCATCTGGTTGCTAGGCAGTTACCAGAGTTATACATATCAAGGCTACTTTCCATCCTGAGTGAAATAAGTGAAACAGGAAGTCTCTATGATTTTCTGGTGCAGAGATATGTGATTTGTTACTTGGTTGCTAGGGAAAACACATCTGGTTGCTAGGCAGTTACCAAAGTGATACTCATAAGGCTCCTTGCAATCCTGTGTGAAATATGTCAACCCCTAAGTCTCTACGATGTTCTGGTTCAAAGATATGTGATTTGTTACTTGGTTGCTAGGGTAACCCTGTCTGGTTGCTATGCAGTTACCAGGGTGATACATATCAAGGCTACTTTCCATCCTGAGTGAAATAAGTGAAACAGGAAGTCTCTATGATTTTCTGGTGCAGAGATATGTGATTTGTTATTTGGTTGCTAGGGTAACCCCATCTGGTTGCTAGGCAGTTACCAATGTGATACTCATAAGGCTAATTGCAATCCTGTGTGAAATATGTCAACCCCTAAGTCTCTACTATGTTCTGGTTCAAAGATATGTGATTTGTTACTTGGTTGCTAGGGTAACCACA